>CM038147.1:57901054-58554969 GCA_021437245.1 Aegilops speltoides
TTTACCTTTTCCATCCCCGCAAACAACATATTCTTGCAGCCGAGGCCCTAACATGTTGCACCCAACACCCTAGTGTCTTTTAAATGTACTTCTATAGTACTTCTATACATTTTTACTCTAAAAAATGTACTTCTATACATTCTTTGTAAATTGACGTCTCAATGGTGTTTTGTTTAAACCTATTTCTGGATGTTGTGTTCCGGGTTAACATTCTTTGCAAGCTGTCCAAGCCAGCCTGATTTTTTTAATGGTGCTGCTTAAAATTAATCGACTAGACTTCGCTCTCAGTCGACTCCTCGACCGTCAGATCTACTGCTACTTTTAGATGCGTTTAACCTGCGTTTAGCTGTAAGTTGGCCCGTGTAGATGGATGAACTAGGGTGGGCTGCTTTCATGTCTTGTTTTTTCTGCCGGCTTTGGGCGGTGGGCTGGGCAGGGGAGTGACAGGCTTTGGGTGGTGTGTCTTTTTTCTTGGCCTGTAAATTTACAAATTGTAAGAGTGATCCTGACTAGGAGAAGAACCCTATACTTCCCTAAGAAAAAGAAAAATAACTGTATAATGTAGTAGCTTCTTTTGTGAGTATTTCTCCTTTAATTTTTTTCTAGAATCCTCGTTCCATGTGTGGCTGTTGTTGATAGATTAGATCCTTATTGTATAGTTTTCAGATGTAGTTTTTCTAGTACAACATCCATGCCTTGTTTTTTGAGAACCAGAATTTCCTTTTTTGAGATGTGTGTGCGCACACGGGTTTTTGTATAGAACAAGCATCCGTATCATTTTTTCTAGCTTTTTTTTCTTTGGCATTGTATTACGGAATCGATAACTCCCGAACGCCCGCGTTCACAGCCCCTCGGTCCGAACACGCTGATCGACGCACATCCATTTTGCACGAATCTTGACGTGAACCGATGCCACGTAGGACAGCCACCACTCGTTCGGGATAGCGGCTTCTCGGTCCGAACTCCCCTCCCCCACCACTCCGCCGAGCAGTTGCCGTACAGCGATAGGGGTGACAGGACACATTGCTTTGTAGGATAGTAAAAAAAAACAGGTGCGAAGATAAAGTAAAATAGGAATTGAATGTTGAAGTCATTTCTATTGCGAAAGCAGTTTGATCACCCAAGCAGCTCCAAGCTGCAACAATGCAACTTTAGGTGTTAAGCACCGGGAATGGTACAGTGAAGTAGATAGTGCACATGAAGAATAGCTGGCCCAGTAAGAGCAGTGCAGCAGCAAAAGAAACAGAAAGATGCAGAGTAGCATGTGCTCGTCATGTAAGAGTAAGAAATGATGCAGGCAACTAAACACGGCCTTGGGCATTTTTGTGCTAGCAGCACATGCTATAGCCAGTCAACAGTAGCACACGAGGTTGAGCCGAAGTGTACACTGTAACATTGTGGAGAGTTGTTCAAGCGCTCGATTCCAATGGAGCCTCCTTTCTGCATGAATGCATGCTGCGGTGCAGCGATAGGGGTGACAGGACACGCGCCACCTCAGATCCCTAGTGCATGTGAATGGCCGGGATGAAAACTGCACGAGTTCCTCGGCCTCCATTGGCATTTTTCTGTCAAGCTCCCTCTCAAAAAAGTTCGTCGTAGCACCTCTCTTAAGCAGCCACGAGCGATAGGGGTGACAGGACACGGGTGGAAGATCCAAGCTACATCTATTACATAGACCGACGAGCTTCCGCCTGAGCAACCCGCACCACACGAGGGAGCCAATGGAGATCGAGCTCTGGCTGATCTGTGCGACGCTCGCGGTCGTCTCGCTCCTCTACTTCCTGGCCAGCCCCACACGCCGTGCGGGCACCGGGCGGATGCCGCCGGGCCCGACGCCTCTGCCTGTCGTCGGCAACCTGCTCAGCCTCCGCCGCGGCAACCTCCACCACACGCTCGCGCGCCTCGCCCGCGCCCACGGCCCCGTCATGACGCTTAGGCTCGGCCTAGCCACTGCCGTGGTGGTGTCCTCGCGCGACGCGGCCCGGGAGGCGTTCACGAGGCACGACCGGCGCCTGGCCGCCCGAGCCGTCCCGGACGCGGCACGCGGCCTCGGCTTCGCCGACCGGTCCATCGTGTGGCTGCCCAGTTCCGACCCGCTCTGGAAGAGCCTGCGCGGCATCGCGGCCGCCCACGCCTTCTCCCCGCGCGCCCTCGCCGCGGCCCGCGGCGTTCGCGAGCGTAAGGTGCGCGACATGGTGGGCCACTTCCGCGGCCGCGCCGGGACGGAGGTGGACGTCGGCCAGGCCTTGTACGCCGGCGTGCTCAACCTCGTGTCGAGTGCGCTATGCTCCGTCGACGTGGTCGACATGGGCACCGCCGAGTCCGGGCAGGGCGTGCGGGAGCTCGTGGAGGACCTCATCGCGGCGATCGCCAAGCCCAACATCTCCGACCTCGTCCCTTTCCTCCGGCGGCTCGACTTGCAAGGGTGGCGTCGCTGGTCGGCGACACGGATCGGGAAAATCTTCCGCATATTGGACGGGATAATCGACCGTCGTATGGCATTCAACACCTCCACGGAGGAGAAGCACGGTGACTTCCTGACTCGCTCCTCGAGCTCTTCTCCACAGGCAAGATCGCCCGCGACAGTCTACAGGCCATACTGTTCGACCTCTTTACGGCCGGGAGCGACACCATGGCCCTCACCGTCGAGTGGGCGATGGCGGAGCTGCTCCGGAACCCAGGCGTCATGGCAAAGATCCGCGCGGAGATAGACGACGGTCTCGGCGGCAAGGAGACCATCGGCGAGGCCGACGCGGCGGGCCTGCCGTACCTCCAGGCCGTGGTGAAGGAGGCCATGCGGCTGCATCCGGTGGCGCCGATACTGCTGCCCCACCGGGCCGTGGAGGAAGGCGTGGAGATCGGCGGCTACGCCGTGCCCAAGGGCTCGACGGTCATCTTCAACGTGTGGGCGATAATGCGGGACCCGGCGGCGTGGGAGAGGCCCGACGAGTTCGCGCCGGAGAGGTTCCTCGGCGTGGCGGACGAGGCGGTGGACTTCCGGGGCAAGGCGTTCGAGTTCATCCCGTTCGGGTCCGGGCGGAGGCTGTGCCGATGGCGGAGCGCGTCGTGCCGTTCATCCTGGCCTCGCTGCTCCACGCGTTCGAGTGGCGGCTGCCGGACGGCGTGTCGGCGCAGGAGCTGGACGTGAGCGAGAGGTTCACCACCGCCAACGTGATGGCTGTCCCGCTCAAGGCCGTGCCCGTCGTGGTCACCTAATCAATGGACGTGACAGCTTGAAAGTACACGTCATAGTCTTTCTCACCAAGATTTCGTGATTGGATTACTCATCTATCTTATGCACGTGTCCACATGACATTTCTTATCTTGCGGGATAAGATTACCATTAGTACCTTTTGCGGTTCAAATTCTCTAAGGCCAACTCCACCGCACGACCCTAACCGGACGTCCGTTTTGTCCGGATTTTGTCCGTTTGGTTAGAGGAATGATGTCGTGTCCGGACCATTTTGTCGGATGCGGGGCCATGCGCCCAACGCGCGGACGCATCCTGACCGCTTCCTGTCCGCGTACATTTTCTTTTCAAGCCCATAAATTTTTTTCATTATTGATTTTTGATACATGGGAATACATCATCAAATTTGGACTAGAAAAGTAAGACCAAAGAAAACAAGAACAACAAGAATACATTTTAGAAGATATCCAACTTTCATAACTGATCCTGTAAGTTGGATTAGTGTCTTCTCGATGCACTTATTGTTGATCCACGAAGGTTCGATCTTGCGTGCTTCTTTCTTCGAGTGTAAAGAAGTTGATGTTGCTTCCTCACACATACTCTTGTGTCTAGCCTCTATTCTAGCAACAAGTGCACTAGTCTCATCCCTAGCTTCTATGCTAGCTCAAAGTACACGAACATCTACTAAATTGCGCGCTATCAATATATCGATGTACTCTTCTTTCCAATACCAAAACTTGCATCCACTCTACACAATAAAATGCTAGGTTAGCACAAGTAGTCAAATCCGAGAGCACAACCGAAGCTAAAGTAGCACATACCCCATCATTTAAGCACTTGATGAACACCCATCCAGAATGTTCCGGCGTTGTGAACCTGCCGCGCTACCTTCTTTGGGCAGTCATCGCGCTTAATGAGTGGCAACGGTGCGCCGACGAGCTTTTGGGCTAGCATCGAGCCCGGCCGACCGCCATTCATGTATCTGCCGGCGGACCACCGACGTGTAGATCCGAGTGGCTAGAGGAGGAGTCACTGCCTGCATGCGGCCTTGCGGCCTTGCCGGGCCTTCCGCACAGTGCCCGCCATCCATGGCGTGGCGCGGCCTCCCACAGCCGGGCGAGCTCAAGACCGACCGGATCCTCTTCAAATCCGGCCGCGGGGAGTGCTAATTAAATGGCCGTAGTTGGGTAGGGCGTCGAGGGGAAGGGGCTGGGCGAGCGCGCTTCCGGGCTGCACATCCGCAATGGCAGCGGCGGCGGGGGTGGGGGGAGTGGAGAAGAGCGGACGGGGTGCGGCTAGAGGTGGAGGGGCGGATAGAAAAAGGCGCCCATGTGCCACCGACGGACGGTGCAGGGGAGGACAGGCGCCCGTCCGCGCACGTCCGTTTCACCACAAAAGCGGCGAAAATTGGGTCGGGATGGGTCAAAAGTGGACAGAAAACAGACAAAAGTCCGTTTGCATCCGCGCGCTGGGCCGTCTGGTTGTCCATTTTACCTCAAACTGACGGGGCCAGATAGGATGGGGCCGCGTGCTAGAGTTTGCCTAAATATCCATGCAGCATGGCACCATGCACTACCAGACCACATAGAAACACTAGTACAAGTAGTGTGACTCAATCATGCTTGGGACAGAATCGATGGAAAGAAAATGAGAAAGAAAAAGCTTAGACAGAAGCGGTACGAACATGGCATGCTACTATTACACATCTAGTGAATCAATTTGTTAGCTAGCTCTGCACTGCCGGCCAGAAGCGCCCAGCTCGAGCACGTTGTTGCTGCTGTTGAGCTGCGCGTGCTGCCCCGCTGCTGCTAGCTCTGCTGCCGCTGCCGTCTCTTGTAGCCACTGCCGGCTGTCGCTGGTTGCTAGCTCCGATGCTTGTTGCCGCAGCGACGGGCGGCGTGGAGAGAAGAGAGCAAAAATGCTAGACCTACGAACAGCTGTTACCTAACCTACGTAATTTGCTGAAGCGTTAATCAAACTGACCGCCCCCCCCCCCTCCTCCCAATCAGTAACTGCCAACTCAGCAATTACATAGGATACGTAAATCTCCCTACGTAGTTGTAGCATTGCTGAGAAGAGAGAGAGAAGACTATGTGAAAAAGAGAGGCAGGAAGCAGGGAAAATATCTGGTACTCCCATCTTTGGGGTACTCCCGATGCTTCAAGTTCAAAAACAAATATTAAATATTTTCAAAAAATTTAGAAAAAAATATGAAAGTTCACAAGGAAGCGCCCGCCCAGCTTGAGCACGTTGCTGCTGCTGTTGAGCTGCGCGTGCTGCCCCGCTGCTGCTAGCTCTGCTGCCGCTGCCGTCTCTTGTAGCCGCTGCCGGCTGTCGCTGGTTGCTCCGGCTGCCGTCTCTTGCTGCTCTGCTGTCGCTGGTTGCTACGTCTAGATACATCTCCTTTTATACACTTTGATGGCAAGTATTTCCGGACGGAGGGAGTAGAATTTAGCGTTCGTCGATCAAACCTGGTAAACGTGCTCAAAATCCATTTTTGGCACAAACTTATCCGGTTTTGAGACTAGAAGGATCAAATGTCTACCAAAAATTCTTGAGGGACCAAATCTATACTTTTGGGGAACTTGAGGGACCAAAAACATAATTTCTCGTGTACAAAAATATAAGATGTTTAGTGAGCGAATATTGCCTTTGGAGGCCGAGCTCCATGGAGCTTGGTTTTGTAAACTTCAAAATTCATCAAATTTCATATTTTCTATGTTGCAAAAAATTCTGAAAAATTTACATAATACATGGACGCATAACATATATGTGTGTAAATTTTCAGGGAAAAATACGTTGAAATGAGGGCTGTGCAAAAAAGACAAATCTGGGGCTTTTTAATACTATTCATCCTCCCAGGCAATGTATTTGTCTTTTTTTGTGCAGGTCGCGTTTCAACGTATTTCATCCTGAAATTTTACATACATACATATAACATCCTTATTTACTTGAACAATTTTTTTTTGATTGTTTTGAAACCAAAAGGTTTGACTTTTGAATTTTTTAAAAGAGAAGGCCTCCATGGGTCCGAGAGCCAAACATCCGTTCTCGTTTACGGAGGGAGTATATATGAGGTGAAGAAAAGGATGCAAGAATTCGTGTCAGCTAAGATCGTCCATCAGAAGCCAGAAGCTAAGAAAGAAGTCGTCATGCTTGACTTCTCCGTTAGAGCAACTCTAGCAGACCCCGCATCCCGCCGACCCATAAAACGCGTTTGCAGTTTGCGCAAAACCGCTTTTGCAGGCCGGCGGGGCGGCCATAGATGCAGACCCCTCAAACGGACCCGCATAAAAGTATATTCGCAGAATATGCTTTTTTACGGGTCGGCTTCTGCGGGTTCTGCTCGGGCAACACCACGACGACCCGGAAACAGAAAATGCCCAATTCTCGCATTTGACATAAGTTTCCACAAATAAGTTCAAATTCAAACAACATAACACAGTTTTAGGTGCAAATTAAAAGCCAAGTTCAATAGGAGAAACGCAAAAGAGGGCCGGCCATGCCCGACATCATCTTGGCAACCTTCACTCCGCGCCATCGAGTCCACCTTGAAGTTCATCGGCACCACCGAATCCACCTCCGGCGCTTGTCCCAACTCCCGCACCGAAATCATCGACGTTGCCATCATATGGAGCAGAGAAAACATCTCCCGAACTGTAGCACGGACCAGCCGATGCGACCATCCTCCTCTTGAAGATTTCTCTCCTTGCCATATCATGCCATGTTTTGGTGAGGTCGTCCATGTCATCACGGTTCATTGACATGATCTTGTTATCTTCGGCGAGCAACAAAGACATGTATTTGTTTTCAGCGGCGCGTGCTCTTCTCTCCTTAATGGCAGCTTTGCGGAGCCCCTCTTCCTTGAGCAACTGCCACTTTTCTTGCTTCTCTTTTGCCTTCTTCTCGGCCAACTCTTTCTTGATCTCCAATGACTTCAACAACATCAACTCGTTTGATTGCACCATGGCATCAATCTTCTCCCTCAAGCTCGATGCTTCTTGCTCTCTCTTCATCTTCTCCTTAGTTTTCTTGTCGCCATCGGGCTTGTTCAAATTTCTTGGGCCATCATCATCCTCATCTTCTTCCATGTTTATAAGCGAGCCTCTCTTCGGTGGAGATTCTTTGTCGATCAACTTCCACTTCTCGCACTTTTGGAGTAAGTCCCAACAATGCTCTAGTTTGAAGAATTTGCCTTCCGAAGCTTCCATGTCTTTGTATCTATGTTGGGCAATCTTGTCCTACACAATGTGAAGAACAAAGTGATGTAATCAATTCTTATGATGCAAATATGATTGTGCACAACTTGAACAAAGGCAAAACAAACTCACATAGTCGGATTCCACGGTACCACTTGGAGGTGCATTGCGTACTTGCTCCAAGCAAGCTGCCCAACGACTGCACATAGGCTTGATGTTCTCCCAACGGCCTTGAAGCGGCCGAAATGTGCGAGGAGTCCTGTTGGGATACTTTGCCATGATGCGGAAGTACTGATCTTCGATCCTTTGCCAATATCTCTTGGCGGTTTGAGAAGTACCCGTGCATGCATCAAGAGACACCGCACTCCATGCTTGGATCAAAGCTTGATCTTTCAAGATCGTGTAGTTCTTCGATCTTTGGCTTTTCCTAGATTTTGATTGCGATTGCTCAAACGCTTCCGCCTCGATCTCGGCCAATTCGTCCTCACAACCATGATCATCCACGCCACCCTCCATTTCATTGTACTCTAATGCGAACGGGGCTTGATCAATGTCAACGACATTGGTGTCCAATGATACGTCTCCAACGTATCTATACTTTTTGATTGCTCCATGCTACTTTATCTACTGTTTTGGACTATATTGGGCTTTATTTTCCACTTTTATATTATTTTTGGGACTAAACTATTAACCGGAGGCCCAACCCAGAATTGCTGTTTTTTGCCTATTTCAGTGTTTCGAAGAAACATAATATCAAACGGAGTCCAAACGGAATGAAACCTTCGAACGTGATTTTCTCACGAGCGTGATCCGGAGACTTGGATCCTACTCCAAGAAGTGCAGAGGCGGTCACGAGGTGGAGGCGCCTGGCGCGCCCCTACCTCGTGGGCCCTCTGTTGCTCCGACGTACTTCTTCCTATATATACCCCTCGATCCCCAAACGATCGTAACATGAGCCAAAACCTAATTCCACCGCCGCAACCTTATGTATCCACGAGATCCCATCTTGGGGCCTGTTAGGAGCTCACGGGGGGGCATCCACCGCCGCCACTGTCGCTAGTTGCTATGGTCTCCGATGCTTGTTGCAGAGCGACGGGCTGCGGAGAGAGAGAGAGAGAGAGAGAGAGAGAGAGAGAGAGAGAGAGAGAGAGAGAGAGAGAGAGAGAAAGATCATGTGAAAAGAGAGACGCAGGAAGCAATGGCAAAGAACGGATGAGAAGACAAGGGATGAGAGAAAGAGGAGAGAAGCCATCAGCCTTTTGATCTTGGAGCGATGAAATGGTACAGATTGACGCCACATCGTCGATCCACGTCACTTCCTCTCAACCAATGGGAAGAAAGCACACCCATGAAAGTGTGTCTTCAACATCCATTGTACATATTTTTAGGGGAATATCCATTGTACTACCTCTGTACGAAAGAGAAAAGTATGTTTTTGGTGCCTCAAGTTCCCCAA
Source organism: Aegilops speltoides (assembly GCA_021437245.1). Classification (NCBI taxonomy): domain Eukaryota; kingdom Viridiplantae; phylum Streptophyta; class Magnoliopsida; order Poales; family Poaceae; genus Aegilops; species Aegilops speltoides. Next base: position 57,909,900 of record CM038147.1, read on the forward strand.
AAATATAGACTTGGTCCCTCAAGATTTTTTGGTAGACATTTGGTCCTTCGGGACTCAAAACCGGATAAGTTTCATCCAAAACCAGATTATTACCAGGTTTGACCATGTTGATTGGGTTTGACCGATGAACAGTAAAATTGAAAAAATAGAAGAAAAAAACTGATATTTTGTGGCAACCAAAATGCTTATGTGCGCTAGGTATGTTAAAATTTGTGCGGTGTTTCGATATTCGAGAAGCTCGGGGTAAAAAAAATTGGGCTCACCAAAAAAATGTGAAATTTGTTTTTGTTTTTGTTTTTGGCTAGAGATCCTCAGATGTTATTTGACAACAAAAATTTACACGCACTTGCCGCACCCAAGCATCTTGTTGTCATAAATTTCAGTTTTTTTAGTTTGTTGGTTATTTTTTACTCCCTCCGTCCGACAATACTTGTCATCAAAATGAATAAAAAGGGATGCATCTAGAACTAAAATACGTCTAGATACATCTCCTTTTATACACTTTGATGGCAAGTATTTCCGGACGGAGGGAGTAGAATTTAGCGTTCGTCGATCAAACCTGGTAAACGTGCTCAAAATCCATTTTTGGCACAAACTTATCCGGTTTTGAGACTAGAAGGATCAAATGTCTACCAAAAATTCTTGAGGGACCAAATCTATACTTTTGGGGAACTTGAGGGACCAAAAACATAATTTCTCGTGTACAAAAATATAAGATGTTTAGTGAGCGAATATTGCCTTTGGAGGCCGAGCTCCATGGAGCTTGGTTTTGTAAACTTCAAAATTCGTCAAATTTCATATTTTCTACGTTTCAAAAAATTCTGAAAAATATACATAATACATGGACCCATAACATATATGTGTATAAATTTTCAAGGAAAAATAACGTTGAAATGAGAGCTGTGCAAAAAAACACAAAATCTGGGGCTTTTTACTACTATTCATCCTCCCAGGCAATATATTTGTCTTTTTTGTGCAGGTCGCGTTTCAACGTATTTCATCCTGAAATTTTACACACATGCATATAACATCGTTGTTTACTTGCACAAATTTGTTTAGATTTTTTTGAAACCAAAAAGTTTGACTTTTGAATTTTTTAAAAGAGAAGGCCTCCATGGGGCCGAGAGCCAAACGTCCGTTGTCGTTTACTGAGGGAGTATATATGAGGTGAAGAAAAGGATGCAAGAATTCGTGTCAGCTAAGATCGTCCATCAGAAGCCAGAAGCTAAGAAAGAAGTCGTCATGCTTGACTTCTCCGTTAGAGCAACTCTAGCAGACCCCGCATCCCGCCGGCCCACAAAACGCGTTTGCAGTTTGCGCAAAACCGCTTTTGCAGGCCGGCGGGACGGCCATAGATGTAGACCCCTCAAACGAACCCGCATAAAAGTATATTCGCAGAATATGCTTTTTTACGGGTCGGCTTCTGCGGGTTCTGCTCGGGCAACACCACGACGACCCGGAAATAGAAAATGCCCAATTCTCGCATTTGACATAAGTTTCCACAAATAAGTTCAAATTCAAACAACATAACACAGTTTTAGGTGCAAATTAAAAGCCAAGTTCAATAGGAGAAACGCAAAAGAGGGCCGGCCATGCCCGACATCATCTTGGTCAACCTTCACTCCGCGCCATCGAGTCCACCTTGAAGTTCATCGGCACCACCGAATCCACCTCCGGCGCTTGTCCCAACTCCCGCATCGAAATCATCGACATTGCCATCATATGGAGCAGAGAAAACATCTCCCGAACTGTAGCACGGACCAGCCGATGCGACCATCCTCCTCTTGAAGATTTCTCTCCTTGCCATATCATGCCATGTTTTAGTGAGGTCATCCATGTCATCACGGTTCATTGACATGATCTTGTTATCTTCGGCGAGCAACAAAGACATGTATTTTTTTTCAGCGGCACGTGCTCTTCTCTCCTTAATGGCAGCTTTGCGGAGCCCCTCTTCCTTGAGCAACTGCCACTTTTCTTGCTTCTCTTTTGCCTTCTTCTCGGCCAACTCTTTCTTGATCTCCAATGACTTCAACATCATCAACTCGTTTGATTGCACCATGGCATCAATCTTCTCCCTCAAGCTCGATGCTTCTTGCTCTCTCTTCATCTTCTTCTTAGTTTTCTTGTCGCCATTGGGCTTGTTCAAATTTCTTGGGCCATCATCATCCTCATCTTTTTCCATGTTTATAAGCGAGCCTCTCTTCGGTGGAGATTCTTTGTCGATCAACTTCCACTTCTCGCACTTTTGGAGTAAGTCCCAACAATGCTCTAGTTTGAAGAATTTGCCTTCCGAAGCTTCCATGTCTCTGTATCTATGTTGGGCAATCTTGTCCTACACAATGTGAAGGACAAAGTGATGTAATCAATTCTTATGATGCAAATATGATTGTGCACAACTTGAACAAAGGCAAAACAAACTCACATAGTCGGATTCCACGGTACCACTTGGAGGTGCATTGGGTACTTGCTCCAAGCAAGCTGCCCAACGACTGCACATAGGCTTGATGTTCTCCCAACAGCCTTGAAGCGGCCGAAATGTGCGAGGAGTCCTGTTGGGATACTTTGCCATGATGCGGAAGTACTGATCTTAGATCCTTTGCCAATATCTCTTGGCGGTTTGAGAAGTACCCGTGCATGCATCAAGAGACACCGCACTCCATGCTTGGATCAAAGCTTGATCTTTCAAGATCGTGTAGTTCTTCGATCTTTGGCTTTTCCTAGATTTTGATTGCGATTGCTCAAACGCTTCCGCTTCGATCTCGGCCAATTCATCCTGACAACCATGATCATCCACGCCACCCTCCATTTCATTGTACTCTAATGCTAACGGGGCTTGATCAATGTCAACGACATTGGTGTCCAATGATACGTCTCCAACGTATCTATACTTTTTGATTGCTCCATGCTACTTTATCTACTGTTTTGGACTATATTGGGCTTTATTTTCCACTTTTATATTATTTTTGGGACTAAACTATTAACCGGAGGCCCAACCCAGAATTGTTGTTTTTTGCCTATTTCAGTGTTTGAAGAAATGAATATCAAACGGAGTCCAAACGGAATGAAACCTTCGAACGTGATTTTCTCACCGAACGTGATCCGGAGACTTGGACCCTACTCCAAGAAGTGCAGAGGCGGTCACGAGGTGGAGGCGCCTGGCGCGCCCCTACCTCGTGGGCCCTCTGTTGCTCCACCGACGTACTCCTTCCTCCTATATATACCTACGTATCCCCAAACGATCAGAACAGGAGCCAAAAACCTAATTCCACCGCCGCAACCTTATGTATCCACGAGATCCCATCTTGGGGCCTGTTCCGGAGCTCCGCCGGAGGGGGCATCCACCGCTGCCGGCTGTCGCTGGTTGCTATGGCTCCGATGCTTGTTGCCGCAGCGACGGGCTGCGTGGAGAGAAGAGAGAGAGAGAGAGAAGACTGCGTGAAAAAGAGAGACGCAGGAAGCAATGGCAGCAACGGATGAAAAGACAAGGGGATGAGAGAAAGAGGAGAGAAGCCATCAGCCGTTTGATCTTGGAGCGATGAATGGTACAGATTGACGCCACATCGTCGATCCACGTCACTTCCTCTCAACCAATGGGAAGAAAGCACACCCATGAAAGTGTGTCTTCAACATCCATTGTACATATTTTTAGGGGACTATCCATTGCACTACCTCTCTACGAAAGAGAAAAGTATGTTTTTGGTCCCTCAAGTTCTTCAAAAATATAGACTTGGTCCCTCAAGATCTTTTGATAGACATTTGGTCCTTCAAGACTCAAAACCAGATAAGTTTCATCCAAAACCAGATTCTTACCAGGTTTGACCATGTTGATTGGGTTTGACCGATGAACAGTAAATTCGGAAAAATAGAAAAAAAATTCAAGAAAACTGATATTTTGTGGCAACCAAAATGCTTATGTGTGCTAGGTGCGTTAAAATTTGTGTGGTGTTTCGATATTCGAGAAGCTTGGGGTAAAAAAAAATTTGGCTCACCAAAAAAATGTGAAATTTGTTTTTGTTTTTGGCTAGAGATCCTCGGATGTTATTTGACAACAAAAATTTACACGCACTTGCCGCACCCAAGCATCTTGTTGTCATAAATTTCAGTTTTTTTAGTTTGTTGGTTATTTTTTACTCCCTCCGTCCGAAAATACTTGTCATCAAAATGAATAAAAAGGGATGCATCTAGAACTAAAATACGTCTAGATACATCTCCTTTTATACACTTTGATGGCAAGTATTCGAACGGAGGAGTAGAATTTAGCGTTCGTCGATCAAACTCGTAACGTGCTTAAAATCCATTTTGGCACAAACTTATCCGGTTTTGAGACTAGAAGGATCAAATGTCTACCAAAAATTCTTGAGGGACCAAATCTATACTTTTGGGGAACTTGAGGGACCAAAAACATAATTTCTCGTGTACAAAAATATAAGATGTTTAGTGAGCGAATATTGCCTTTGGAGGCCGAGCTCCATGGAGCTTGGTTTTGTAAACTTCAAAATTCGTCAAATTTCATATTTTCTACGTTTCAAAAAATTCTGAAAAATATACATAATACATGGACCCATAACATATATGTGTATAAATTTTCAGGGAAAAATAACGTTGAAATGAGAGCTGTGCAAAAAAACACAAAATCTGGGGCTTTTTACTACTATTCATCCTCCCAGGCAATATATTTGTCTTTTTTGTGCAGGTCGCGTTTCAACGTATTTCATCCTGAAATTTTACACACATGCATATAACATCCTTGTTTACTTGCACAAATTTATTTAGATTTTTTTGAAACCAAAAAGTTTGACTTTTGAATTTTTTAAAAGAGAAGGCCTCCATGGGGCCGAGAGCCAAACGTCCGTTGTCGTTCTTGAGGAGTATATATGAGGTGAAGAAAAGGATGCAAGAATTCGTGTCACTAAGATCGTCCATCGAAGCGAAGTTAAGAAAGAAGTCGCCATGCTTGACTTCTCCGTTAGAGCAACTCTAGCAGACCCCGCATCCCGCCGGCCCATAAAACGCGTTTGCAGTTTGCGCAAAACCGCTTTTGCAGGCCGGCGGGACGGCCATAGATGCAGACCCCTCAAACGGACCCGCATAAAAGTATATTCGCAGAATATGCTTTTTTACGGGTCGGCTTCTGCGGGTTCTGCTCGGGCAACACCACGACGACCCGGAAATAGAAAATGCCCAATTCTCGCATTTGACATAAGTTTCCACAAATAAGTTCAAATTCAAACAACATAACACAGTTTTAGGTGCAAATTAAAAGCCAAGTTCAATAGGAGAAACGCAGAAGAGGGCCGGCCATGCCCGACATCATCTTGGTCAACCTTCACTCCGCGCCATCGAGTCCACCTTGAAGTTCATCGGCACCACCGAATCCACCTCCGGCGCTTGTCCCAACTCCCGCACCGAAATCATCGACGTTGCCATCATATGGAGCAGAGAAAACATCTCCCGAACTGTAGCACGGACCAGCCGATGCGACCATCCTCCTCTTGAAGATTTCTCTCCTTGCCATATCATGCCATGTTTTGGTGAGGTCGTCCATGTCATCACGGTTCATTGACATGATCTTGTTATCTTCGGCGAGCAACAAAGACATGTATTTTTTTTCAGCGGCGCGTGCTCTTCTCTCCTTAATGGCAGCTTTGCGGAGCCCCTCTTCCTTGAGCAACTGCCACTTTTCTTGCTTCTCTTTTGCCTTCTTCTCGGCCAACTCTTTCTTGATCTCCAATGACTTCAACAACATCAACTCGTTTGATTGCACCATGGCATCAATCTTCTCCCTCAAGCTCGATGCTTCTTGCTCTCTCTTCATCTTCTCCTTAGTTTTCTTGTCGCCATCGGGCTTGTTCAAATTTCTTGGGCCATCATCATCCTCATCTTCTTCCATGTTTATAAGCGAGCCTCTCTTCGGTGGAGATTCTTTGTCGATCAACTTCCACTTCTCGCACTTTTGGAGTAAGTCCCAACAATGCTCTAGTTTGAAGAATTTGCCTTCCGAAGCTTCCATGTCTTTGTATCTATGTTGGGCAATCTTGTCCTACACAATGTGAAGAACAAAGTGATGTAATCAATTCTTATGATGCAAATATGATTGTGCACAACTTGAACAAAGGCAAAACAAACTCATAGTCGGATTCCACGGTACCACTTGGAGGTGCATTGCGTACTTGCTCCAAGCAAGCTGCCCAACGACTGCACATAGGCTTGATGTTCTCCCAACAACCTTGAAGCGGCCGAAATGTGCGAGGAGTCCTGTTGGGATACTTTGCCATGATGCGGAAGTACTGATCTTAGATCCTTTGCCAATATCTCTTGGCGGTTTGAGAAGTACCCGTGCATGCATCAAGAGACACCGCACTCCATGCTTGGATCAAAGCTTGATCTTTCAAGATCGTGTAGTTCTTCGATCTTTGGCTTTTCCTAGATTTTGATTGCGATTGCTCAAATGCTTCCGCTTTGATCTCGGCCAATTCATCCTCACAACCATGATCATCCACGCCACCCTCCATTTCATTGTACTCTAATGCGAACGGGGCTTGATCAATGTCAACGACATTGGTGTCCAATGATACGTCTCCAACGTATCTATACTTTTTGATTGCTCCATGCTACTTTATCTACTGTTTTGGACTATATTGGGCTTTATTTTCCACTTTTATATTATTTTTGGGACTAAACTATTAACCGGAGGCCCAACCCAGAATTGCTGTTTTTTGCCTATCGGTGTTTCAAGAAATGAATATCAAACGGAGTCCAAACGGAATGAAACCTTCGAACGTGATTTTCTCACCGAACGTGATCCAGAGACTTGGACCCTACTCCAAGAAGTGCAGAGGCGGTCACGAGGTGGAGGCCCTGGCGGCGCCCCCTACCTCGTGGGCCCTCTGTTGCTCCACCGACGTACTCCTTCCTCCTATATATACCTACGTATCCCCAAACGATCAGAACAGGAGCCAAAAACCCAATTCCACTGCCGCAACCTTATGTATCCACGAGATCCCATCTTGGGGCCTGTTCCGGAGCTCCGTCGGAGGGGGCATCCACCACGGAGGGCTTCTACATCAACACCATAGCCCCTCCGATGAAGTGTGAGTAGTTTACTTTAGACCTTCGGGTCCATAGCTAGTAGCTAGATGGCTTCTTCTCTCTTTTTGGATCTCAATACAATATTCTCCCCCTCTCTCGTGGAGATCTATTCGATGTAATCTTCTATTTGCGGTGTGTTTGTTGAGACCGATGAATTGTGGGTTTATGATCCAGTATTATCTATGGAAAATATTTGAATCTTCTATGAATTCTTTTATGTATGATTGAGTTATCTTTTCAAGTCTCTTCGAATTATCCTTTTTGGTTTGGCCAACTAGATTGGTAGTTCTTGCAATCAGAGAAGTGCTTAGCTTTGGGTTCAATCTTGCGGTGTTCTTACCCAGTGACAGAAAGGTTTGCAAGACACGCATTGTATTGTTGCCATCAAGGATAACAAGATGGGGTTTTTATCATATTGCATGAATTTATCCCTCTACATCATGTCATCTTGCTTAAGGCGTTACTCTGTTTTTAACTTAATACTCTAGATGCATGCTGGATAGCGGTCGATGAGTGGAGTAATAGTAGTAGATGCAGAATCGTTTCGATATACTTGTCTCGGACGTGACGCCTATATACATGATCATAACCTAGATATACTCATAACTATGCTCAGTTCTGTCAATTGCTCAACAGTAATTTGTTCACCCACCGTAGAATATCTATGCTCTTGAGAGAAGCCACTAGTGAAACCTATGGCCCCCGGGTCTATTCTCATCATATCAATGTCTATCTCTTTATTACTTGCTTTGTTTTTTACTTTGCCTTTTACTTTTCACTTTGCATCTATCTATCAAAAATACCAAAAATATTATTTATCATCTCTATCAGATCTCACCCTCGTAAGTAACCGTGAAGGGATTGACAACCCATAATCGCGTTGGTTGCGAGTAGCTATTGTTTTGTGTAGGTACGAGGGACTTGTGCATGGTCTCCTACTGGATTGATACCTTGGTTCTCAAAAACTGAGGGAAATACTTACGCTACTTTGCTACATCATCCTCTCCTCTTCGGGGAAATCCAACGCAGTGCTCAAAAGGTAGCAAGAAGAATTTCTGGCGCCGTTGCCGGGGAGGCTCACGCAAGCAAGTCAACTATACCAAGTACCCATCGCAATCCCTGTCTCTCGCATTACATTATTTTCCATTTGCCTCTCGTTTTCCTCTCCCCCACTTCACCCTTGCCGTTTTATTCGCCCTCTCTTTGCCAATCTCCTCCTCTCTTTCCCGTTTGCCTTTTTTCCCGTTGCCTTTCTGTTTGCCCGTGTGTTAGTTTGCTTGCTTGTCACGATGGCTCTACCTAGATTTGGTGATCTTCATCTTAAAAGGCTAGAGGAGATCGAAAACAATGTCAGAAAGTTTATGGTTTTGCAATTTGAGCATAATAATTTCTTTAGAAACGAGCTTAAGGAACAAAAAAGTTTTATGAGTTATATGAATAAAGAACTCGATGATATGTCTAAAGAATTTGATGGTATAAGCGCCCAAATTTCTCGTCTTGAAAAGATGACCGCTGAAATTTCGGATATGCAAGCTGCCTTAGTCAATAAGATGGCCGCTAAACCGAATTCCTATGAAAATCAAGATGAAGTTCTAAAAGTTATTGATGTGTCCCCCATTAAATCTTTGTTTTGCAATATGAATCTTGATGAAACTAAATATGATCTTCCTTTACCTAGAAGGCGTTCTGAGGGAGTCCTGGACTAGGGGGTGTCCGGATAGCCGGACTATCATCATCGGCCGGACTCCAAGACTATGAAGATACAAGATTGAAGACTTCATCCCGTGTCCGGATGGGACTTTCCTTGGCGTGGAAGGCAAGCTTGGCAATACGGATATGTAGATCTCCTACCATTGTAACCGACTCTGTGTAACCCTAGCCCTCTCCGGTGTCTATATAAACCAGAGGGTTTTAGTCCGTAGGACGAACAACCATTACAACATTCATACCATAGGCTAGCTTCTAGGGTTTAGCCTCCTTGATCTCGTGGTAGTTCCACTCTTGTACTACCCATATCATCAATATCAATCAAGCAGAGTAGGGTTTTACCTCCATCGAGAGGGCCCAACACAGGTAAAACATCGTGTCCCTTGTCTCCTGTTACCATCCACCTAGACGCACAGTTCGGGACCCCCTACCCGAGATCCGCCGGTTTTGACACCGACATTGGTGCTTTCATTGAGAGTTCCTCTGTGCCGTCACGATCAAGAAGGATGCCTCTTCCCGTCTTTAAAGACGGTACCATCTCCAAAGGAGCTTTGGCCGCCGGCCAAACTATCCGGCTAGGTGGTTTCCTCATGACCGCCTGTTCGGCCACCGCTTTGACGATGACCTCTCGGGTCATCAAAATCAATCTTCACGTCAACTCGGAATTCGCCGAGCAGCTGGATCCAATGGAGCTCTCCTCCGTAAACGAGCTCTTGGATCGCATCGCCGCCCTGGGAGTCGCTACAGACTACAATCAGATTGGGCTTAAAACTGATCTGAGAGAGATTAACTCTCCCCAGGTTACCCACCACGTTGCGGTGGTAGAAGAAAAACGCGACGACTCTTCTTCTGTATTAAAAACTAGTTATGTCCGAACTCCCGAACCCTCCTTGCCGGATTCCCGCGGAGGAACGGACGTCGATCAAGTACTGAACCTAAAGTCAGGCAGCGGACCAGACCCGTTGGACAACGTCCAGCAATCCAAGCTTCCAAATTCGGAAACTTTTCGACCTTTGAGCCTCAAGATGGGCAGGGTTCCGGACTCAATTCCACCCACCCACCCAAACATATGCGATCTATCTCAAATCCGGCAAGAGCCCGCTGAAACAGTACATCATTACTGGGCCAGATTCCTCCTGGTTATGGACAAGATAAAAGACTGCCGTGAGGAAAACACAATTTCAATTTTCTGCAATAATTGCATGGACAAGGGAATCTTGAACGCCGTAAGTCGTCGTGAAATTACACGTTTCGCCGACCTGGTGTCCATAGTACGAAAGTACTGTGCGATGGAGAGTTTTCGGAAAACCAAAACTAATTTTTGGGACAATCCGGCTCCGAATACAACCCTAGTCCGAAACAAAAGGGTCCATCATGCTCAGGCACCCGGTACAAAAACCAAAAAGCAAAAACCCATAAAGGGCACGGAACTGTACTGGAGGGATAGCTCAGCGGACCCTGTAAAATTCACAGTATAGAGGGCGCCACTCCAACACATAGCCTTCGAGCATGTTGGATACTACGGCAGGTGGCCAAAAGTGGTGAAGAGCTTCTAGCCCCGGAGAACCACTCCAACAGTACCAGTACGGTGTCAACAGTCTTCAAGACTTTCGCGTCAAACAATATGCGGAAACGAACAATCCGCAGCCTCGCCGAAGCCTACCAAGTGGAAACAACAAATCCATGGAGCGACACGGCTATCACCTTCAACGCCAGCGACGAACCTAAATTACGATCTGCCCAAGCGCGAGCCGCATTGGTCCTCAGCCCAATAGTGGACGGCTTTCGCCTTACCAAGGTGCTCATGGATGGCGGCAGCGGATTAAACCTCATCTATGAGGAAACCCTTCAAAAAATGGAAATAGACTGGAGCCACATTGAGCGAAGAAGCACAACCTTTAGAGCAATAATACCTAGCCGGGAAGCACGTTGCACAGGCAAAATCACACTTGATGTGGTGTTCGGCTCGCCGGACAATTACAGGTCCGAGGAGGTCACGTTCCAAGTGGCCCCGTTCAGCAGCAGATATCACGCTCTATTAGGACGAGAGGCATTCACAATTTTCCAAGCCAAACCCCATTACGGGTACATGAAGCTTAAAATGCCCGGGCCCAATGGAACCATCACCCTTGCCAGTGATCCGGACATAGCACTTCGCGCCGAAAACAAGACAGCCGCATTAGCCCTCGAGGCACTATCCGAAGCCCTAGCGGCGGAGGAACTCACTACGCTGCGCTCTACGGTGAACAGGGACGATGTGATACTCGATAAGAGATCCAAGTCCACCTCTTTTAAACCAGCGGACGAAATAGTCAAATTCCAGGTCCATCCAATGGACCCCACAAAGACGGCCTCCATCGGGGCACGATTAAACCATGACGTAGACGCCGCACTACGAGAATTCCTTCGGGAAAATTGGGATATATTCGCCTGGCACCCTTCGGATATGCCTGGAATCCCACGCAGGCTGGCAGAGCACAGCCTAAATATCCTAAAAGGATTCAAGCCAGTGAAACAGGCTCTTCGGCGATTTTCCGAACCCAAAAGACAGGCAATGGGAGAGGAGCTAGCCAAACTATTAGAAGCCGGATTCATCAGAGACATCAAACATCCGGACTGGCTAGCAAACCTTGTAATGGTACCAAAAAAGGACAAATCCTGGTGCCTTTGTGTCGATTTCAAAGACCTCAACAAGGCTTGCCCAAAGGATCCTTTCCCACTTCCCCGCATCGACCAAATCATCGATGCTACCACAGGCACGATTCACTGTGCTTCCTCGACGCATATTCCGGATACCATCAAATCAAGATGGCGGAAACAGACCAGGACGCAACGGCATTCATTACTCTATACGGACCATTCTGCTTAACCACAATGCCCTTCGAACTCAAAAACGCCGGCGCAACATATCAGCGCATGATTCAGACATGTCTGGCAACCCAGATCGGCAAAACAGTGGAGGCATACGTAGACGACGTGGTCGCCAAGACCAAACATGTCGAAACTCTAGTAGACGACTTGAGGCTCACATTCAACAACCTCCGAGCGTACGACATTAAGCTCAACCCGGAAAAATGCGTTTTCGGCGTACCAGCCGGAAAGCTCTTGGGCTTCATTGTATCCGGTAGAGGAATTGAAGCAAACCCAGCCAAGATCTGAGCTCTGTCTGGCGGATATTCCAAAAGACCTCAAACAAATACAAAATTGATCGATGCGTGGCGGCTCTAAGCCGCTTCATCTCCCATTTGGGAGAAAAGACATCGCCCTCTATCGCCTCCACAGCGCATCAACACTTCGAGTGGACGGATGCCGCCATCGCCGACTCAAGAAATAAAGGCCATATTGGCAACAAATCCGTCCTGGCTGGCCTAACCTGGGCGAACCAATGTTGTTATATATCGCAGCAACACATCAAGTTGTAAGCGCGGTGCTCGTCGTCGAACGAGAAATAGAAGGGCATAAATTCCCTCTTCAAAACAAGTGTACTACGATCCACCGCCTTAACTCCTGCAAGTCCTGTACCGCATTATCAAAAGATAGCATACGCGGTGTTCATGGCATCCCGGAAGCTGCGACACTACTTTCAAGAGTGTTCGATAATAGTGGCCTCCGAAGTACCCCTCAACGACATCAAAAACAACCGCGACGCGACGGGCAGGATTGCAAAATGGGCTATTGAGCTCTTACCATTTGACATAACCTACAAACCACGGCGAGCTATAGAGTCGCAAGTCCTGGCTGACTTTGTTGCTGAATGGACCGAAGCCGAACTCCCTAAAGAGTACGGCGCATACTCCAATTGGATTATGCACTTCGACGGCTCCAAAATGTTGGCCGGCTTGGGGGCTGGCGTTGTATTGACGTCCCCAACCGGAGACACAGTCCAGTACGTACTTCAGATAATGTACACAGACTCCAACAATGCGGCCGAATATGAGGCCCTCCTACATGGTCTCCGGATGGCAATCTCCATGGGTATTCAACGCCTAGAGGTGCGCGGGGATTCAAACCTTGCAATATCCCAAGTAAATGGAGACTTTGACGCCAAGGATCCGAAAATGGCAGCCTATCGTAACGTTGTCCTAAAAATGTCAGCTCGGTTCGAAGGACTCGAATTCCACCACGTAGCCCGGGATAATAACCAGGCAGCCGACGTGTTGGTACGCATTGGCGCAAAACGCGATGCCGTCCCTCCAAATATCTTCCTGGAGCGGCTCTTTAAGCCATCCATACTATGGGAAGAGGAGTCCGGAAATAACAACCCGGAAGCAACCGCACCACCCAACACAGAACATTCTGACATAATCAGCGGCTCAGCCGATGAAATAACACCTTCAGCCCACGAAATAATGGCGGTAATCGCCCCGTGGATGGAACCATTCCTAGCCTACTTAATTAGGCAGGAACTTCCCGAAGACCAAAATGAGGCCCGCTGCATAGTTCGGCGATCTAAAGCCTACAAGGTCCATGAGGGAGAACTCTATAAGAAAAGCACAACCGGAGTCCTTTAAAGGTGCATCTCCGAAGAGGAAGGCCGAACCCTTCTGGCTGAAATTCACGCCGGACTAGGCGGACACCATGCCGCAGCCCGGGCCCTTGTAGGCAAGGCCTTCCGTACAAGATTTTATGGGCCGACGGCCCGGGCAGATGCTCAGGACTTAGTCCAACGATGCTTCGGTTGTCAGCTCTTTGCTAATCAGAGCCACATGCCACCCACCACCCTCAAAACTATACCCATCACCTCGCCGTTTGCGGTCTGGGGGCTTGACATGGTTGGACCCCTTAAAGGGGGAACCCACAAGCAAAAGTACCTATTGGTCATGGTGGACAAATTCACCAAATGGATAGAGGCCAAGCCAGTTAAAACGGCCGAATTCGGACCAGTGATAGACTTCATATCCGGGGTAGTACACCGTTATGGCGTCCCCCACAGCATCATCACCGATATGGGCACGAACTTCACGGCCGACGAGGTTAAACTTTGGTGCAAAAATATGGGCATTAAGCTCGACTACGCTTCAGTCTATCACCCTCAAACCAACGGTCAAGTTGAACGAGCAAATGGTCTAATAATGAGCGGCATCAAACCCAGACTAGTGCGGTCCCTTACGGAATCTAACACGCACTGGGTAGAGGAGCTCGACTCCGTACTCTGGGGGCTGCGGACCATGCCAAACCGCACTACCGGATTCACACCATTCTTTATGGTATACGGCGCAGAGGCAGTTTTGCCCTGCGACATAATTCATGACTCACCTCGAGTGCGCATGTACGAAGAAAGAGAAGTCGAGTTGGATCGACGGGACAGCTTGGACGCATTGGAGGAGGAGCGCGACGTGGACAAGGCTCGTTCCGCACTCTATCAACAGCAGGCTCGAAGATATCAAAGCCGAGAGGTACGAGCCAAGACTTACAATGTTGGCAAACTAGTTCTACGCCTGCCGGACAAGAAAAAGGACAAACTCAAGCCCAAATGGGAAGGTCCCTTCATCATCGACCAAGTTCTGACCGGCGGAGCATACCGTCCGCGAAACGCATCCGACAACCGACTCGAGCCGAACCCATGGAATGCAGCCCGCCTCCGAAGATTCTACGCCTAGCACCGGACTCAGAGTTCGTCTCATTCCTCCGTCCACATTTTTACACTTCAGCTGTCTTTTGTTTCTCTCTTTTCTCCCACCTTTTTCATAAAGCCCTTGAGGGCCGATTTGCACATTGTTCACACACACTTGACGTGCTACCCGCACTCATTATACCAGGGGGCTTCTTTAAAAGAAGCTTACTTATACGGGCTTTATGCCCAACACATGTGTCAAACTTCCGCATGTACCTTTTATTCACCATTATATGCATCGATATGACTTAAGTTTTGGCCAAGCTGGGTTGCCTGGCTCCTGTGCTTACCCCTACATTCCCGATTGTTCGGCTAGGAGGTAAAGGGAGCACCTCTGCGATTGTTACTGTCGGGTCAGCTGGATGTGTACCTCGGACTGGGTGAAGCCGAAAGCTAGCGTTCTTAAGGGAATATTCGGTCGGTGACTTGAAAGACGATTTTTTACCTATTTATTTATCTGCCCCCAGATGTTTTCCTGCTCTTTTCACAGTCCGGACATGCACTTTAGGGCATGCCTCCCAGGGAAAGGAACCCCTAACGGAACTATTCTCCCTGGAAGATGTTTCTTACTAACCATGTAATATAACATAACTAGTTGGGCACTTGTCTGATAAAGCACTAATGACCCCTACGCCCGGTCTCCATGCATGCCCCAGTTTTTTCATAACCGAGAAGGTATTCGGACACACTCTGGACTCTAGGGTCCCGAGGTTGAAGCGAAAAGGTCGGCAAAGACAAACGATATACAATCCGGCTAGAAGGCATTTTACATGTCATTTTAAATACATCATCAAATCGATTGACTACTCCTCCTCAATCCCGCCTAACAGTGCTGTCTAATTTACAGCCTCGTTAGAATACTTAGCGCCAACTCTACTTGGCCGCACACTAAGCTCACAGGATCTCCTTCCCATCGGGCCCCACAGGTCCGGTCTCGGCCATGTGGTTTGGATCCGCCTTCTTGTACCGCGTCTTCACCATGGCCCAGGCCTTCCTGGCACCCTGACGGCATGCCGATATCTTCCATAAACGGAAGCGCTGCCGTGCTCCCTGAAGCTTCTCCGCAAGCTCTCCAAGGCCCTCGGGTAGGGATACGGACGGCCATAAGGCCTGGACGACGCCACTCATCGCCTGCCGGACACATTCGAGCAGTTCCATCAGCTCGGGAAGTTGGTCACCCGTTGAACCGGGCATTTCCTCCGCAGGGCGACCTGTGAGCACACCTACAGACATATTTCTGTCAATTGACTTCCTCGCCGAACTGTTATTTTCAAAAGAGTTTGCTCAAGCACTTACTATAGATGCTGCGACGAAGCTGCTGATTCTCCTTCACGGAGTCAGACAGCTCGGGCCGAACACCTTTTAGCTCTTCTCCAAGTTGGCTGTGGGCATCCTGGAGTTTGTTCCTCTCCTGCTGCACCTTCATAAGCACCCTCTCGCCAGCCTTCAGCTGGCGCAGTAGCTGTAGCTTGTCCGGATCTAGTCCGGCAACATCTGCAATATCATTGTCGGACTTATACGCACGCCTCACACCGCTTATCTTTTTGAAATAATGTGTTACTGGAGGGGGTCTCTGTGTCTCCTCCTGTGGCAGCTAGTGCGGCCTCAAGTTGGGCTTTGCACTCTTGTAGCTCCCGGGACAATTGGGTATTCTTCTCCGTAAGATCCTGCATATTAAAATGAGCCTTAAATCAGTTATTTTAACTACTTTAAGTCTCGGGACTACTGGCATATACAACTATTAAAATCTCTTACCCGTATGTCTTTTACATACTGCTCCGTGTCTCTGGTTAAACCATCGTGAGCGGCACGGAGGTGCGCGTCTCCCGTGTTAAAGGCATTCAACACCTCCGGGAGAAACACGCGTCTCGAAGAACTGTCCGGCGGCGCCTATGATTCATGGCGCTCTCCACCTCAGACCTGGTGGCGGACAGCCTGTCGGCATCCTCCGTTGGAGGAGTACCCGGATCGCGCCTTGCTCTCGCCTCCCCCTCCGGACCAGGTGTTGGAGCCTGGCTGGCGGAGGCTTGGTTGGCAACCTCTCCGGGCACAGTCCAGCGAGCGCTCTTTCTCCTGGAAAAGCCATGAGCATTAATGCACCTCCCAGGAATCTCTTCCCTACACAACGGTCGCAAGCTATACCGTTGCGGTGACGTTTCGATTCGCACCGCGCCCCTCTTCCGCCTGCTGGGCCGGACTGACCCTTGTTAGTCAGCCGCCGCGGGTTCGGCTTCCCGCCTTGAAGGCACCTCCTACGAGACACCGTTGTATACGGTGGTCAGAAATACGCAAGGACGAAGTAATGGTGTCAGGACTCCGGTCATAATTACCTGGGAAGCCGGAGATAAGCCGGGGTAGTCAGCCGTAATGGCGACTAGAGCATTGTCCATGCTGAGTTGGTGGAACACGCCGTCAATTAGCTCCACCTTTATGTCCGGATCCTCTTCGGAGGCCCGATCGAGGGATCTTCCCGGATCCTCGTGTTGTGGAGCCGGACTATGTATGCCCTCCACATCCCGACGCAGTTCCTGCGTCAAAATCATAAAGTCAGATACTTAACTTTGAAAGCACGGGTCGGATAAATCAACGTCCGCTTACCTAGCTCCGAGGGTTATTCATGGAGAACCCATTCAATGGGTTCGTCTGGAGGAAGTCCTCCTTCTCCCCCTTGTACAGGCCGGACAGAATCTTCACCAGATCTGCGGCCGATCCCGGCCCCTTGCGTCCATGACGGGTGGCATCATTCTCCCCGTTGAAATCCCACATGGGGTGGCCCCTATATTGGAGCGGCTGCACCCCTCGCATAATGCACGTGGCCATGACTCCAATCATGGTCAATCCGGAATGGGTCAGCAACCTTATCCGGCCCATCAAATAATGGACGCTCCTATCTTCCTCCTGTTGAGGGCTCCGCGGGCGCCAACTTAGGTGTTTCTTCAGAGGAGCCTTGCTGAACTCTGGGAGGCCGATCCAAACTGGGTCCGGCAGTGGAGCATCTTCTACAAAAAACCATTCCGAAGGCCAGTCTTCGGACGCCTTCTTTGGGGTTCCGGATGGATATCCGGTCCCGGCGATGCGCCATATTTCGGCTCCACCCACTTGATATACCGACCCCTCGTGAGAACGGTGTACGAGGCAAAACAATCTCTTCCACAGCGCGAAATGGGGCTCGATGCCCAAAAACAGCTCACAGAGAGCTACGATTTGGATCTGGATTCTTGCCTCTCTTATAGGCAAGTTACTTGCGCAGCTACGGGGTAAAATATAAAAATACCCTGGCCTTTTGCATTCGTGCGACACGTGGAAGAGGGCCATTATTGGGCGTGGAAGCCAAGGAGCGCAACATTGGTAAGGAAGACGGACACTGTTCGGCAAGCACATGGAATTTGGAGGAGAACCCACCTTGCAACGCCGAAGACAATATACGCGCTGGACTCGTCGTCATTGAAGCCTGGTTCGGGGGCTATTGAGGGAGTCCTGGACTAGGGGGTGTCCGGATAGCCGGACTATCATCATCGGCCGGACTCCAAGACTATGAAGATACAAGATTGAAGACTTCGTCCCGTGTCCGGATGGGACTTTCCTTGGCGTGGAAGGCAAGCTTGGCAATACGGATATGTAGATCTCCTACCATTGTAACCGACTCTGTGTAACCCTAGCCCTCTCCGGTGTCTATATAAACCGGAGGGTTTTAGTCCATAGGACGAACAACCATTACAACATTCATACCATAGGCTAGCTTCTAGGGTTTAGCCTCCTTGATCTCGTGGTAGATCCAATCTTGTACTACCCATATCATCAATATCAATCAAGCAGGAGTAGGGTTTTACCTCCATCGAGAGGGCCCGAACCTGGGTAAAAACATCGTGTCCCTTGTCTCCTATTACCATCCGCCTAGACGCACAGTGTCGGGACCCCCTACCCGAGATCCGCCGGTTTTGACACCGACATGTTCTAAGAATTCGGAGTTTCTAGATCTTGATGATGAAATTGATGAAAGTGGGATTGAAATGAACAAAAATTTAGATGTTGCTAAACCCACTATTTTGGATCTCAAGGAATTTAATTATGAAAATTGCTCTTTGATTGGTTGTATTTCCTTGTTGCAATCCGTGCTAGATTCTCCTCATGCTTATAGTCAAAATAAGGCCTTTACCGAACACATTGTTGATGCCTTGATGCAATCTTATGAAGAAAAACTTGAGTTGAATGTTTCTATCCCTAGAAAACTCTATGATGAGTGGGAACCTACTATCAAAATTAAAAATAAAGATTATGAGTTTCATGCTTTGTGTGATTTGGGCGCTAGTGTCTCTACTATTCCCAAAACTTTGTGTGATTTGCTAGATTTCCGTGACTTTGATGATTGCTCTCTAAACTTGCATCTTGCGGATTCCACTATTAAAAAGCCTATGGGAAGAATTAATGATGTTCTTATTGTTGCCAATAGGAATTATGTGCCCATAGATTTTATCGTTCTTGATATAGATTGCAATCCTTCATGTCCTATTATTCTTGGTAGACCTTTCCTTAGAACGATTGGTGCAATTATTGATATGAAGCAAGGGAATATTAGATTCCAATTTCCCTTAAAGAAGGGCATGGAACACTTCCCTAGAAATAAAATAAAATTACCGTATGAATCTATCATGAGAGCCACTTATGGATTGCCTACCAAAGATGGCATTACCTAGATCTATCCTTGCTTTTATACCTAGCTAGGGGCGTTAAACGATAGCGCTTGTTGGGAGGCAACCCAATTTTATTTTGTGTTTTTTGTTTTTGCTTCTGTTTAGGAATAATAATCCATCTAGATTCTGTTTGGATGTGGTTTTATGTTTTAATTAGTGTTTGTGCCAAGTAGAACCTATAGGATAACCTACGATGATAGTTGATTTGATTCTGCTGAAAAACAGAAACTTTGTGCGCACGAATATAATTTTGTTAAATCACAGGAACGTGCTTTTTCGTTGATTCTTTTTGCTTCTGATCAATAAACAAATTTTCCAGGACTTCCTATTTTTGTAGAATTTTTAGAGTTCCAGAAGTTGGCGTTAGTTACAGATTGCTACAGACTGTTCTGTTTTTGACAGATTCTGTTTTGCGTGTGTTGTTTGCTTATTTTGATGAATCTATGGCTAGTAAATTAGTTTATAATCCATAGAGAAGTTAGTATACAGTAGGTTTAACACCAATATAAATAAAGAATGAGTTCATTACAGTACCTTAAGTTGTTCTTTTGTTTTCTTTCTCTAACGGAGCTCAGGAGATTTCTGTTGAGTTTTGTGTTGTGAAGTTTTCAAGTTTTGGGTGAATTCTTTTGATGGATTATGGAACAAGGAGTGGCAAGAGCCTAAGCTTGGGGATGCCCATGGCACCCCCAGGATAATCCAAGGACACCAAAAAGTCAAAGCTTGGGGACGCCCTGGAAGGCATCCCCTCTTTCGTCCACTTCCATCGGTAATTTACTTGGAGCTATTTTTTATTCACCACATGATATGTGTTTCGCTTGGAGCGTCTTGTATTATTTGCGTCTTTGCTTGTTAGTTTACCATAATAATCCTTGCTGTACACACCTTTTGAGAGAGCCATACATGAATTGGAATTTGTTAGAATACTCTACGTGCTTCACTTATATCTTTTGAGCTTGATAGTTTTGCTCATAGTGCTTCACTTATATCTTTTGAGCGTGATAATTTTTGCTCTACTTAGATCTTTTAGAGCACGGTGGTGGATTTGTTTTAAAGAAACTATTGATCTCTCATGCTTCACTTAGATTATTTTGAGAGTCGTTAATAGCATGGTAATTTGCTTAATGAACCTTTCTTTTGAGTGTGTTGAATACTACGATAAGTTTGATGCTTGATAATTGTTTTGAGATATGGAGGTGATAATATCAAAGTCGTGCTAGTTGAGTAATTATGAATTTGAGAAATGCTTGTGTTGAATTTGCAAGTCCCGTAGCATGCACGTATGGTTAAAGTTGTGTAACAAATTTGAAACATGAAGTGTACCTGGCTTGTGCATCCTTATGAGTGGCGGTCGGGGACGAGCGATGGTCTTTTCCTACCAATCTATCCCCCTAGGAGCATGCGCGTAGTACTTGATTTTTTGATGACTTCTAAATTTTTGCAATAAGTATATGAGTTCTTCTGACTAATGTTGAGTCCATGGATTATACGCACTCTCACCTTTCCACCTTTGCTAGCCTCTTCGATACTGTGCATTGCCCTTTCTCACCTTGAGAGTTGGCGCAAACTTCGCCGGTGCATCCAAACCCCGTGATATGATACGCTCTATCACACATAAACCTCCATTTATCTTTCTCAAAACAGCCACCATACCTACCTATCATGGCATTTCCATAGCCATTCCGAGATATATTGCCATGCAACTTACATCATCTTCATCATGACATACATTACTTTTGTCATATTGCCATTGCATGATCATGTAGTTGACATCGTATTTGTGGCAAGGCCGCCATGCATTATTTTTCATACATGTCACTCTTGATTCATTGCACCATCCCGGTACACCGCCTGAGGCATTCATATAGAATCATATCTTGTTCTAAGTTTCGAGTTGTAATCCTTATGTTGTAATCAATAGAAGTGTGATGATCATCATTATTAGAGCATTGCCCCCCCCAAAGGCCAAAAAAAAGAAAGGCCCAAAAAATAAATAAAATAAAAAGGACAATGCTACTATCTCTTTTTCCACACTTGTGCTTCAAAGTAGCACCGTGTTCTTCATGTAGTAAGTCTCATATATTGTGCTTCAAAGTAGCACCGTGTTCTTCATGTAGTGAGTCTCATATCTTGTGCTTCAAAGTAGCACCTCGTTCTTCATGTAGTGAGTCTCATAAGTTGTCTTTTTATACTAGTGGAAATTTTTCATTATAGAACTTGGCTTGTATATTCCTACGATGGGCTTCCTCAAATGCCCTAGGTCTTCATGAGCAAGCAAGTTGGATACACACCCACTAGTTTTCTTTTGTTGAGCATTCATAGCTCTAGTGCATCCGTTGCATGGCAATCCCTACTCCTCATGTTGACATCAATTGATGGGCATCTCCATAGCCCGTCGATTATCCTCGTCAATATGAGACTTTCTCCTTTTTTGTCTTCTCCACACAATCCCCATCATCATATTCTATTCCACCCATAGTGCTATATCCATGGCTCACACTCATGTATTGCGTGAAGGTTGAAAAAGTTTAAGATTATTTAAGTATGAAACAATTGTTTGGCTTGTCATCGGGGTATAGAAGTTGGGAACATCTTTGTGTGACAAAAATGAAGCATAACCTAACTATATGATTTTGTAGGGATGAACTTTCTTTTGCCATGTTATTTTGAGAAGACATGATTGCTTTGATTAGTATGCTTGAAGTATTATTATTTTTGTGTCAATATGAACTTTTGTCTTGAATCTTTCGGATCTGAATATTCATATCACAATTAAGAAGATTTACATGGAAATTATGAAGGAAATATGCCCTAGAGGCAATAATAAAGTTATTATTTATTTCCTTATTTCATGATAAATGTTTATTATTCATGCTAGAATTGTATTAACTGGAAACATAATACATGTGTGAATACATAGACAAACATAGTGTCACTAGTATGCCTCTACTTGACTAGCTTGTTTATCAAAGATGGTTATGTTTCCTAGCCATGGACAAAAGAGTTGTCATTTGATTAACGGGATCACATCATTAGGAGAATGATGTGATTGACATGACCCATTCCGTTAGCCTAGCACTTGATCGTTTAGTATGTTGCTATTGCTTTCTTCATGACTTATACAATGTTCCTAAAACTATGAGATTATGCAACTCCGCCATCAAGGAACACTTTGTGTGCTACCAAACGTCACAACGAATCGGGTGATTATAAAGGTGCTCTCACAGTGTCTCCAAAGGTACTTGTTGGGTTGGCGATTTCGAGATTAGGATTTGTCACTCCAATGTCGGAGAGGTATCTCTGGCCCTCTTGGTAATGCACATCACTTAAGCCTTGCAAGCATTGTAACTAATGAGTTAGTTGCAAGATGATGTATTACGGAACGAGTAAAGAGACTTGCCGATCACGAGATTGAACTAGGTATTGGATACCGACGATCGAATCTCGGGCAAGTAACATACCGATGACAAAGGGAACAACGTATGTTGTTATGTGGTCTGACCGATAAAGATCTTCATAGAATATGTAGGAACCAATATGGGCATCCAGGTCCCGCTATTGGTTATTGACCGGAGACGTGTCTCGGTCATGTCTACATTGTTCTCGAACCGTAGGGTCCACACGCTTAAGGTTTCGATGACAGTTTTATTATGAGTTTATGAGTTTTGATGTACCGAAGGAGTTCGTAGTCCCGGATGAGATCGGGGACATGACGAGGAGTCTCGAAATGGTCGAGACATAAAGATCGATATATTGGACGACTATATTCGGAGTTCGGAAAGGTTCCGAGTGATTCGGTATTTTCGAGTACCGAGAGTTACGGGAATTCGTCGGGGAGAAGTATTGGGCCTTATTGGGCCCTGCGGGAAAGAGAGAGGGGCTGCCTAGGGTAGGCCGCGCGCCCCCCCCTTGCCCTAGTCCGAATTGGGATAAGGGGAGGGGCCGCACCCCCTCCTTCCTTCCCTTGTCTCTTCCCCTTCCTAGTCTCCTACTCCTAATACATGGAAGGTCTCCTAGTTGGACTAGGAAAGGGGGAATCCTACTCCCTGTGGGAGTAGGACTCCCAGCATGCCATAGTAGAGGGCCGCCCTCCTCCTCCTCTCCTTTATATACGGGGTAGGGGCACCCCATGGACACACAAGTTGATCATTGAGATCGTTCCTTAGCCGTGTGCGGTGCCCCCCTCCACGATATTACACCTCGGTCATATTGTAGCGGTGCTTAGGCGAAGCCCTGCGACAGGAGAACATCAAGATCATCACCACACCGTCGTGCTGACGGAACTCCTCCCCGCACCTCTGCTGGATCGGAGATCGGCGTGCGTCATCGAGCTGTACGTGTGTCAAGAACTCGAAGGTGCCGAAGTAACGGTGCTTGGATCGGTTGGACCGGGAGGACGTATGACTACTTCCTCTACGTTGCATCAACGCTTCCGCTTTGGTCTACGAGGGTACGTAGACAACACTCTCCCCTCTCGTTGCTATATGCATCACCATAATCTTGCGTGTGCGTAGGAAATTTTTGAAATTACTACGTTACCCAACAGTGGTATCAGAGCCAAGTTTTTATGGTTTGATGTTATATGCACGAGTAGAACACAAGTGAGTTGTGGGCAATATAAGTCATACTGCTTACCAGCATGTCATACTTTGGTTCGGCGGTATTGTTGGATGAAGCGGCCCGGACCGACATTACGCGTACGCTTACGCGAGACTGGTCTTACCGCCGTGCTTTGCACACAGGTGACTAGCGGGTGTCAGTTTCTCCAACTTTAGTTGAACCGAGTGTGGCTACGCCCGGTCTTTGCGAAGGTTAAAACAGCATCAACTTGACAAACTATCGTTGTGGTTTTGATGCGTAGGTGAGATTGGTTCTTGCTTAAGCCCGTAGCAGCCACGTAAAACTTGCAACAACAAAGTAGAGGACGTCTAACTTGTTTTTGCAGGGCATGTTGTGATGTGATATGGTCAAGACGTGATGAGATATAAGTTGTTGTATGAGATGATCATGTTTTGTTGAAGTTATCGGCAACTGGCAAAAGCCCTATGGATGTCTTTTTGTTGCATAAGATGCAAGTGCCAAATAATTGCTTTACTTTATCGCTATACGATAGCAATAGTTGCAAGAGCAATTGTTGGCGAGACGACCATGTGACGACACATTGATATATATCAAGATGATGGAGATCATGGTGTCATGCCGGTGACGATGGAAATCATGACGATGCTTTGGAGATGGAGATCAAAGGCACTAGATGATGATGGCCATATCATGTCACATATTTTGATTGCATATGATGTTTATCTATTATACATCTTATTCTTGCTTTGATTGACGGTAGCATTTTAAGATGATATCTCACTAATTATCAAGAAGTGTTGTCCCTGAGTATGCACCGTTGCCAAAGTTCGTCGTGCCCAGACACCACATGATGATCGGGTGTGATAAGCTCTACGTCCATCTACAACGGGTGCAAGCCAGTTTTGCACACGCAGAATACTTAGGTTAAACTTGACGAGCCTAGCATATGCAGATATGGCCTCGGAACACGGAGACCAAAAGGTCGAGCATGAATCATATAGTAGATATGATCAACATAAGATGTTCACCATTGAAAACTACTCCATCTCACGTGATGATCGGTTATGGTTTAGTTGATTTGGATCACGTGATCACTTAGATGACTAGAGAGATGTCTGTCTAAGTGGGAGTTCTTAAGTAATATGATTAATTGAACTTAAATTTATCATGAACTTAGTCCTGGTAGTATTTTGCAAATTATGTTGTAAGATGAATAACTTGCGTTGTTGCTTTCATATGTTTATTTTGATATGTTCCTAGAGAAAATTGTGTTGAAAAATGTTAGTAGCAATGATGCGGATTGGATCCGCGATCTGAGGTTTATCCTCATTGCTGCATAGAAGAATTATGTCCTTAATGCACCGCTAGGTGACAAACCTATTGCAGGAGCAGATGCAGACGTTATGAACGTTTGGCTAGCTCAGTATGATGACTACTTGATAGTTTTGTGCACCATGCTTTATGGCTTAGAATCGGGACTTCAAAGACGCTTTGAACGTCATGGACCATATGAGATGTTCCAGGAGTTGAAGTTAATATTTCAAGCAAATACCCGAGTTGAGAGATATGAAGTCTCCAACAAGTTCTATAGCTAAAAGATGGAGGAGAATTGCTCAACTAGTGAGCATGTGCTCTGATTGTCTGGGTACTACAATCGCTTGAATCAAGTGGGAGTTAATCTTCCAGATAAGATAGTGATTGACAGAATTCTCTAGTCACCATCACCAAGTTAGTAGAACTTCGTGATGAACTATAGTATGCAAGGGATGATGAAAATGATTCCCGAGCTCTTCGTGATGTTGAAATCGACGAAGGTAGAAATCAAGAAAGAGTATCAAATGTTGATGATTGACAAGATCACTAGTTTCAAGAAAAGGGAAAAGGGAAAGAAAGGGGAACTTCAAGTAGATTGACAAGCAAGTTGTCACTCCCACGAAGAAGCCCAAAGCTGAACCAAAGCCTGAAACTGAGTGCTTACACTGCAAAGGAAATGGTCACTGGAAGCGGAACTGCCCTAAATATTTGGTGGATAAGAAGGATGGCAAAGTGAAAAAGGGTATATTTGATATACAGGTGTTTGATGTGTGCTTTACTAGTGTTTATAGCAACCCCTCGGTATATGGTACTGGTTCGGTTGCTAAGAGTAGTAACTCAAACGGAGTTGCGAATAAAATGTAAACTAGTTAAGGGTGAAGTGATGATGTGTGTTGAAAGTAGTTTCAAGATTGATATGATCATCATCGCACACTCCCTATACTTTCGGGATTAGTGTTGAACCTAAATAAATGTTATTTGGTGTTTGCGTTGAGCATGAATATGATTTGATCATGTTTATTGCAATACGGTTATTCATTTAAGTAAGAGAATAAACTGTTGTTCTGTTTACATGAATAAAACCTTATATGGTTACACACCCAATGAAAATGGTTCATTGGATCTCGATCGTAGTGATACACATATTCATAATATTGAAACCAAAAGATGCAAAGTTAATAATGATAGTGCAACTTATTTGTGGCACTGCCGTTTAGGTCATATCGGTGTAAAGCGCATGAAGAAACTCCATGCTGATGGGATTTTGGAATCACTTGATTATGAATCATTTGATGCTTATAACCATGCCTCATGGGCAAGATGACTAAGACTCCGTTCTCCGGAACAATGGAGCGAGCAACAGATTTGTTGGAAATCATACATACTGATGTATGTCGTCCGATGAATATTAAGGCTCGCGACAAGTATCATTATTTTCTGACCTTCACGGTTGATTTGAAGCAGATATGAGTATATCTACTTGATGAAACACAAGTCTGAAACATTTGAAAAGTTCAAAGAATTTCAGAGTGAAGTAGAGAATCATCGTAACAAGAAAATAAAAGTTTCTACGATATGATCGCAGAAGTAAAATATTTGAGTTACGACTTTGGTCTTCAATTAAAACAATGTGGAATAGTTTCACAAATTCATGCCACCTGGAACACCACATCATAATGGTGTGTCCGAACGTCATAACCGTACTTTATTGGATATAGTACAATCCATGATGTTTCTCACCGATTTACCAATATCGTTTTGGGATCATGCATTAGAGACAGCTGCATTCACATTAAATAGGGCACCAACTAAATCCGTTGAGACGACACTATATGAACTGTGGTTTAGCAAGAAACCAAAGTTGTCGTTTCTTAAAGTTTGGGGCTGCGATGCTTATGTGAAAAAGTTTCATCCTGATAAGCTCGAACCCAAATCGGGGAAGTGCGTCTTCATAGAATACCCAAAGGAAATTGTTGGGTACACCTTCTATCACAGATCCGAAGGCAAAACATTCGTTGCTAATAAATGGGTCCTTTCTAGAGAAGGAGTTTCTCTCGAAAGAAGTGAGTGGGAGGAAAGTAGAACTTGATGAGGTAATTGTACCTTCTCCCTTATTGGAAAGTAGTTCATCACAGAAATCTATTCCTGTGACTACTACACCAATTAGTGAGGAAGCTAATGATGATGATGATGTAACTTCAGATCAAGTTACTACCGAATCTCGTAGGTAAACCAGAGTGAGATCCGCACCAGAGTGGTACGGTAATCCTGTTCTGGAAGTCGTGTAACTAGACCATGATGAACCTACGAACTATGAGGAAGCGATGATGAGCCCAGATTCCGCGAAATGGCTTGAGGCCATGAAATCTGAGATGAGATCCATGTATGAGAACAGAGTGTGGACTTTGGTGGAGTTGCCCGATGATCGACAAGCCATATTGTATAAATGGATCTTCAAGAGGAAGACGGACACTGATAGTAGTGTTACTATCTACAAAGCTAGACTTGTCGAAAAAGGTTTTTGACAAAGTTCAAGATGTTGAATAGAATGAGATTTTCTCACTCGTATCATGCTTAAAAGTCTGTCCGAATCATGTTAGCAATTGTCGCATTTTATGAAATCTGGCAAATGGATAAACAAAACTGCATTCCTTAATGGAGTTATTAAAGAAGAGTTGTATGTGATGCAACCAAGAGGTTTTGTCGATCCTAAAGGTGTTAACAAAATGTGCATCTATGGACTGGTGCAAGCATCTCGGTTGGAATATACGCTTTGACAAGTTGATCAAAGATATAGTTTATACAGACTTGCAAAGGAAGCCTGTATTTACTAGAAAGTGAGTGGGAGCACTACAAAGATTTCGATAAGTATATGTGAATGACATATTGTAGATCGGAAATAATGTAGAATTATTCTCAAAGCATAAAGGAGTGTTTGAAAGGAGTTTTTCAAAGAAAGACCTCGGTGAAGTTGCTTACATATTGAGCATCAAGATCTATAGAGATAGATCAAGATGCTTGATAAGTTTTTCAATGAGTACATACCTTGACAAGATTTTGAAGTAGTTCAAAATGGAACAGTCAAAGAAAGAGTTCTTGCCTGTGTTGCAAAGGTATGAAATTGAGTAAGACTCAAATCCGACCACAACAGTAAAATAGAAAGAGAATGAAAGTCATTCCCTATGCCTCACCATAGGTTCTATAAAGTATGCTATGCTATGTACCAGCACCTATTGTATACCTTGCTCTGAATTTGGCAAGGAGTGCAATAGTGATCTAGGAGTAGATCATCGGACATTGCTCAAGAATATCCTTAGTAAGGACTAAGGAGATGTTTCTCGATTATGGAGGTGATAAAAGAGTTTGTTGTAAAAGTTACATCGATGCAAACTTTTACACCGATCCGATGACTCTAAGTCTCAACCTGGATACATATTGAAAGTGGGAGCAATTAGCTAGAGTAGCTCCGTGCGAGCATTGTGGACATAAAATGTTTGCAAAATACATACGGCTCTGAATGTGATGACCTGTTGACTAAACTTCTCTCACGAGCAAAACATGATCACACCTTAGTACTCTTTGGGTGTTAATCACATAGCGATGTGAACTAGATTATTGACTCTAGTAAATCCTTTGGATGTTGGTCACATGATGATGTGAACTATGGGTGTTAATCATATACAGATATGAATATTGGTGTTAAATCACATGGCGATGTGAACTAGATTATTGACTCTAGTGCAAGTGGGAGATTGAAGGAAATATGCCCTAGAGGCAATAATAAAGTTATTATTTATTTCCTTATTTCTTGATAAATGTTTATTATTCATGCTAGAATTGTATTAACTGGAAACATAATACATGTGTGAATACATAGACAAACATAGTGTCACTAGTATGCCTCTACTTGACTAGCTTGTTTATCAAAGATGGTTATGTTTTCTAGCCATGGACAAAAGAGTTGTCATTTGATTAACGGGATCACATCATTAGGAGAATGATGTGATTGACATGACCCATTCTGTTAGCCTAGCAATTGATCGTTTAGTATGTTGCTATTGCTTTCTTCATGACTTATACAATGTTCCCAAAACTATGAGATTATGCAACTCCCGTTTACCGGAGGAACACTTTGTGTGCTACCAATCGTCACAACGTAACTGGGTGATTATAAAGGTGCTCTACAGGTGTATCCAAAGGTACTTGTTGGGTTGGCGTATTTCGAGATTAGGATTTATCACTCCGAATGTCGGAGAGGTATCTCTGGGCCCTCTCGGTAATGCACATCACTTAAGCCTTGCAAGCATTGTAACTAATGAGTTAGTTGCAAGATGATGTATTACGGAACGAGTAAAGAGACTTGCCAGTAACGAGATTGAACTAGGTATTGGATACCGACGATCGAATCTCGGCAAGTAACATACCGATGACAAAGGGAACAACGTATGTTGTTATGCGGCCTGACCGATAAAGATCTTCGAGAATATGTAGGAACCAATATGGGCATCCAGGTCCCGCTATTGGTTATTGACCGGAGACGTGTCTCGGTCATGTCTACATTGTTCTCGAACCGTAGGGTACACACGCTTAAGGTTTCGATGACAGTTTTATTATGAGTTTATGAGTTTTGATGTACCGAAGGAGTTCGGAGTCCCGGATGAGATCGTGGACATGACGAGGAGTCTCGAAATGGTCGAGACGTAAAGATCGATATATTGGACGACTATATTCGGAGTTCGGAAAGGTTCCGAGTGATTCGGGTATTTTTTGGAGTACCGGAGAGTTACGGGAATTCGTCGGGGAGAAGTATTGGGCCTTATTGGGCCCTGCGGGAAAGAGAGAGGGGCTGCCTAGGGTAGGCCGCACGCCCCCCCCTTGCCCTAGTCCGAATTGGGCTAAGGGGAGGGGTCGCACCCCCTCCTTCCTTCCCTTCTCTCTTCCCCTTCCTAGTCTCCTACTCCTAATACATGGAAGGTCTCCTAATTGGACTAGGAAAGGGGGAATCCTACTCCCGGTGGGAGTAGGACTCCCCAGGGCGCGCCATAGTAGAGGGCCGGCCCTCCCCTCCTCCTCTCCTTTATATACGGGGGTAGGGGGCACCCCATGGACACACAAGTTGATCATTGAGATCGTTCCTTAGCCGTGTGCAGTGCCCCCCTCCACGATATTACACCTCGGTCATATTGTAGCGATGCTTAGGCGAAGCCCTGCGACAAGAGAACATCAAGATCGTCACCACGCCGTCGTGCTGACGGAACTCCTCCCCGCACCTCCTCTGGATCGGAGATCGGGGTGCGTCATCGAGCTGTATGTGTGTCAAGAACTCGAAGGTGCCGGAGTAACGGTGCTTGGATCGGTTGGACCGGGAGGACGTACAACTACTTCCTCTACGTTGCATCACCGCTTCCGCTTTGGTCTACGAGGGTATGTAGACAACACTCTCCCCTCTCGTTGCTATATGCATCACCATAATCTTGCTTGTGCGTAGGAAATTTTTGAAATTACTACGTTCCCCAACAAATTATGCCAAAGTATCACTCCGCATCAAAAATTCTTTTTTTATCATTTACCTACTCGAGGACGAGCAGGAATTAAGCTTGGGGATGCCTGATACGTCTCCAACGTATCTATATTTTTATTGCTCCATGCTACTTTATCTACTGTTTTGGACTATATTGGGCTTTATTTTCCACTTTTATATTATCTTTGGGACTAACCTATTAACCGGAGGCCCAGCCCAGAATTGCTGTTTTTTGCCTATTTCAGTGTTTCGAAGAAACAGAATATCAAACGGAGTCTAAACGGAATGAAACCTTCGAGAACGTGATTTTCTCACCGAACGTGATCCAGGAGACTTGGTGAAGGAAATATGCCCTAGAGGCAATAATAAAGTTATTATTTATTTCCTTATATCATGATAAATGTTTATTATTCATGCTAGAATTGTATTAACCGGAAACATAATACATGTGTGAATATATAGACAAACAGAGTGTCACTAGTATGCCTCTACTTGACTAGCTTGTTAATCAAAGATGGTTATGTTTCCTAACCATGGACAAAGAATTGTTATTTGATTAACGGGATCACATCATTAGTTGAATGATCTGATTGACATGACCCATTCCGTTAGCTTAGCACCCGATCGTTTAGTATGTTGCTATTGCTTTCTCCATGACTTATACATGTTCCTATGACTATGAGATTATGCAACTCCGCCATCGGAGGAACACTTTGTGTGCTACCAAACGTCACAACGTAACTGGGTGATTATAAAGGTGCTCTACAGGTGTCTCTAAAGGTACTTGTTGGGTTGGCGTATTTCGAGATTAGGATTTGTCACTCCGAATGTCAAAGAGGTATCTCTGGGCCCTCTCGGTAATGCACATCACTTAAGCCTTGCAAGCATTGCAACTAATGAGTTAGTTGCGAGATGATGTATTACGGAACGAGTAAAGAGACTTGCCGGTAACGAGATTGAACTAGGTATTGATACCGACGATCGAATCTCGGTAAGTAACATACCGATGACAAAGGAACAACGTATGTTGTTATGCGGTCTGACCGATAAAGATCTTCGAGAATATGTAGGAACCAATATGGGTATCCAGGTCCCGCTATTGGTTATTGACCGAGACGTGTCTCGATCATGTCTACATTGTTCTCGAACCGTAGGGTCCGCATGCTTAAGGTTTCGATGATGCTTATATTATGAGTTTATGAGTTTTGATGTACCGAAGGAGTTCGGAGTCCCGGATGAGATCGGGGACATGACGAGGAGTCTCGAAATGGTCGAGACGTAAAGATCGATATATTGGACGACTATATTCGGAGTTCGGATAGGTTCCGAGTGATTCGGGTATTTATCGGAGTACCGGAGAGTTACAGGAATTCGCCGGGGAGAAGTATTGGGCCTTATGGGGCCATACGGGGAAGAGAGAGGGGCTGCCTAGGGCAGGCCGCACGCCCCCCCTTGCCCTAGTCCGAATTGGACTAGGGGGAGGGGCCGCACCCCCTCCTTCCTTCCCTTCTCTCTTCCCCTTCCTTGTCTCCTACTCCTACTGCTTGGAAGGTCTCCTAGTTGGACTAGGAAAGGGGGAATCCTACTCCCGTGGAGTAGGACTCCCCTAAGGCGCACCATAGAGAGGGCCGCCCTCCCTCCTCCACTCCTTTATATACGGGGCAGGGGCACCCCATGGACACACAAGTTGATCATTGAGATCGTTCCTTAGCCGTGTGCGGTGCCCCTCCACGATATTACACCTCGGTCATATTATAGCGGTGCTTAGGCGAAGCCTCGCGACAGAGAACATCAAGATCGCCACCACGCCGTCGTCTTGACGGAACTTCTCCCGCGCCTCTGCTGGATCGGAGATCGGGGTGCGCCATCGAGTTGTACGTGTGTCAAGAACTCAGAGGTGCCGAGTAACGATGCTTGGATCGGTTGGACCGGAGGACGACGACTACTTCCTCTACGTTGCGCCAACGCTTCGCTTGGTCACGAGGGTACGAGACAACACTCTCCCTCTCGTTGCTATGCATCACCATGATCTTGCGTGTGCGTAGGAAATTTTTGAAATTACTACGCTCCCCAACAAAGGGCATCCGAGCTAGGTTTTTATGGTTTGATGTTATATGCACGAGTAGAACACAAGTGAGTTGTGGGCGATATAAGTCATACTTGCTTACCAGATGTCATACTTTGGTTCGGCGGTATTGTTGGATGAAGCGCCCGACCGACATTACGCGACGCTTATGCGAGACTGGTTTTACCGCCGTGCTTTGCACACAGGTGACTAGCGGTGTCGGTTTCTCCAACTTTAGTTGAACCGAGTGTGGCTACGCCCGTCCTTGCGAAGGTTAAAACAGCATCAACTTGACAAACTATCGCTGTGGTTTTGATGCGTAGGTGAGATTGGTTCTTGCTTAAGCCCGTAGCAGCCACGTAAAACTTGCAACAACAAAGTAGAGGACGCCTAACTTGTTTTTGCAGGCATGTTGTGATGTGATATGGCCAAGACATGATGCTATATTTTATTGTATGAGATGATCATGTTTTGTAACCGGTTATCGGCAATCGGCAGAGCCATATGGTTGTCGCTTATTGTATGAAATGCAACGCATCTGTAATTGCTTTACTTTATCACTAAGCGGTAGCGATAGTCATAGAAGCAATAGATGGCGAAACGACAACGATGCTACGATGGAGATCAAGGTGTCGCGCCGGTGACAATGGTGATCATGATGGTGCTTCGAGATGGAGATCACAAGCACAAGATGATGATGGCCATATCATATCACTTATATTGATTGCATGTGATGTTTATCCTTTATGCATCTTATCTTGCTTTGATTGACGGTAGCATTTTAAGATGATCTCTCACTAAAATTATCAAGAAGTGTTCTCCCGAGTATGCACCATTGCCAAAGTTTGTCGTGCCCGCACACCACGTGATGATCGGGTGTGATAAGCTCTCGTCCATCTACAACGGGTGCAAGCCAGTTTTGCACACGCAGAATACTCGAGTTAAACTTGACGAGCCTAGCATATGCAGATATGGCCTCGGAACACGGAGACCGAAAGGTCGAGCGTGAATCATATAGTAGATATGATCAACATAAGATGTTCACCATTGAAAACTACTCCATCTCACATGATGATCGGTTATGGTTTAGTTGATTTGGATCACGTGATCACTTAGATGACTAGAGAGATGTCTGTCTAAGTGGGAGTTCTTAAGTAATATGATTAATTGAACTTTAATTTATCATGAACTTAGTCCTGGTAGTATTTTGCAAATTATGTTGTAGATCAATAGCTCGCGTTGTTACTTTCATATGTTTGTTTTTGATATGTTCCTAGAGAAAATTGTGTTGAAAAATGTTAGTAGCAATGATGCGGATTGGATCCGTGATCGGAGGTTTATCCTCATTGCTGCACAGAAGAATTATGTCCTTAATGCACCGCTAGGTGACAAACCTATTGCAGAGCGGATGCGCGACGTTATGAACGCTTGGCTAGCTCAATATGATGACTACTTGATAGTTTTGTGCACCATGCTTCATGGCTTAGAATCGGGACTTCAAATATGTTTTGAACATCATGGACCATATGAGATGTTCCAGGAGTTGAAGTTAATATTTCAAGCAAATACCCGAATTGAGAGATATGAAGTCTCCAACAAGTTCTATAGCTAAAAGATGGAGGAGAATCGCTCAACTAGTGAGCATGTGCTCAGATTGTCTGGGTACTACAATCGCTTGAATCAAGTGGGAGTTAATCTTCCGATAAGATAGTGATTGATGAATTCTCTAGTCACCATCACCAAGTTAGTAGAACTTCGTGATGAACTATAGTATGCAAGGGATGATGAAAATGATTCCCAGTTTTTCATGATGATGAAATCGATGAAGGTAGAAATCAAGAAAGAACATCAAGTGTTGATGGTTAACAAGACCACTAGTTTCAAGAAAAGGGCAAAGGGATAGAAGTGAACTTCAAGAAGAACGGCAAGCAAGTTGTTGCTCAAGTGAAGAAGCCCAAGTCTGGACCTAAGCCCGAGACTAAGTGCTTCTACCGCAAAGGGACTGGTCATCGAAGCGTAACTACCCCAAGTATTTGGCGGATAAGAAGGATGGCAAAGTGAACAAAGGTATATTTGATATACATGTTATTGATGTGTACTTTACTAGTGTTTATAGCAACCCCTCGGTATTTGGTACTGGTTCAGTTGCTAAGAGTAGTAACTCGAAACGGGAGTTGCAGAATAAACAAAAACTAGTTAAGGGTGAAGTGACGATGTGTGTTGAAAGAAGTTTCAAGATTGATATGATCATCATCGCACACTCCCTATACTTTTGGGATTAGTGTTGAACCTAAATAAATGTTATTTGGTGTCTGCGTTGAGCATGAATATGATTTGATCGTGTTTATTGCAATACGGTTATTCATTTAAGTAAGAGAATAAACTGTTGTTCTGTTTACATGAATAAAACCTTATATGGTTACACACCCAATGAAAATGGTTCATTGGATCTCGATCGTAGTGATACACATATTCATAATATTGAAACCAAAAGATGCAAAGTTAATAATGATAGTGCAACTTATTCGTGGCAATCGCCGCTTAGGTCATATTGGTGTAAAGCGCATGAAGAAACTCCATGCTGATGGGATTTTGGAATCACTTGATTATGAATCACTTGATGCTTGCGAACCATGCCTCATGGGCAAGATGACTAAGACTCCGTTCTCCGGAACAGTGGAGCGAGCAACTGACTTATTGGAAATAATACATACTGATGTATGCGATCCAATGAGTGTTAAGGCTCACGGTGGGTATCGTTATTTTCTGACCTTCACAGATGATTTGAGCAGATATGGGTATATCTACTTGATGAAACATAAGTCTGAAATAGTTGAAAGGTTCAAAGAATTTCAGAGTGAAGTGGAAAAATCATCGTGACAAGAAAATAAGGTTTCTACGATCTGATCGCAGAGACAAATATTTGAGTTACGAGTTTGGTCTTCAATTAAAACAATGTGGAATAGTTTCACAAATTCATGCCACCTGGAACACCACATCATAATGGTGTGTCCGAACGTCATAACCGTACTTTATTGGATATAGTACAATCTATGATGTTTCTTACCGATTTACCAATATCGTTTTGGGATCATGCATTAGAGACAGCTGCATTCACGTTAAATAGGACACCATCTAAATCGGTTGAGACGACACCATATGAACTGTGGTTTAGCAAGAAACCCAAGTTGTCGTTTCTTAAAGTTTGGGGCTACGATGCTTATGTGAAAAAGTTTCATCCTGATAAGCTCAAACCCAAATCGGAGAAGTGCGTCTTCATTGAATACCCAAAGGAAACTGTTGGGTACACCTTCTATCACAGATCCAAAGGCAAGACATTCGTTGCTAATAAATGGATCCTTTCTAGAGAAGGAGTTTCTCTCGAAAGAAGTGAGTGGGAGGAAAGTAGAACTTGATGAGGTAATTGTACCTTCTCCCTTATTGGAAACTAGTTCATCACAGAAATATGTTCCTGTGACTACTACACCAATTAGTGAGGAAGCTAATGATGATGATCATGTAACTTCAGATCAAGTTACTACCGAATCTCGTAGGAAAACCAGAGTGAGATCCGCACCAGAGTGGTACGGTAATCCTGTTCTGGAAGTCATGTAACTAGACCATGATGAACCTATGAACTATGAGGAAGCGATGATGAGCCCAGATTCCACGAAATGGCTTGAGGCCATGAAATCTGAGATGAGATCCATGTATGAGAACAAAGTGTGGACTTTGGTGGAGTTGCCCGATGATCGGCAAGCCATAGAAATAAATGGATCTTCAAGAGGAAGACGGACGCTGATAGTAGTATTACTATCTACAAAGCTAGACTTGTCGAAAAAAGGTTTTTGACAAAGTTCAAGATGTTGAATACAATGAGATTTTCTCACTCGTATCGATGCTTAAAAGTCTGTCCGAATCATGTTAGCAATTGCCGCATTTTATGAAATCTGGCAAATGGATAAACAAAACTGCATTCCTTAATGGAGTTATTAAAGAAGAGTTGTATGTGATGCAACCAAGAGGTTTTGTCGATCCTAAAGGTGTTAACAAAATGTGCATCTATGGACTGGTGCAAGCATCTCGGAATTGGAATATACGCTTTGATAAGTTGATCAAAGCATATAGTTTATACAGACTTGCAGTGAAGCCTGTATTTACTAGAAAGTGAGTGGGAGCACTACAACATTTCTGATAAAGTATATGTGAATGACATATTGTAGATCAGAAATAATGTAGAATTATTCTGCAAAGCATAAAGGAGTGTTTAAAAGGAGTTTTTCAAACAAAGACCTCGGTGAAGCTGCTTACATATTGAGCATTAAGATCTATAGAGATAGATCAAGACGCTTGATAAGTTTTTTCAATGAGTACATACCTTGACAAGATTTTGAAGTAGTTCAAAATGGAACAGTCAAAGAAAGAGTTCTTGCCTGTGTTACAAGGTGTGAAATTGAGTAAGACTCAAAACCCGACCACGGCAGAAGATAGAAAGAGAATGAAGTATGCCATGCTGTGTACCAGATCTATTGTATACCCTGCATTGAGTTTGGCAAGGGAGTACAATAGTGATCTAGGAGTAGATCACTAGACATCGGTCAAAATTATCCTTAGTGGAATAAGGATATGTTTCTCGATTATGGAAGTGACAAAAGGTTCGTCAGAAGGGTTACGCCGATGCAAGTTTTGACACCGATCTAGATGACTCTAAGTCTCGATCTAGATACATATTGAAAGTGGGAGCAATTAGCTAGAGTAGCTCCGCAAGAGCATTGTAGACATAGAAAGTTGCAAAATACATAACGGATCTGAATGTGAAAGACCCGTTGACTAAGATTCTCTCACAAGCAAAACATGATCACACCTTAGTACTCTTTGGGTCTTAATCACATAGCGATGTGAACTAGATTACTGAATCTAGTAAACCCTTTGGGTGTTGGTCACATGGCGATGTGAACTATGGGTGTTAATCACATGATGATGTGAATTATCGATGTTAATCACATGGTGATGTGATCTAGATTATTGACTCTAGTGCAAGTGGGAGATGAAGGAAATATGCCCTAGAGGCAATAATAAAGTTATTATTTATTTCCTTATATCATGATAAATGTTTATTATTCATGCTAGAATTGTATTAACCGGAAACATAATACATGTGTGAATATATAGACAAACAGAGTGTCACTAGTATGCCTCTACTTGACTAGCTTGTTAATCAAAGATGGTTATGTTTCCTAACCATGGACAAAGAGTTGTTATTTGATTAACGGGATCACATCATTAGTTGAATGATCTTATTGACATGACCCATTCCGTTAGCTTAGCACCCGATCGTTTAGTATGTTGCTATTGCTTTCTCCATGACTTATACATGTTCCTATGACTATGAGATTATGCAACTCCCGTTTACCGGAGGAACACTTTGTGTGCTACCAAACGTCACAACGTAACTGGATGATTATAAAGGTGCTCTACAGGTGTCTCCAAAGGTACTTGTTGGGTTGGCATATTTCGAGATTAGGATTTGTCACTCCGAATGTCGGAGAGGTATCTCTGGGCCCTCTCGGTAATGCACATCACTTAATGCTTGCAAGCATTGCAACTAATGAGTTAGTTGCGAGATGATGTATTACGGAACGAGTAAAGAGACTTGCCGGTAACGAGATTGAACTAGGTATTGGGTACCGACGATCGAATCTCGGGCAAGTAACATACCGATGACAAAGGAACAACGTATGGGCCTGGATGTTGTTATGCGGTCCGACCGATAAAGATCTTCAGAGAATATGTAGGAACCAATATGGGCATCCAGGTCCCGCTATTGGTTATTGACCGAGACGTGTCTCGATCATGTCTACATTGTTCTCGAACCGTAGGGTCCGCACGCTTAAGGTTTCGATGACAGTTATATTATGAGTTTATGAGTTTTGATGTACCGAAGGAGTTCGGAGTCCCGGATGAGATCGGGGACATGACGAGGAGTCTCGAAATGGTCGAGACGTAAAGATCGATATATTGGACGACTATATTCGGAGTTCGGATAGGTTCCGAGTGATTCGGGTATTTATCGGAGTACCGGAGAGTTACAGGAATTCGCCGGGGAGAAGTATTGGGCCTTATGGGGCCATACAGGAAAGAGAGAGGGGCTGCCTAGGGCAGGCCGCACGCCCCTGCCCTAGTCCGAATTGATCGGGGAGGGCCGCACCCTCCTTCCTTCCTTCCCTCTCTCTTCCCTTCCTTGTCTCCTACTCCTACTACTTGGAAGGTCTCCTAGTTGGACTAGGAAAGGGGAATCCTACTCCCGGGGGAGTAGGACTCCCTAGGGCGCCCATAGAGAGGGCCGGCCCTCCCCTCCTCCACTCCTTTATATACGGGGGCAGGGGGCACCCCATGGACACACAAGTTGATCATTGAGATCGTTCCTTAGCCGTGTGCGGTGCCCCCCTCCACGATATTACACCTCGGTCATATTATAGCGGTGCTTAGGCGAAGCCCTGCGACAGGAGAACATCAAGATCGTCACCACACCGTCGTGCCGACGAAACTTCCCCCCGCGCCTCTGCTGGATCGGAGATCGGGGGTGCGTCATCGAGTTGTACGTGTGTCAAGAACTCGGAGGTGCCGGAGTAACGGTGCTTGGATCGGTTGGACCAGGAGGACGTACGACTACTTCCTCTACGTTGCGTCAACGCTTCCGCTTTGGTCTACGAGGGTACGTAGACAACACTCTCCCCTCTCGTTGCTATGCATCACCATGATCTTGCGTGTGCGTAGGAAATTTTTTGAAATTACTATGTTCCCCAACACTTGGACCCTACTCCAAGAAGTGCCAGAGGCGGTCACCATGATGGAGGGCGCGCCCCCTACCTCGTGGGCCCTCTGTTGCTCTACCGACGTACTCCTTCCTCCTATATATACCTATGTATCCCCAAACGATCAGAACAGGAGCCAAAAACCTAATTCCACCGCTGCAACCTTTTGTATCCACGAGATCCCATCTTGGGGCTTGTTCCGGAGCTCCGTCGGAGGGGGCATTCACCATGGAGGGCTTCTACATCAACACCATAGCCCCTCCGATGAAGTGTGAGTAGTTTACTTCAGACCTTCGGGTCCATAGCTAGTAGCTAGATGGCTTCTTCTCTCTTTTTGGATCTCAATACAATGTTCTCCCCCTCTCTCGTGGAGATCTATTCGATGTAATCTTCTTTTTGCGGTGTGTTTGTTGAGACTGATGAATTGTGGGTTTATGATCCAGTATTATCTATGGAAAATATTTGAATCTTCTCTGAATTCTTTTATGTATGATTGAGTTATCTTTGCAAGTCTCTTCGAATTATCCTTTTTGGTTTGGCCAACTAGATTGGTAGTTCTTGCAATGGGAGAAGTGCTTAGCTTTGGGTTCAATTTTGCGGTGTTCTTACCCAGTGACAGAAAGGGTTGCAAGACACGTATTGTATTGTTACCATCGAGGATAACAAGATGGGTTTTTTATCATATTGCATGAATTTATCCCTCTACATCATGTCATATTGCTTAAGGCATTACTCTATTTTTAACTTAATACTCTAGATGCATGCTGGATAGCGGTCGATGAGTGGAGTAATAGTAGTAGATGCAGAATCGTTCCGATCTACTTGTCTCGGACGTGATGCCTATATACATGATCATAACCTAGATATACTCATAACTATACTCAATTCTGTCAATTGCTCAACAGTAATTTGTTCACCCACCGTAGAATATCTATGCTCTTGAGAGAAGCCACTAGTGAAACCTATGGCCCCCGGGTCTATTCTCATCATATCAATCTCTATTTCTTTATTACTTGCTTAGTTTTTACTTTGCCTTTTACTTTTCACTTTGCATCTATCTATCAAAAATACCAAAAATATTATTTATCATCTCTACCAGATCTCACCCTCGTAAGTGACCGTGAAGGGATTGACAACCCCTAATCGTGTTGATTGCGAGTAGCTATCGTTTTGTGTAGGTACGAGGGACTTGTGCGTGGTCTCCTACTGGATTGATACCTTGGTTCTCAAAAACTAAGGGAAATACTTACGCTACTTTGCTGCATCATCCTCTCCTCTTCGGGGAAATCCAACGCAGTGCTCAAGTGGTAGCATCCAACAAGGTCACGAAGTCGGCAGTTCCATTGTTTGAACCACCGCTATATTGAACGGTAACAACTGACAAACTAGCAACAAATGGCGAAAACGAAAGGAAAGCACGATGACTGAAGACGCATACCTTCCTGCCATTTCGTCGAACACCTCGCTTGCGGGGGGAGCAGCGCCGTTGGACAACATCGGCGGGGCACTTCTTGCGGGGATGGAGTTCTTGGGTGAAGGAGGTGCCTTGTTTGCAGCCGGATTCCTCTTCCTCTTTCCGGCCGCGGCCTTGGTCACCTTCTCCGCCGCCAGCCAATATCGCGACAGCAACGTTGGCGCCGGGAGCGCGAGGCTTGGCGGCGGGGGCTGCCAGATTCCCGCCCTGCACGACCACGTTGCCCTGCCGCTTGCGGGCAGGCGCGACGCTAGCTTGAGGGACGGCGGGGCCAACATGGCCGGCGACGAGATCCGCCAAAGGGGAAGGGGCATGCGCGACCTCAATGGTGATGGGGGCAGCTGGGAGTCGTCCATGGCGGCGAGGGATGGCCGCGGAGGATGCACTGGAGCGTGCGGCTGCGGGGGCAATGGTGGCGGTGGGTGGGGGCAGGAAAGGGCGCGCAGAAATGTCCCTCCCGCCAAATCTCGCTGCGGATCGGGGCTGCGCTCGGGTCGGCCTCCCAGCCCGTAAATCTAGAGGTTGGGGAGAAGTTTTGCCGCGCCCCGTAAAAATATTTGCGGGCCGGGGCGGGATGCGGGGTCTGGTCGGGTAGGTTTTCCCGCCCCGACCCGCAATTTGGCGGTTATTTTGCGGGCCGGGGCGGGATGCAAGGACTGCTAGAGTTGCTCTTAGACCAACTATGGTATTCCTGGAAACATTTTAATTTAACAAATTGTCTTCAATGCTGAAAAAAAAACTTAGCGGTCATGCAAAAAATAACTTAGCTGATTCGTGTGCCACTTGGCACCTTGGGATCCTCAACTAGCAAAGTAGGTACATTATTCACGTCTTTTAACCGTGTTAAATTTTATGACTGGGTTTCTTATCACTACAAGAAATATGTCAACTTGTGACCCTCACTATTGGTCACTAAAAGGTCATATTTTTCATTTGCGACCTTTTTGTGACCAAAAACAGAAGGTCAAAAGCTGAGGGTCGTTAACTGACTATAGCGACCTTCTCTGTGATATGTAAAAGGTCGTTGGTTCTTTGACCAAATTTTTGGTCACTAGCAACTTCCTCAGGCCACGTAGGCATCCATCGTGGCAAGCTGATGTGGCACAAGAATCAGCCCGGTCCGATTCGGCTTTTTACATGGGCCAAGCCCAACAATTCGGCCTTTTAATGTATTTTTTTCCTGTTGTTTTTTTACTAGCTACATGGGCTTGGGCCATTGGTTCGGCCTTTTTTGCTTTCTGAGGTGCAGCCTTTTCACATTCTATATATTTTTATTTTCGGGTTTTCCTTTTTTTGTTACATTTAATTTCAGATTATTGTAGTCAACTGGATGCACGTTGTCAGTTCTTCTAGGCACTAGGTCCCAAACATCAG
The DNA here is from genome assembly GCA_021437245.1 of Aegilops speltoides. Classification (NCBI taxonomy): domain Eukaryota; kingdom Viridiplantae; phylum Streptophyta; class Magnoliopsida; order Poales; family Poaceae; genus Aegilops; species Aegilops speltoides. Next base: position 57,952,145 of record CM038147.1, read on the forward strand.
GTTTTAATTTTCACAACTTGTAACTCAATGATATACCAATCAGAGAACACATTTTAAATATATTCAAATAACATCCAAATCACCGATGTACCAATCAAGTTTATTACATTCCACCAATCACAATATAACCATACAATATTACACCAATCACAGTATAGCACTCTACAGATAAAACGCTCTACAAGTACACGCACGTCTCCAACACCTTAGCGCCTTCAACCTGCAAAACATCACATCCAACCACATATTAATGATCAAATCAATTCATCCCTTGACGGCAATAAAAAACTGTGCTCATGTATGAACAAAAATAAAATAAACAATCTTTGAGGCCATAGCATGTGCTACAAAAATCTTAACAAATGCAAGATATCCACACGGAGCACATCCTACATGCACCAAGCATCAGGCATATGTTCAAGAAGATAAGTAATTTGAGATGGAAACAAGTACAGCTAACAATCTAACATGTGTAGTAGCACCAGCAAAAAGAGAAATACATGGAAGAATTTACAAGAACAGCACCCTGGGAGTCCGATTACATGTACATGAGCTACTGCTACTAGTGTATATAGAACCAATCAAGCTGCTGGTGTAGGAGCAGAGCATGAGTCCAACAGAGCCACATAGGAGCAAACAACAGATTAAGCACTGGTCCTAACCATCTTAGCAAATCTAGAGCAACCCCATACCACCAGAGCATCACAAGAGCACATATATAAAGCAAGTACACATCGGCAGCTACTGACAGACCCTAGAACCGCATGATTTTATCACCAGAGAGTTCCAGTAGGAGTTGATGCTTGGTTAAAGCATCTAGCAGCAACTAGCAGAGACCCACATCCAACCCAAATCATGGCCAAGGCCATGCAGGAGCTACATCAGAGAAGAAGGATGGGGAGGACCTCACCAGAGGAAGGTTGTAATCGTAGCAGAGGCTCAGCCACACCACGGCTGTGGTGTGACCATCACCACATCGAGTAGAGGGTCTGGAAGCCGCCGAAGCACCACCGCGGCGACCAGGGCAAGCGTCGGGCACAGTGGCGCCACCCCAGGGACATCACCGCACGGACATCACCGGCCTCGCCCTGTTTCAAGAAATGTTCAGAACAACTTTTCAGACTCGATCAATTCTGAAGAAACCACTTCATCGTCAGACACATACATACATATAGGATGCAAAAGAAGAAGAAATAGAGCAGGGACCTAGTCGATCATGAGATAGTGTTCATATCATTAGGAAGAAATAGGCCATTGTATAGCTCACATAAACAGATCTGCTACTATGCACAACACGAGCACCCGCTTGCACTTGGTATATTTCTATATCTAGGACACCCAGCACTTACAACACTTGGGCTAGTCTAATGTATAGACTTATTTGCAATAGGAGCCAATGGAACTGAAACACAAGTAGCACATGAACAAATAGCAAAAGAAATAGAAGGACGACCTTGTGTGGTGGCCGGGGTGGACGAGGGTGTCCTCCTGGTCAGATCAGGCATCCTCCTGCACCAAATCAAATAGAAAAATGTTGAAGCATGTCGAATAACTAAACGTACATGTATATATATAATATAGAAGCAACAGAAGCACATATATATCCTATTTCTTCCACAAAGTGTGTATATAGATAGGTCAGATTTTTGAATGCATTGTTGTTGTAAAAACAAATATGTTGTTGAGGAATTTGACTAGATTTTAGATATGTTAAGCAGAGGCAAGAGTTTTCCTCAATCAATCAACTTGCTGCAATAGTACTAACTATACTAGTCGTGACTAATTTGACAAGAGAAAGCATAGTGGTATTAAACTGAAACACGATTCATCAAGAAAACAACCACCAACCTTACTTAGTACGTGAGCATCAAGCACACACACATCATATAGGTGCAAATATGATATGAGCTTGGTTTAAGGGCCACAATGAAACTAGGCTACAACATAGCAAGTGATAGAAGAAACCTCACAAGAAAGTCGAGAGGATCAACCTTGTGTGGGGAGACAATTTCCTCCTCCTCATGCATGTCGACCAAAGAGGGATCCTGCTCCATCCAAACAGAACAAAGAAATAAAGATGGGTCACAGAAAGAGCTAGCAACTATTTTTACAGAACAAACTGCAGCTGTAATATTCAGATATAAGCAGCTTCACATGTAAACCTATATTTCAGTTCATAGCCTTTTGGGATAATTGTTGGGGGTTTTGGTCAAGGAAACTTTTGACTTGGAGATGAAGTACCTGAACATAGTTTTTCTTCTCAACCATCAAGCTCCGAAGCAGTCTAATTTTGAGAGCGCCGAAGGAGAGAGCATCCAAAACAGTCGCATCGTCGTTGGCTCGTATGAGCCTGAACTTTTCCCGAAGCATGACACAGACAAAATCATCTTCGTGAATGACAAATGTGATCAAGGCCACCGATATCACAGGAGACCTACACTTTATGATGTTCCAGATGGACAATTGCATAAAAAATGCCTATACCACTATACCAGACTCAGAGACTGACCCTCACTCAAAGCCTTAAGTAGTCAACAATTGATTATATATCTGAAGAAATGAAATGAGGCTCGTGCTTCAAACAAAGACCAGGCACCAAAATTCATCTGGCACTAGTGCGACATCACAACAGTACTGGTTTTCCTCCTCTGTTTTAGACTAAATTTTCAGTTATCAGGTGCATCTGAACTCGTGGACACCTGCCTAATGGGCTGGGCTAGCATGGACACTAGTATGCGGTTACGGCTTTGCTAGTCACCTCGAGCAGACAGAGCATTCTCGCCAGCGCAGCGTGTACCGAGCTAGGACATTGCAAGGTGGCAAGGAAACAGGAGCAGGGAGCTCGGCAAGGCGAGCAAAGGGAAGTAGTAGGACATGAACCAACCTGCGAGTGGTGGGGCGTGAGGGCGGTGCGGAGGCGGGTCTGCTCCAGTGCGGTGCGGACGAAGCTCCACCGGCCGCTCCTTGAGGACATCCCAGTCCACGGCCCGGCCCCGGCGCGAGGCGGCGACCCAGAGCACGATGTAGCACTAGCGGCCGTCGGTGCTCATGTTGCCCTTGTGGACGTTGAGGCCGAAGAGGACGATGAGGCAGCAGAGGATGCAACCCAGGCCGGTCTTGTCCGCGCAGCTGACGGTGACCACCGTCGGGTCCCCCGCTGCGTCCCCGTGCACGATTTGGACCACCTCATCGCTCGGGCTCGGGCGCGCACCGGATCTCGCCGGACATGGGTCTTCGATTCCCGCCTGAGGTCGCCAGGATTGGGCGCCGAAGGTGGCAGCGGCAAGGAAGGAGTGGAGCGCTAGGGGATTGGGGATCAGGGAAAGAAACCCTAGAGGCGGCGGAGGAAGAAGAAAAACTGGGAGCGGGAGGGAGGCTTGGGTGCAGCGTGGGGGAAGGAGGGCGCCGCCACCGGCGACGGGAAGAGAGATAGAGAAGCGACAGAAGGAAGGGAGGAGAGGTGGCCGGTCTGGATCGGGGAGAGAGAGGGGGAGGCGGCGGCGATCTGGATCGGGGAGGGAGAGAGGGAGGGTTGGTGGGAGAGGGACGAGAGGTGAGATGTTAGCAAGAGACGCTGGATCGAGGGACTGAGGGAGAGTGTGGACGGCTCAGATCGACTACAGGGGGTGATCTGTGGGCTGCTTCCTGATTGGTTCAAAACATGAGGTATTTATTTAAATTATCTCTTAGTGCTAAAAACAGGGGGTTTTGTGAAGCAACTAGCAAAATTATTTTGCAAATGGCATCACTACAATTTTCACTTAGTTTAGACCACATTTTATGGATGATCACCAATTTGTATGCATCTCCGATCCTTCTAGCTATTTTTGTTCATTTAAACCAATATCCGCCGATTCAATAGGAAGCGAGTCAAATTTAATCTGCAGTTGCCTCATAGTTTGTTATTTATTTTTCCCCAAAATCATTTTTATGTACAAAATTATTTATTTAATCAGAGAAACATGAAAAGGTTTCCAAGATTCAACCACTAGCTAGGAACGGTCATTCCCGCCGTTTTGACCGCATTTTGAAACGGGCATAAAAAATTCAAAATAAATCAAAAAATTGGGAAACCTTTGCATTGTGTCATTATATGTAGCCAAGTTCCCAGGAAAAATAACAAACTTGCAATAGGCAATTATTTTAAAAAAGTGTTCTCAGAAATGAGCTATCATGCGTGAAGATTCATGGCTTTCAAGCCAAATGAGCAATCGTATGGCCACATTCATGGTATAGTTTGTTCAAATGATCTCATATTGTGCACAAGGGTGCATCTTGGAATTCCAAAAAATGTTGCCTAAGGAAGTTTTCATTTTCTTTGCACGGTTCATTTTCCGAGTGCCCAAAAGTAGGTTTTTTTGTGAAGGAACTACCAAATAATTGTTGCAAAATTGGACCAAATCATTTTTATAAAATTCTAGGCCATATATAATGCACAATTGACAAAATGGTTGGGTGAAAAAAGTTTTGATGTACCTCTGGTGAAAAGACAAATTGCCGTCGATTTAGTTGGAAATGGGTCAAATTTGAACTGTAGCTGCCTCATAGTTTGCTCTTTATTTTTTCCCAAAATCATTTCTAGGTACATAAGTATCTATTTAATCATAGAAACACCAAAAAAATTCCAAGATTCAACCACTAGCTAAGAACGGTCAAGCCCGCCGTTTTGACCGCATTTTGAAACGAGCATAAAAAATTCAAAAAAAATCAAAAAATTGGAAAACCTTCGCATTGTGTCATTATATGTGACCAAGTTTCCAGGAAAAATAATAAACTTGTAATATGGTAATTATTTTAAAAAAGTGTTCTCAGAAATGAGCTATCATGCATGAAGATTCATGGCTTTCAAGCCAAATGATTAATCTTTTGGCCACATTCATGGCATAGTTTGTTCAAATGATCTCATGTTGTGCACAAGGGTGCATATTGGAATTCCAAACAATGTTGCCTAAGGAAGTTTTCATTTTCTTTGCACGGAAAATTCATTTTTCATTTTCCGAGTGCCCAAAAGTAGGTTTTTTTTAAGAAACTACCAAATAATTGTTGCAAAATTGGACCAAATAATTTTTATAAAATACTAGGCCATATATAATGCACAATTGACAAAATGGTTGGGTGAAAAAAGTTTTGATCTACCTCTGGTGAAAAAGACAAATTGCCGTCGATTCAGTTGGAAACGGGTCAAATTTGAACTGTAACTGCCTCATAGTTTGCTCTTTATTTTTTCCAAAAATCATTTCTAGGTACATAAGTATCTATTTAATCATAGAAACACCAAAAAGAATTCCAAGATTCAACCACTAGCTAGGAACGGTCAAGCCCGCCGTTTTGACCGCATTTTGAAACTGGAATAAAAAATTCAAAAAAAAATCAAAAAATTGGAAAAACTTCGCATTGTGTCATTATATGTGACCAAGTTTCCAGGAAAAATAATAAACTTGTAATATGGTAATTATTTTAAAAAAGTGTTCTCAGAAATGAGCTATCATGCGTGAAGATTCATGGCTTTCAAGCCAAATGATCAATCTTATGGCCACATTGATGGCATAGTTTATTCAAATGATCTCATATTGTGCACAAGGGTGCATCCTGGAATTTCAAACAATGTTGCTTAAGGAAGTTTTCATTTTCTTTGCACGGAAAATTCATTTTTCATTTTCCGAGTGCCCAAAAGGAGGTTTTTTTGTGAAGGAACTACCAAATAATTGTTGCAAAATTGGACCTAATCAATTTTATAAAATACTAGGCCATATATAATGCACAATTGACAAAATGGTTGGGTGTCAAAATTTTTGATCCACCTCTGGTGAAAAAGAAAAATTCCCGTCGATTCTGTGGAAGCGGTCAAATTTGAACTGCAATGCCTCATAGTTTGCTCTTTATTTTTTCCAAAAATCATTTCTAGGTAAATAAGTATCTATTTAATCAGAAATACATGGTTTGATGGCGAGACATCGAGGTTTGGACGGTGGCCGAGGGCCCCAACTCTAGAGCGCGTAAGTTCGCATGCCCGCCACATGGTCACCGCGTGACCGTGGCGTTGCCATGTGTTCTCGGCGGCCTAGGCATGTCTAGTGGGTTGGGCACTCCCCAGGTAGGTGCTAGGAAGAAAATCACAACATAAGATTCTCACGAGGAGACCGATCGATGCTCAAACATGAATAAGCAGCCAAGTGTTTGATTTGCGGTACGGGAAATGCACATGGATAATGGGCGTGAGTTTTCGCTGAGGATGATCAGTTACTAAGAAGACCGTCTTCACAAATTTTCACCTCAAAAGAAGGAGCCTAAGTGGTACTTGCTTTACAAACTACCAGACTGGACATAATTACGAATGTTGAAGCTGGGCTCAAACTAATGAATGGATTGAGCTGGCATTTGGTGGAGGATGGTTATTTGGGCATAGGAAAGCACTGTAGAAAATGGATACTATTTGGACATGCCAAAGTGGTACTTCCTTCACAAAGTGCTGCTTTGAACAGAATAGGAAAATGAATATTTTTTAATTATTTTTGAACTAGGCAAGGAAGATTTTTACATATTTGACGAAGATATGACCCAAAGAATTTATGAGATTTTTTTGGGAATTTTGGGAATGACAGAAATATAGGTTGCTTCACAACCTAGGGCAAAAACTGCCACACGGACATGACACATAGGCAAAATTGATGAGGTGGCGCCTAGTCATAGCAACCCACCACAATTTACAAGGCTATGACCATCTATATTGGTCGTTAACAACTAGAAATAAGGCAGCGGACTAGGGCTGTTTGCTTTATGACCTTTTTGTGTAAGGAAATTATGACCTTTCTGACCAAAATGGTCGCAATGGTTTAGGGTTTGGAGCCCCTCGAACAGCTTTTGACCAATTGGTCTGAAATGGTCATAGATATATGACCAATTCTTTCAGGGTCACTGACAGAAGGTCACTAGTTGACATATTTCTTGTAGTGTATATCAAGTTTTTATGACTGGGTTTATTATTTTATTTTTATTTTTTGAGAATTTTTTCATTCCTATCACGAATCAGTACAAAGAAGTTGACCCTTACAAGCACACTGAAACGCAAACACAAAGGACCATGAACACCTAAAGTACCTATGACAACCATAACACAAGAAGTTCTCCGGAGCCCTGTGTCATCATCCCTGAATCTTGAGAGAAGACCCCTATAGTAGAAGGATCTACAACCAGTTGCAAGCAGATCATCATCTTCCACCACGATACAATTGCCGCCACGCTGACTGGGTTTCTTATTTGAAGTGACGGCCAGAGAGTCGTCTGTGGAGCCGCCCTGCACTGCATCCTTTGATAATACTCCAAAATGACCAATCCCTTCTCTCCTTTCGAGTCAGTTGCCGCGTTGGAGGTTAAACTTTAAAAAAATTGACTTAAGACAATTCTAAAAGAGTTAATTACAATGAGGATGCTAGAACTTGACGCAAACGGTCACTTTGGTGCTAGAAGTTATGATGTACATTAAAGTGATGCAAAAACATAGCTTTGATGTGCAAATACAGTGCTTATCTTATTTCTATACAGAATCAGCGATGACTTGGCACATGAAGCCCGCTGTCAGCCAATGGATAGGGAGAAGGGGGTGTGTGGCCTTTTTTTAAATACCCTTGAATTATAAATTTTCACAAAAAAAACCTGGGAGAGATGACATATCATTTTTTACCTATATGAGAAGTGGGTCCCATCTATCAGGTAGAGTGAAAATTAAATAGAAAATGTGAAATGTGCGGGCGTGAGGTCTCAAACAGAGACCGTACCTAACGCAGGCAATTGGGCTAGCCACACCGCCGTGCAATGTGGATAACAGCTTTTTCTTTACGGGAGAATAACAGTTTTTTTTTCTAGGATCGAATAACAGCTTTCAATGTACTAACCGCGGCGCAAATGGCTGCAGATAGTGCAGCCCATTTTGCACCTGTTTGTTGTTTAAATATATTTTTAGAAAGTATGTAAATTATAATATCAGTAATAAAAATAACATTTCAATATCTGTGTTTATAAATATTTTAACTAGAAACGAAATAATTTATTTTTAAATATTATTGGCGTATTATTTAAAAATATTCATATATTCAAAAAAATATGAATTCTAGAAAATGTCTGTACATTTTATATTCTAAAGATATTTTCAAAATTTCAATTCAAAAAATTATTTTAATTATACAAACATTTTATAATTTTACGCATGTTTGTATAATTAAAAATATTTATAATTTAAAATTAATCTGGTCATGTGAATAACCATTTCGTATAATTTAAATATAAGCTGCAAGTGTATAATATTTGTGTATTCATCAAACATTTTTATTTAATAAACATTTAACTTCATTAAATGTTTGTACTAACTAAAAACAGTATTTTTCATATAATACACGGATCTATATTTGAATGTTTTGTTTACTCATAATTGTCTGTATATATAACATTTATGTCACACAAATATTTGTACATAATGTTTATTAATTAAGTTTTACGAATAAATTTAGAAAATGAACAGATGCAAAATGGGCCGCACTATCTACAGTCCATTTTAAGCTCCACATGCAGGTCAGATACATAAAATGTTATTATCAAGATTTATAAACAGAACGTGATCGGTGGAGCGGCTAGCCAGATATCTTGCTAGGTGTAGGCCATGGTTAGAGACGTAGCAGTCTTAATTTCCGTTTAGTTTGCACTCTCTTCTGACAGGTGGGAATCACTGGTCATAGTGGTGGAAAAAAATGTCAACAGGTTTTTTTTAAAAAAAATATATATTTTGAGGGTGTTTTCATAAAAATCAGGCCAAATGCCCCTTCTCGCCGGTTCAGTGGCTGACAGCGAGCCCCCCCACACACCTAGTCAGTGCTGATTCCGTATATAAACGAGATAAGCATTGTATTTGCATGTCAAAGTCAAGTTTCTGCACCACTTTGATGTACACCACAACTTTCTAGCACTAAAGTGATCGTTTCGTTCAAATTCTAGCACCTCCAGTGTAATTGACTCATTCTAAAATTTTAATTGTTTTGGAATGGAGGGAGTCTGTCACCCATTGCAAGGTCTAATCATGGAGAATGAGTCGGTCTGGCAGTTTGAGGAAAGGGGAAAATGGTGCGACAGGTTTGCAGCGACGTCAGTACCATGTAGCCGGAGGAGATCGTGAAGAAACCATCATGGTCCCATGGGGATGAGCTCATAAACAAGATTTTTTTTCTCCCTTTCTTTTAGTGGAGGTCGTATGATCTTGGGTGAAGAAAGATGTTTGGTAGGCCTGTAACTGATCATGTCTGAGACGAAACAAACTCGTGAACCAAACACCTTCCCAGAAGCAACGTTTTCCTCAGATCGAAAGGACGCCGATAAGTCCCAAACTCTAGGGACTTGACTATGGAAAATTGAACATTTTTTGTGGCTATTTATGTTTATTGATCATGGCAAGTTTAGTTTGTAAGCATTGCAAATCCACTCTCAGTTTGTTTTTTGCCAGAAAATTGCCGTGCTTACCAACTAAACTTGCCATCCCCTTGTCGACTAAAGTTGCCATAAAAAACGTTCGATTTGTCGTGATCAAATTCCAAACGTTCGGATTTTACCATTTCCGAATCAAAAAGAAAAGAAGATAACTTCCCACGAGTTCAACTTTCAACACATGTATTGCTGTAGAATGACCTCCTTTCCCTCCAAAGCTAAAGGAGCTTCCTTTTCTTCCTAGCAAAGTGAAAAAATATTACAAAGGCAAAGAGAAATGACAAACTATTGATGGGCAGCGATGCCAACTTTGCTTAGCTGATTTTCTTTCCACAGTGTCCCATGCTTGCGGAGTTGTAATGGAAAACACAAAGCCAATCATTCATGAGCAGAGCTGCAACCACACCCTATTAGTTTGATACCCCTGCATTTTACTGCCGCCTCTCTCTACAGGCTCGCTGCTCATCTCCAGGAAGCACACCATGTTGCGAGCAGCTGCCTCCCGCCTGCTCATTCCCCGACGGCTGTTGTCTCCGGCAGCCGCCACGGCAACGCCTAATGTGTGGAACCTCCGCCATTTCTCACTCTCGACGCCGCAGCCGCGCCCGGCCGGGGCGGAGATCTTCACGCCGGCGGAAGCTCGGCGAATGGTGCGGCTTGTTGGACTCGAGGTGCTCAAGAGGCGTCTGCGGAACAGGGAAGACGAGGTGGTAACATATCAGGAGTTCCTGGTCGCGTGCGTTGAGGCCGGAGCGGCGCCGACCCATGGCCAGGCGGAGGCGCTGGCGGGAGCGATGGACCACTCGGGCACCATTGTGCTCTTCCGGGGAAAGGTCTACCTCCATCCTGAGAAGGTGACATTTAAAGCATTTTTAACATTCTTGTTCTTCGGTTTAATTAGCACCTGAACCTCAACTAGGTTTCTCAAGCTTTTCTCTGTTTCTTATGAAATTTCATATTTTCTGAAGTTTTTAATTTTGTCATGTGCTAACTGAGGATGCGGACCTGCCGCCACATTATCCCAAAACATCTTCAAGATGTCAAACTAGACTCATTTATGCCCTATGCAAAACCAAAAAACGTCTTACATTTTTGTACATTAACAAAGAGTTGTCAACTGGGATGACGAGTAAACGGTATCAAAGTTTGATGGTGTATTCTAACCGGTTTTGAAAACAGGCTGAAAGAATTCAACATAGACTTTCACAGCCTTTCATGTCTGTTGGTAGTGGATGTGATCTTCTCTCTGCCGAGGCCTTCGGGATCCTTATATAGTCAGATTTGTCTCGTACTCCCGCTGTTCATAATATAAGATGTTATTACAACCGACATGTGTTTTGTGTCATACTTCGTACATTTCACTGCCCATCGTCGGTGATACAATTTTCAGCTAATACATTTATATTTGTTATTGGCCATCATTAGATAGTAGACCTGGTTAGAAGCGCCATGCCGCCTGTGCTCGAGATAGAGAGTGATGCGAGAAGGGAAGAGTTTGAGCTACTGAAGAAAAGGAAAGGAGAGATCGACCGGGAGGCGTGCAAGCAAGTGAGGCGAATCCTCTGGTCTGGCTTCTGGTTCGTGCAAGCCACGGTGGGCCTTTGCTTCCGTTTCACATTCTGGGAGTTCACATGGGACGTCGTAGCGCCGATCACCTTCTTCGTGGCCGGCGCCCACCTGCTTTCCGGCTACGCCTATTTCCTCATCACCTCGCGCAACCTGTCATATCGAACCTACATGGAGAGGCTGTTTAAATTAAGGAGGGGAAGGCTTTGCACGAAGTATGGTTTTGACATGGAGAAGTACCTGGAGATGGAGAGACACATGAGGTGTCCTCTGGGAGGTGATTATTCTCAAGGTAGTAAGCTTCATTCATAAGTATAGCACCGGCCACCAGCAAATTTCTCAGTTGTTTGTTGACCTTCTTTTAACACCAAATTTTATACCGACTGGTCAACAGCTGCTACCAAAGCGATCTTCGGAGAAATCGAGCGACGGATGCAGGACGAAGTGATCAGCCATGGCGAGCCTCTCGGTGCCTTGATGGAGAGCGGCCTCATGCCCACGGAGGCGGAGGCACTCGTGCAGAAGATGGACGAGATGAGCTTGGTGCTGCTCGTCAGGGGAAAGACCTACCTCAACCACAAGAAGGTGATATCACAAAATTGTTAGGTTCTCCATTTACACCTCTCTCTAATACCTAAAACCATGTACCAAAACACTTTAAATTCTCTAACTGAGACTAATATTGCAGGGAAAAGATATATAAATTCACATGATGAAAATAATATCATCAGATCTGTGGTGAAAAATATCACAACTTTATAACCTTGCACTAACATATTCATATAACAGATCAGCAATCAAAGTTACGTATTGAAAAGTTTGTTCAGATCACGTGCTGGCCAATAGAATCTGTGTGTTATCATAACAATTGCACATTAGACCAAGTATCGTGCCTGCTTTTTCACTTTGACATAGTTAATAAAAAAACTGCTCACTTTGCACAGTGCCACATTGTAGTTGTTAACTTTGCTTTGCTGTAGCGCCACATTTCAGGAGTGACTTTTATGCCAATAGTTGCTTCATACAAAATGAACAATGAAATGTTCCATTTTCAGGTTGCGGACCTGATCAGAAGGGCTGTGCCGTTTGCGCTCGCCCCAGAGGATGACGCAAGGAAAGAAGAGTTCAGACAACTCCAGGCAAAGATGCAAGAGATCGACGGCATGGCGGGCAGGCACGCCGTGCGGATCCTATGTGTTGGCTTCGCGACATTTGTACTCCAGTTCGCCCTCTTCTTCCGCCTCACGTTCTGGGAGTTCTCCTGGCATGTCATAGAGCCGCTCGCCTACTTCTTGGCCGGACTCCAGCTGATTTTCTGCTACGGCTATTTCCTGCGTACCGCAAATAATCCGACGTTACAGGACTTCAAGCGTAGGCTGTTCTTGGCAAGGAGGAGAAAGCTATGTGCAAAGCTTAGTTTTGATATGGACAGGTACCTGAATTTGCAGAAACACTCTAGGGTTGCTCCTGAAATGTGATTATTGATCTCAAGATCAAGATAGTAAGCATTATGACTTGTAGCACCGAATTTCTTAGTTATTACTTGATGCCACTACTGTCCTCTTTAGTTTTTAGAATATTTGCCTTTGGGTTCCTTTTAGCTAACTGCATTACTGTTTGCTACCAAAGCGATCTTGCAGTCCCCCACTAGACTAACCTTGGAGACTTAACGTACTATGGCTAATTCCCCTGGTATGGACGCATTGCTGCAATTCACGAAAAAAGAGCAATATATTTAACCTACAGAGAACTGAGCGCTAGCTGAGTGGCAGGAGTTTGTGGTTGAAGGAGGATCTGCCCCCCCTCCCCCGTTAGCCATGTTTTTTTTTTCTCTAGTTTGTAACCTATAGACAGACTGAAGACTGACAATGGAAGCGAGGGGCAAACATAAATTTCTTGAGGTGAACACTGAACTGCAAACCGCTGAATGTTGAATAACTAGTGACAATGCCACACGATCTCTAATTCCGTTTAGCACTGGCAGCATTTTTTTGGCCTCTAAACTAGACACGGATAGCATTGCCGTCCGGCGTCCGCAACCCTTTCTTTCAATTCGAGGAAACGGAAACAGAAACAGACGATTTATTCAGGAAACAGAAACAGAGGAGGTGGGGGGTCACCCATCACGATCCCTCAATCTCTCGACCAGCTCGCCGGAAAACGCAGGCTGGACGACGCTTCGGACGCCTAGCCTGTCGCCGCCGCCGCTGTGGGGCGGGAGATGTGAGGTCTGCCGCTGCGACGGCGACTCCGCGCGGGCCTGCGAGGTGGCGAAAAGCCGATGTCTGAGTGGGCTTTTATGCTTCGGTTCAGCTGGAAATGGGCTTGGATTCAGCAAGTTCTATATTCAAAATAAAATGATCATCTCGTGATTTTTTTTCCTGGATATAAAAAAAATATGTATCTTAAAAATAAATTTGTTTTTTTTGGAAAATATATGTATCCATGCATGTCTTGATATATGCGCACATATTTAAGAAAAAAATGCAATTCTTCTTCCCACAAAAGGAAATGGAAAAACACAAAATAAACGAATTGAAAGATAATAAGGAAAAATAAAAGCAAAAACAGGTAAGAGTAGAAGGTGAAAAATAAACTACTATGAAAAAAAGGCAAAATGGAAAACTACAGATGGGCCGGTCCACGCAAACCTCTTTTTACCGGTTCCGGTACCTACCGGCAACCAGCTAGCCAACGAGCATATGACACCACATCAAGCATTCATATACGGTAAGTGTATTCCACTCATTTCTCCATATGTGCATGTAGTGTATTTCCTGCACTAGAACCCATCATGTGTCAGACAAAGGGCACATGCATGCATGACCATCTCTTGTTGACACACAAGTACTTATCAAAGCACGCATGCATTTTGTTTTCGCTTCGATGATTTTAATCATGCATATCTTTTAATCTATGGATTCATTTTTGAAACATTTATATATTTAAACTCCTGGGCAGCAAGATCATTCTTGGATATATTTGAAACATGTTTAAATTTCAACGTTTCAATTCACTTATTTCGCTCAATCTATTAACTTAGTGTGGGAAATCTATTTTGATTTCAGTGAAATTATTATTCCGAAATGAGCCAAACTTGTATTGAGTGAAATTATTATTTTGAAATGAGCTAAACTTGTTTTGATATTAGTGTTGTAATGAGTGAAATATAGTATTTCAATAGAGTTTCTAGGAAATATATTTAAAACGAGCGAAATATGTTTATTGAAATGATTGAAATATGTTTATTGAAATGTTAAAATCATGTTTTATATGAGTGAAATATCAGTTTCTCAAGCGTGCAGTGAAATTAGTTTTGAAATTTTTATATCTTTTGCAATGAGTAAAAACAGTTTTTTCAAACGAATGAAATATAGTACTTCAATTCAGTGAGTGTACTGTATTTTTTGAAATGAGTGAAACGTGTTTTCGAGTGAAATAAGTTTATTGAAACTGAAAACTTATATTTGTGAGGATGAATAAACAAATATTCAAAATAAATATCTCGAACAAACCTATTTCATAAGAAATATGTGAAACAGACCTATTTCATAAGAAATGTAGTGAAATATGTTTATTGAAATGACTGAATCAATTTTTATACGAGTAAAATATCAGTTTCGCAAGCGCGCAATGACATTAGTTTCGAAATATATCTTTTGTAATGAGTGGGCAAGGTTTTCTGAAACGAGTGAAATAGTATTTTCAATTGAGTGAGTGTAATGTGTTTCCTGAAATGTGAAATCTATCTATTGTAAATAATGGTAATGTGTTTTATGAAATGAGTGAAAATCTATCTGTTGTAAATAATCATCATGTGTTTTCTAAAATGAGTGAAATCTACTTTTCGTAAATGAGTGAAATCTATCTTTTGTAATTGATTGTAATGTGTTTTTTTAATCTTGTGAAATTTGAAACCAACTGAATAGTTTTGTGAAACTAGTAAAATGTGAAACTGACTGAAATACATTTTCTGAAATGAGTGAAACGGTAAAATTCAACTAGTCAAAGTGCATCCAAGATCGATCTTGTTTTAAAGGCTTGTAGATCTGAATTCAAAAGTATAAAATGTTTTAAAATTAGAAATTTAGCTTAAAAGTTATCAGCATTTTAAATCGTCGGATGGAAATTTAGTCACAGTGCATCCAAGAGTGAAATATATCTTTTGTAACAAGTGAAATCAGTTTTTTGAAACGTATGAAATATGTATTTCAATTGAGTGAATGTAATGTGTTTTCTGAAATGAGTGAAATATATCCTATTTAATTGAGTGTAATGTGTCTTCTAAAATGAGTGAAATCTATCATTTGTAAATGAGTGTAGTGTGTTGTCTAAAACTAGCAAAATGAGTGAAATATGTTTCTTTTCGTTGAGTGAAATATGTTTTCTTGAAATCAGTTAAAGAAAATTAGTTGAAATATATCCAATATTGATACGTCTCCAACGTATCTATAGTTTTTTATTGTTTCATGCTATTATATTATCTATTTTGACTGTTTTATATGCATTAATATGCTATTTTATATTATTTTTGGTACTAACCTATTAACCTAGAGCCTAGTGCCAGTTTCTGTTTTTGCCTGTTTTTGAGTTTCACAGAAAAGGAATACCAAACGGAATAAAACTTTCGCGATGATCTTTCTTGGGCCAGAAGCAAACCAGGAGACTTGGAGATGAAGTCGGAGGAGCCATGAGGCGGCCACAAGGGTGGAGGGCGCGCCCAGGGGGTAGGGCGGGCCCCCTATCTTGTGGGCCCCTCGTGGGTCTCCTGACCTAATTCTTTCGCCCATATATACCCCAAAACCATCAGGGGGAGCCACGGAAACACTTTCCACCGCCACAACCTTCTGTACCGTGAGATCCCATCTAGGGACCTTTTCCGGCGTCCTGTCGGAGGGGGATTCAATCACGGAGGGCTTCTACAACATCAACACCATTGCCCTTCTGATGAAGCGTGAGTAGTTTACCATAGACTTACGGGTCCATAGCTAGTGGCTAGATGACTTCTTCTCTCTCTTTGATTCTCAATACCATGTTCTCCTCGTTGTTCTTGGAGATCTATTCGATGTAATAACTTTTTGCGGTGTGTTTGCCGAGATTCGATGAATTGTGGATTTATGATCAGATTATCTATGAATATTATTTAAATCTTCTCTGAATTCTTATATGCATGATTTGATATCTTTGCAAGTCTCTTCGAATTAATGGTTTAGTTTGGCCTACTAGATTGGATTTTCTTGCAATGGGGAAAGTGCTTAGCTTTGGGTTCAATCTTGCGGTGTCCTTTCCCAGTGACAGTAGGGGCAGCAAGGCACGTATTGTATTGTTGCCATCGAGGATAAAAAGATGGGGTTTTCATCATATTGCTTGAGTTAATTCCTCTATATCATGTCATCTTAGTTAATGCGCTACTCCATTCTTTATGAACTTAATACTCTAGATGCATGCTGGATAGCGGTCGATGTGCGGAGTAATAGTAGTAGATGCAGGCAGGAGTCGGTCTACTTGACACGGACGTGATTCCTATGTTCATGATCATTGCCTTAGATATCGTCATAATTATACGCTCTTCTATCAATTGCTCGACAATAATTTGTTCACCCACCATATTATTTGCTATCTTGAGAGAAGCCACTAGCGAAACCTATGGCCCCCTGGGTCTCTTTTCCATCATATAAGTTCTCTTTTCCATCATATAAGTTTCTGATTTACTATTTTGCAATCTTTTACTTTCCGACCTATAAACCAAAAATACCAAAAATATTTACTTTACCATTTATCTATCTCTGTCAGATCTCACTTTTGCAAGTAACCATGAAGGGATTGACAACCCCTTTTATCACGTTGGGTGCAAGTTTGTTTGATTGTTTGGTGCAGGTATTCGGTGACTTGTGCATTGTCTCCTACTGGATTGATACCTTGGTTCTCAAACTGAGGAAAATACTTACTCTACTTTGCTGCATCACCCTTTCCTCTTCAAGGAAAAAACCAACACAAGTTCAAGAGGTAGCAAATATTGGTCTTATTTTAAAGTTCATGATGCGAACAATTCAAATATATAAAAAGTTCCAAAGACGAATAATTGTTTCAAAAGTTATCAACTATTTCTAACTATCACAATGAAATAAAATGCTAGTCTTCATTTTGAAGAGAGAGAATATTATATGCATGCAGCCCTTCTCTCCACTCACATTCTCTTCCCTGACTCACAACAATGTACCATATTGAAAAGATGCCAGGTGTGACAGATTGTATTTGGTGGTATTAAGACTACTGCGCAGAAGAAGCACATAGAAAAAGAAAAATGCTAACCTGATCTCAACGCAAGTACACAGTGGATACTTCATCGCTAGGTACCGGTTCCGGTAAAATTACTTATCCTATCGGCTCCATCCTAGTGTGCTTCAATGAAATGGCCACTATATATATTCTTCGCTTAAGGCAGATAATAGGATTTTTGCCTTCTTTTCAGGTTATGGCTGAGCCTCCATGTCTTCACCGCCACCATCGACGATTATTGGAAACAAAGCTTGAAATGAATTATCCTGTCGCCATGGTTGTATTTTGGTCCTCGCCTACCCCCCCCCCCCCCCCAAGTGAATTATGTGCAAGCATAAGCTCTTCCCCTGCAAAACTTCATACTAATCTTCCCATCACTCTACCCATACTAGTTTATACACATGCTTGCAACCGCCCCGCCCCCCCTCTTAATTTTTTTTGAGAATCCCCTCTTAAATTTTGTGTACGCCCCGCCACTGCTTGTAAGGCCAACAATCGAGTTGGGTTGTAGCTCGGCATTCCCACCCAAAGCTTGGCCCAGAAGCCCAAAAAAACTTGAAATGGCATAAACTTCGTTTTTTTACTGTAATAGATATACCATTATACTTCTATATCACCGATCGGTAGGAGCCTATATCCTAAAATTGATTCACAAAAGGATATTGTTTAGGGACATGGAGTTTATCTCATGAGCTCAAGTGCTTCCTCATGAATAGTAAAGACAGAAAAAAAATCAAAAAAATATGTCTCTTTTTTGCAATAGATGTTGACGAATTTTCTACATATGTCAAATTTTCGTGTTTTTCTATAAAAGTTCTAAAAAAACTAAATCGATGCTCAAAAAGGCTATTTTTGAAAGCATTTTGGAGCACTGATTTTCTTCTCTTAGAGCATTAGAAATGTTTTTCCTTTGCGAAAACTTGTATGTATGTAGACAATTCGTCAATGTTTGTTGCCAACAAAATATAGAATTTTTCAAATTTTTATTTTTTTAGTTTACTATTCATTATAGGTGCATTTGAGCTCGTGAGCAGAAGGATACTTTCGTATTGTTTATTGTATTTGAGATCGGCTTGCTATTTTTCTGACTAGGCTTTGCTGAGCCCTGCTTGGGATATGATCAGGTACAATCTATCCCCTTCCAAAGCAAGAACAAAGAAAGAAACACTACCGGAATCGCCCCCTATGCCGACGGCCAAGTCCCATCGGGATAGGCCTATGCCGACGGCCCCCGTCGGCATAGGGCCGTCGGCAACATATGCGTCGGCACAGCCAGGGAGGCCGTCGGCATAGAAAAGCCATCGGCATATATGATACGCCGACGGGGGCCGTACATCTATGTCGACGGCCCAGGCCGTCGGCAACTATCACGCCTAACGGCGGCGGCCAAAGTTCGCTTATGGATCGAGTCAAGATGGCACCACTATGCCGACGGCCGGCCGTCGGCATAGTGGTGCCACGTGCATGCACTCACGCCGCCTAGGATCAGACTATGCCGACGGCCCGGCCGTCGGCATAATGTGAAACTAAGCCGACGGCCAGGCCGTCGGCATAGTCCTTCATACAGAGCTCCCAGCACGTGGCTCCTATGTCGACGGCCATGCCGTCGGCACGGTTTTTAAACTAAGCCGACGGCTAGGCCGTCGGCATAGGCGCCACGTGTCGCCTACTGGGAGCTCACGCTAGCCCTATGCCAACGGCCTAGCCGTCGGCATAGTTTGCATTTGCTTTTTTTCTTTTTTCTGTTTTTTTTAAATCAATTCAATTCAAATAACAGCACATATCAGCAGATATATATGATGGAATAGACATATAAAACACAACGGGATATCATCCGGCACCATCACAACAATATATGCATAAGCATCATCACACACAAGTCTCTAAATGAACATCATCACAACCAACATAAGCATAAGCATATAGAGAAGCACACAAGTCATCTAAATGATCATCACCACACACAAGTCATCTCCAGCATCATCACCACACACAAGGATCATCGAGCACCACGGAGGTCGTCACCGCCAAGACGGCCGAAGCCCAGGTCGTCACTGCTAGCGGCAGCACTACCGCCAAGACCGCCTCCACCTCCGCCTCCGTGGATCGGAGTGGTCAGGCTCCGTGACTCGGGAGTGCTGCGAAGACCACCGCCAACAGTAGATCCACCTGTTCCCTGGATGTTGAAAAGACATATTAACGGGATATATGACTGTGTTGAAAGGAATGACATGCTTTGGTGAATAGATTGGGGATGAACTAACGGCGAGGGGCAGCTGCTTACGTGCCACAAACTCCTCAGCTTATCAAGACTGGTTGTGCCGGAGGGCATTGTGTCAAGGTAACCCCACGAACCTCGCCGCCGCCATATCTCGAAAAGCCTCGCCGATCCGCTATCCTCTACACTTGGTGTTCATAAAGCCTCTGATGCCACGCAGCGGTCTCCTGGCGTGTGTACTCTAGGTAGGCCTACGGTATGACATGATGGAACTCATAAAACTACTAAATGCGGAAAATAAAATGAGCAATGAAGAAAAGAGGGAAAATACTTACAGATTGTTGCTCCTGAAAGAGGGACTGTGAACTGGTCACTGGCTGGCTCGTGCGCTGGGTCAGGCTCGGGTCAATCCGACGAAGCTGTGTGTAGGAGATACTAGGAGTGATCACAGCATCGAGAACCGCCTCCCGACCGTGCTCCTTGGGCCCCATGCTCACCACCGCCATGTCGTCCAGAGGCGCCGCAATGGGGTCAGGTGTGTCAGGATGCAACTTCGGATACGCTTCGGAGTAGGCCTGCTTCCTCCCTGCGGTATGCTTGCCGAGAATCTTGGGCTCGCCAGCTTGGAGTCCTTCCGCGTATGGGCGATCTCCCACTTTGCATGTCCGAGAGCGGCCGCCTGCCTTTCTCCTCCCGCACCACCAAACAGAGGTTAGTCATACATAAGAAAGTGATGGTAAATAGAAGAAGAAGAATGTTTAATGGGGTTGTTCATACATTAACTGCCTTGTGGAGATAGTGGTTTCGGTTTCCCTGAGCATGTACTCCCTCCTTCCCTCGCTTAGCCTTATTTTTGATTCTCATAGCCGCCCAGGCTCCAGTCGGGTCACACCAATGATCCACCAATGCCGCCCAGGACTCGTCTTTTCCATAACACCAATTTGGACACACCTACATAATAAAAGCATAATGGCATGTAGGTGTGTCCAAATTGGTGTTATGGAAGCATAAAGCATAAAGCATAAAGCACCACAAGGTAATGAAAGCATAACGAAAGCATAATGAAAGCATAATATATGAAAGCATAATGAAAAATCTTTTATACTTACCGCCAAGAACTCGGGCCTCTCCAAGGTAATGCCCATCCTCCGCGCTTCTTCCTTGGTCATCTTCACACCAAGAACGTCGTGGTAGTATGTGGAGATGGCCACATAGCGCACCTCGTACTGCATCTGGCGGGCCTTCTTGCATTGGCGTAGCACGATCTGGTCCGCTCTAGCCCTGTGCTCCGGAAGAACTCGATAGAATTTCTACAATCATGCATGAAAACAAGAATGGAAGAAGCCATGAGTTAAATCATTTTCATGAAACTAGAATGGACTTGTTCTTTTGAAGAGAACTCACCCAGAAAGTAGTGATCATGGCCTTGGCATGGGTCTCATGGTCTGCGTGGCGGGCCGCTTCCCAGTGGTCCCAGCTCGTGGCCAAAACCCAACGGTCCGCTGCTCGACCGATCCGGACAAGACAACCCCAGCCAAGATAACTTCAAGAAGACGGTGATGAGGCCGTGGGAATACGGACCCCTTTAGAATATATCCAGTTGCTGCAAAAGAATGAACTATTAGCATGTGACAAGCAAAATAAATAACAACCGGAATAAGCATGTGACAAGCAAAATAATGAACCACTTACTCTTTTCTCGTGGGCTCAATGAGCCACTTCTGCTCCTCAGTAGCCGGAACTTGCTTTGGTAGCTTTGCGTTACCACGCAGCCACCCCTTATTGTCAACCCCCTTCCTGTCACCACCATCATCCCCGCCACCACCCTCCTCCTCGCCTACCTCCCCCTCCCCAACCTCCTCTCCAACCTCCTCCTCCTCCTCCTCCTCCTCTCCTCCTCCTCCTCCTCCCTAGAGTGTACCTCACTAGAGGAGGGCCGCGAAGACAACACCCCTAAGTCGGTGAGGGTGCGCTCTTTCTGGCCGCGACCCCCTGTAGTGGCTCTCCCGCCAGCACCTCGTCCTCTAGAGGCTCTCCCCCCGCCCCCTCCTCCTCTAGGGGCACCTCTCCCTCGACCTCCCTGTGAGGAGTCATCGTCAAGTAGCCGAGGGGGAGGATTACGTGCTCGACCACTCCGACTAGGCATGCCGACGACCTTGCGTAGGAAACCCACGCCGTCGGCCTTCCCCTTGCCCATGTTCCACGAACCTGCATTGAAAAGAGAAGAAGCAATTAGTAAATTAATGAAATGAAGGAAAAGGCATGATAATAAACACATTAATAAAAAGGCATAAAAAGACATATTCCTAAACTATTGAAAAAAATACTTGAAACGTACATCTGCTAGAACCCATATGAATCATCACTGTTGTAACCTCTTTCTCGGTCCGTCTCATCATCACTATCAATCATATCATCTTCGTTGTCCGACGGAGGTGGAGGCTCTTCCTCGTCTTCAGCGTCTTCGTTTAACTTTTCTAGCATAAGTATGTCATTTTCATTGACAATGGTCTCACCATCATTCCGTGCATCGTCGATGTTTGGGTCCACATCATCATCACCCAATGGTCTAGCGTCATCGTTTCTAACCACATCATCATCATCATCATCAGGTTGCTCTTGATAGAACACTCCCTCGTATGTCATGGGGTTAATGTTATAGTAATCTTCTTCATTCGGGTCTGGTAGCTTACCATGTGGCGACACCTTGAACACAACTTCCCAACCCTTTAGATACGCTTTTTGGCATGGGTAAGGCAGATAATATACTTGTGTAGCTTGGGTAGCCGCAATGAAGAGATCGGCTCCGGCATAGACGGTTGATGGTTTAACTTCGACCAAACCAATGGAAGGCATATGTTTTACCCCCTCCCGTGGATCGAACCATCGGCATTTGAACACAGGCAGACTTAGGGTCTCACGCCCCTGGCGGAATTGAACCTCGTATATATTGTGTACCCTTCCGTAGTAGTCTACTGAATTTTGACCGGGGTGTACACTCCAGTATTTATAGTTTTGGGATCGGGGCGGCTGTTTTGGTGCTCCTCTGTATGGAAGCGATACCCATTCACATCATACTTTTTACATGTCATGACGGCAGGGTCAAAACCCATGGAAACCCATCTCAATTCATCATCCATAGATATGTTCGGATCTTTTCCCTACAAGTATAATGGAAATTGTTGCATGCATTAGTTCGGTTAACTAATAAATGTTGAAGTAGGTATTTAATAGGGGAGTGTGGAAAATTACTTTCTCCATGAACCAAGCAACAAAAATTTTACGTCCAGGGTTTCCATAACGGAGAAGAGTAAGTGCCTCTGCCTCAGTAGGAGGATTCACTCCCGTCCATTCCTCTTGAACGAAATCACTAAAAAAAATAAGCGGTGTTAGACCGGGACTAAGTGAACATGAAACATGATGATGTGGAAGACATAAAGGAATGGTGTAGTGGTATTACCTCATCCACACTTCCTCAACTTCCTTGATGTTGTGCAAGATATAGAACATGAGGTCCTCCCACTCTTGTCGTGGCATGTTATAAGATTTCGGGGCCCCAGCCCTCCCACCTTGCGCGTCGAATAGATCGAGCCTGGGTTGATACTTGGGCTCTTCTATATTGTATCGAGGCACCTTGTTATGCAGATGGGGAACGTGGTCTGGATAGTATGATGTCCTGAGGTCTGACACCTCCTCCAGGATAACTGCCTCAGCTATGGAAGCTTCAATCTTAGCTTTGTTTCCACATTTTCATCCAAGATGCTTGTTCTGCCTCTCAGGGCCGTACTGCCAGCGATTCTGCACAGGCCCCCCCAACAATACCTCATTCGCGAGGTGCAGAATGAGATGTGTCATCGGAGTAAAGAAGCTCAAGGGAAAGATCTTCTCTAGCTTGACTATCAACTCCGTGCCTTCTTATGCAATTTTTCAATCACCTCTTTACTTACTTCTTTAGCACAGAGCGTGCGGAAGAAATGGCTAAGCTCGGCAAGCACTCGCCAGACATGCTCGGGGACATAGCCTCGAACCATCACCGACATTATCCACTCAATCCATACATGGTAGTCATGACTCTTCAGGCCGGTCACTTTGCCCGTTGAAAGATTGACTCCCTTACTTATATTCGATGCATAACCATCGGTGAACTTCAAAATTTGTTTCAGCCAGATAAGTACTTTTTTTTCTGGCGGTTTAAGGACAAAGTCAGCATCTGGCTTGAACCAGTTTTTTCGACCGCATGTGGGAGGCTTCATGTTCAGGCGTGGTCTATCACACATTCTCTGTTGATTGGCTCTAGCTTTTACGTTATCCTTCGTCTTATCAGGAATGTTGAGGATCGTGTGGAAGAGGGTAGTGCATGATGCAGCAGAGGAAGATGAGGATGAGGAAGCACCCCAGCCTCCTCCTCAGAAGCAGAAGCTCATGGGTGATGCCATTAAGGCTGGAGCCACTTCAAAGCCCAAGCAATCTGCTCCAGCTAAGGCAGCTCCAAAGAAAGCCTCCGCCAAGCCCAAGAAGACAATCGAAAACATTCCAGCGTCTGAAAAGAACAAAGATGATGTGCCACCAGTGAGTCGATGGTGAAGGACCAGCTTTGCTGAAACTTCGTCAAAAACTGCCACTACATAATGATGCTCATCCTCAAGCCGAGGATATGAAGGCAAGGAAAGATAGAGGTCTCGTGCTATGGAGACAATCGACCCATATGCCGTGAGGAGAAGAACTGCTGTAGATCCCAGATTTCACACCAGAGAGCAGCAGGACTTCTATGAGACTGGCTGATGGACAAGAAGCCCATAGTCGCAGATACACGATATGTTGATTGGAAGTACATTGACAAATAAGAGCACAGAGATTTCTTTCCACATGTGCATGAAAGTTTCACCGCTTGTGGTGTTGCGGACTTTGTAGGTCGGTTGACAAACCGGAACGATGAGATGATTATGCAATTCTATGCCACAGCTCATTTCTACCCGATGGAAAGATTGTATGGATGATCAAGGTCAAAGATTTTCTTCATCTGTTGAAGAATGGGCAGAAATTCTGAATGCTCCAAAGGCAACGAGAGGATGACATTGATGTATATGGGATTCCAAAGAAGAATCATGAATCCATGAAGAACATGTACAAAGAGGTTCCAGCAAAGGACTTGGGAATCTGGAAGCTCGGCTCAGTTTATTATCTCCAGGCAGGCCTACCTACCACAAATACCATTTTGAGGCATACCTTGATGCCCAAGTCTGGAGATCATCGCATGATCAGAGGATACTCTATCAACATGCTGCATATACTTGATGAGAAAGCACCTTTCAAGGTGATGGACTTGATGGTAGAAACCATTAAGAGGACTGCGGTGACGTAAAAGGTCGTGTGGATTTGCCCATGATTCAGATGCTTATCAATGCCAAGTTTGGCACGGGCACATTCTTGTTGGATAGAGCACACTTACCGTTGCAGCCCGAGCATGAGGACAATGTTGTTGTGATGGATGAGGAGGATCCGACATCCGTCAAGGTCAAGCCAAGATTGAAGCTGCCAAGAAAGCCAAAGTCGACAAGGAAGCAGCGGCAGCAGCAGCTAAACCAAAGAGTGTCGGAGAGCAGCTTCTTGAAGCTACCCAAAGGATTGAACAACGCTGGCCAGCATTGTACAGCCTCGGAGAGCCTAGAGAGGATTGTTGAAGACAAGATCCACGCCTGGATGTGAAGTCGATCAAGTGCAAGTGATCACAACAAGCTTGAGGCGTACATTGAGGAAGCAAAGAGGAGAAGGAAGAGCTTATGCGTGAGATGCAGATGACTTAGTCCAGATGCTTATCAACAGATCGCCCGGTTCCCACAGACCCGATCAGCTGCTATTCCAAAGGATCGACACCAGGACTACAGCCAAAGACCTCCCACAGCTCCATCGGTTGCTACAGCTCCAGCTCCAAAGTGACTACTCCTCCAAAGACAGACATCACCAAGTCTTCGCCGATGCTTGTCATATCCACTCCAACATCAACCCAGACGGAGCCGCCAAAGTGAGTCCCCAAAGGACGCTTAGCTCTATGCTTTTTCGAACTTTTGGTAACTTGTTGCCAAAGGGGAGAAATTGTATAGATCATAGGACTTCGAGAGAGAGAGAGTGCTGTTGTCGCTTTTGCTCTTTCGTTCTTTTATGTTTCTTTGAGATACTTTTGGTTTTCGAGACATTCAGTGTGTTTGATACTACGTTTCATTCTACCGTAATGAGTGCTTGGTCGTACTATGCTTTAATGTGTGCTTAATGCTTATCATATGCCATTCATATCTTGTATGACCATTTACTCATGTCTTGGTGATTGGGTGCATGCTGTTCATTCTTATCATTTTGTGCGCTCCACCAAGATGTATGTGACATGGAAGAGTGACCCATGATCCTAATCGATTGTGCATTTGCATTCAAACGCAAATCTTAAATAATGCACAAATTTAGGGGGAGCTCTTGCTTATCACATACTTCTCAAAGCGACGATATTACTCATTGATTATATCCTTTGTCGAAGCTTTGATCTATATGTTGTCATCAATTACCAAAAAGGGGGAGATTGAAAGTGCAACTAATCCCCGGGTGGTTTTGGTAATTAATAACAACATATATATCATTGAACTAATAGTTACTTGAGAATCATTTCAGAAAGTTCAAGATATGGGTATGGCAAGGATCAAGAAGTGGACCCTCAAAATGCTAAGGCAAGCATTGGCAAAAGCTCAAGACTCCATTTTGGTTTAGTGATCCAAGATCACATTGAGTCCATTGGGAAGCCAATACTATTAAAAGGGATGAGGTTATGATGATGATCTGGTTGCTCAAAGTGCTTAGTGATACATCTCCTAAACTATCAAGCAACTTTCACCGCCATATACACTCATAAGTAATCTCGGTCCCACCGATATTCCAAACTCACCACACCGAGATGAACCACTTCAGCCATAAAGCCAAACCCTAGAAATCTCGGATTTTCCGATTCGAACTCGGTCTCACCGAAACTTGAGTTGCCAAGCTTCAGAACCTTCGTCATCAAATCGGTGTCACCGAGATGATGAAGTCGGTCCCACCGAGATTGGCAAGCTCTTGTCTTTGCACGAATCGGACTAACCGAGATTGTATTTTCGGTCCCATCGAAAATCCCAACGCTCACATGATTTGAACTTTCGGTCTCACCGAGTTGTCAACTTCGGTCCCACCGAGATTGGTCAAATGTGTGTAACGGTTGGATTTTGTGTGGAGGCTATAAATACCCTCCACCCCTCTTCATTCGTGGAGAGAGCCATCAGAAAGAACTACCACTCCTACCTTACATTTCTGAGAAGAGAACTACCTACCCTTGTGTTGAGATCAAGTTGCTCCACTCCCACCATATGAAGCTTGATCTCTAGCCTTCCCAAGTTGCTTTCCACTCAATCCCTTCTTCCACCACAGCCAAATCAGTGAGGAGAGTTGAGTGTTGGGGAGATTATCATTTGAAGCACAAGAGCAAGGAGTTCATCATCATCAACACCATCTATTACCTTTTGGAGGGTGGTGCCTCCTAGATTGGTTAGGTGTCGCTTGGGAGCCTCCGTCGAGATGTGGAGTTGAACCAAGAAGTTTGTAAGGGCAAGGAGATCGCCTACTTCGTGAAGATCTACCCCGAGTAAGGCTAGCCCTCTGTGGGCGTAGGCCATGATGGCATAGACAAGGTTGCTTCTTCGTGGACCCTTCGTGGGTGGAGCCCTCCGTGGACTCTCGCAGCCGTTACCCTCCGTGGGTTGAAGTCTCCATCAACGTGGAAGTACGATAGCACCACCTATCGGAACCACGAGAAAAATCACCGCGTCTCCAAAATTGCGTTCGCTCTTCTCCACCTCTCTTTACTACATGTGCAATTTACTTTCCGCTGCCTATACTCTAGAATTGCATGTGTAGGGTGATGCTTGACTTGATCATAATTGTGAATCTGCCAAAAACTGCTCTTTGTCAAAAGGCTGAATTTTTATATTGTCAAGTAGTCCAATCACCCCCCTCTAGACATACTTTCGATCCTACAAGTGGTATCAGAGCTTTGGTCTCCATTGTATTGGTTTCCATTGCATTGGACTCCATAAGCTTGGTTTCACAACCTAGGAGAGTGTGGCGTCTAGTGAGGGTAATGTTTGTAGAGGTCCTTAATTTGATGGTACAAATTTTGCTAGTTGGAAGCATAAAATGAAAATGCATATTCTTGGCCATAACCCAGCCGCATGGGGCATTATTTGTGTTGGTATGCAAGGTGAATTCTTCGAGGAAGGAAAAGTTCTGGATCGCGAAGCTACAACGGAAGAATTGCGGATGTTGCAAAACAATGCTCAAGCTTGTGACATTCTCTTCAATGCCTTGTGTCCCGAGGAGTTCAACAAAATCAGCCGTCTTGAGAATGCAAAAGAGATTTGGGATACTTTGGTTGAAATGCACGAAGGTACCGAGTCCGTGAAGGAATCAAAACTAGATGTTCTTCAAGGTCAACTTGACAAGTTCAAGATGAAGGAAGGTGAAGGAGTCGCTGAAATGTACTCTAGGCTTGCTCTCATCACAAATGAGATTGCCGGCTTAGGAAGCGAAGAAATGACCGACCGATTCATCATCAAGAAGATTCTCAGAGCTTTGGATGGAAAGTATGACACCGTGTGCACTTTGATCCAAATGATGCCAAACTACAAGAATCTCAAGCCAACCAAAGTCATTGGAAGAACTGTTGCTCATGAGATGACACTTAAGGATAAGGAAGAGCTTCACAACAAGTCAAGTGGTGCTTACAAAGCTACAAGTGATGCTCCCACAACCTCAAGTGACAAGTTGGTTTCCAATGAAGAGATAAGCCTAATGGTCAAAAACTTCAACAAATTCTACAAGAGTAGAGGCAAAGAGAGAAGCTCAAAGTCTAGGTCATATGATGAAAAGAGATCTTCTAGTCGTGATCGAAACTGCTACAATTGTGGAAGACCCGGACACTACTCAAATGAGTGTTCGGCTCCCCACAAGAGAAGAGAAGAATCTCCAAGAAGAAGAAGCTCAAGAGATGAGTCACCTCGGAAAGAGAGAAGGAGTAGAGATGATAGTTATGAACGAAGACCCTCTCGGAGAAGCAAGGATTCGGAGAGGAAAGACAAGTCATCAAGGAGCTACACAAGAAGAAAACATCAAGCTCATGTAGGTGAATGGGTCTCCGGCTCCGACTCCGACAATCAATCCGAGAGAAGCTATCACTCCAACTCCGACTACAGTCAAGATGAAGGTGTTGCCGGTCTTGCTCTCAGATCCTCCAACTCCAACTCCTATGACTTGTTTGATTCACCAAATGAGGGAATTGGAAGATGCTTCATGGCTAAAGGCCCCAAGGTATCACACCCTGAATTCATTGACTTTGATAGTGATGAGGATGACTTGCTTGGTGAAGATGAGCTCTTGCATGGTAAATCTAATGAACCTAGTAATGATGAACATGCTAGTAGTCTTTATAGTCAAGAAGAGTCGAATGACAATGCTATGAAGGAGATTGAGCGTCTAAATAAAGAACTAAACACTCTTAAGTTAGCTCATGAAACAACTCAAGAAGATCATAGAGAGCTCCTAAGATCTCATGAGAAGCTACGCTTCGAGAAGCTCACTCTAGAGCAAGAACATGAGTTTCTAAAAGCAATCAATGACGATCTTCGAAAGAAGAGTTCTTCATATCTTGGCAAACGACTTCTCTTGTCTAATTTCTTGCCACCCATTAAGATTAAGCATGACAAGCATAAGAAAAATTCTTTCTCTAGTAGTAACAATAACCATGCTAAATCCAATGTTGTTGCTTCTAGTAGTTCTCTTGATTCCACTAACAATGTTTCAAGCCAAGTTACACTTGAGCAAGAAAATAGTTTATTGAAAGGGATTATAGAGAAAGGTGTCTACAAGAGCCTTTCCGGAAGCAAGAACTTTGAGGAAATTGTTCGCAAGCAAGGAAGGCACCGGAAGAATCAAGGAATTGGTTTTGAGCGAAAGTTCAACGCCGAGGGTGTTGAATGGGAAGAAGGTCAATATCCTACTCCACAGTTTGTTCTTCAAAAGGAGAAGTATAATCCTACTTCTTCCGATGTGGAACAAGCACAAGATGACCTTACACCACAAGACCACAAGCTAAAAGGCAAGGACAAGCTTCAAGAGGAGATTGATGCATTTGTTGAAGCACCTCAAGCCATGGTCAAGTGGGTTCCCAAGGAAACGTCAAGTTCTACTTCGTCAAGCTCAACTACAACCCCAAGGATTCCCATCAAGATGATGTGGATCCCGAAGAAGAAGAACTAGAAAGTTCTTGAGGGTGACTCCGCCAACATACTTCACTCACATTCATTTTGGCAAAAACTTGTGCAATCAACTTCCACATTGTGCACTAGTTCATGGAGTCACAAACCCTCTTGTTGGTAAGTCAAGGGACAAGGTAATCATTGCTTTCATGGACATCATCTATTGTGAACTTCAATCTATGTCCATGGATATCCTTGTTTGTTCCTTGTGGGACTAACCCATGTAGGTATTGAAAGTGCCCAATCCAAAGGATTGCTCCCAACTCTTGATGA
This sequence comes from Aegilops speltoides, assembly GCA_021437245.1. Taxonomy (NCBI): domain Eukaryota; kingdom Viridiplantae; phylum Streptophyta; class Magnoliopsida; order Poales; family Poaceae; genus Aegilops; species Aegilops speltoides. Next base: position 57,982,274 of record CM038147.1, read on the forward strand.
TCTTCATCAACATTGAGCATCCACATCTTCAACATCTACATGAAGTCTTCTACGACAACCCAAGGTTAGTTTGACCCTTTAAAAGGGTTCTCACATCTAGGGGAGCTTTGCTCTAAAAATTGAGCTAAAGCATCTTCAAATGATGTGAACACATCAATGCTTTATGTAAAAGTGGTAACCCCACTTGTGCTTAAACGATGAGTATGACCTATGATCAAATGTTCTCATTTGACTCCTAAGTCAATATACTCATATAAAGATGACCTAGTCATCGACAAATTGTGTGATAGTAGCTAGAGTTTTGATTGTGCATGTTTGACACATATTTCATTTGCTATCTTATTGTGTGAACATGTTGGATGCATGATTTTATCCATTCGAGGACATCCATTTGTTGTTTTGGTCGTTTTGATCTTTCTGACCAAATGGATGGACAAGAATGCCTAAGTACCTCCCCTAGCTATCTATGCTTTCTTGTCTCAAATTCTATTCATGCTTACATCACAAATTTTGAACAAGTCATTTTCGGACCCTCCGGTGAGGAGCACTCGAGCCACCGATCCGTCAAAGGCTAACTTCCAAAACCTTCTATTTGATTTCGGTCGACTAACTCACTCAAACTCGGTCGAACCGAAAGCATTTAGATCGATCTAGGTTTTCACCTCGGTGAAACCGAAGTTGTGATTTTCGGCGTGATCGAAGTGCATAATCGCTCAGAAGTTATTCATCTCGGTGCCACCGAAGTTTTACAACTCGGTCCCACCGACAACAAAGGGTATATATATTCGAGGGTCGCGCTGCTGATTTCTCCTTCAAACGCTTCGCCTCGCACCTTTTTTGCCGCCGCCTTGGTCTCCGGATCGTCGCCGTAAATCGCTGTCGCCCTCGCCGCAGTCTCCGTCGCCGTCAACGGACATCTTCTCCGCGCCATTGCCGCCAGAGAAAACTCCACCAAGTTAGGGTGAGTTTTGATCCCACTCGTGCTCCCATCTCCGATTCAATGCACGCTTGGTTTGCCTAGAATCTTGCCACGATTGAAATCTTCCTGTACACCAGATTAGTTTGTTTGGACTAGATTCGAGTAAAAGTTTTAGGGTTAGGTTTCACTGAACACATCTCGGTGAGACCGATTTTACATTTTCGGTATGACCGATTTGGCCTATGGCCATTGCACCGCACCTTCGGTCCAACCGAAGTTGTGCAAATCGGTGTGACCGAAATGAGGATTCTGTGAAACCCTAGTGTTTTCGGCAGATCGAACCCACTTCGTCCAACCGAAAGTGGTGTGAAAGCTTCGTTAAACACTTGGATTCACCGAATTTTAAACTCGGTCCGACCGAAATGTCTTCGTGAAACCTAATACTAGAATTTGAACTCATTTTTTTGCAAAACTTCGCAATTTGTGATGACGCTTCTTCTCTGCCTACACCTTATCTATTCACAAGTTGTCACCATGTCGATGCCGTGATGATCGTAACAGGTCGAGACACCTATTGCAGATATTCCAGAGGCAGCACTAGTCCCGATCCCAAAGAGCTCATCGATGATGGTGAGAGGAGTACACCAAGTGGCTTACCTCCTGCAGCCACCAGAGCCAGAAAGAAGAGGAACTCAGATGATGAAGACTCAGACTTTGTGGTTGAGGAAGAGGTCACCTCAAAGCCTAAGAGGAAAGTTGTTGCCAAAGAGCTACAAAGTCAACAGACTAAGAAGGGCACCAAAGAAAGTGAAGCGATCAACTGTTGCTAAGAAGCTGAGTTTGGGAGAGGCAGCTGCAAGCAAAGTGAAGAAAACCTCCAAGAGAAAGAGGGTAGTGCATGATGCAGCAGAGGAAGATGAGGATGAGGAAGCACCCCAGCCTCCTCCTCAGAAGCAGAAGCTCATGGGTGATGCCATTAAGGCCGGAGCCACTTCAAAGCCCAAGCAATCTGCTCCAGCTAAGGCAGCTCCAGAAAGCCTCTGCCAAGCCCAAGAAGACAATCGAAAACATTCCAATATTCTCAAAAGAACAAAGATGATGTGCCACCAAATGAGTCGATGGTGAAGGACCAGTTTCTTTGAAACTTCGTCAAAACTGCCACTACATAATGATGCTCATCCTCAAGCCGAGGATATGAAGGCAAGGAAAGATAGAGGTCTCGGGCTATGGAGACAATCGACCCATATGCCGTGAGGAGAAGAACTGCTGAGATCCCAGATTTCACACCGAGAGCAGCAGGACTTCTATGAGACTGGCTGATGGACAAGAAGCCCATAGTCGCGCATACACACGATATGTTGATTGGAAGTACATTGACAAATAAGAGCACAGAGATTTCTTTCCACATGTGCATGAAAGTTTCACCGCTTGTGGTGTTGCAGACTTTGTAGGTCAGAAGTTGACAAACTGGAACGATGAGATGATTATGCAATTCTATGCCACAGCTCATTTCTACCCCGATGGAAAGATTGTATGGATGACTGAAGGTCAAAGATTTTCTTCATCTGTTGAAGAATGGGCAGAAATTCTGAATGCTCCAAAGGCAACGAGAGGATGACATTGATGTATATGGGATTCCAAAGAAGAATCATGAATCCATGAAGAACATGTACAAAGAGGTTCCAAAGAAGGACTTGGGAATCTGGAAGCTCGGCTCGGTTTATTATCTCCAGGCAGGCCTACCTACCACAAATACCATTTTGAGGCATACCTTGATGCCCAAGTTCGAGATCATCGCATGATCGAGGATACTCTATCAACATGCTGCATATACTTGATGAGAAAGCACCTTTCAAGGTGATGGACTTGATGGTAGAAACCATTAAGAGGACTGCGCAATGACCGAAAAGGTCGTGTGGATTTGCCCATGATTCAGATGCTTATCAATGCCAAGTTTGGCACGGGCACATTCTTGTTGGATAGAGCACACTTACCGCTGCAGCCTGAGCATGAGGACAATGTTGTTGTGATGGATGAGGAGGATCCGACATCCGTCAAGGTCAAGCCAAGATTGAAGCTGCCAAGAAAGCCAAAGTCGACAAGGAAGCAAAGAAGCGGCAGCAGCTAAACCAAAGAGTGTCGGAGAGCAGCTTCTTGAAGCTACCCAAAGGATTGAACAACGCCTGCCAGCATTGTACAGCCTCAGAGAGCCTAGAGAGGATTGTTGAAGACAAGATCCACGCCTGGATGTGAAGTCGACTAAAGTGCAAGTGATCACAACAAGCTTGAGGCGACATTGAGGAAGCAAAGAGGAGAAGGAAGAGCTTATGCGTGAGATGCGGATGACTTAGTCCAGATGCTTATCAACAGATCGCTCCGGTTCCCACAGACCCGATCACCGCTATTCCAAAGGATCGACACCAGACTACAGCTTCAAACCTCCCCACAGCCCATCGGTTGCTACAGCTCCAGCTCCAAGGACCACTCCTCCAAAGACAGACATCACCAAGTCTTCGCCGATGTCTTGTCATATCCACTCCAACATCAACCTGACGGAGCCGCCAGTGAGTCCCCAAAGTGACGCTTAGCTCTATGCTTTTTCGAACTTTTTGGTAACTTGTTGCCAAAGGGGGAGAAATTGTATAGATCATAGGACTTCGAGAGAGAGAGTGCTGTTGTCGCTTTTGCTCTTTCGTTCTTTTGCGGTTTCTTTGAGATACTTTTGGTTTTCGAGACATTCAGTGTGTTTGATACTACGTTTCATTCTACCGTAATGAGTGCTTGGTCGTACTATGCTTTAATGTGTGCTTAATGCTTATCATATGCCATTCATATCTTGTATGACCATTTACTCATGTCTTGGTGATTGGGTGCATGCTGTTCATTCTTATCATTTTGTGCGCTCCACCAAGATGTATGTGACATGGAAGAGTGACCCATGATCCTAATCGATTGTGCATTTGCATTCAAACGCAAATCTTAAATAATGCACAAATTTAGGGGGAGCTCTTGCTTATCACATACTTCTCAAAGCGATTTATATTACTCATTGATTATATCCTTTGTCGAAGCTTTGATCTATATGTTGTCATCAATTACCAAAAGGGGAGATTGAAAGTGCAACTAATCCCGGGTGGTTTTGGTAATTAATAACAACATATATATCATTGAACTAATAGTTACTTGAGGATCATTTCAGAAAGTTCAAGATATGGGTATGGCAAGGACTCAAGAAGTGGACCCTCAAAATGCTAAGGCAAGCATTGGCAAAAGCTCAAGACTCCATTTTTGGTTTAGTGATCCAAGATCACATTGAGTCCATAGGAAAGCCAATACTATTAAAAGGGATGAGGTTATGATGATGATCTGGTTGCTCAAAGTGCTTAGTGATACATCTCCTAAACTATCAGAACTTTCACCGCCATATACACTCATAAGTAATCTCGGTCCCACCGATATTCCAAACTCACCACACCGAGATGAACCACTTCAGCCATAAAGCCAAACCCTAGAAATCTCGGATTTTCCGATTCGAACTCGGTCTCACCAAACTTGAGTTGCCAAGCTTCAGAATCCTTCATCATCAAATCGGTGTCACCGAGATGATGAAGTCGGTCCCACCGAGATTGGCAAGCTCTTGTCTTTGCACGAATCGGACTAACCGAGATTGTATTTTCGGTCCCACCGAAAATCCCAACGCTCACATGATTTGAACTTTCGGTCTCACCGAGTTGTCAACTTCGGTCCCACCGAGATTGGTCAAATGTGTAACGGTTGGATTTTGTGTGGAGGCTATAAATACCCCTCCACCCCTCTTCATTCGTGGAGAGAGCCATCGAAAGAACTACCACTCCTACCTTACATTTCGAGAAGAGAACTACCTACCCTTGTGTTGAGATCAAGTTTCTCCACTCCCACCATATGAAGCTTGATCTCTAGCCTTCCCAAGTTGCTTTCCACTCAATCCTTCTTCCACCACAGCCAAATCAGTGAGGAGAGTTGAGTGTTGGGGAGATTATCATTTGAAGCACAAGAGCAAGGAGTTCATCATCATCAACACCATCTATTACCTTTTGGAGGGTGGTGCCTCCTAGATTGGTTAGGTGTCGCTTGGGAGCCTCCGTCGAGATGTGGAGTTGAACCAAGAAGTTTGTAAGGGAAAGGAGATCGCCTACTTCGTGAAGATCTACCCCGAGTAAGGCTAGCCTCCGTGGGCGTGAGGCCATGATGGCATAGACAAGGTTGCTTCTTCGTGGACCCTTCGTGGGTGGAGCCCTCCGTGGACTCTCGCAGCCGTTACCCTCCGTGGGTTGAAGTCTCCATCAACATGGAAGTACGATAGCACCACCTATCGGAACCACGAGAAAAATCACCGCGTCTCAAAAATTGCGTTTGCTCTTCTCCACCTCTCTTTACTACATGTGCAATTTACTTTCCGCTGCCTATACTCTAGAATTGCATGTGTAGGGTGATGCTTGACTTGATCATAATTGTGAATCTGCCAAAAAATGCTCTTTGTCAAAAGGCTGAATTTTTATATTGTCAAGTAGTCTAATCACCCCCCCTCTAGACATACTTTCGATCCTACACATATGGATTCAACCCATCACCTGATATGGCTATTCTGACATTCCCAGCCTCGGCTGCTTCCTCGGGGTAATCTTCATCGAATGACTTCCATGCTTACCCTCCCGATGGATGTACAATTTTTTTTGGATTGTACCTTATACCTTCCTTGTGCCACTTCATCATTTTGGCAGACTCCTTCGTGATGAAAAGGCACTGTAGTCTTTTTATAAAATCAAGATACCGAAGAACCTTAACGGGGATGGTTAGCTGCTTTTTCTCACCATCCTCACCGACCACCTCGATGTACCAAGACGAACCGCACTTCCTACAGTACTTGTCATCCGCATACTCGTGCCTAAACAAAAGGCAATTCTTCGGGCAAACATCTATTTTCTCATAATCCATAGAGAGTGCCTTCATGATTTTCTTTGTATCGTACATGCTTTTCGCAGTTCATGACCTCGTGGAGGTCATAGCCCATACTCCCGTGAATGCTTCAAGCATTTCGGCTACTGCAAATACTCAGCCTTGATCGCAATCGATTCGAGATGGCATCCACTGAGATATTTTCGCACCCGCATAAAGAGGTTTCTTCGACGAGGCCAAGACCTCCAAGAAGGCCTTTGCGGTTGACTCCGCTCCTCCGGTTCATTCTCTGAAGGTGTCGATTTGCCGCTTCGCAACAATGACATCATCTAGCATGTCCCGACCCCGTCGTCCTCATATCCATCGATGCATTGTCGCATCACCTCCTCTCTACCACGGTCCCGCTCGGCTATGTTTATCGGCGGCATGTCAAAGTTTGGCATATATCCGTGCGTGCGAAGGTACTCACTCATGTCCGTCTGATTTCTACGGTGACGTCTGGCACATCTCGCACAGGGGCATGGTGGGATAATTCTCATTGGACGACGGAATATCTCCTTCAAATACACATCGGTTTTCGCGATCCACTCTGATGTTACTCGATTCCGACGGATAAAACCACTATACATCCACTGATTATCTGCCATCCTCTGCTTTTTTGCAACCCACACAACATAATTAAGGATTCACTTAAATTAATGGAATCAATTTTTCAGTTTCTACCGCGTTTAATCCACCTACATCTCTAATAGGTAAAGATGGGTCCTAATCCCACCTGAGGATGTGTAGATTGAGTACGTTCTCCATTCTACCCCGTTCTGAGACAAAATTTTGGCAGCACCTCCCCGCAGTTCTCCAGATACACGTCTCAGCAAATAGCCGAGAGAATGTGCTCCGGAGAACAATGGGGAGGCGCCGCCGAAATCCTGTCTCGAAACGGGGTAGAACATGGAGAACATACCCAATCTACACATCCTCGGGCTGTCCGTGGAAAACGCTGGACAATCCGAAAGAGCTGCGGTGATAAATATGCAATTGAATGCATATTTATCCATGCAACCCTTTTGGACGGGAGACGCCTAGGTTACTTCAGTTGACTTGAGAATGAAATCTAGTCACATGATTCGTAGCTCACCCTCGGCTGTAGAGGAAGTAGTCGAACACCGGAGGGACAACTGGGGACCAACAGCTCCTACGACGATCACTCCACCGAGATGGAACACCACAGAACCTGCACCGTGACAATAATTAAGTACATCACAATATATTCATCATCATCATCTAACAATCATCGAATCATAAAAATCAGCATCCTATATCATCTCTTCCGCAAAAAAAAATCATTATCTATCATCAACATCATCATCTATCATCATTAACATCATCATCTATCATGTAACAATCATCATACATTTGCAACTATCATCAAAAAATCTATCATCTAACGTCATGCCCCTTGTTAAAAAAATTGCTTTTCTTGCATTTCTCACATTTGTAACTATCATCAAATCATCTATCAACTAACTATGCATCCATCCATCTAGTTACATAACTATGAACAACAACAAAATTATCAAAAAAAATCTACAGAGAGGGAGGGAGGGAGCTCACCATGGGGGAGGGCCGGCTCGGGGGGAGGGGCAGGCACGGACGACGGGCCAGAGCAGGCGGCGGAGGGGCAGGCACGGACGAAGTGGCCGCCGGGGCGGGGTCGATGGAGGTCGGGCGGGACGGAGGTCGGGGAGGAGGGCCGGCCGCGATGTGTCGAGGAGGCCGGACGGCGAATACAGCGGGCGGTGAGCTGATCCGCTGAGACGACGGCGCGGGCGGATCCAGCGGCGGCGCGACGCGGGGTGAAGGACGGCGGCGCGGGCGGGGGGGAGGACGGCGGTGCACCGCGGTGGGTGGGGAGACGGGAGGCGCGGCGATGGCGGGTTCGGTGTGGGGCGGGCGGCCGGGTTGGTGCGGCGCGGGCGACGGGCTTAGGGCCGGGCGTGGCGTGCTTTCGGGCGGCGCGGCGGAGGCGCGGCGGCGGCGCGGGTGTGGGTCGGGGAGGAAGTGGGAGATGGATGGCGAATGGGTGGTGGGGGCGAACCGCAAGGGGATAAGGTCGGCCCTATGCCGACGGCCTGGCCGTCGGCATAGGCCCGCCCCTTTGGCACGTCATAGATCCGTGGACATGTCCGCTGTCGGCATAGATATTTTGCTTTTTTTTTTATTTTTTTTGTTACGGCATTTTTTTATTTTTTATTTTTTTGTTACGGCATGTGCTGCACCCCCCAACACCATTCCGGCCCAAACCACCCAAAGATACCCTCCATGTCATCCTGACGTGGCCGTTTCCCCCCTCCGGGACACGGCGGCAGCCACGCCCGTGAGGTCTACACGGCAGGACGGGGGCCCTGGGGGAGTAGTAATGCCACCGGAGCGTCGCACCGGGCCCTCATACATGCGGGGTGGTGTGGTGGCATGTCCGAAGAGGCAAGACGCGTGTCCGGTGTGCCCCACGGACGGCGCCGCCGCCGCCGGCAGGGGAGAAGCAGACGCGCCGGGTCTACACGGAGGATCTTCTTGTGGTCCGCCCGGATGTTGCTCCAAAGTGTTCCTATGGGTGACCTAATACAATCGGGTGGGGAGGTCCATCGGTCAAAGCCCGCTCGTGCAAAGTCAAAGGGCTAGATCGCGTGGTCAAACGCTACTGAGGTTAGGCGGGGCAGGGGCACGGTGGTAGCAATGCCACCAGGCGTCGCCCGCCCCTCATACATGCGGGGTGGTGTGGTGGTATGTCCGAAGAGGCAGCAGCGTGTCCGGGTGTGCCCTCATGGACGGCGCCGCCCGCTGCACTGGGGGGAAGCGGACGCGTCGGCTCTACACGGAGGGATCTTCTTTGTGGGTCCGCCCGGATGTTGCTCTAGAGTGTTCCTATGGGTCGACCTAACACAACGGGGTGGGGAGGTCCATCGGTCAAAGCCCGTCTGCAAAGTCAAAGGGCTAGATCGCGTGACCACCCCTGGGGCCCCGTCCCGCTCCCGGTGGCATTACTACCCCTGTGGCCCCCGTCCCCGCTTAACGCCGGAGCGGTTGACCACGTGATCTAGCCTTTGACTTCCCACGACGGGCTTTGACCAGTGGACCTTCCACTTTGGTTGTGTCGGGCCGCCCATAGGGACACCGGAGCAACATCCGGCCAAACCCACAGCCTACATCCACTCGTGTAGACCCGATCGTCTGCTTCTCCAAGTGCCGGCGGCGGCGGCGTCCGTGAGGGGGGCCACGCACCGGAGACGCGTCCCGCCTCTTCGGACATGCCACCACACCACCCCGCATGTATGAGGGCCGGGTGCGACGCTCCGGTGGCATTGCTACCCCCTAGGGCACCCGTCCCACCTAACCTTGGAGCGGTTGACCATGGGATCTAGCCCTTTGACTTCCCACGGACGGGCCTTGACCAGTGGACCTCTCCACTTTGGTTGTGTCGGGCCGCCCATAGGGACACCTCGAGCAACATCCGGCCAAACCCACGCCTAGATCTACTCCATGTAGACCCGACGATCCGCTTCCTCCAGTGCGCGTGGCCGCCGTCCGTGAGGGGGTCCACGACCGAGACGCGTGCGCCTCTTCGGACAAGCCACCACACCACCCCGCATGTATGAGGGCCCGGTGCGACGCTCCGGTGGCATTGCTACCCCCCCAGGGCCCCCGTCCCGCCTAACCCTGGAGCGGTTGACCACGGGATCTAGCCCTTTGACTTCCCACGGACGGGCTTTGACCAGTGGACCTCCCCACCCGGTTGTGTTACGTCAGCCCATAGGAACAATTGGGAGCAACATCCGGGCCAAACCCACAGCTACATCCACTCCAGAGACCGACGCGTCTGCTTCTCCAGCTCCGGTGCGGCGGCGCCGTCCGTGAGGGGGGCACGCCCCGGAGCCCCAAGACGGGCGTCTACGCATGCATGAACACTTTCACATATGCATCGGGACCCGTGCGATGTTTCGGTGACATAGCTACACCCCGAATCCCCCCACTAACCAGAATTCCTTCCGTGTCGACCGTTTCCCCCCTCTGTGACACGGCGATAGCGACGTTCGTAATGGGGGGCAATCGATATACCATTGGGTATGTTTTTTTATGCAAAAGCAAAAACTAAAATAAAGTAAAAATAACAAAACAAAGTAAAAATAAAAAATAAAGTAAAATACATGTATGCCGACGACAAGGCCATCGGCATATCTGTGCACACATGCAGGTTGTCCCACTGATCGATGATGTGGCGTGGCACACGGATCGATGACGTGGCGAAGGAGCCTATGCCGACGGCTATGCCGTAGGCATACCTCTGCCACAGATAAAATAAAAAATTAAGTAAAGTAAACATATGCCGACGGCCATATCTGTGCACACGTATCGATGACGTGGTGTGGCACACGGATCGTTGACGTGGCAGAGGGGCCTATGCCGACGGCTATGCCGTAGGCATACCTCTGCCACAGATATGCCGACGGCCGCCGTTACCGCCCGTCGGCGTAGGATAAACGCCGTCAAACGATCAGCACTGACCAGGGTGGTGGGCCCTGGCTAAGCCGACGGGCCCCGTAGGCGTATCTCGGGCGGTCCCGACGGCCTCGTCTATGCCGACGGCCCCGTCGGCATAGATGTATGTATGCCGACGGCTTTTCTGCGCCTACGGCCTATCCTTGGCCGTCGGCATAGGTCCGGCGATGCCGACGAGGGCCGTCGGCAACCCCAGTTTTTCTGGTAGTAAAGAAACAATCATTTCAGCGGACCTGTCTGCCTAGCCTAGGTGATGCTCGGGAAGAAACTGTCGGTGCACGGGACTGAATTTCCTCCTCGGCATCGCTAGATTACACACGACAGTGACGATAGGCAAAGACGTGCATGCAGTCCAAATCACACGATTAATAATACCATAACAAATTATGACTCAACGTCGGTCCATGTCCATCGACCGGCTGCTGGACGGAGAGCGATGTTCCTACTCCCGCCGCGTCCGTTGCGACTCACCGATCTTGTCACTCCTCATCAAAGTCCTTAATATCGACGCTGCCGTTTCAGCGTAGGCGTCATGCATGGCTGTTGGAGCTGCAGGTTCAGTGAAGCTCCCAGCCCACACGCTGTGGAAGGGGCCCCCCTCTCAACTGTTCGTCTTAACTCGCATGCATCAGAGTGCATTATAAGATGATGATTAAGATCCGTGTCCCTGTCTACTACTAGTATTTCTTTATTCATCACGCGTACGTGGCAACAAGCTCTCCAGAACTGCGCCGAATAATTAGCTCGATCGATCTGACATGTGGCTGGGCGCATAAACTACTCCACGGGATTAGAAGAAAATGAACAGGTGAGACGCGAGGTGGAACTTGGTTTCAGAGGCGACCAGATTCTCTAGTCTTGTAATACCTCATGTGTCAAAAAATGTCTTGCATTTGGAGATAGAGGTACTGTCTCCTAACAATTACTCCCTCCGTCTCGAATTACTTGACTCATATTTGCCTAGATCTGATGTATTTGAACACATTTTAGTGTTAGGTATATATGTATCTAGACAATAAAAATATTATTTTTGAGGAAATATATAGACAAATCTAAACAACTAATTTGAGACAGAGATAATATTCCCTCCGTTTCTAAATATAAGGCCTTTTAGATATTTTAATACGGACTACATTCGGGTGTATATAGAAGCATTTTAGTGTAGATTCACTCATTTTACTTCGTATTTAGTCTGTATTGGAACCTCTAAAAAGTCTTATAGTATTTAGGATCGGAGGGAGTATTATCTAATATGCACATCAGAACAGTCTTTGCATTCCCTTCATCACTGTAAAATAAAGTATTTGCATTTCATCAAGCGGAAAAGACTAGCAGATGCGTGTCAAGTCAGTTGGTCCTGCATGCACAATGTTGCACAGAGCTTAGTTTGTTGCGAAGAAGAGAACACTAGTGGCTCCTAAATGGGATGGGAATGTAGGTAGGGTCGCAGATCGTTGGTTGCAACAGCAGCTAGCATACGCTGGGACACGAGTGATCCTTCTTTTTGACCACATGTCTACATTCCATTTACATATTCCCCGTTGACAGCAACGGTTTAACGACTACCGCCGGTCCTTCTAGCAGTCTTCTTTTTGGCCCGAATGCATGCCTTTTGATTTTTCACTTTAGTTCACATGGTAATGATGCATGGAACAACTACCTACCCTAAGATCAGTTTTTCTTCTAGAGCTAGAGCTTAATGTGGATTAGTATTATTGTTTCCTACACGGTGACTATCTTTTTCCCGTAACAGCGACGTTTCACCCGACCAGCGGCCACTACTATTTGATTATGACTGTAGCTCTGGTCCATTTGAAATGTGCCTAGCCAGTTGCAGTTGCGATGAGGCATGGCCGGCCATGCCAACTAAGAAAGCACCCTACTTCATTAAGCACCACCTGATTGGAATCAGAGCCAAATCTCCTCTGATTGACACAAGTGCGTGCGTAAAAATTCTCCAACTAGTCTAGGTAGATCTCAGAAATATTTCGTCAGAACAGTGTGGACCGGCAGCGAAGATTGCCCTTTCTGTGGCAGGGGTGAGTCGATTGATCATCTCTTCAAGCAATGTTCTATTTTCATGATGCTTTGGAATATTTTGAAATGTGCTTTCAACATGATGGATGTGCTTGAGAACATTCAGGATTTGTTTGATACTTGGATCATCTCTTCATGCAAGGTTACGAAGTACTCCCTCCGTTTCTTTTTACTCCGCATATAAGATTTGATCAAAGTCAAACTACACAAAGTTTGACCAAATTTATATAAAAAAATATGAACATCTACCATATTAAAACTATATAGTATGAAAATCATTTCGTGGTGCATCTGATAAAGTTGATTTCATATTGTCAATGTTTATATTTTTTAATATAAAGTTAGTCAAACTTTACAAAGCTTGACTTTGACCAAACCTTATATGCGGACTAAAAAGAAACGGAGGGAGTAAGTTCATCGCTGAGAGCCTGACCAAAGAATGTCAGCACTCAGCACAATAGTTTTCACTCCGAATTTGAAATGAGGCTCCGGTCACCATGTCGACATCTCAAGCTTTTGCTTTGCTCTCAGTTTCCTTCCCTTCACCCCGTAAGCGGTGGCTCGGCCAAACTCTTTCCCTCCATGCTCCATCGATGAGCTTGTGGATTCACCTATCCTCTACCTGGTGCTCCAGCGGGCAGTGGAGTGGAGGAGAATCCCGGTGCATTAGTTGGACTAGTGGTTTTGCTTGAGCTTTTTAGTCCTTGCAGTGGCGGCACTCGGACAGATGACGACATGTTTTCTTCGAATTGGCCTTTCAGGATCCAGCCCTTCTCAAGTTTGTTCGTCTGGATGGAGTCAATGGACCTCTGATATAGATTCATGTCATCTACTTGGGGCCGCAAGGTTAGGGTTTCTCACCGCATTGGTCTCAGGTGTTTCGAATCGATTAAAGGGTTCAACAACAAACAACTCCGACACTAGCATGCTAGTTCTTGGGGGCACGTGCATGAAGACTTATAGACTGTCATCAACAAGGTCAGACAGACTCATAGGGGAGCACCAACATCGGCATGTCGACGGTTTGTTCTAACAACGATAGTTGTCGTTTGGTGGTTTAGGCACCTCAGTGTGATTTTTATTGTGTTTCAGGTGCTTTGTACTTCTATGAACTTCGATAATAGAATTGGGTCTTTTCACAAAAGAAAAAAAATTAGTGTGATTGAAACATATGATGTAGTTGAAACACATTATATAGGTAAAACATGCGAAGAAGTGCACTTAAAACACGCACACAACATTTACTAGATTGTTATTTCGCGGTAAAATACTTGCACTACTTAGCAAAGCGGCAAGGACAAATGTGCATAGCTCTGCGCCACACCGACGAACAACAGGCACGAGCCATGATCTGCTGCCAATGATGCTTTAAAACACATAAAGAAATGAAGTCAAAAACACCATGCAATTGAGAAGTTGTGGTAGAAATATGTTGGACAATACGCGAAAACATGCAGTTAGTTCAAACATGTCCAAGTATACGCGAAAACATGCAGTTAACCCCCCCCCCTTCCCCGGTCTTATGAAAGGAGGCGCTCTGACAATTAGGGTTCCTGCCTCTCATGAGTGGCCCCGCTGGTCTGCCTTGTCTTCTTGGCCTTAGGTCCATGGAGGCACAATGGAAACCGACCCTGCTTGTCAGTAGGAGGGCTCGTGCTCTGTTCTTAGAATTATTTTATGTTTCGTTAGGATTTGTGCCCAACTCATGAAGGCAAGGCGATGGTGGCCCCTGAAGATGGAACTCCCCGCCTAGCCCTCCTCCTGGTGTTGCGTCTAGCATTGTCAAAGGGTGTGTGTGTGTGTGTGTCTCTGACAGATCTTGCGGGGCTCGGTCGGTGTTTGGCTTTGCTAGATCTGCATGGATCCAGTTTTCCTTCATGTCTACAAATTGGATCCTTTTGATTCACGCTTCTCTTCATCGGTGACGCTTATTATTCTGGTGTGTTGATCTTGATCATATGGGCTTTAGCATGACGACTTATTGACTGTCTACTACAACAAGGTTTGTCCGGCTCTAGTAAGGGAGGGGCGATGATGACGCACACTTTGGCCTCGCTCCAGTGCTTGTAGTCGCTAGGTGGTCTACGCAACGGAATGTCATTTTTTGTACTTTTGATGATCTTTGTACTACCATGAATAGATCGAAAAAATTTCCTGCAAAAACATATCAAAAATACAATTGAAATGTATGATTTTCTTTTTTTGCGAATACACGGGATGCATATCTTTGTATTGATTGAACGGGAGAAAATGCAGAGTGCAGCTTACATAAGGAGGCATTGCCGAGAAAAGTGTGCTCAGACCCGAGGGGTAGAAATGGACGATTCAGCATAATCATTTTTTTTTGTTTTTTGAGAAACATGTGTAACTTTATTCATACTCATAACAGTTACAGGTACATTGATTTGGACCTAAGATCCAAGAAAATACAAAATAATTCCTATGACTAAGAATTACAATGAAATCTCTTGAAAACACCTTCTGCGCGGTATCAATCTCTACTCGAAGAAATACTCCAAAGACTTCGGTAAAGATGCTGCAATTAGAGAGCAATGATGTTGTCCTCTTTCACCCGCATGGACATTACCAATAATGATTTTTGAAAGCACCTTGAGTCGCCCATCCAAAAGGATGGGAGGCCTTGATCGATGCAAGTGCTTGGGCCGGGGATGATCCCCTAGAAGTGCAGGCCGTCGAACCACAATATCTTCACCATGATATCGATAAAAGATCTCAACTCCACAAACAATCGAACCAACAAAAAATGTTTGACACAACAATATAAACTCATTAGATCCGAGTAAATCGGGTCTGCGAGGACAGAAAACTCTCTAATCTCATGGCACCGCCAAAAAAACGAGAGTAAATTTATTCTCACATGAAACGATGATCACTAGATGATGACCGGTGACGAAAAACGTAGAACTCTTGAAGATGCAAGGTTTTTATTATGGAGTAAAACGTGCACCACGCTAGGACAAATGCGTGCATATTTTTAAGCATTCGGGATATTTATTTGATAACTCCGTGCCGTACCGACAAACAACATGCATGAGGCACGAGACATGATCGGCTGCCATTGCCAATGATGCTTGGAAGCTAGTCCAACTCCAACGTATCGGCGTCCCAGCCTTCGGGGCCAAGTGACTTCGCGCGCGCTTTCCCGGATTTGCGCGCGTATGATCCGTTCTGTTAGTGCTGGCCATCCTTGCAGCGGCCACGACGAAAGAGAAGCCCGAAGCTTGGCTACTCGATGTATGGTATGGATCGATCATCGCGTGGCTGGACCTGGACTCCCAACCAGAACTTGACGCACCGACACGCCTGTCTGTACACGTACGCATACCCGTACGACGCATGCACAACAACCGCCAGTAGGCCGATGCGACGGCGCACCGGCCCGACGACGATGCTCGTGTACCACGGCGGCGCGCGCCACTGTACCTGACCAGTTACTTGCCAAGTAACCGCACGCGTAGCGGCTTCACCATTCTCGCGCACGCACGGCCGGAGCACCGACGACGTGCAGCTGATTGCGCCGGCCAGCGAGCGAGCCAACGGCACCGGACAGCCGAGC
This sequence comes from Aegilops speltoides, assembly GCA_021437245.1. Lineage (NCBI taxonomy): Eukaryota > Viridiplantae > Streptophyta > Magnoliopsida > Poales > Poaceae > Aegilops > Aegilops speltoides. Next base: position 57,998,296 of record CM038147.1, read on the forward strand.
CCGGCCCCCGCGCGCGCTGCACCCCGGCCCCGCCGCACCCACCGCTCCAACGGCACGCGCTCCAGGCCAGCGCCTCCCCTGCTCCGCGGGAATGCGACGCGGAGCGGAGGCCCTATTTATACCTCGCGCCACGCCGTGCCACTTCCATCACCAGCAGCAACCCGCGCCTCCTTCTCGTCTCTGTCTCCCACACTCACACTACCCTACTCACACTCATACAAACCGGCAGGCAGAGAAAGTTGGCAATGGCGCCGCGGGCTGCCGCCGTCCTCCTCTGCGCCGCGCTGCTCTGCCTCACGGCGACGCACTCCCTCGCGCAGTCGCCCGCGCCTGCCGGCAACGCCCCGCCCAAGTCGCCCAACACGACGCCGGCCCCCGCGGCGGCCGCGGCCACGCCCACCGCCTCCCCGCCCTGCCCGCCGCCGACGCGTCCGCGCCGCCCACCACTACCCCGGCTGCCCCAGCGCCCAAGTCTTCCCAGGCCACCCCCGCGCCCACCAACGCTCCCGCCACACCGGCACCGATCAAGGCCCCGGCCACCCCCGCGCCGACCGCCACTCCCACCACGCCGGCTCCGGTGAAGGCCCCGGCCACCCCCGCGCCGACCGCCACTCCCACCACGCCGGCTCCGGTGAAGGCCCCGGCCACCCCCGCTCCGACCACCACTCCCACCACGCCGGCACCGGTCAAGGCCCCAGCCACCCCCGCGCCGACCACCACTCCTACCACACAGGCACCGGTGAAGGCCCCGGCAGCCCCCGCGCCAACCACCACCCCCGCCGCACCAGCGCCGGTCGTCAAGGCCCCGGCCACCCCTGCTCCAGCGGCCGCGCCGCCCACCACTCCAGTTGCCACCACCGCGCCGGTCAAGGCCCCAGCCACCCCTGCGCCCGCGGCCGCGCCGATCGCCGCTCCCGTCACTCCCGCCCCCGTCACTGCCCCCGCCGCGGCTCCACCCACTCCCGCACCGAAGCCCAAGGCCAAGGCCCCCGCGGCCGCACCACCCGCCAAGGCCACCGCGCCTGCCCCCGCAGCACTCCCACCCACCGCAGACGCACCCGCGGCCGCCGCGCCAACGCTCGTCCCCGAGGTGCCTGCCGCTGCGCCGGCCCCGCTGACCAAGCCCACCGACGCCCCCGCGCCGGCGCCATCCAAGAAGAAGCGCTCGTCCAAGAAGAAGACGAAGGCACCCGCCCCTGCCCCGGTCGCCGCGGCCCCCGTCAAAGCCAAGGCCGTGGCGCCCACCACCGCCGTGGCCGCCGCGGCTCCCGGGCCCAGCGGCGACTCCACCGCCGCCGACACCGCGGTACGTCCTACGCTCACTCACCATCTTAACAAACAAGATTAGGAGTACGTGCAGATGGATCTGATCACTGGATTTGGGGTCCAATCCATGCACACTCCATGAAGCAAATTTACGAGGCTGCCACCCGGACGGCATGGCCATGGCGGCCAGTGTGTCGGCGTGCACTGTCGGGTCAGCCCGACACGCACGTGCTCCTGACGGGCTAATAATTAACTTGCCTGACATTATTAGTTGGGGCATTAACTTGCCTGACATGGGAATTTAATCAATCAAATCACACCGTTGACACCAGCATGGAGGGCTGTCCCTGCTGGCTGCTGCATGGACCATGCACACTATTGTTTACTTCATCGTCGGCGCGCATTTTGCAACCAAACTACTTACTTAACGTGTGCATTGTTGTCCATGGTTGTCTTGCAGAGTGCCCCCGGGAGGAGCACCGGGATGACGGCGGCGGTGATCGTGGCGGCGCTCGGCGCGGCGGCGATGCTCGCCTAGACCGACGATCCCCGTCGGTCGGGCCGTGATGATGATGCGCCGGCCATGTCACCCTTTTTTCTCCTTTCGTTTTGTGTATGTAATTATTTACGAGGGGTGATGGACTTTGGGTCCTTTTCTTTCCTGCGTGCAGTAGAGCTCACATTGTCGGGATTCTTTTGCTTTGCTTTGTGTTGAGAGAGACGGGAGAGAGGTAAGAATGTCACAGATGATACGTTCAAGAGACAGATGAGAGAGGGAGAGGGGACGCTGCCTGTGTATTTGTTAACTTCATTCATATTTATAAAGTATTTATATCACTGTTACCATTACGTTTTCATCGCTGTCATTGTTACAGTTGTTGGTACCTTCACATGGCTGTGAAGCAGAAACATTCTTTTGGTTTTGGCTAGCCATGGCATGGCATATGCCATCTTTCGGTTTTTCATCTTTTGGGAAGAAAGGAAAAGCTGGGTAGACGCTTCTTGCCATGATCATGGCCGACCATCAACTAACCACAAGGTTACAAACTGAAAACTTATGCAAATATTATTTTAATTAAATGAAAATTAACGGGGTTGATTTTCTGAAAATAAGTTTGTAGTGATTAGTGACACTATACGTCCATAAATTACTCAACAGCTAGCTAACTGTCTGTGTTAACTTACCTCACCCCAATCACCCTGCCGCCGAAATGGGGCTGTCTATGCCAATCGTTTTCATTGTCTGCATGCGTACGCGCGCATGATAACGAATTCTTACCGCACGGACGGTGGCGGTCGACGATTCTCCTGATTGGTGCTTGTTTCAGATTCGTTAGAGCAACTCCAACGCGCCGACCCGAACGGACGATGGATTTGCTTGTTTTTTTTGTCCATTTGGGCCGGTCGCTTGCTCGACGTTCTTTCTCTTCAAGATTTGGGTCGGCAGTGCGCCCAACTGTCGCGACCCATTTCATGTCCGTACTCAAATTTCAAAAAATGCCCGTGGCCATAGATCATGCTAGCGGCTATGTCGTCGTCCAAAGTTCATGTCGACACCATTGCCAGTGCCGGCATACAATGCCAACTTCAGAAAAACACCACACAGTCCAGCTTACGCACTTGCCAGTGGCCGACACACATGCCAACACACCAAAAAGGGGCGGGAGTTTGACCACGTCATCGCGGGCATGGTCATGCCAGCACACTTGCCGGCATACAAAAAGGATGGTGCTCGCCGCCATAGATCACTCGTCGTCAAACTTGAGCATGTCGGCTTGCATCTTCTCGAACCACGGCCTCTTCCTTAGCGACACGGTGTTGAGATCCACCTTCATGATCTCCACCCCTGTCATCATGCTCGCGAGAGCCACTTCTTTCGCCTTGTTCTTGGCGTTGGCGGCCTCGATCTCTAGCATCTTGACTTGCTTCTCCGCCTCCATCTCAAGCATGTTGCCTTGCTTCTCCGCCTCCATGTCAAGCCTCCTTTGGATCTCCATGAAGGCGTTCATTTGTTCTTCCTTGTATCACCGGCGCTCCTCCTCCCTCGAGTCCTTCTTGGTCATCATGCCCTCCACACTTGCGATCAAGGCGTTCGACGCCGCATCCCGCTTGTCCTCCTTCTTGGAGTTGGTCTTCCCCCATGGTCGTGGCTTCTCGCTATCCCCAACCTCCTCCACGGCCTTCTCTCCCCCCCACGCGACTTGAGGGCGGCATATTGCGCCTTGAACTTCTCCTCGTCTCTGATGACCCTCCAACAATGGGAGAGGTTGAAGCACTTGCCATTGTGTTGGACCTTGAATGCCTCCAAAGCTTGGAATGCCTACAAATGAATTGCATGCAAGCATATTGGCAAATGGATATGGAAATGGGCATGCAATCATAAATGGAATGCCACAAAGAGGGCCGCTTGCTAGCAATACCATGTCTTGCATGCCGATACCGCTCACGGGGCATGCCTTGATGCTATCAAGAGTGGCACAAAACTTGTTGCACTCTTGTTGGATCACCTTCCAACGCTTCGAAATGCACACCCACCCGCGCGTGCTTTGCATTTGGTACGATGGAAACTTCTTGCGCTCATGGAACTCACGATGGACACGAGTCCAAAAGGTTGATGCCTTTTGTTCGGCACCGGTCTTGGGTCTTGCCCAATGTCCCTCCAACACACACAAAGAAGCTTGTCCTCGGCCGCCGTGTACGCCTTCGTCTGCCTACTCTTGCGCTTCGGCTTCTCCCCCGCGGCTTGGTTGGCAAGCTCGTCCTCGAACAAAGGCTCCCCTTTGATGTCCAACTCGTCCTCTTCCTCGAGACCGTAGTCCTCCGGAAACTCGTGGTCAAGCGGGAAGCTGTCCAGGTCCATGGCGACCTGATCATGCATGAAGGTGACTTAATCTTGATCAAAGGTGGACGACATGAATGACCCTCGGCCGTCCTGGCTTTGTGTCTCGTCAGGATCATAGGCCGCCCCGCCAACGGCCGTCGCACTATCCTCGAAGATGATGTTCTGCATGTAGCCATCGTTGCCGGAGGCCGGTGTTCCGTCGAACAGGTTGCGTGCGCCCGGCAACACGTGCGCTGGCATGTACCGCATGCGTTTGCTCGCCCCTCCGGATGACGAGCCACCGGCCACCGATGTGGCGTTGAGGTTGATGGGCGCGGGCGCGGGCGTGGAAGGCGCCACCACGCTCACCTCGGGCGAGCACTCCCCGGAGAGTCGGGAGGCCTGCGGGTAGACGTGGAAGCCGGGCATTGGTAGTGTCGCCGACGCGTGGGGGGACTCGGACAACACCATCCAAGGAAATGCTGATGAGTCGATGCTGGCCGCGGCCACGACGGTGTTGATGAGGCCGTGCTGGCCAGGGTTTAACCCTAGGTACATCAGCACCTCCCTCGTTGCTGCCACGACGCGGGCGTTGGTGGCCTCCTGCTGCGCGACGGCGGTGATGGCGGCCCGCGATGGCTTCCTCCCTCGCGTCCGCCGCATGCCTCCGACCCTTTCCCTTCGCCGACTCCCTTGCCTGCTCGTCGGCCGTCAGCTTCTTCTTCGGCTTGAGCGCGGCGGCGGTCTTGCGGGGGGCGCGAGGATTGCCTTTGTTGGAGGGGGCAGACGTGATGCCGGACGAGGCGAGGGAGGCAACGCCGGCGGCAGCATCGAGGTCGGCGTCCATGGCAAGTGGCGGGAGCGCGCGCGGGCGGGAGTGTTTTGGGGAAAGTGGAGGGAAATGGTGGAGGCTGCCACCGACTAGCGGGCCAGGGGGGAGTAGGCGGGCGCTCGGGTGTCCGTCTCGTGTCCGCGTCGACGCAAATCCGGCTCAAAAGTCGACCGGGAATGGGTCGACAGGCGGACGAAAAGCGGACACGCGTCCGTTTGGGTCGTCGCATTGGGCCGACTTTTCTATCCGCGCCGACCCAAACGGACGCGTGCGGACGAAATGGGTCACCGCGTTGGAGTTGCTCTTAGGGCATCTCCAATGCTGGTCCTGGATTGGTCCGCTCGATGGTCTGAACATCTTTTTTCACAAACCGGAGATAAATTAGGGGATTTTGCGGGTGTCCGGACTGCTGCCACTCTCGCTCTTGACTGTCCTGGCCAACAAAGATCTCTCCTTTGTCCACGCGCTTTTCTTGCCCGGCGTTAGCTGTCCGCATTAATGTTATTGTAGAGTGTCCGCTCCGCATTAACGCTGGTCCAGAGCGGACGAGACGTCTCACTAGCGCCGACATTGAAATGACGCGCTGGTCGAGAGAGCACTACGACACTACCCCTGCACGCCTGGCTGAACACACCTCCTCGCCGCATTCAACCGGCTTCAGACTGCCCCACCTACCTCCACTAAACCCGTGAGTGCGCCGAGAAACCTACTCCGGCCACACGTCCTCCGTGAGCCGGCCGACATTAAACACAACGCCGCTTGGCTCCTCGTGTCCGCCTCGCCACCGACCACTTTTGACGATTAGCCGCTATAGCTTGCCCTCGATGTTGGAGCGAAACTTGTGATCGATAAATGCCACTATTGTTGTGTGCCTTGAAGTACACATAGATATACTCCCAATAACTTGACATTTGTTCCTCAACATCGATGACTAGATCAAGACCATTTTTCTGCCATGCATAACACGACAAATATAAACACATCACATCACAACATACAAAATGAAAAAGCTCACGAAAAATCAAAGAAAAACCAACCGGCTTCAGACTGCCACACCTATCTTCATTGGACACGTGCATTTGCCGAGAAACCTAGCCCGGCCACACGTCCGTCCACTAGCCGTCCGGCATTAAACACAACGCCGCTTGGCTCCTCGCGTCCGCCTCGTCATCGACCACTTTTGACGAGTCACCGCTATAGCTTGCCATCTATGTTGGAGCAAAACTTGTGATCCATAGATGCCGCTATTGTTGAGTACCTTGGAGTACTCATAGATACATTTGTTCCTCAACATCGATGACTAGATCAAGACCATTTTTCTGTCATGCATCACAAACAAATACAAACACATCACATCACAATTGCATACAAAATGAAAAAGCCCACGAAAAATCAATGAAAGAAAAAAGATAATTCCATTTGCCTCCCGGTCATTTCATCGAACACGTTGGAGATGCTGAAAACTGTGGCGACGTCTGACGCCGGCTCGTCCTCGTGTTGTGGTGGGAAGGGAGGTCAAGTGGCCCTAAGCGATTGATACGTCTCCAACGTATCTATAATATTTGATTGTTCCATGCTATTATATTACCCATCTAGGATGTTTTATATGCATTTATATGCTATTTTATATGATTTTTGGGACTAACCTATTAATCTAGAGCCCATTGTCAGTTTCTGTTTCTTCCTTGTTTTTGAGTATCATAGAAAAGGAAAACCAAACAGAGTCCAATTAACCTGAAAATTCACGAAGATTATTTTTGGACCAGAAGAAGCCCACAAAGTATCAGAGATGGGCCAGAAGAGTCCCGAGGCACCCACGAGGGTGGGGGTGCCCCCCTACCTTGTGGCCGCCTCGGAGACCCCCCTGACTTGTTCCCGACGCCAAAAATCCCTGTAAATATAGAAACCCCCGAAAATAAACCTAGATCGGGAGTTCCGCCGCCGCAAGCCTCTGTAGCCACCAAAAACCAATCGGGATGTTCCGGCACCCTGTCGCAGGGGGGATCCCTCATCGGTGGCCATCTTCATCGTCCCAGTGCTCTCCATGACGAGGAGGGAGTAGTTCACCCTCGGGGCTGAGGGTATGTACCAGTAGCTATGTGTTTGATCTCTCTCTCCCGTGTTCTTTATTTGGCACGATCTTGATGTATCGTGGGCTTTGTTATTATAGTTGGATCTTATGATATTTCTCCCCCTCTACTCTCTTGTAATGGATTGAGTTTTCCCTTTGAAGTTATCTTATCGGATTGACTCTTTAAGGATTTGAGAACACTTGATGTATGTCTTGTGTGGGATACCCGTGGTGACAATGGGATATTCTATTGATTCACTTGATGTATGTTTTGGTGATCAACTTGCGGGTTCCGTGACCTTGGGAATCTATGCATAGGGGTTGGCACACGTTTTCGTCTTGACTCTCCGGTAGAAACTTTGGGGCACTCTTTGAAATTCGTTGTGTTGGTTGAATAGATGAATCTGAGATTGTGTGATGCATATCGTATAATCATACCCACGGATACTTGAGGTGACATTAGGGTGTTGGTTGATTTGTGTCTTAAGGTGTTATTCTAGTACAAACTCTAGGATAGATCGAACAGAAAAAATAGCTTCATGTTATTTTACTATGGACTCTTGAATAGATCGATCAGAAAAGATAACTTTGAGGTGGTTTCGTACCCTAACATAATCTCTTCGTTTGTTCTCCGCTATTAGTAACTTTGGAGTGACTCTTTGTTGCATGTTGAAGGATAGTTATATGATCCAATTATGTTATTATTGTTGAGAGAACTTGCACTAGTGAAAGTATGAACCCTAGGCCTTGTTGCAATGCATTGCAATACCGTTTGTGCTCACTTTTATCATTAGTTACCTTGCTGTTTTTGTATTTCCAGATTACAAAAACCTATATCTACCATCCATATTGCACTTGAATCACCATCTCTTCGCTGAACTAGTGCACCTAAACAATTTACCATTTTATTGGGTGTGTTGGGGACACAAGAGACTCTTTGTTATTTGGTTGCAGGGTTGTTTGAGAGAGACCATCTTCATCCTACGCCTACCATGGATTGATAAACCTTAGGTCATCCACTCGAGGGAAATTTGCTACTGTCCTACAAACCTCTACACTTGGAGGCCCAACAACGTCTACAAGAAGAAGGTTGAGTAGTAGACATCAAGCAATTTCTGTCGCCGTTGCCGGGGAGGTGAGTGCTTGAAGGTATCACTACTAGGAAAAGGCCTATAGATAGGATTGACTCTAATGGCGCACCGTGGGTGCAGTGCGCCACTACTATATACTAATGGCGCACCTTTTTCTCATACGCCATTAGAGTGGAAGACTCTAATGGCGCACGGCCGACAGAGTGCGCCATTAGTATGAATTTCTTTTTTTTCCATTTTCCCATACATACTAATGGCGCATGACACCTACAATGCGCCATTACTATATACAACTTCTAATGGCGCACCAAGTTGGAAGTGCGCCATTACTCTAAATTTTGTTTTATTCTTTTTTTTGCCTTGTCACAGGACGCCGAGCACAACCTGATGACCTATGAGGCGTACGATATCAACGGCTACACATTCTACACCGAGGACAAGGACATGAAGAGCGATGGTTATCGAACTCCGGGTAACGATGGAATCCTACACCGTAACGACAAGGACAGATACTACGGAAGGATCGAGGAGATCTGGGAGCTGAGCTACTGTTGGAGAGAAGGTCCCGATGTTCCGTGTCAGATGGGCCAAAAACGTCATAAAAGAAGACCGGTATTTCACCACCATGGTTATACCCGAAGCCAAATCCAAGACCGCGGGCGCAAACATCACCGCGAAAAATGAGCCATGGGTACTGGCTTCCCAAGTGGACCAATGCTTCTTCATTACCGACCCGCCAAAGCCCAGTCGTGTTGTCGTGAGGAGAGGCAAAAGGAAGATCATCGGAATGGATGGAGTAGCCAATGAGCAAGACTTCGACAAGTACGGCGACCCGAAGATCGAACATGACGACGACGATGAAGTAGCAGCACACACCACAAGAAGAAGCAGGACCACCCTACCTAAAGGACGTCCGTTCCACGTAAGAACTCCGTTTGCGAAAAAGAAGGGCAAGAAGATTGTGAGCAGATAGCTAGCTAAGACCGATTGTATTTAAATCGTAGTCTTCATTTCTCGATTGTATTTCATGGGCACTTTTGATATCATGAATATTTTTAAATTTCATGGGCACTTTTTGAATTCATGAGGACACTTGATCTCGATTCCCCTCCATCTCGATCTCGATCTCCTCCATCTCGATCGCACCGCACCTCCCCGCTAGCTCCACCCATCGCAACCCTCCCCGCTCCACCGCCGAGCACTTTTTAATTTTTTTACTATTTTTATAAAAAATATTACTGTTATAATTTAAACAAGTTTGAACATATTTAAACACAAATAAATATAAAAACAGCATTTAAAATGCATAAAAATATTACTGTTATGATTTAAACAAGTTTGAACATATTTAAACACAAATAAATATAAAAACACCATTTAAAATGCATAAAAATATTGGGGATCCTGGGAATCGAACCCAAGACCTCCTGCTGTGTGTGCTGCGTGCTGACCAGTCGGGCTAGTGGGTGGGTTCGGTTGTAGAAAGGGTTGGGCTGTAGATATGGCTACCGTAGATAAAAACAACATTCTAATGGCGCACTGCGTGGTGGTGCGCCATTAGAATGATGGGTACTTATGGCGCCGGGCGTATGGTGCGCCATTAGAAACCATCCTCACCTATTTCCCTCGGCCTCTCTCCCTCTCCCTCGCCAGATCCCCCTCCAGCCTCTCGCCCGTCGCCCCAGCAGCCCCCTTGCCGCGCCCAGCCACACCAGCGCCGTCCGCCCGCCCCCACCCGCGCAAATCCTCCTCCTTGCGCCCGCGCCCTCGCCGTCCCCCCGCCCGCGCCAGCTGCCCTCCGTCACATCCCCCTCCGCCAGCGCCACCTCCTGCCGCCCCCCTCTCTTGCGCCCGCATCCTCATCGTCCCCCTCCGCCCGCGCCCGCTCTCGCCGTCCCCCCTCTGCCCAGCCAGCACCTCGCCGTCCCCCTCCGCCCGCGCCCTGCCGTCCCCCCTCCTGCAAACCCTAGGTATTGTGTGCCTTTGAACTTTGAAACAGTAGTAAAAATTGGTATGCATTTGAAACTGAAACTAATATTACCAACAATAGATTACTAGTATGTGGTTCCACTAGTTTGCAGTGAAGTTTTTTCCTTCCACTAATTCATAAGGCAATATTTGTCGCTATTCCGTCATAAGGCATGCGACACATTACAAATTACAATCATATTTATTGTTTTCTTAGTGTCTTCGTGTCAAAATTTATTATTTTGTGGTAAGCACGGGACATTCAGCTAGTGATAACAAATTTTCAGTACATGTCATGTGGTTACCTACTTTTAGAGAGTACAGGGTATATTCTCACAGTCAGAACCCAACCAACATTTGTCCCTTACTAGTTGATACTTGAAGACCTAACAATGATCAAAATGGTTCAGAGAAAAAGGTTCAAGAAAAGGTAGAAAATTGTTCTACTTGATTAACAAAATTGCATTGGCATTTATAAATCACTAAAATAGCAGGTAAAACTAGGTGACGATCGAATAAACAAAGCAACGAATTGCACACTTGTTAGGGACTATTAACTCTTGAACTAGCATTTGATTTTAGACACATATAATCTCTAGCAGTTTCTTAGCTTCTTGGATTCAATCGATCCCGATACAATTAAGGATTGTTGCTTGGGTAGTTAACGGATGAGAAGCATATATATGCCAAGCCTTTTAACAGAAATTTGTGTACACACAACCCTAATTTCTTACCATGGAACAAAACAACTTTATTTATCCTTGAACTCTTTGTGCAGATTTACATTGTTACTTTTATGTAGGTTGAATATTTCTTGCCTTCTTTATTAAAGATGTTTCTTTACTTCATTGCATTGGAGGTTCATCTTGTCTTGAAGCAAACAAATTAGCATTGGAGGCTCATCTTTGAGGCTTATCTTTATTACATATCGAACTTGCAAACAAATCTGTGAAAGACTTGTAAAGTTGCTGGGTTTTGTCTCCGACCATTGTGTCGTGATGAATTTGCAGTACCCGAGAGGCCCTTGAGTTTGCGGAATGTCGATTAACTTCCGTTCCGGCAAATTGGGTACTCCATATGTCCTATTTTCAGCAAAGGTCATGCTGAAATTTTCCGTGAATTTTAGCATGACTTTGCTAAAAATAGGACATATGGGTACTTATGACTAATGCATGGGCCGGCTATCTTAGTACTTAGTTAAGTAGGATCAACTGCCTCGCCATTCTTGCTGCATTAAATCATAGGTGGCAATAGAGCCAAGTGATTAGGCCCAACTTAGAATTATCCTTAGCATCGATAAACCCTAGATGATAAACCCAACATAGGTGGCAATAGCTAGAGCCAAGTGATTAGGCCCAACCTAGGGTGCCTCGGCATCGATAAACCCTAAATGATGAAAACTTAACTTGGCTGCCTCGGATGCCTCGGTGTCGATGAGAACCTAAATGATGAAAGCTTAGGCTTTTAGGGTGCCTCGGTGTCGACAAACCCTAAATCATGAGACCATGATCTTGTTCCTTGACAATAACCATATTTTTGACCAAACTTTTTTCCTAATTAGAGAGAAACATGGCCCACAACGATGAGGCCGGTGGTTGAGCGGCAAGCAATTCAGGAGCTGTCCCAAGAGATGGAGGAACAACCTCACCGCTATGATGACGCCGCGGAAGACACCGATCCTGATTACACAACCCCTAGTGGCGTCGGGGATGACACCACTGATGGTGCCGCCGAGGATGCCACCACTGATGATGGTGGCGCACACACAGATGGCAGCCAACCGAAGAAGCAAAGGAAGGACCGGCGCCCGAATGCGCTCCGCACCGTCAAGGAGGAATTCACTCAAGTGGACTCGACGGAATCCAACGAGCCCAAACATATAGTCAAGGGGTACGCGGTTCAGCTCGGGTGCATTCTCCGGAACACCGTCTCGATCAACACCGAGAACCTTAGGCATAAGGACCGAGGGAATTTGCGCAGCCTCCTCTTCACGAAGCTGCACGAACGATACAAGTTCCCCGACGAATTTGAAAACACACGCCTCTCAGGGAATAGAGTGAACAATGCTGCCCTCACGAAGATGAGCACGGCCCTGTCTACTTGGAGAAGCACGGTGAAGAGAATGATTGATAAAGGTGATAGTTATGACAAGATCAAGGCGAAATATCATTTGATGAGCGAAGATGAGTACAACGAGTTCAAGATCAAGTGCGAGCCCGCAAGCTCGAATCAAGTCGATGGGGAAAGAAATGCGGAGTTGAACTTAGGGAACACAAACTCGGTCCCGCGGTTATAGAGTGGCGGAGCCTATATGGGACAAGGAGGACGCGGGCGTGCCGAGCAAGGCCTACCGCCCGCCGAGAAATACAGCGGTGACAAGCGCACCAGAACTATGTCGGGGCCGGTACAAGGAGGACCCGATAACAAAGGAGCTTACCACGGATCCGAAGACCGGCGCTTGAGCTTGTTCTCGTAAGGAATACACCCCGCGTAATTAGCTCCATATGGCTGCACTCTAATTAATCACCAATATTTCTAAATGGCTCATGTTCCTTTCGCAGACAATGAAAGCGATGGCTGGGTCGTCTAAGAGCTCCCTTCGACACCCCTTTAAATAGGGCATTGAACGTAATGAAAAGAAGGATAAGCTCGATAAGCCGACGTCGGTGGTCGTGTGGCGGCAAAGGCTTGTCCACAATATGGGGTCATACTATACCGCTGGTGTGCGGAAGGAGAAAAAGGCCAGCTCGGAAAGCCGACGCGCGAGGTTGAAGCACTCAAGGCACAAGTGGCGCGGATTCCGGAGCTTGTCCAAGAGCAAGTGGAACAACAGCTGGAAACGAAGCTCGAAGCCATGGTGCCTACGTTGATTCATGGGCTGACGACGTGGATTGCGGGCGGCCAAAAGGGTCCTCCCCCGGTTCCCAGCTTCATGGCCAGCAACTCGCACAGCGCGGCGGCGGCACCATTGGTGTCTTCGGCGGCGGCGACATTGGTGTCTCCGGCGGCGGCGCCATTGGTGTCTCCGGCGGAGGCGGTATTCGTGTCTCCGGCACCGGCACGGGTATTGGAGCTTAATGCACCCGGGTGTACGCCGGCCGGCACCTCGCCAGCAAGCGCCCCTCCGTCGATTACCGCCCGCCGTTGGCGGTGCCTCGACATTAGCCGAGCTTGAGCGGCATCACGGTAACTAAGCCTCTCGGCCGATGACTTCATCTCCTTGCCTTTGATCTGGCATCCCGACGCCCTACACATGTTTTCGCAGGCACCGCCGACGTTCCTTGCACTCTTCGCGCTTCGTGGGCGCCGAGTTGGTCGATGTCGCCAAGGGCAAAATCGCTCAACCGGCAACCCCATGTTCCACGGTAATCCGATGCCGCCCACAATGTATAGGGTTGAAGTGGTCCGGTGCTGCCGAGCTGCGACGAGTTGTTACCTCGATTCGACCACCTGGGCCGACGAAGAAGATGAGATGACCCTCGGCACTGCATAAGCTGGCCCTGCTATGGCGAAGAGCCAGATTCGTTTGGGGCGGGGACACCACCCCACGCACAAGACCGCCCGTCGTGCGGCGCCAAGCCATGGCAAGAACGCAGCAACGCTACGGACCTGCGGACATCCCTATGGCACAGATCCGGACAGCCCTATGGCACAGATCCGGACAGCGGCGACAACGACGACGGTACATTTACCAAAGTTGACAAGTACTTTGCTAAACATGGGTACGCCGACGATTTCTGCGGGCCTCTTTCTCAAGAACCCAGCCAAGACCACCGCGATCTAGCTGGTACGGCGGAGAAATCCAATTGCAACAAGCGTCGTCTGGCGTTCAGTTCTCGTGACACGCCTCAGCTCCCGTCTTCACCGAGCCTCGATAGCTGAGGCGCGAAATATTATCAGCCCCAACACGCTGAAGAAGGCGGTCGTGAGCGTAACTCGGTCCCATTACGGAGATCAAGAAGAAGGGCGGAAACGAAAGACTAACAAGGGCGCCGTGCGAGCCAGCCGGCACCGAGTTCGATCCGTGCTCGGGGCGGGCCACCTTCACCTAAGGATATCTCGAGGAGGGTGCATGTGGCGGGTAGGGCGATGCTACCGCCAAATATGCTGAATGCTGCAACCGGTGCTATCGGAGTCTGCATGATGTTGTTCGATTTTGGAGAAGCGGCGTCTCGAGAGAAGGATGTGGCATACCGGTTTTCGTGGCCAAGGTGCCAGAGAGCAAGGGCTTTGTGGATGGCGACATCGGGGGTATGATCGTCCTGCGGTTTGATGACATCTTTGCTATGTTTAACCTTCATCCGTTGCACTACACCTTCGTTCGGCTGTTTTCGCTGAGCATGCAGATGCGGATCATTAGAGACAATACCCCGGACATCGTGATAGTCGACCCCTTCTACATGCGTGCCAAGCACTTGAGCAGCGCTGGGGACCGCCAAGTTGCGAGTTCACACCTCGAAGGCGTCATTCTGGCAAACGCAGATAAGGATAACTTCCTTGTGCCTTACTTTCCCGAGTAAGCCATCCCTTAACCGCCCCGTAACATATGATTTCTTAGATTTCGATCGTTCTTTTTTTCTAACATTCCGTGTTCTGTGCAGTGACACACATTGCACACTCATCCTCTTAAGCCCGAAATATTCCATGGCCACGTATTTCGACCCGAACCGTAACTCCATGATAGACTACACAAATGTGAAGAAAGTTCTTGATGATGTTCTCTCCGCCACGCCTAACTGGAGGCACCTTCACCAGCCGGTTCGTAACGGCAAGCACATCTTCTCACACAATACGAAGTTCTGCTGCGTCAAGCAGCCTTTGGCGGTCGAAGGATGCCTACTCGCCCTCCATCACATGCGGGCGATCGTAAGGACCATCATCACCTTCTGCTACCAGATAATCTCAAAGATTGGGCCGCGAGCTTGTCGGCAGTCCAGGACGCGGACCTCAGACAAGAATTCTTTCGCATCCAGTCGGAGTTTGCGGACATCATCCATCAAGATGTCCTTCATACGTCGGGCAGTTCTTCCTCGAAATCAACCGTCCAACGGTGAGATAGATGGAATGCTACAAATGCAGGGTGACAACGACCATGATTTCATGACCATCGCGACAGACGGCGGCTTCATCCACGCTCTGTCCGATGAGTCGAGTCGAAAGTAGTGATGTGTAGTTCGAAACATTGATTGGTTCATGTTGTAATTAAACTTTTAATGAATTCGTATGTCTCTTTGGTTTGGACGGTTGTTCAACTTAGATGTAATCGATGCTATTTTATTAGTAGGACCATGAATCGTGCTATTAATGTCTTGCTTTTCTCTTCCGATCCTTTTGTTGCATACTTACACATTGCTTATGTATTGTCATTGTTTGGCTTGTGCATAGAGATGCCGTCGTATGTCGTGTACAAGGGTAAGGTTCCCGGAGTCTCGATGATGGGAGGAGTGTCGGAGACAGGTTCACCGTTCAGCGGTAATAGTTACAAAGGGTACACCACTAGGGCGGAGGCCGAATCTAGATACGCCCGCTATCTAGCGGAGAGAGGAGGAGCGTTGGAGGAACCGGATGAAGACCGGTTTGATCGCGATGATGCTCATCGTGATGACCATAGCTCTCTTCTATGTGATGGTAGTTTAGATGATCGATATCGACTTGTAATGTGAAGGCAAACTCGATACTCGCGGTCTTGAGACTTGTAATGTTTTATCTTTGTCCGGTCTTTTGAATCCGGAGACTAATATGATGAATTGTATTCGGAGACTAATCTTCTATTGTATTTGATGAATTTGATGTTGCTGTGTGCTGCTGTCTATATTCTATGCAATAATATATTTTGTAATCTGTGCAAAAATCAGAAAAGCAAAAAAAAAACCTAATATTCATACTAATGGCGCACCACAAAAGACACTAATGGCGCACTGTGATCATCACACTAATGGCGCATGTACTTTTAATGCGCCATTAGAATGCCATAGCACATTTGTTCATATGGCCCCTGGGAGGCATTCTAATGGCGCACTGTGAGCAGTACTAATGGCGCACCTCCTAGTGCGCCATTAGAATACAAGATTCTAATGGCGCACATGTGGTGCGCCATTAGAAAGAAATTCTAATGGCGTGATGCCAGTGGCGCACCAGCCATGCGCCATTAGAAGGCAAAACTGGTGCGCCACTAGCATGCCTTTTCCTAGTAGTGTATATCTTTAGATCTTGCAATCGGATCTTTTAGTTTCTTGTTTTATCACTAGTTTAGTCTATAAAATAAAACTACAAAAGAAATGGAATTAAGGGTGCCTCATATGCTTCATCTTTTTTATGTCTTTCGTGAAAATGATGGATTGTGCTCAAGTACTAGAAGAAGAATTGCATAGAATGCTTGGCATAAAATATGTGAATGATGAGCATGATTGAAATGTTCTTAGTATGAATTCTTTGAATACCCATGATGCTAATGACATGCAAAGCCACAAGCTTGGGGATTCTATGTTTGATGAAGATGATATGTTTTGTCCCCCAAGTTTTGACGAGCAAATTTATTATGATGATAGCATGCCTCCTATTTATGATGATTATATTGATGAAAGTGGGTTTGGAAGAGTGTAAACTTTAGGACGTAATGATCCCACTATTTTGGAGGGTGTTGAATCTTATTGTGACAATTATGAAAGTGGATTTGGGGAGGTCATGACTTTATTTAGTGATGAATCCACTATTTCGGAAGAGGTTCCAATTGATTATGAGAATAAAGTTGCTATCTATGATGATTATTGTGATGACATGTATGCTATAAAGAATAATCATAACCAAGAAACTTGTCATCATGATTTTAGTTTTCAATTGGATTATGCCTCACATGATAGTTATTTTGTTGAGTTTGCTCCCACTACTATTCATGAGAAGAATTTGCTTATGTGGAGAGTAATAAAAATTCTATGCTTGTAGATCATGAAAAGAATGCTTTATGTGATGGTTATATTGTTGAATTCATTCATGATGCTACTGAAAATTATTATGAAGGAGGAACATATGCTTGTAGGAATTGCAATAATATCAAGTTTCCTCTCTATGTGCTTAAAGTTTTGAAGTTATGCTTGTTTTGCCTTCTATGCTAGTTGATTATTGTTCCCATAAGTTGTTTGCTCACAAAATCCCTATGCATAGGAAGTGGGTTAGACTTAAATGTGCTAGTCATATTCTTCATTATGCTCTCTTTATGTTTCAATTCTTATCTTTTATGTGAGCATCACTGAAATCATCATGCCTAGCTAGGGGCGTTAAACATTAGCGCTTGTTGGGAGGAAACCAAATTATATTTTTGTTCTTTGCATTTTGCTCCTGTTTGGTAATAAATAATTCATCTAGCCTCTGTTTAGATGTGGTTTTATGTTTTAATTAGTGTTTGTGCCAAGTAGAACCTTTGGGAAGACTTGGGTGAAGTCTTTGCGATCTTGCTGTAAAAAACAGAAACTTTTGCGCTTATGAGATTAGCTGCCATATTTTACTGGAGAGTGCTTTTAGGTTGATTCTTTTTGAAGATGATTAATAGACAAATTCCTCACGCCCACCAATTTATTTCAGAATTTTGGGAGTTACAGAAGTATTCGAATGATACAGATTACTACAGACTGTTCTGTTTTTGACAGATTCTGTTTTCTATGTGTTGTTTGCTTATTTTGATAAATCTATGAATAGTATCAGAGGTTATGAACCATAGAGAAGTTGGAATACAGTAGATATTACACCAATATGAATCTAAGAATGAGTTCACGACAGTACCTAAGTGGTGGTTTTATTTTCTTATACTAACGGAGCTTACAAGTTTTCTGCTGAGTTTTGTGTTGTGAAGTTTTCAAGTTTTGGGTAAAGATTCGATGGACTATGGAATAAGGAGTGGCAAGAGCCTAAGATTGGGGATGCCCAAGGCACCCCAAGGTAATATTCAAGGACAACCAAGAGCCTAAGTTTGGGGATGCCCTGGAAGGCATCCCCTCTTTCGTCTTCGTTCATCGGTAACTTTACTTGGAGCTATATTTTTATTCACCACATGATATGTGTTTTGCTTGGAGCGTCATTTTATTTTCTTTTGTTTTGCTTGTTGTTTGAATAAAATACCAAGATCTGAAATTCTTAAATGTTAGAGAGTGTTCACATAGTTACATAATTATTCAACTACTCATTGATCTTTACTTATATCTTTCGGAGTAGTTCGTTGTTTGCTCTAGTGCTTCACTTATATCTTTTTAGAGCACGGTGGTGGTTTTATTTTTTTAGAAATTATTTATCTCTCATGCTTCACTTATATTATTTTGAGAGTATTTCGAACAACATGGTAATTTGCTTTAGTTATGAATTTAGTTCTAATATGATAGGCATCCAAGATGGGTATAATAAAAACTTCCATATAGAGTGCATTGAATACTATGAGAAGTTTGATACTTTTGATGATTGTTTTGAGATATGAAGATGGTAATATTAGAGTCATGCTAGTTGAGTAATTGTGAATTTGAGAAATACTTGTGTTGGAGTTTGCAAGTCCCGTAGCATGCACGTATGGTAAACGTTGTGTGACAAATTTGAAGCATGAGGTGTTCTTTGATTGTCTTCCTTATGAGTGGCGGTCGGGGGCGAGCGATAGTCTTTTCCTACCAATCTATCCCCCTAGGAGCATGCGCGTAGTGCTTGGTTTTGATGACTTGTAGATTTTTGCAATAAGTATATGAGTTCTTTATGACTAATGTTGAGTCCATGGATTATACACACTCTCACACTTCCATCATTGCTAGCCTCTTCGGTACCGTGCATTGCCCTTTCTCACCTTGAGAGTTGGTGCAAACTTCGCCGGTGCATCCAAACCCCGTGATATGATACGCTCTATCACACATAAACCTCCTTATATCTTCCTCAAAACAGCCACCATACCTACCTATTATGGCATTTCCATAGCCATTCCGATATATATTGCCATGCAACTTTCCACCGTTCCGTTTATTATGACACGCTTCATCATTGTCATATTGCCTTGCATGATCATGTAGTTGACATCGTACTTGTGGCAAGGCCACCATGCATAATTTTTCATACATGTCACTCTTGATTCATTGCCTATCCTGATACACCGCCGGAGGCATTCATATAGAGTCATATTTTGTTCTACTATCGAGTTGTAATCCTTGAGTTGTAAATAAATAGAAGTGTGATGATCATCATTATTAGAGCATTGTCCCGTGTGAGAAAAAAAAGGGAAAATAAAAAAAGAGAAAGGCCAAAAAAAAGAGAAAGGCCAAAAAAAAGAGAAGGCCAAAAAAATGAGAGAAAAAGAGAGAAGGGACAATGCTACTATCCTTTTTCTACGCTTGTGCTTCAAAGTAGCACCATGATCTTCATGATAGAGAGTCTCTCATTTTGTCACTTTCATATACTAGTGGGAATTTTCATTATAGAACTTGGCTTGTATATTCTAACGACGGGCTTCCTGAAAATGCCCTAGGTCTTCGTGAGCAAGCAAGTTGGATGCACACCCACTTAGTTTCTTTTGTTGAGCTTTCATACATTTATAGCTCTAGTGCATCCGTTGCATGGCAATCCCTACTCCTCGCATTGACATCAGTTGATAGGCATCTCCATAGCCCATTGATTAGCCGCGTTGATGTGAGACTTTCTCCCTTTTTGTCTTCTCCACACCACCTCCATCATCATACTCTGTTCCACCTATAGTGCTATGTCCATGGCTCTGAAGGAAATATGCCCTAGAGGCAACAATAAAGTTATTATTTATTTCCTTATATCATGATAAATGTTTATTATTCATGCTAGAATTGTATTAACCGGAAACATAATACATGTGTGAATACATAGACAAACAGAGTGTCACTAGTATGCCTCTACTTGACTAGCTCGTGAATCAAAGATGGCTAAGTTTCCTAACCATAGACATGAGTTGTCATTTGATTAACGGGATCACATCATTAGGAGAATGATGTGATTGACTTGACCCATTCCGTTAGCTTAGCACTTGATTGTTTAGTATGTTGCTATTGCTTTCTTCATGACTTATACATGTTCCTATGACTATGAGATTATGTAACTCCCGTTTATCGGAAGAACACTTTGTGTGCTACCAAACGTCACAACGTAACTAGGTGATTATAAAGGTGCTCTACAGGTGTCTCTGAAGGTACTTGTTGAGTTGACGTATTAAGACCGGGACTTCAATATTGTTTTGAACGCCACGGAGCATATAAGATGTTCCAAGAGTTGAAATTGGTATTTCATACTCATGCCCGTGTCAAGAGGTATGAGACCTCTGACAGTACTTTGCCTACAAGATGGAGGAGAATATCTCAACCAGTGAGCATGTGCTCAGATTGTCTGGGTACTACAATTGGGCTGTAAATGCTTGTGCTACTATCCTTTTTCCACGCTTGTGCTTCAAAGTAGCACCATGATCTTCATGATAGAGAGTCTCTCATTTTGTCACTTTCATATACTAGTGGGAATTTCCATTATAGAACTTGGCTTGTATATTCCAACGATGGGCTTCCTCAAAATGCCCTAGGTCTTCGTGAGCAAGCAAGTTGGATGCACACCCACTTAGTTTCTTTTGTTGAGCTTTCATACATTTATAGCTCTAGTGCATCCGTTGCATGGCAATCCCTACTCCTCGCATTGACATCAGTTGATGGGCATCTCCATAGCCCGTTGATTAGCTGCGTCGATGTGAGACTTTCTCCCTTTTTGTCTTCTCCACACAACCTCCATCATCATACTCTGTTCCACCTACAGTGCTATGTCCATGGCTCTGAAGGAAATATGCCGTAGAGGCAATAATAAAGTTATTATTTATTTCCTTATCTCATGATAAATGTTTATTATTCATGCTAAAATTGTATTAACCGGAAACTTAGTACATGTGTGAATACATAGACAAAACAAAGTATCCCTAGTATGCCTCTACTTGACTAGTTCGTTTATCAAAGATGGTTATGTTTCCTAACCATAGACATGTGTTGTCATTTGATGAACGGGATCACATCATTTGGAGAATGATGTGATGGACAAGATGAAGGAAATATGCCCTAGAGGCAATAATAAAGTTGTTATTTATATTTCCTTATATCATGATAAATGTTTATTATTCATGCTAGAATTGTATTAACCAGAAACATAATACATGTGTGAATACATAGACAAACATAGTGTCACTAGTATGCCTCTACTTGACTAGCTCGTTGAATCAAAGATGGTTATATTTCCTAACCATAGACATGAGTTGTCATTTGATTAACGGGGTCACATCGTTAGCGAATGATGTGATTGACTTGACCCATTCCGTTAGCTTGGCATTTGATCGTTTAGTATATTGCTATTGCTTTCTTCATGACTTATACATGTTACTATGACTATGAGATTATGCAACTCCCGAATTGTAGCGACCAGACCCGAATGGATCAAGTATCAGTGCTTAAGTGTCATCCCTTGATCGGTATGCTGACACACACAGTACTCGAAGATTTATAACAAAGGTAAATCACATGTATAAAGTAAAGTAAATACTATTACCTCAATCCAAATAGCGGAAGTAACAACAAGGTTGTGGATTCCATCAACACCAACGGCAAAGTTGAGTGTAGAAATCGTAACCCTAACATATCACTTACTCGTCGTAAGAATCCTGCAACATGAGACGTTGCAGCCACAAAGGGTCAGTACATTGAATGTACTGGCAAATTCACACCACAGAGAAATGATGAATAATAACTATCACTACATGCATATATGGTTGGTGGAGGCTCTATGGTTAACGATGTTTTTTCGAAAAGCCAATTTTTCCCTACTGCAAAGGAATAAATTTTATTTAACTACACAGTTGTTTGAAAAATATTGAGAAGGTATACCCCAACTCAATGCCAATTAAAAGTTAACAACCCAACAAATTAATTAAGTAACGTGATGAGATCAACATGATAATCCAAGAACCAGATACTCAAAACGTCCATAACCGGGGACACGGCTAACCATGATTAGTTTATACACTCTGCAGAGGTTTGCGCACTTCTCCCCATAAGACTCGATCTCCTTCGTTGGATTTCTCGCACTACATGGTGTTTGAGAAACGGATGACTGAGGCACAGTCTTTCAAAAACATTAACTCTTTACTCTGGGTGGACAGTTACACCTACTTTCCCCTACATCTGCTAGCCCACCACTGAAAGAGGTCATGCAACTTACTTAACTATGCTAGAGCCCATAATAGCTTGTGGCTGCACACAGTAGTTTCTAGCATGAATAATCTTATGATCCCTTTGAGTCTGGGTGGCGGTCCATAGGAAAATCACACGCAACCCTGGGATTTCCAAAAAAACAGGCAACACTGGGTTCCCCAGGTGCCTCAATCCACCCAGATGTGTATTTAAGTAGCCACCTTAAGTTGACCATTAATTAACAATCTCACATCTATCATGGATACACTCAAACCCAATCCATGTCTACGAGCATAGCATAGCGATATAAGCAACGTAGAAGTAACTCCCAAAGCACTACTAGGAAAAGGCCTACTAATGGCGCACCAGTTTTGCCTACTAATGGCGCACTACTGGTGCGCCATTAGTATCACGCCACTAGTATTTTTTACTAATGGCGCACCATTGGTGCGCCATTAGTAGCTGGTATACTAATGGCGCACCAGTGGTGCGCCATTAGTATAGGCCATGGTGCGCCATTAGTATAGGCCACTGGTGCGCCATTAGTATAGGCGACAGTGCGCCATTAGTATTTTTGAATTTTGAAGGCGGGAAAATAGTAGTGGCGCACCGTCTAACCCCCACCGTGCGCCACTATTTTTGAATTTTGAATTTGGATCTGGATCGTGATTTTTTTGCCAATTTTTTGCTCGTTTTTTTGCTCGTTTTTTTGCACGATATTATTTCAAATTTTGTTCCCGTTTTTGGATCTTGTATGTTCTTTTGCCAGAGAGGAGTTCGCCGGAGAGGAGGAGGAGGAGGTGACCGCAGAGGCGCTCGCCTACATCGCCGGAGAGGAGGAGGAGGTCGCCGGAGAGGAGTTCACCGGAGCATCGGAGAGGAGGAAGGAGAAACCATGAGGGGATGGGAGGAGAGGAGGGAGGAGGAGCTCACCGGAGAGGAGGGAGGAGGAGCTCACCGGAGATGAGGGAGGAGGAGCTCACCGGAGAGGAGGGAGGAGGAGCTCACCGGAGATGAGGGAGAAGGAGCTCACTGGAGAGGAGGGAGGAGAAACCGTGAGGGGAGGGGAGGGGAGGAGAGGAGAGGAGGGAGGAGGAGAGGAGGAGGAGGAGGTCGCCGGAGAGGAGGAGGAGGTCGCCGGAGAGGAGGAGGGTAGTATGGTGGAGGAGAGAAGGGAAGATGGAGTGGTGGAGTGGAGGAGAAGAATGAAGAGGTAAGGAGGAGAGGACACGCCCAGCCATATATACGGCATAGTAATGGCGCACCGTGGGCAGGTGCGCCATTACTATTTTTTTTATTTTTTTTATTTATTTTGAATTTTGAAGGCGGGAAGATACTAATGGCGCACCACGGGCAGGTGCACCATTAGTAACTTTTTTTTATTTTTTTGATTTATTTGAATTTTGAAGGCGGGAAGATAGTAATGGCGCGCCATGGGCAGGTGCGCCATTAGTAAGTTTGAATTTTTTTTGACTCTCCAAATCTTATAAAAAACTTTTTCATCCGAGTTCGTATGCAAAAGTTATGCCCATTTTTACAAATTCTCGAGAGATTTTGCAAAAAAGTCGAAAACTCATGTTTGTAAATTTTGCTAACAACTAGACCACATATCACATGGGAATATTATTTTCTTTTATTTTTTTGACATTTCTATCATTTTCTTTTATTTTTTTGAAACTGAAAAGGCGGTCCAACGGGGGGGTGCATTCGGGGGAATGTTTGGGCCAAATTACTAATGGCGCACCATGGGATGGTGCGCCATTACTAGTTCAACTAGTAATGGTGCACCACTCCCACAGTGCGCCATTAGTAGTTTTGAAAAAATTAAAAAAAATTACTAATGGCGCACCGTGGGATGTGGTGCGCCATTAGTATTTGCACACTAATGGCGCACCAACACATGGTGCGCAATTACTATTTAGTAATGGCGCACCACATGTACAGTGCGTCATTAGTGTCCATCCCATCTATAGCCCTTTTCCTAGTAGTGAAGGTTTGAAAATAAAGGACAATAGGTTCCTACCTCATCAACTACTTCCCAATACCCACATGTTATCAAATCCTAACCATGCAATGTTTGAGGGGTTGAAACTAATGCATAAAAACTGGGTATGAAAGGGATATGATCAAAGTGTGAACTTGCCTTATACTGTTGATGAAGATGATTCGCACTCATAGCTCCTAAATAGTTCTACTCGTCACACTCCGGTCAATCTACCGTGGGCAAGCAATAGTAACCACACATAAGCAATCACTCAAAAGATTGGATAGCACAAAGAAGACAATTCGGAAAACATCAAAACCAAGCAAATAACTCTTGCAACATAAAACAATTTCTAATAGTACCAAAATTATGTGAATTTGGCCTTATCAGAAAGTTTAGGTCAAGAGCTTCGATTTGAAAAAGAATCAACTAAATCGGAGTTATAAAACTTGAGTTATGAACAAAAGAAGTTTGAATTCAAATTTGTTTGAAATCAAATTATAAAACTTTCAAACACATGTTAAAGTTGGTTAACTGGATAGAGGGGATCATAACGAAGAAGTGGGCGTTGGTTTCGTTGGATTTGGATGAACGAACAAAAAGTTGTGAGTGTTTGAACTCCAGGGGCTAATCTATAAATAAAACATCTACAAAGAGGTCCCTGACTAAAACCGAAAACCTAACGATCGAACGTTCGTTATAGAACTATATGAAGCGAACACATTCGCTCAACACACCTAAACAGAGAATGTTCACTAAATAACTAAACCCTAAAAAACAGAACTAGCTTTTCTAGGAAAAATCGATCTATAGAAAAAATTAAAACCGACCTAATTAAAGAAAACTGGGGTGGTTGCGGTTATACCGGTTCGGCGAAAATAAACCGGCGGCGGCGGTTAACTTCGGCGAGTCCGGCGTCGGGCCTGGTCACCGGCGGTACTCCATTGGTCTCCGGCTGCGCGGCGAGGAGCGAGGGCGGCGAGGTGGCGGCGGTGGCGCGCGGGGTGGAGGCGCAGAACGACGGCGGCGACAGTTGGCAACGGCGGTGGCGGTGGCGGATCTGGCGAGGGGCAGCGGCGTGAGGACAGGGGGAGAGGCAGCGGAGTCGGGGGCGCTATTTATGGAGGGGCGGCCTCGGGAGGCGTGCGACATGGGCAAAGGCGACGCTGGGAGGCCGACTTGGCCACCGCGGTGGCCGGTGAGTCGTGTGGCAGCGGGACTCCCGCTCGGGAGTTCGGGGACGGCGAGGAGGTGGGCTGGGCCGCGACCTGGCTAGGAGCTGGGCCGGCCCAGTCGGGAGAAGTTTTTTTTTAAATAATGATTTTCCAGATAAATCAAAATAATAAAAACAAAAATATATAAAAAATATCATATAGGCATATAATATATCAAAATTTTCATAAAACGATTTTCTGCAACTTGAACATTTTTATGGCGTCAAATAAAATACGAAAAAAATCAAATAAAGAAAAGAGTGCTACTGTTGTAATAAAATCCAATAAATATTATTTTAAAAATACCAAAATGATTTCAAATTTATTTCTCTCCAATTTTCTACTGTAGGGAATCATTTTACCCTATTTTCCACATATTTTATTTTTGGAGAAAAATAATTTGAATAAAACCCAAATAACTCCAAATTGAAAATAATTTCAAATGCACTTTAAATTTGATTCTTTTAAACTTCCAACTCATATTTCATATAATTTGAAGAAGTCATTTTATCTTCTCTCATAAAAATCATTGAGTTGCATAAAGTTTGGGAGTTTGGAATATTCCCAAATGAAATTCAAATCTTTTCAAAACCCGTTTCATTTATTTAAATGGAAGAAGTCATGTCGTCTTCTCTCTAGGGTTTTGTATTTGAAAAGAATTTGAATTCATGGAGACCATAAAAGCAAGATGAAAGTTTGGGAAAGTCCTTTTATTCCCTCTCAGTTAACTTTCAAAAGTTTCAAAATTTCACTTAATTTCACACAGCACATCACACAAGCAACCAAAACTACATATTTAATATAACATTCCAAAATTTAGAATTTTGGGATGTTACAAACCTACCACCCTTAAAATGAATCTCGTCCTTGAGATTCGGAGAGGCTAGCAAGAAATAGGTTAGGGTTTGGGGTCTTCTCAAAATCCATCGATCATTTCCAGGGTCTCGAGTGCTACCACCCTTAAAAACATGGTTATGGTCCCATCACTACTCATATACTCCATCCTTATTCTTGACAGGGCCGGTCTTCTCAGATCTTCAGTATAATTCCTTCTCTGGCTCTTCCGGTAGCGGCATAACCTTTTTCTCAATTCTTTTGTCCTTTCATCTTAGTAAGGTTATTCCGAGACTGGGTCTTCTTAGCTAACAGGTCTGACGCCAATACTAAACAACTATCGATATCTCATGGAGGTCAACAATTTATGGTTTCTCCTATAGGAAATGGATCTGGGTTGATCCTCACCGTATAACCTACGGTTGGCAACAACTGCCTTGTACAAGGGGAAATAATTATACCATTCTAAGGTTTAAACAAGGTTTTCATCATCATCGCTCTACTATGGTTTAGTCACTCAGATTTACCTTCCCATATAGCAGGGCGAATAATAAGAGTAAGTCGGTATGGTGATCAATCCATCCCGCACCCAAATGATTACCTTGTATACGATTTAGCGAATCTCGCATTCTAACACTTGGTCATCCTCACAAGCATTGCAAAATTTCTCTTGTCGACGAACCAAGTTCGGATAAATCCATTGATTCTGCAAGCCAAACAAACATATATCGTTTCTTCACAACTCTCAGGTTTTGCGTAATTCCTATAAGATCGTCTGTTGATAAAGGCATATCCTCTTCTTCCAGGTTTTTTTTCCTTCAGCGAGAGTGTGCTTGCTTCTTGGCAGGTCCTGGGGCCTGTGGGTTATGGCCATCTCATCACTTGTAAACCTTGAACTCATCATCGGGGCAACTGATCATTAATCCAACATCCAACTTCCTAGTATACTTCAAATACCTCTAGTTTTACTGTCTTCCTTCCTTATATTGGTACCAAACTAAGACGTGTTTACTCAGACTCATCCTGGAGTTACACTTGCTCCATGTTACCAACATCATATCTCCTTTATATCCAATAGTACTTCCTCCCTTCATACTCTTGGGGTATCCCACATATCAAGATAAAACTCGTACTTAGTTTGTCCAAGGTCCACTCCGTGGAACATCATTATCCTTTTCAGGGGTCAAATCTCCTCACAGGGTACTACCACCCTTAAAATGCTCCAGTTCATCCATAGACCATATTTCTCATATCCTCGAAAATGGTCAAGATCTTTCTTCATAGAGTAACAACTCATAAAGATTCAGCGTATGAAATCATGACACAAGAACTTTATTGATTTCATGAATTCTTTATAATATCTCAAACTTCCATTCCATAACTCACTCCATATCCCCCCCCCCCAAATGCTTCCTACTACGCTTATTACCAATATTAAATTCTCAACTACTTAGCTCCAGCTTTCATCTTGTCGGGACATTTATTAGCATAGTGTCCTGTTTCTCTGCAGCGTAAACAAATAACTTCCGATAAGTCTTTAGGCTTCTTCGGGATGGTGTCCGCCCTTTGGGCTCTTGGCTTCCTCTTTCGACATTTATCGGCGTATTTCTTCTTTCGACATTTATAGGCATAATGACCTAAATCCTTGCACCTGTAACAGGTGATATGACTCAGATCCTTCTCTGCAGAAATTCTATTTCTCTTCCTGGACTTTTTCGTTCCAATCAGGGCTTCTATTTCTTGTGGGTCATACTCTACTTCCTTTGTCGGGAATGCTACTAGATCTCCCTTCAGACAATTCTGGGAAAAGTGTCCTTCTTCTCCACACGAATAGCAAGACTTGGTGCAGGGTTTAACTAGGTATCCTTCGGGTGTGTCCTCCACCTCTTCCTTCATCATAGGTTCTTCTAAAATTTCCATAAGGGCTCCTTTCATTGCTTCTTTCTTCTGCTGGAGGGTCCTTTGTACCATGGAGTAAATGTGACACTGAGCAGGGTAGTGGGTAGTCCCTTCACACAAGAAACAAGTGATCTGCCTAGTTGGGCATTCTTCAGTTGTGTGACTTCCTTCACAATTAGGGCATTCATACTTGTGTTCTTTATGGGTGTGTCCCATTTCTCCACAAATCTTACATGCACAAGCCTTCTTCTCTTTAGGTTCACATGGCTTTCGGGTAAGACGAGACCTCAGTAGAATCGTCTTAAATTCAACCCAAGCATTGGTTACATTCCATCCTTGTATGGCTAGATGTATCTCTCGCCGTTTTGCAGCACCCTGTGTGATCTTTTGTAGGGTGTATGGAACCATATACTCTCCTTCAATACCGTGCTCCTTCATGCGATCTTCCATGTTCCATATCTAGTGTGCTACCTCCGATTGTGTCATGAATCTCAGAAATACTCGTCCATCTCCATTCGTCATCTTTTGGGATCCAAGGGTTTTGGGGTGAGATTCAGAGAGATAGAGAGGGAGGGATACACACAATGCAAACAATGGTTTTGAAAAGACAGATTTTATTTTGTGGCTACCGAAAAACATCAAACAAATGACAGCTCATAATCGTTGCATCTAATGTAGATATATAACAGGGGTTTGGTCTTCTAAAGGTCAATAAATCTTCAAAGTCACCAAAATCTTCAAGTCTTGTTCATGTCTCTGATGGCTTCTCCCGATCGTGCTTGTCCTTGTCAAGTTCTTTTGCCAGATCATCTTTGTTGACGCGAAGTCTTTGATGACATCCTTCAATATTTCTGGAGTTGCATTCCAAACTTCTGGGCTTCCTATATCCTTGGCATGAACCATGGTCCTATTGTCCTTTAGTTCCTAACGAATCTTTGGTATCTTGAGGTTTTGCTCCTCCAGCTTGGCTACTTTGGCTTTTGGGTCCTCAGTTCTTCACGAAAAGCTTCTTTATCAAATACAACTTCTTGAAGGTTCATCTTAAACTTCCTGATGTAATACTCTAGATCCTGGCAATACACCAGCTAAGGTTAAAACTGCATCCTTTGCTGACAGATGCTCCATCAGCCTTCTACCATCAAATCCTTCCGTGCATATGCATGCTTAACTCCGCACGGTGACAATAGCATAAGCGGGCGATAACACCATGGTTAGCCATTTCTATGCCCATGTTACTTCCATGAGCTTTCATTCCATAGTTGATATCTCCTGCCTTGGGGTTTTCTTGACAAAACTTTGAGTTCTTATGCTCCATGTTCCGGTCTTTCTCTGATTCACCTTGATCTCGAGTATTGATAGCTTCCATAGTCTGACAAATTCCATAAGTGTAGCCTTCCTAGGTCATACAAATCTGGAAATTCTACAGGGCCTTCAAATTCTCCTAGTCTTCGGAGTCTTCAACTGTTGTAGTTCCCATTATTTAGATGCACGGTAAAAATCTTCTTCATTCCGTAGTGGTCTTGGTTGTCCGATGTCTTGTACTTCTTGGAGTGGTCACAACAGTTGAATCTTCGTGTGGTCAAAAGGGAAAGGGGTATAGTCTCACTAAAATGGAATATTTGAATAAGCTCAGAAGAGAAGAGAGGTAAAAGATCTTTTTGAAAATGAAGTTTGAAGAGAAAATCTTTCCTATGGGCATGCCAATCTCTAGGGGTCACGTCCTACAGTCAACATGTGCTCTGATACCATCTTGTAGCGACCCGACCCGAATGGATCAAGTCTCTGTGCTTAAGTGTCATCCCTAGATCGGTATGCTGATACACATAGTACTCGAGGATTTATAACAGAGGTAAATCACATGTATAAAGTAAAGTAAATACTATTACCTCAATCCAAATAGCAGAAGTAACAACAAGGTTGTGGATTCCCATCAACTCCAACGACAAAGTTGAGTGTAGAAATCATAACCCTAACGTATCACTTACTCGTCATAAGAATCCTGCAACATGAGACATTGCAGCCACAAAGGGTCAGTACAATGATTGTACTAACAAATTCACACCACAGAGCAATGATGAATAATAACTATCACTACATGCATATATGGATGGTGGAGGCTCTATGGTTAACGATCTTTTTGCGAAAAGCCAATTTTCCCTACTGCAAAGGAATAAATTTTATTTAACTACACAGTTGTTTGAAAAATATTGAGAAGGTATACCCCAACTCAATCCCAATTAAAAGTTAACAACCCAACAAATTAATTAAGTAACGTGATGAGATCAACATGATAATCCAAGAACCAGATACTCAAAACGTCCATAACCGGGGACACGACTAACCATGATTAGTTTATACACTCTGCAGAGGTTTGCGCACTTTTCCCCACAAGACTCGATCTCCTCCGTTGGATTTCTCGCACTACATGGTGTTTGAGAAACGGATGACCGAGACACAGTCTTTCAGAAATATTAACTCTTTACTCTGGGTGGACAGTTACACCTACTTTCCCCTACATCTGCTAGCCCACCACTGAAAGAGGTCATGCAACTTACTCAACTATGCTAGAGCCCATAATAGCTTGTGGCTGCACACGGAAGTTTCTAGCATGAATAATCTTATGATCCCTTTGAGCCTGGGTGGTGGTTCATAGGAAAATCACACGGAACCTTGGGATTTCCAAAAAAAGGCAACACTGGGTTAACCTGGTGCCTCAATCCACCCAGATATGTATTTAAGTAGCCACCTTAAGTTAACCATTAATTAACAATCTCACATCTGTCATGGATACACTCAAACCCAATCCACGTCTACGAGCATAGCATAGCAATATAAGCAACGTAGAAGTAACTCCCAAAGGTTTGAAAATAAAGGACAATAGGTTCCTACCTCATCAACTACTTCCCAATACCCACGTGTTATCAAATCCTAACCATGCGATGTTTGAGGGGTTGAAACTAATGCATAAAAACTGGGTATGAAAGGGATATGATCAAAGTGTGAACTTGCCTCGTACTGTTGATGAAGATGATTTGCACTCATAGCTCCTTATAGTTCTATTCATCACACTCCGGTCAATCTATCGTGAGCAAGCAATAGTAACCACACATAAGCAATCACTCAAAAGATCGGATAGAACGAAGAAGACAATTCGGAAAACATCAAAACCAAGCGAATAACTCTTGCAACATAAAACAATTTGTAATAGTACCAAAATTATGTGAATTTGGCCTTATCAAAAAGTTTAGGTCAAGAGCTTCGATTTGAAAAATAATCAACTAAATCGGAGTTATAAAACTCGAGTTATGAACAAAAGAAGTTTGAATTCAAATCTGTTTGAAATCAAATTTTAAAACTTTCAAACACATGTTCAAGTTGGTTAACTAGATAGAGGGGATCATAACTAAGAAGTGGGAGTTGGTTTCTTTGGATTTGGATGAACGAACAAAAAGTTGTGAGTGTTTGAACTCCAGGGGCTAATCTATAATAAAACATCTACAAAGAGGTCCCTGACTAAAACCAAAAACCTAACGATCAAACGTTCGTTACAGAACTATATGAAACGAACATGTTCGCTAAACACACCTAAACAGAGAACGTTCGCTAAATAACTAAATCCTAAAAAACAGAACTAGGTTTTCTAGGAAAAAATGATCTATAGAAGAAAAAAATTAAAATCGAACTAATTAAAGAAAACCGGGGCGGTTGCGGTTATACCTATTCGAGGAAAATAAACCGGTGGCGGCAGTTAACTCCGGCGATTCCAGCGTCGGGCATGGTCGCCGGCGGTGCTCCGGTGGTCTCCGGCTGCGCGGCGAGGAGCGAGGGCGGCGAGGTGGCGGTGGTGGCGCTGGTGAGGCACGAATCAGGCGGCGACGGCAACGATGGCGGCGGCGGCAATGATCTCAAGCGCGGCGGCATGAGGAGAGGGGGAGAGGCGGCGGAGTCGGGGGCGCTATTTATGGAGGGGCGGCATTGAGAGGCGTGCGGCAGGGGCAAAAGCGGCACGGGGAGGCCGACTCGGCCACGGCGGTGGCCGGCGAGTCGTGTGGCCGTGGGACTCCCACTCGGGAGTTCGGGGACGGCGAGGAGGTGGGCTGGGCCACGGCCTGGCTAGGAGCTGGGCCGGCCTAGTCAGGAGAAGTTTTTTTTAAATAAAGATTTTCCAGACAAACAAAAATAATAAAAAATAAAAATAAAAATATTATATAGGCATATAATATATTAAAATTTTCAAAAAATGATTTTCTACAACCTGAACATTTTTATGGCGTCAAATAAAATCCAAAAAAATTCAGATAAAGAAAAGAGTGCTACAGTTGCAATAAAATCTAATAAATATTATTTTAAAAATACCAAAATGATTTCAAATTTATTTCTCTCCAATTTTCTACTGTAGGGAATCATTTTACCCTATTTTCCATATATTTTACTTTTGGAGAAAAATAATTTGAATAAAACCCAAATAACTCCAAATTGAAAATAATTTCAAATGGACTTTAAATTTGATTCTTTTAAACTTCCAACTCATATTTCATATAATTTGAAGAAGTCATTTTATCTTCTCTCATGAAAATCATTGAGTTGCATAAAGTTTGGATTTTGGAATATTTCCAAATGAAATTCAAATCTTTTCAAAACTCGTTTCATTTATTTAAATGGAAGAAGTCATGTCATCTTCTCTCTAGGGTTTTGTATTTGAAAAGAATTCGAATTCATGGAGACCATAAAAGCAAGATGAAAGTTTGGGAAAGTCCTTTTATTACCTCTCATTAACTTTCAAAAGTTTCAAATTTCACTCAATTTCACACAGCACATCACACAAGCAATCAAAACTATATATTTAATATAACATTCCAAAATTTAGAATTTTGGGATGTGAGACGAATACCGGAGGATCACTTTGTCACAACGTAACTGGGTGATTATAAAGGTGCTCTACAGGTGTCTTCGATGGTACTTGTTGAGTTGGCATAGATCAAGATTAGGATTTGTCACTCCGATTGTCGAAGAGGTATCTCTGGGCCCTCTTGGTAATGCACATCACTATAAGCCTTGTAAGCAATGTAACTAATGAGTTAGTTGCGGGATGATGCATTACAGAACGAGTAAAGAGACTTGCCAGTAACGAGATTGAACTAGGTATTGAGATACCGACGATCGAATCTCGGGAAAGTAACATACCGATGACAAAGGGAACAATGTATGTTGTTATACGGTTTGACCGATCACGATCTTCGTAGAATATGTAGGAACCAATATGAGCATCCAGGTTCCGCTATTGGTTATTGACCAGAGATGAGCCTCAGTCATGTCTACATAGTTCTCGAACCCGTAGGGTCCGCACGCTCGGTGACGATCGGTATTATGAGTTTATGTGTTTTGATGTACTGAAGATAGTTCAGAGTCCCGGATATGATCACGGACATGATGAGGAGTCTCGAAATGGTCGAGACATAAAGATCGATATATTGGAAGCCTATATTTGGACATCGGAATAGTTCCAGGTGAAATCGGGATTTTACCGGAGTACAGGGAGGTTACCGGAACCCCCCGGTAAGTGTATGGGCCTTATTGGGCCATAGTGGAGAGAGAGAGAGGAGACCAAGGCAGGCCGCGTGCCCCCTCTCCCTCTGGTCGGAATTGGACTAGGAGGGGGGCAGCCCCCCCCTTTCCTTCCTCCCTCTCTCCCCCTTCCTTCTCTCCATAGTCCAACTAGGGAAGGGGGGAATCCTACTCCCGGTGGGAGTAGGACTCCTCCAGGGCGCGCCATAGGAGGGCCGGCCCTCCCCCTCCTCCACTCCTTTATATACGGAGGAGGGGGGCACCCCATAGACACACAAGTTGATCATTGATCTATTAGCCGTGTGCGGTGCCCCCTCCGCCATAATCCACCTCGGTCATATCGTTGCAGTGCTTAGGCGAAGCCCTGCGTCGGTAGCTTCATCATCACTTTCATCACGCCGTCGTGCTGACAAAGCTCTCCCTCGATACTCTGCTGGATCGTGAGTTCGTGGGACGTCACCGAGCCAAACGTGTGCAGATCGCGGAGGTGTCGTACTTTCGGTACTAGGATCGGTCAATCGTGAAGGCGTACGACTACATCAACCGCATTGTCATAATGCTTCCTCTTATGGTCTACGAGGGTACATAGACAACACTCTCCCCTCTCGTTGCTATGCATCACCATGATCTTGCGTGTGCGTAGGAATTTTTTTGAAATTACTACGTTCCCCAACAGGCTCGCTCTCATGTATTGCGTGAAAGTTGAAAAAGTTTGAGAATACTAAAGTATGAAACAATTGCTTGGCTTGTCATCGGGGTTGTGCATGATGGGAGCATTTTGTGTGACGAAAATGAAGCATGGCCAAACTATATGATTTTGTAGGGATGAGCTTTCTTTGGCTATGTTATTTTGAGAAGACATAATTGCTTGGTTAGTATGCTTGAAGTATTATTGTTTCTATGTCAATATTAAACTTTTGTCTTGGATCTTTCGGATCTGAACATTCATGCCAGAATAAGGAAAATTACATTGAAAATTATGTTAGGTAGCATTCCACATCAAAAATTCTGTTTTTATCATTTACCTACTCGTGGACGAGCAGGAATTAAGCTTGGGGATGTTTGATACGTCTCCAACGTATCTGTAATTTTTTATTGTTCCATGCTATCATATTATCCATCTAGGATGTTTTATATGCATTTATATGCTATTTTATATGATTTTTCGGACTAACCTATTAATCTAGAGCCCAGTGCCAGTTTCTATTTTTTCCTTGTTTTTGGGTATCGCAGAAAAGGAAAACCAAACAGAGTCCAATTGACCTGAAAATTCACGGAGATTATTTTTGGACCAGAAGAAGCCCACGGAGTATCGGAGATGGGCCAGAAGAGTCCCGAGGCACCCACGAGGGTGGGGGCGCGCCCTACCCCCCTAGGGGCGCCCCTACCCCGTGGCTGCCTCGGAGACCCCCTGACTTGTTCCCGACGCCAAAAATCCCTATAAATATGGAAACCCCCAAAAAGAAACCTAGACCGGGAGTTCCGCTGCCGCAAGCCTCTGTAGCCACCAAAAACCAATCGGGACCCTGTTCCGGCACCCTAACAGAGGGGGGATCCCTCACCGGTGGCCATCTTCATCATCCCAGCGCTCTCCATGAGGAGGAGGGAGTAGTTCACCCTCGGGGCTGAGGGTATGTACCAGAAGGTATGTGTTTGATCTCTCTCTCTCTCGTGTTCTTGATTTGGCACGATCTTGATGTATCGCAAGCTTTGCTATTATAGTTGGATCTTATGATGTTTCTCCCCCTCTACTCTCTTGTAATGGATTGAGTTTTCCCTTTGAAGTTATCTTATCGGATTGAGTCTTTAAGGTTTGAGAGCACTTGATGTATGTCTTGCGTGGGATACCCGTGGTGACAATGGGGTATTCTATTGATTCACTTGGTGTATGTTTTGGTGATTAACTTGCGGGTTCCGTGATCTTGGGAATCTATGCATAGGGGTTGGCACACGTTTTTGTCTTGACTCTCCGGTAAAAACTTTGGGGCACTCTTTGAAGTTCTTTGTGTTGGTTGAATAGATGAATCTGAGATTGTGTGATGCATATCGTATAATCATACCCACGGATACTTGAGGTGACATTGGAGTATCTAGGTGACATTAGGGTTTTGGTTGATTTGTGTCTTAAGGTGTTATTCTAGTTCGAATTCTAAAATAGATCGAACGTAAAGAATAGCTTCATGTTATTTTACTACCATAAGTTTGAGGTGGTTTCGTACCCTACCATAATCTCTTCGTTTGTTCTCCGCTATTAGTAAATTTGGAGTGACTCTTTGTTGCATGTCGAGGGATAGTTATATGATCCAATTATGTTATTATTGTTGAGAGAACTTGCACTAGTGAAATTATGAACCCTAGGCCTTATTTCAACGCATTGCAATACCGTTTGTGCTCACTTTTATCATTAGTTACCTTCCTGTTTTTATAATTTCAGATTACAAAATCCTATATTTACCATCCATATTGCACTTGAATCACCATCTCTTCACCGAACTAGTGCACCTATACAATTTACCATTTGTATTGGGTGTGTTGGGGACAGAAGAGACTATTTATTATTTGGTTGCAGGGTTGTTTGAGAGAGACCATCTTCATCCTATGCCTCTCACGGATTGATAAAACTTAGGTCATCACTTGAGGGAAATTTGCTACTATCCTACAAACCTCTGCACTTGGAGGACCAACAACGTCTACAAGAAGAAGGTTGAGTAGTAGACATCAGCGATGCTAGAGGAACCAGTGTCGACTATGAGGGATCGCCGCTAGCGCAGTCGCTGCCTTCTTCTTCGCTCAGGCCGCAGCGGCGATCCTGGATCACATGGCGGCCTCTTTCTAGTGATTTTCTTTGCATGCTGGGACGGGCAGGGGAAGGGGGGCGCTTCCCCGGCGGCCACGGTAGCGGTTCGTGGTGGCACAAGGACGGGCTTCGACTTCTTGCCACCAACAACGTGAAGCGCAATAGGGGGCGGCGGGGGGGGGCGCTTCCTCGGCGGCCGCAGTAGCGGTTCATGGTGGCACAAGGACGGGCTTCGACTTCTTGCCACCAACAACGTGAAGCGCGATAGGGGTGACTGCTAGCCTTGTGGGAGCCGCTGGGAGGCTGCAGCCAGTAGAGGTCGCGTTAGGGATGCCTTCCTTGGCGCCCTGGTGGCTGGTGGTGGTCGGGGCGGGAGCAGGGCCGGTCCTGAGATTTCGGGGGTCCGGGGCGAACTTAAAATTGGGGGCCCCTAATATACGAGCCATTGTAATATACGTGTGCATATATATATTTGTCTAAACACACACACACACACACACACACACACACACACACACACACACACACACACACACACACATATATATATATATATATATATATAAAATCAGTAACACTTAAATCCAAAATATGTATGCGTATCAAAAAAAAAACATAATACCTTAAAATTTTCTTTTAACATTCCTCGATGCAAAGTCGCTTATGATGGGGTCGATGTCAATCTCATACAATAATTTCTTCTCGATGCATAATGTAGCCAAACCATTTAACCTCTCTTGAGTCATTGTTGACCTCAAATAGTTCTTCAACAATTTCAGCTTAGAAAAGCTTCTCTCGGCCGATGCAACCGTCACAGGCACAGTAAATAAGATGCGATAAGCAATGGAGATATTCGGATAACAATCAACTTTTCTAACATGCCCAAAAATCTCCATGGCAGACATTACGCCATTTGGCAAAGTGAATCTCATAACCTTCAATTCAAAAATAAGATCATATACCTCTACATCAGATGAACCATCAAGAGAGAATGTTTCTGCACATTTTGTGCAACACTCTTCAAGTTCATTATCACTTAATGACTTCAGGGTGCCCGAGCTCAATAAAAATCCAAAGGTATCTTTGAACACCATTAGTTCTTTAAATCTATCCTTCAAAGAAGTCACCGCCATATCAACCAAAACAAAAAAAAAATTAACACGAAAAGCCTTCTAGGCTTCTAGAATTTCTTCTTGACAATCACTTTCACCAAAATGTCTCTTCCTCTTACCACGACGTTTCATTGGAAACACGGGATCAATTCCCATTTCAGTCGCAATACCTTTGGCGATGGTCACACTTGAAGAAAACCCATCATCTCTGTACTTCTCAAAATATTCTGTTATACCTTTTATTTGCTTCAAAGCAGAGTCAATACACATGGTTGACGATTGCAGCATCTTGCTAACTTTATTTACAGCAAACAGAATATCATGCCAGATAATCATACCAACTAGAAACTCAAAGCGACCAAGTGCATCAAATAAATTTTTTGCATCGCTTTTATCCTTAGGTTCAGTGTCAGAAGCATCACGTAACTCAGACAAAGTTGACCTTAACTCAATGGCTTGATATCTTATTGCTGTAACACTTTTGATTCGACTCTCCCAACGAGTGTTGGACAATGATTTCACAGTCAAACTAGGAACATGTTTAAGCAAAACATTCCACCTTTTCGTAGAACCAGCAAATAATATATATATATATATATATATATATATATATATATATATATATATATATATATATATATATATATATATATATATACTGAACAATTCCAAAAAATGAAACAGTTTTCTCACATGTTTTTGCCATATCACAGAGAGTGAGATTGAGACTATGAGAAGCACATGGCATGTATAATGCTCTTGGATTCACATCAAGTAACCTAGATTGTACCCCTCGGTATTTTCCTTTCATGTTAGAACCATTTTCATATCCTTGACCCCTTATATCATTAATATTTAAGCCAAAAGTCTCCATAGATTCAAGCAGTACTTTAAAAATCCCTAAGCCAGAAGTGTCGTCCACCTTCAAGAACCCCAGAAAGTACTCCTCAATTTTTATTTTCCCATCCGACAAATTAACACAACGAACTAAAAAAGTCATTTGTTCTTGATGACTGACGTCAGGGGTACAATCTAGGATAACAGAGAAATACTTGGCCTCTTTAACAACCTTTATGATAGAACATGTGATGTCAGCAGCCAAAAGAGATATCAACTCGTTCTGAATTTTATGACTGAGATAATGGTAATGAATTTCTTTGTTCTGGACACGTCTAAGGTGGTCTTGCATTACTAAATCAAATTCTGCAATCATCTCAACACAAGCTAAGAAATTACCATTATCATCCTTGTAAAGTTGCTCACTGTTTCCGCGAAAAGCCAAGTTGCGTTTACCAAGATATTTCACAATGACTATTATTCTTAACAAAACTTGCCTGACACGATTCTTTCTCCTTTGTTATTTGATGCTGCAAGTCCTTGTCAATAGTTTCCTCTTTCCGTAGTCTAATCCTTAATTCATTCCACTTGTTCATGTTATTAATATGATCAACACTATTTTCATGTTCTTTAAGCTTCTCACTAATGTGCCTCCAATGATCTAATCCATCATGTGCTAAGGAACTCTGACTCCTGCTACTGCTAGACTTGAAGATCTTACAACAAAAGCAAAAAACTTTGTCAACACCTTCTGAATAAACTAGCCATTTTCTATCATGTTTCTCTCCATTACTTACTTTCCTATGATAGTGGGCATAGGAAAAATGTCTTCCTGCATCATCTACACGGTATTCCATTTTATCCTCTTCCTCTCTCATTGGCCCTTTCTCAACTAATACATCTCTTGCTTTATTGTCAAGATTATCCCAAATTCTTGGATCATAAATATCAGGAGTACAGACTGGTTCATCAACACTAGGAGATTGTTCTTGTGCATCCGATGAATTACCTACATTCTCGGAGCCACTTACATTGCTGTCGTCGATGTTGGTTTCGACATTTTCTTCTTGCTGATCGGATTCTGAATTCACATTAGTTTGTTGCTCTTCCTCTATGGCAACTATTGCCAACTCATCACCTGGGTTTATCGAAGTAGTGGAAGTACTCTTGTAATATAAGTGCAGATGCCCATGCTGTGATTGTACCAATTTATCTACGGCCTTCTTCTTTTTCCTTTTTTTACTACCCGATGCATATGTCCCGTTTCTCGGAGGCATGCTAACACACAATCCTGAAAAAGTAATTTTTGCATCAATTATTGAACAGTACCACATACGCATCAAGAAAACGGCCAAACGCAAATATAATATACCTCGTTCAGCGTCAGTCCGTGTGCTATTTGCAGCGCCTAGACTCGGAGAGCAATGAGCAATTGACCAAGCGTGAGGGCCCCCTGAATTGGAATCAGCTGTGAACTGGATTAGGAAGGAGATTAGGAGAAGAGAATTAGAAATTAGCAAGAGCCAGATGGCAGTGGGCAGACCTGCAGTACGGCGTGTCGCGGTGTCGCCGTGTCGGCAAGGGCCGGCGGCGGCCTAGGGCTGGGAGCCTGCGTGATGAGATGGGTCGAACTGTCGAGTATCCTGCCGCATATTGTTGTCTTTTTTTCATGTGGAGGACGAAGGAAAGCAATCGCTTAGGACATGTACAATGGTTCTATCTTAGCAATGCCATGTATGATAAATAATGAGGTGGAGGAAAGAGAAATCATAAGAAAAGGCTTGTCTTCTTTAAGAGAAGACAAGAGATGATCTCTTAGCACAATATGTCTCACCACGTTTTTAGGAATAGCTAGCTATTGAAGATAAGACTAAGAGATGACCCATTGTAGACATGTTTTTTTGTCATCTCTTAATTACTTGGAAGACTTAAGATAAGGCTATCTTATCAACCATTGTACATGCCCTTAAGCCACGCATGTCGCTAATCCTGCCGCTGCTGCTCGTATCTCTTGCGAGCTTGTGCATGTGCGTGAAAGGCTCTGACTATTTTGTTTGACATGGGCCTACAGCCTGCTATACGTAGATACCTAGTACATACCTGGGTGGGGCCCCTACCTTGTGGGGGCCCGGGGCGGCCGCTCCCCGGGCGGGAGGCGATACTACTATAGAATATTTCAGATTGGACGGTCAGGGTTCTGCAGCGTTTTGGTTTTGTGCTAGTGCAGAGCCAAATATACCAAATTCTATAGCAATGTTTTGGTATGGACAACAAAAATTGGGAGCCAGCCATACACGTGTTGGTCTTCTATTGGAGCGGTTTGTTATAAAATAACATATCTGGAGCCGTTTTTGGGCCCCAGAAAAAAAATTGTTTGGCTGCATCTTTTTGGTCTGCTGAGAAGTCTTTGGCTGCGTTGGCTTCGTTGTGCAGTTGGGTCAGCAGAATACAGAGTTGCAGCGTCAGCGTGGCTTGTCCGCCCCACCTGCCGCCGTCCGCCGGCCGATTCGGCTCCTCCCGCAAAGCGCCGTCCATCTTCGCCGCCCCTGCCATGTCGCGGCCCGCCGGCAATCCCTCGTACGCCGCCGAGCTCGGCGCGGCCAAGAAGGCCGTCGCCCTCGCCGCCCGCCTATGCCAGGTGCCCTTCCTCGGACCCCAAAAATCCCTTCTTTCCTTGCTGTGCCGAGGCCCGCGGGGACGCTGCTCGGAGGAAACCGCTCTCGCGCTGCCGCCGCCGGCAGTCGGGCCGTGCCTTGTCTTGCTTGCTTTTCTTCCACCTTTCCTCCGAAATTAACCGGAGATCCATCGCGGATTGATGGTCAACGTGGAGAAGTGACCGCTTTAGAAGTGTAATCAGCTCTAGATTTGAAGTATGTTAATTAACGTAGGCGATCTTAGCTATGGTAATCGCCAGAGAGAGATCTTTGATTATGTCGATCGCAAACTGCTTGCTTAGCTATTCATCATCAGATTGTTGATGCGTTGCTGCAGTTGGAACTTATTGCGTTTGCCCTGTGACTCCTCCTTCAGACGGTGCAGAGGGAAATCGTGCAGTCAGACATTCAATCCAAGGCGGATAAGACTCCTGTGACCGTAGCTGATTATGGTACATGCTCACTTTGCAACTGTTTACCTCCAGGTGCCTGTATCTGCTGTTTGATGCTCAATTAGCAGTCCTCATACTCAAACCATAATTCAAGTCGGTCGATGTTTCTTGATTTAACTTACATGGAGATGTTAAGATTTCTGAATGGCATGGCTCAGGGATGTAAAGAACATTCAGGGTCGTATGATCTTCATCAGTTTGCATTCACATTTGAAACTTGTTCGTTCTCTCAACTTCCCGTTCGGGTGATAATTTCCTTTTCATACATGTAGGATCTCAAGTATTGGTAAGTTTTGTGTTAAATATGGAAGTAACTTCTGGTTCCTTTTCTATGGTGGCCGAGGAGGTAAATCACTTGTGTTTCGGTTAAATTATTTCTGTGTATAATACATAAGTATTCTACACAACCTGAGTGTCTGTATGTACGCAGGACTCAGAAGACTTGAGAAAGGATGGCGCTGAAGAAATTCTGGAGCGCATTACTGATCTTGTAAACAAAACTCTCACCGAGGATGGTTCATACAACATTTTATTATCTAAGGAAGCTATCCTCTCTGCAATTGATACCGGGAAGTCCGAGGGAGGTCCATCTGGCCGACACTGGGTTCTAGATCCAATTGATGGAACTAAAGGGTGAGCTATGGTAACTCCAACCTGCAGGTTTCACATTCTGCTAATGTGATAAAAAAGTGCCTGTTTTTTCCGCCAATTGCAACATCTATTGTAGTATTCCCTCCGTCCGGAAATACTTGTCGGAGAAATGGATGCAAATTGATGTATCTAGAACTAAATTGCATCTAGATACATCCATTCCTCCGACAAGTATTTTCGGACGGAGGGAGTAGTTTCTACAACTGCCTTCTTGCTCACCAAAACCAGTGTTGCTGCTTTAGTTTGTTCTGTGTTTTTCTAATCAATAATTATTCAAGGTAGCAGGCACCACTGCCTTGTTTCAAACAACTGGAGTTCTGACCTTTGACTCTAATTTCTGCATACGGAAATGAATTCTTTTACTGACGATCTTATTTAAGCAGTAGAGATGCCAATATTACCACTGAAATTTCGTGAAGTGCTAACAACTGATCACGGTTCTCTTTTTTGAGATAGCTTGTGAAGCGCTAGCAACTGATCAGTTAGCTGGCAAGATTAAGTACCTCCCTTTCATGCCCCATATTTTAAATAAACATTCTAAACTGATTCATCGTGAACACTAATAGCATTGTTTGAAAAGAAAGACACTGCAGTCATTTGATGACAGCTCATGTTGTTACTATCTTTGCCTATAACACATTTTGATCATTTTTTGGTTTTGTCTTAATAACTTGATTTAGATTCGTGAGAGGAGGCCAATATGCCATTGCACTGGCACTGCTTGATGAGGGCAGAGTTGTCTTGGGTGTGCTGGGATGTCCAAATCTTCCTTTTACATCAACAAGTAACCTCGGTGGTAGCTCATCAGGAGATCAAACCGGGGCCCTCTTTTCAGCTGCAATCGGTTGTGGTGCTGAAGTACAGTCGTTGGATGGCTCTCCACCACAAAAGGTTATTACCACTTTCAATCTCTTTTATTTGATTTTAATCAGTTAAGGCTGTTTGTGCCTATGTGAGTCATTTTTCTTTTCTTGTGATTGACTTGCTTCTGGCTAACTTTCATTACAGATTAGTGTTTGTACCACCGACAATCCAGCCAATGCCTCTTTCTTTGAATCCTATGAAGGAGCACACTCGATGCGTGATTTTACTGGCTCTGTAGCGGAGGTTTGATCTTGATCACTCTTTGCTTAGGCTATATCCACTGGAGTAGGAACTAATTCTGTGTTTGAGTGCTAGTAGAAACTTGGTGTCCAAGCTCCGCCAGTCAGAATAGATAGCCAAGCAAAATATGGTGCTCTGGCCCGTGGAGATGGTGCCATTTACTGGCGTTTTCCGCACGAGGGTTACAGGGAAACGATATGGGATCATGCAGCCGGCTCAATTGTCGTCACAGGTAAGAAGAACATTTCTCTCTGTTTTTTTGAAACAACGAACTCAACTGAAGAATACGCATTTCTTACTTTCATTTTTCTGATGTTTCCCAGAAGCTGGAGGTGTAGTTAAAGATGCCTCAGGAAACGATATCGATTTCTCGAAAGGAAGGTTTCTTGATCGTGACACAGGCATCATTGCCACAAATAAACAGTTGATGCCATCAGTCCTGAAGTCTGTCCAGGAGGCAATCAAGGAGAAAAAACTGGCCTCTTCCACATTGTAGAAGGATTTTGAACCTTCCCTGTTGTAGAAGTTGGATTGGTCCAAAATAATGATCGCTATGCTACTCCTTGTTCATTTATTCACACTGTTTATGCCTAAGTGACCTTTTGTTGGAAAAAAAAATACAACCCTTTTTATACAATATTTGTACATATCCAAGGAGTGGCTGATAGGCAGCCATGCCCTGAAAGAAACTGAATAAAGAGAGAAATTTCCTGCGGTTATAAATATCTTAGCATGGCTTTGTTCAACATAAATATCAGCAATAATACAATACATCAACTTTTTTCTTCTTTTTGTGAGCAACAACCAGTCTCTTGTGTTATTTCCTTCAGATCAAACTTGCATTGTGAGAGTTTTAACTTCAGAAACCAAGGTTTGTGTTAGAGTACTATATATATGCGGGAGGAGCCGCATGAGCAAGATGGGATCTTGAGGTAGGAGGAGAAACATTAAGGGCTCCTTACCTTGACTCGGACTCAAAATCGCCAAGGGCCAACGTCCTAGCCGCCGCCGCTGCCGTACGCGTCAAGGCCATTGGCCGTGCTTGGCGGCGCTCGGTGCTCCCTACTCAGCGCTCGGTGAGGAGGCAGCTGCTCCCGGCTGGCCACGGCTGCAATGGCCCATACGCTCCTCTCGTGGACGTGGCCTTGCCGCTCATCGCCGTGGAGAGGCGGCAACCACACGCGGGGCCAGCGAGCAGGGGAGGAGGGATGCGAGGCTTGAGGCGAACGGGAGATTGGTGGATAGGGTTGGCCAATCCCACCGCACGTTTCTACCCACCGTCCTGCAGGAATCGGCCAATCCCACGTCGCCCACCCTCGTTGCAGTCAAATTGTTTTTCACCCAACGCATAGGCCACGCACACACAGCACACACACCGCCAAAGCCAGGCCCGCGGGAGATGGAGGCCCACCTGTCATCCACCTGAGCACGAAAGAGCAGCGTGGGAAATAACAAGCGGTTCGATTTTTTGACAGCGCGATGAAAAAGCTCCAGCAAGGCAGATCGACCGAACGAGATTGAAACCGCGCCGCAGATAGCTCGTATGGGTGGGTAGCATAGCTGGTTTTATATGAAAGATGGTTTGCAGAATACGACG
Source organism: Aegilops speltoides (assembly GCA_021437245.1). Classification (NCBI taxonomy): domain Eukaryota; kingdom Viridiplantae; phylum Streptophyta; class Magnoliopsida; order Poales; family Poaceae; genus Aegilops; species Aegilops speltoides. Next base: position 58,043,245 of record CM038147.1, read on the forward strand.
GCCAGACCCATAGCTGTTATACAAAGCATCGAGGTTAGCTGACGCCAGTGTAATTTGCCAAACACTTCATTAGATAGTCCACATCACTGTTTACAAGTACAAGAATGACACTAAATAACAAAGCTAACAACAATGGTTTATTTGTTCTAGCTTCACCCCAGATAGTGATCAAACTAAACCTTAGAGCCAAGTTTAATGACCATGGATGGATTTCACTCAAAAATTCCACTGTCCTGCTCACAGCAACATGACTTCTGGGTGTGACATTTTCCAAGGCATGAAGTAGCATGATACTTGAAGGTAGCTTAAACTACAACTAAGTACAGAGTGCAATTACGGCATTTTCCACAAAGTGCTTCTCCACCAACTGATGAGCATATATCATCATTTTGTTCTTGGCTTGGGATTGCATTTGTTCGTGTCTTTCCCCGATATGGCAGCCGTGGTCGCGGCTACTACAGCGGCAGCTGCTGCACCGACCTTGAAGCCTTTCATGGCCCCCGCGTATTTCATGAATGTCACTACCGCCGCCGTCTTTTGTCCGAAATCCATGGTATATTCCTGGAGCAGTTGAGCAAATTGAAGATAGATTAAACACAATCATTACACTTCTGAAAACACAAATTAGAAGCCAAATGTGCCAAGTGTACAAATGTACATTAATTAGAGTGATATTATATCGTGTCACAAAACAAATGTCATAAGTTTTTGGATTATCATAAGTTTCCAACAAATATAAAATAATAATAATAGTGAATAACACTTCTATAAATCTGAGCTTTGTCAGAACTTACGACATCAGGATTCCTTAGTCCAATAGGTTTCATCATCATCAAGTTTTTGGATTGGTTACCACACGTGCCATGTGGTTCCTTAGTAGGAGTAGAACATGTGGCTTGTTGTTTACAAGGTGTAAACTGAAGTATTTTTCTTTGCCAAAACCGGCAAACAAGCCATGCACTCTACCAACGGCGGAGCTATGTAGCCCCGGGTGACTGAGACATTTGACACACTACCTAGCACAAGGCCAAAATCACCGTCTGTCCGTGACTGAGACAACGCATGCAAGCACAAAGTCAATGCACGCCATAGGAGTGCCCCTTTATCGAATTTGCACACAATATCACTAATCGTCATCACCTATATATTGCGCCTGCGGTCTGGCAATTTCGACTTCAACGCAACTAAGCTTCAATACCGAACCTACAACAAGTAGCACCGCTATCACGCCGGCCAACCCATTTCTGACGGGCACCATCAAGGCAACAAGAAAGCTCTAAACATTGTGAAAGACCGTCCACGTCGCCATGCAAGTGGCCAAACCACGGGTGTAAACTGAGGGACGAAACTTGTCTGTTCTCCGCGTGTGTGCCCATCTGTGCTCCCGTATACGTGACATGATTTGATTGGAACAAAATAAGGCTCGGCCCCACCCCGTTAAAGTCAGGGGGGAGATGATTAGATTAGAAAGGAAAAAAGAAAAAAGACAACCGTAGGATGAAATGGGAGCACGGATGGGAGCATGGGGAGGGAGCAGGCAAGCCGGATCCTAAACTGAGTTGATTTTTTTGCCATGGCAAAACGACATCGTAGGATTGTGCATGCCTACAACAGTACCACTGAGAAACTTGCTAAGACAGCTTATGAGAAAACAAGATGAATATAACCAGAGCCGCAGTTCCAGATGATGACTGCAGCTCGATAAGAGATGTGCTTATAAAAATAAGCCATTTTCCCCTTCAACGTGAATGCTTATTTGTAAGGTAATATTATCTGGCGAACGTCTACTAGAAGGGGTGGGCAAGCACACATGTTCCTTTTGGCAACTTTACCTGGTACGAGATGGCAAATCCTGCCGTTTTTTGCCACAAAATTCCCTTCTTCCCAGAAAAATGTCATGTGTCTCAGAAAAAACTGTCAAGCTCATACAACTAAACTTGTCATCAAATGCCAACCCCTCGCAGAGAACATTCGTCGGCTATTGCGGTCCTATTTCTATGGCAAGGTGCCTAATGAAGTACTCCCTCCGTAAACTAATATAAGAGCGTTTAGATCAATATTTTAGTGATCTAAACGCTTTTATATTAGTTTACAGAGGGAGTACTGCTTTTACAAAATAAACACGGGTGCTTAAGAAAAACCAAACACCTTCTTAAACAACCTGCAGCTCTACATAAGTACATATAGCAAACCAGAAATTGCAAGGCCCGTCAACCATGAAGTTGAAAGTCTTCCATTTTTGCCACAAAAGATGCTAAATCCAACAAGTCGTTGAGGTCAAATCCAAGTTTATAAAGCGAGCGGAGCCAAAAGAAATACTTTTCTCGAGAGGATGGTCTGCTAGATCCGACGGAAAAAGGAAACGATATCTTAGCTACTAGTAGTAGTACAAGAGAGTCTTGCTTACCTTCGCACCTTGGGATTTCACGAAGAAATGCAGCTGCCGGCTTGAGGGAGACGAGGAGGCCGGGGCTAGAAATCTGAGGCGGTTGCTCCGGCCGGCCGGCCCTTGGACGCCGTCGCCTTCGACCTTGAGATGAGAGTTGGAGAGGGAGGAGACCCGGAGACTGAGCGAGTCAACAAGGGGATCTGTGACTGTGACTCCGCGAGAGCAGTCCCTCGGAGAGGTTGTTCAAGTGTGTGTGCGTGTCTGCGCTCGGGGAGGCCCAGGCCCGAGAACGAACGAGGGCACATACCGCACCATGCACAAGATAGGGTCCAATTATATTGGTCTTTTTCTGCCGGTTAAACAAATGGAATCACTAGTTAAGGGGTTAATGCTAAAAAAACTAGTTAAGGGGTTATTTTTTTTATAAGTAGTTAAGGGATGCCCCTTGCAAAAATCACCCTCACCTTTTCTTATGGTGACAAGTAGCACATTGCATGTGCGATACTTCTCACAACTTGATCATTTTGCTTTATTTATTTATTTTTTAAATATTTTACCTCTTAAAACCATGTGTGCAAATCACAAAGCGTGTTTACCTTTGGGTTTTATCTCTTAATAGGTTTGGACGGAAAAGAAATCCTGAGAAAAGTAGAAGCCCAAAAATAAAAAATAAAGGAAACCGAAAAGGAAAGCAGGAACCCAGAAAATGGAAACAAGGAAAAATCCAAAAAACAAAAAACCGCGAAAGCACAGTTGTATTTTTTAGTTTTTCAGAAGCATAGGTGTACTTCACGCTAGTGGCAGATCTAGGCCCCAGGCTGCTGGGGAGGCCCGTGAGACCCATTTCCTTTGTAGACTGTAGCAAAATACTGTAGCAATTGCTAGCTTTTTATCAACCACAACTAACTGTGGAGCACATCTATGCCTTTCCATTTTTGGGAAGCACAGTTGCAATTCCTGGCAAAAGCTAAACTGTGTTTTATAGTGGAGCACATATGCGCCTTTCCATTTTTGGGAAGCAAAGTTACAATTCTTGGCAGAAGCACAACTGTATTTTATAGTGAAGCACATCTGTGCTTTTCACATGAAACCAATCCCCTAGAAACCCTAGGAAAAACTAAGCAAAAAAATATATGCAGAAAATATGCTCCCACGAGTGTGCTTAGCACGCAACACATGCTGCTAGGGCACTCCCATATTGCCCGCCGGGAATCCCCTCGAGGGGGTACCCAAGTTGCTCCCTTAAACAAGTCATCCAGACACATTTATAGGTTGCTTGCAACAAGCACTTTCCTCGCCTCACCTACACCCTTGTCTCTCGCCTCGTCTATTCGGTCAGCCCACGAACTACGCTCGTCTACTAACGCGCTTGTCGCTTGTCGGTTTCTTTGCCTAGCTACGATGCAATATCATTGCTTACTTATAAAATTTTGTCCCGTTAGTTACTAGGTCAATTTACACATTAAAAATCTAGCTTCTCTGTAAATTAAAAATTGTTTGTGAATGAGAAAAATATTTATTAAATATTAAATTAAATGTGTGCCATTTAAATACTTGTTCATGAAATTTAAATAAAATGTCATACCATTCAGAAAATGTTGATGACACTTAAAAAATCTTCACATGTTTACAAAATTATTCACAAAAATATTTTACAATTTCATGAAATTTTAAAAATCCGTCAAGCAATTTTTTTTAGAAAAATATGTTTGTGACAAAAAAAATGGTCACCAGGTAAGAAAAACTTTCTCACATTGTATTAATAAAATGTTAATTGTGTATTTTAAAAGTTTTCAACATGTATTAAAAATTGTTCAACATGCATTCAAAAAATGTTCAACATATATCTGAAAAAAATTAACATGATTTAAATAAATTTCAACATGTGTACGAAAAATTTTCAATGTGCATCTTAAAAGTTGTTTGACGTGTATTCAAAAAATATTAGAAAAAATATTTTTTGAAAAATAAGAAACAAAATCTAGGAAATTAACAGAAAAAAAACTACAAATAAAAAGAAATGATAAAGGAAAACAGAAAAAAGATAAAAATAAAAATGAATGAAACCTTCAAAGTATCATGTGAATGGTTCCTAATACCGCACAAATAGTGTCCGACTCCTCGCTAATGGGCCACGGCTCGTGTAGCATCGCCTGAGGCGAGCCCTAAGAAGGAAACCCAATAAGCAATTTGTAGCATTTGTGGAGTCATCCTATGCACCCATTCATGGGAGCTCCTATACCTATACCTGCTACTAAAGTAATGTGCATTTCTCAGATTTTTTTTATCCGTTCACCCATGTTATTTCTTTCAATTTTTTGAGAATTTTTCCTATCCGAGGTGGTACTGTTTTTTTTGTGCATGCTCGTCCAGAATAATAATGACTTCATTTTTGTTATTGGGCTCCTGACTGCGGCCTTGCCTTAAAAAACTAGCAGGTGCTATTATTGGGCCACGTTCATGTTATTGGGCTCAGATAAAAACCTTTCTCCGCCTGTGACTAATTAGTCCCACCTTGATTTCTCACATCGAATCTAACCAATTTATATGTTCGAGAGTTGCTTCAAATATCAACTTGGAGACTCGGGAGTCAACAAACATAGATGAGAACGGATGTCTAAAGATTATTTGTGGTTCAACTCCCGTTATTTGTGGGCATTGATACGTCTCTAAGTATCTATAATTTTTGAAGTATTTGTGTTATTTTTACATCAATTATTTTTGCCTTTGGCAGCAATTTATATTATTTTTATTTGGACTAACATATTAATCTAGTGCCAAAGGCCAGTTTCTGTGTTCTAGTGTTTTCGGGTGTCGTAAGAATTTTTCAAGAAAGAAAGTATTGAATTTTTAACCGACCTTGCGGTGCCTGTAAAATCACAATTTTATTCACGTAACTTGGACGCGAAATTACTGAACCGACCTCATTCGAAAATTTTCCTATATAGAGCTCTATAAACAAATTCCATTCGTGACGGGACTCAGAATCCCAGCGCCTAGCAAACTGCTCTATCGGGATCCAACCCCCTCCGAGAGCCATGGTGGCCAAGGACCAGGGGAACAAACCTCTCCCCATCTAAGGTGAGGTCATGGAGGAAGAAGCTGGAAGGGGAGCCTCTCTCTCCCTCTCTTTCTCGGTGGTGCCGGAGTGCGCCGGGGGAAACCATCATCTCAACGATCTTCTTCATCAACGTTGTTGTATTCACCAACATCTCCATCACCTTCCTCGCTACTTTTCATTCGTCCACTCTCTCGCAACCCGTTGTAATCTACCACTTGAACATTGTATTGTGATTGTATGAATTATTATCCAATGATTTGTGTTGTCACTATTGTGTCTGAGTAGCTTACTTTTGTCTTATGGGTTAATTGGTGAATTTTCATGATGGTTTGAGGTTCTTGTGATTATGTTACTGTCCTTTGGTGTCCATCATATGAGCGCATGCGTGGATCACACCATAGAGTTAGTTTTATGTTGATAGGACTATACGTATGTGGATAGGAATGACTGAAACCTCGCCGGACAATGAAAAATGATAATACGGGATTAAAGAGGGAGCAATATATCTTAACGCTATGGTTGGGTTTACCTTAATGAACTTGTTAGTAGTTGCAGATGCTTGTGAATAGTTCCAATCATAAGTGCATAAAAATTTGAGTAAGAGATAGCATGTTAGCAGAGGCCTCTCCCACATATAAAGTAGCAATGATGATCAATTTAGTAACTTACATGATTGCTTAGGGACGATTTCACACACCATACCATCACTATTTCATACTCGCTTTGTATCATATTGCATTATGTTGTATCTTTACTTATGCAACACCTAATTTTTGTGTCTATGTTTTTTTGTTATATTGCAAAAATTAACCTTTTATACCCACTTCATAGTTTTATTTCTTGTTTCTAGACAAAGCAAACGTTCGATGTATGTAAGGTTGTATTAGTGGCAGGTAGGCCCTGAGAGAATGCTGGTCTTATATTTAGCGTCTTGTGGGTTCGACACTCCATACTTACCATCTCCATCATTGAAAAGTGCCATGACAATTCCTTGCACCTGGGGATAATCAGGCCTGCCATGAAGAAATTGAAGGAATTAACTTCCGTGATTTGTGGGCTGCCATTAATGAATATAAAAGGAGGAAAAATAAACTCCCGTGATTTGTGTTGGGCTTGTCGTGAAGAAATTATAAATCCTGGGGATTTGTGGGGCTTGCCATGCAAGAAAAAAAGGAGGAAGTTGCACCAACGTATCCATAATTAAATTGCACCCATCACTTCATTTGTGGCTACCATAAAGGAATATAAAGGGAGGAAGAATTTACTCATGTGATTTGTGTGGGGCTTGCCGTGAAGAAATTGCATAAATCCTGAGGATTGTGGGGGCTTGCCATGCATGGTAAAAAAGAGAGAAAGTTGCATCATTGTATCTGTAATTAGAAGGAGGAGGAATAAATTAACTCATGCATGGGTAAAAGACGTTTGCACCCATCGACAATAATCTTTTTTTGCGAGTGCAATAGGCAATAATCAACTACTAATTTTATGTCGAGAACTAAATTACATTACGTTTGCACATATGCTAAATTTGCGTATATTTACCATTAAACACACAACATTGATGTAATTTTTATGACTTCGGATTATAATTCCATGTGTTTGATGACGAAAGTTTGTCCATAAAATAAACACTATCTGTCAGATCAATTTACTCCAAATCATAGTCATGTCCTAATCTCTACGTCGTGGTCTCAAATGACGCCTCTTTCTTTTGTCATCGGTGGTCGTTGTCCCATGACATAGTTCCTCGATCTACCAACCATCACAGAATTGGCACTTTTTTTTCTCGTTGCAACGCATGAGCATTTACGCTAGTGAGGCGAACTGCATCGCTTGGATGAATAGCAGTTCGCGTCTGGGCCAACTAACTGGTAGACATCAAAACGACTTGTGTTTGTAATCCGCTGGTAAAAATCCAAAAAAAGTAATGCGCTAGTAAAAATCCAAAAAAATAAGGACGCGCTTAAGGATTGACCTCACACGACCTCAGAGACCAGACCACATGATGATAGCCACTAAAACAAACACGCATGCTAGTGATCGATAACCAGCACGAATATTTCAGAACGTACTGCAGCGTCAGAATCGAAACATTTTCTGATTTTTTTAAACTTAATCGAAGATTGTTAACAATTATGAAATGCCAAATATTTTTGGAAACATTAACAATTTAAAATCCCGAAGAGTTAGTTCAAATGCAACCAATTTTTCAACATTCCATACGTTTTTAAAACGGGAACACCTTTTGAAATTCCATAACATTTAAAAAAATATAAAATTTTAATAAATCACGAATATTTTTAAAATTAGTGAACAATTTTTGAAAATCGGTACATGTTCTGAACATTCGTTTTTTGATAGAAAACGTGAACATTCTTTTTTATATCAAACTTTTTTTTGAATTAGTGAACATCTCACTAAAACACAAATATTTTTTGAATTTAGAACATTTTTTCAAACATGAACATTTTCTAAGATCTCAAACAATTTTAATAACACATTTGTTTGAAACAATCGTAACATTTTTTTATTCAGAACGAGACAAATTGAAAGTTCCGAATATTCTTTTCAAACAGGAACAAAATTTTGGAATCCTGAATATCTTTTTAAAATTGTAGAAAAATAAAGTTCTAAATATTTTACGAAAATTTGAACAAAATAAATAAATAAAGGTACACTTGGAATGGAAAAAAAAGAAAAAGAATCAGGAAGAAAAAGGAGAAAGGGAATAGAAAAAGAAAAATAGAAACGTAACACCGTACAAATGGAAACAGGCTGGCCCAGTAGTGGTCCTGTGCGGAGCCCTAACTATTTTCTGCGCCGTGCGTGAAATGTGGTTTCCCCTGCTCATAGCGGCAAATGGACGTTAAATCGCACGGCGTGCACCGTATGGGCCAGGCCAATTTTTTTACTTCATTTTAATGTCTATTATTAACATAATCACATTTCCCTCAAAAAAAATATTAACATGTACACATGAATGTTTCTAAAAAAACATGTAACATGAATATATTTTGGAAAATGTTTATGTAAATACTATATGTTCACATATTTAAGAAAATGTTCAAGCAATTTAATATATGTTCATATATTTAAAAAATCTTCACCCAACTAAGAATGTATTCTTGAACTAAAAAGTGTTGATGCGTTTCAAGAAAAATAAAAATGAAAATTTAAAATTGTTCACACCTTTTACAAAAAAAATACTGTGTAATTCTAAAACTTTGTCAAATATTTTAAAAATGTTCTATAAAAAGTGTTGATGCCTTTGGACAAAATGGTTCAGGTAATTTTAAAAGTGTTTGTGTATTTTGCTAGTAATTCATCATGCGGCAAATATTAGCCACCAACACCTTATTCCTTTATCCCCCTTCGGCCATGGTAACTCGGGAGAGACTCAACATTTTCTTTTAGGAATATGTTGATCTTAAATATTCTTTTAACATGAATTGTTTCATCTGGTAGCATAGTGATATTCACAACAAAAAAGGTATGATAGCGATAAATCTGACGATAATTACTGTTTTCTTTTTTGCCAGTAGGAGCTTTAACGGCAAGCAGAACACTGTATGCAATGTCTATACCAGTACCCATATGAGCAACACCATTGTTAAAACTATTTAATGGTACAATTGAAGTGTCCTGGACAGGCAGTTGGGAGGAGTTAAGTAGACCTTTTTCCTTATATAATCAAATAAAAAAATCAAATCAGTTCAGCAGCAGGTTGGCAGTTCAAAACAAGTGAGCAGCAGCAGAAACATCATACGCCTTCCGGAGGCCAGGTTAGTCCATCTTGAGAACAGGGCGTTTCGGATTCAACTCAAGCTGGGAGCGCAAGTTTTGCATGAAATCGCCCTTGTAGTTGCCACCCTCGAGCAGTACTTCCTTGAGGCTTCCCAGAAATGCTAGCCCAGAAAACGAAACACCGGGGGCCTCTTCAAACTGATCACCATTTTCTTCCGAAACGACTTCTTCCTTGGGCTGATCGTAGTACTGCAGCAGCTCAAGCTTAGGGGCTGCTCCCTTGTCAAAACGCACAGATTTTAGATTACCTGGGGAACTCAGCTCCAGCACCATTAGGGTCTGGAATGCGCCCTGCTGGAAATGAAGATGGACCTCTTTGCCCTCGAATGACTCTTTCCGTAGACGCAGGATGGCTAGGTTCGGTAGACTCCCAAGGATCTGTATGGCGTCATCATGTTTCTCTATCCTGGAACTCCGCAACTTGAGCTTGGCCAGATTTTTTAGCCCGCCATTGATCCATGCCGGCAATTCGACCAGGTTGCCATACAGCTTCAAACTCCCTAGGTTTTCCGGCGGCGAGGAGAGGCCATCCAAGCAGCCAGATAAACCCGGCTTACCCTCCGACTGCACCAGCAGCGTCTCTAGGCTGCTGAGGTTAGCCAGTGCTGAACATAGCTCTCCACCGTTGCTCTTGTCCACGCCAGTCACTCCCAACTTGCGCAGCCCGGTGAGACTAGCTACCTCTCGCAGGGTGGCCTTCCTCCTTGAGACGTTCACGACACCCAGTGTCTGCAAAGCTTTGAACCTGTGGATCCCTCTGGGCATCTCAACGCCGCGTGAGCACCGACGTGTCGCCAGCATCGGCAGAAAGGAGCAACAGCATGCAGTGCAGACATCGCGCCTGTTTGTGTCCCCGTCAATGCCCATGCAACCCTTCAGGAGGTGTGGCGCGCAGCATGCCACGCAGAACCCCACCGAGGAGCAGGTCAGGATGCATAGCTTGTTCCTTGTCAGCTTCGGGACCTCATTTGGATACTCTTGGTAGACATGTTCATCGTTGTTCCCGACGCCCCTGGCATGAACGTGCTGTAGCTTCCTGAGCTTGATGATGTTCTTTGGCAGCTTGATTATGTTTGTGCCTGTGACATCTAGTGTTTGGAGCTGCCTCAGGTTACCCAAAGAACCTGGCAGGTGATAAATTCCATGACATCCTCTCAGGGAAAGGTATCTCAGGTGGAAAAGCTTCCCAATGTGCTCAAGATGATGATCAACCAGACCTGAAGTGCTTTCCAAGTCCAGCACCCGAAGCAACCTCATCTTGTCAGAAATGAAGAATGGCCTCCACTTCCCAAAAATTGTTATGGATCTGACTCGAGACAAGTCAATTGTACTCTCAAATTCACTCTCATCTCCTTTCCAGTTATTGCTTACAGAGAGGTGACGTATTGTGCCCTGTCTGTTTAAGGTACAACCTTCCTCCAATCTGAAAACAAGATTTTCCTCCATTGACTTTGAGATGCCAATTTCTCGAATAACATCATGGAGTTGGCAAGAGTCAACCACTTTTCTACTATGGCTTGAACTCCGGGATGGCAGGATCATGCTCCTGCTTATGAGGTCCATGAAGTAGCTTTCTGCTATTTCAGAGGAAGACTTGCCGCGCACCGGTCTTGAGTAGCCCTCGGCGATCCAACACCGCACCAAACGTGTTAGACTTATCTTGTAGCCTTCAGGAAATATTGCCAGATACAAGAAACAAGCCTTGAGATGATAGGGTAAACCATCATAGCTTTTGAGAAGCACTGTTCTTATGGTGTCAAGCTCTGTATTCATCTCCAACTCACTACTAAGATTCTCATTCAGTTTTCTCCACTCCATGACAGTTTTTGGTTGGTTTGCCAAGAAGCCACCTATGGCGACTATTGCAAGAGGAAGACCACTGCACTTTTTCAAGATTTGTTCTGCTTGTTCAACCAACTCAGGGTACTGCAGATGCAAACATTCATTTTCCTTGAATACCTGAAATTTGTACACACAAATCCTTATCACCAAAATACAAATCTACTCTGTATCTATTATATTATTCAACTAAAAAGAAAAGAAGCAACTGCCTTCATCCAATTTGGCTAGGATATCTACACTAATTTTTAGCGGTGCACATCTGATCATGCAGCAATTCATAGTATATACAACACTGGTTAGGTGGATAAGACAGAGCAAAGTCTTATCCTGTGGATAATATATATGAAATTGGAAGCTGAAAAAAAGATTAAAAATAGCAATTTGGTTCCCGTAACACTACAGAATGTCCAAAATGGCTAGATTTTGAACTAAAAGGTACTCCCTCCGTTTTATTTAGTCTGCATATTAGATTTGACTTAAGTCAAACTTTTTAAAGTTTGACCAAGTTTATAGAAAGTAATATAAACATTTACCATAACAAATCTATATGATGTGAAAGTACATTCAATAATGAATTTAATGGTATTGATTTTTTTATTGTATATGTTAATATTTTTGTCTCTAAACTTTGTCAAAGTTTACAACGCTTGACTTTGACCAAACCTAATACGCGGAGTAAATAAAAACGGAGGGAGTATGTAAATAATATCATGTGATGTATGGAATGAAATTCAAATAAAAAAACTGAAATGTGGAACACAAATAAGTTTATATGAAAATTAGCTCTGGTTGATGGATAAAATCAAACAAAATTTAACCGTGAAAGTCGAGAAAGTGATAGCAATTTGATTTCTATTCGATGACATGAAATATGTAGTGACGGAGGACCAGTAAGCAACATGCTTTAGATACATCAAAAACATGCATTGCTTGACAGTTACTCCTACTAGGAATGAGTAGAACATGAGTTGAATGAATTTATAGCCACTGGCGAGGTTCATAAAGATTTTGGCGGCAGTAGGTGAGAATAATTAATGAGTATAATGTGTACAAGGGCATGCATGAGAATGTGATATATGTGGGAGGGAGAGTACTTAAGGAGGCAAAAGAATGTTGTACTGAAACAATAAGGATGTCGTGGCTAGAACACCAAGGTTGTAAGCAAATAAGCAATACATCATGCCAAGTTAAAATGTCATTTCTGTTGTGCAGAAGAATACATATACTGATATACACTATTAGGGCTACGACAAAAGCAAGTGAGAGTAAATGTTTTAGCAATTTTTGCATGAAATAAATTAGAAATTTTTGTAGGTTAGGATAAATAGTACCATGGCTAATGTAAATTTCAAATGGAACAAATGGAGAATTATCATGACTTCTTTAAGTACCTTTTTTGTGAAGACGACAAGTGCATCCTTCTTAGTAAGACCTTTGAGCTTGTACACATTTTCTACTTTCTTTGAACAATGATTGGCAATATTCTCTTCTCTTGTGGTGACTATGATTCGACTAGCGTTTTCTGTACAAGGTAAACTTTTCATTATCATGTCCAATTCAGTGGTAGATGACAAGTCATCGAGGACAATCAACCACCTCTTTTCTTCCAAAAGACTTCCCAGCTCAGCCTCCAGCTCTTCAACCGACCACGGCAATGTTTTCTTCACTCTGCCCAATGAACAGACCGTGCCATTCTCTTCAGAAGTTTCTGTCACCACTAGCTGCATAATTAAACTCCTAAGGAACTGCACTTGATTGAAAGGCTTCATGATTGTGATGCAAGCACGTTTCTTAAATATGCTACTGAGTTCTTGGCTTTCACAGATGTCTTTGACTAGAGCAGTTTTCCCGATACCACCCATTCCCCACACAGAGATAACCTGAACTTCTTTGTTCACTGGATCCACAATTAGTTGGAAGATGTGTTTTTTTTCTGTCACCCTCCCAACAACTTCAGATTCCTTCAGAAGAGCCGTCCTCGACAGGATGCGACTGAGGCTCCTCATGACCACATTCTGTCCAGCGGTGGCATCTTTAGCTTGATCACCAGCTGGTATATCACTTGTGGGCACCAAAGGGTTTGTTCTATTAGCAGTAACAATAGCAGTTGTGTTTGAGCTTGACTCTGGCTCCATTGAATCTGATCCACCTTGAGGGCTCTAAACACAAGCAAGCAAAAACATTAGGTATTGTACATTGTTTCATTACCAGTACTTTATCTTGCAATCGATATGAGAATATGTAACTAAGGTTGATTGGCCAATCAATTAGTATAATAATTTAAAGTAGAAGATATTATGTGGCCTTTAGAGCAAAATTAAGCATGTCATGTTGTCACATGAATGAGTTTGATGTTTTTTTAGTACAGAATATATATTACCTTGTGGTAGAAAACATAGAGAGTTTGATCAGAGGATAATTGCTTGAGCTCTGAAACTCGATATTTCCGGCCGACACATAAGCTTGCAACTTCAACTTGTTGTGTAGCCACAATGATCCGGTTTCCATTGCTGCTGGCAGGAAAGTAAGTTCTAATCCAGTCCCAATCTTCAATGCTACACAGGTTGTTAAGAACAATCAGGTAACTCTTCTTATTCACATACTCAGTGAACTTGTCTACCAGATCTTTTTGCTTCATCATCAGCATCTTCTTGAGAACTTCAGCCCCTGTAGTGCTTGCACTTTCTGGACAACTTTGTCCCTCAGCTGCTGACTCTGGGATAGAAGAATATCCATAGAACTGCCTCATAATGCTTTGCATAAACATGATCGGGTCGAAAGGATGCGTAAGCTTGACCCAGGCACGGCATTCAAACTTATCCGAATCATCATACACCTTCCTTATCACGGACACCTGCCCAAGAACACCACATGTTCCCCACACCGCAATCACCCTAAGATCCTTCCCCTGCTCCTTGCTGATGAGTTGCGCAAGATCTACCCTGGGCTTCATTGCTCGCCTCGCTTCATCGACGCCATACATTGTAGCACTGGCCTTACTGCCTGCAGCGTACTGCTCGGCGGCCGTGGCCACGGACTTTGAGCCAGCGGCAGGGCTCTTGATGAGGTGGTAGCGCAGGTTCCTCTGGCTGACATCCTCAACCTTGGCTCGGAGATCCTTCATCTGCACGGCCACATGGCGACGGTCAAGCAGCGTCCTCAGGATGTGCCACCAATAGGACGGCTTCTCAAGGCGAACGGCAAAGTCCTGGAGGCAGTCCTCCACATCGTAGCCCAGGTCGCGGACCTGCTTCACCCAGGTCTTGACCACCTTGTTGTCGTCTCGGTCGTCGTGAGCAACCATCAGGAACGACTGCATCATCTCAAGCTCGTCCCTGATGAAGGCCTGGTCGCGCTGCACTCCCAGCTGCAGCGCCACCTCCTCTGCAACGGCAGATTGGGCATAGCTAACAGCTCCATTCACCACGGACTTGCCCACGCTCAGCACCGTCGCCTCCATTGCTCCAACTCCCCTCTCCTGTTCACTCCTATTGATGTTGTGTGGAGCTGAGATAAAAATGCTAAACTGGTAAAAAAGCTCAATGTGGATCGAATGGAGTAGCTGTGCGCGGATGTGTTCACAGTAGCAGATAGGCAACGACTAGTAGTACAGAAGAGGGGTTGTTGGGAACAATAAATTTATCAAGTGCTTGCAGTGTGAAGACCATATGAAATAAATTACGCACAGGAGGGGTTGTTGGGACAGTAAATTTCTCATCAAGCCCTTGCAGCTTGAAGACCATATGAAATAAATTACCCATGTGAGGGGTTGCTGCCTTGTTGGGACCTGACCCAAGCATGCGAGCTCATTTGCCAATGAACCGTCCTTGCAAGACTTTGATTAGCTGTACTAGCTAGTGAGAACATGACAGACTGAGGATGCCTCAGCTCAGCAGTCCTATCTGCACGGGCACACTTTTTCAGTAAGAGAGCAAAGACAGTTGCATGCTGTTTATTAGGGCTAGTTGTAGCTGCTAAGTGCTAACCTTTGTAACTGATCTGGTTGTTAGTACTCTGCAACCATGTAAGGACTTCTTTACTAATTATAAATGAAAATGACAAACAATAGGGGGTTTCCCTACTGTAAATGGTCAAAAAAAATGTTGTTTATTAGAGCTGGCCGGCTAGAGTACTTTGTTTAGATACTATATTGCTAAGACTACTAATGGTTGCATATTGGAGCTAATCCCATCATTAGTAACAACTTGAGCCTCTAATGGTGATTCTACTTGTATCCAGTTTTTGATATTACCAAACTAGTCATTTCTTCATCAAGGAAGAAACTGTTTTACTCTCCTCTTTCTTTTCAATTTTCCGTTTTCACATCACCACAAATAATTAAGTATCCTAAAAACAACAAAATTATCCAAGCTTTGCAGAGTTCACTTGGCCATGCTCACAACCCAGTTTTATAGAATAAACTTCAACTTTGTTGGTTTCTGGCTCGAGGCATGAAGCCTTTGAACTGTAATTTGTGCACTTTCATTCAAAAGTGTAAAAATGGTTGGAGAAGCCAACTGACATAAACACAACAAACTCAGTTTCACACAAAAAATATAAAGCAGCTAGTACCAAACATTATAAGGTGCGAACTTACGTTGCAAGAAACCAGATATGGAATGATGATCGTATATCCAAGATGCAGGTGGGGAGCAAACCAAGCGTATTAATGTCACACGCCATGCTACCCGACAATGTAACTCCTTTCCCACAAAGCAAGGGTCTTGTAATTGCTTCCCATAGCATCACTCAAAGATCATGTTTTAGAATGGATGTATCAAGATGCCACAAAGGGGCCTACCAAACGCAAACAGAAAATGCAAAGTAAATCAGTCAAATATGTAAAAGGAATGGCAGGCAGATATTTCTCAAGTAAGGCAACAGGAGAACCCATTCACCTAATGTAAGGACGCACCGGGATAACAGAGTGCCAGTAACTCAATATTGCACTACTCAAAAGTCAGAAAACAGTATATATGTTTGATAAGAAAAGGTTAACAAAAGAAAATATGTAGTTATATACAGTAGGCCCAAAGATCAATGTACACTTCCGAGACTCCTGTTGCGCATTATCATGTACTCAGATGAAACATCAAAGGTATGGCATGGGCCTCATTCGGCAATAAATTTTCACACTTCGATGCATGTATAGTAAATAATCAGTTTCTCATCAAGCCCTAGCAACTTGAAGACCGTAAAGTAAGAACAAGGATCGATGCATATGAAACAAATTACTTATTTGAAAAATAAGTCAACTGACTAAATGATGACATGCATCTTCACATTCAAAGATCACTACGGAAAATATGGCCAATAATGTCAAGCCAGACAGATGAAATATGCACTTCATCATTGAGGCCATGACCTTTCCTTTTCGTCTGCATTTCATTTGACTCCAAAACCAGTCTGTGTGTAGTGCCTTAGCATGTTACAGTCTTGCTCACTGATACAACTAGAGGACACAATCAACACTCCTGAGCCCTGAAGGAATCTGTAAATGCAGAATTTTAGGGCATGAGAGAGGGACGTCTGATAATTCTTCATCTTGCACTCGAATTTATTAATGGTTCGCTGTGTGAAGTTTTGCAGCAAGCAGAACTGTATTTGAATTTTGAACAATCCCTAAGATGGTTATTTTTGGCCGAAGTCCGGCCCCTTTGATGGTTGTGATTGTATGATTTTCCATGAAGATTTATCTATTCTTAATTTTCTGAAACAAACCATAACTTCTATGTACGGCACGACATCCACTATTCTTCTACATGGTATGGATTCAGTTATTATGGCAAGTCCCTTCGTTGGCCTGGAAAATAAGCATGTTGAAAGGAAATGTCTGTCCCAGATCAATGGATATTCCCCATCCCACAGGCTCGAGAAGCACATCTAACACTAATGATAAAACTGCTGCACAAAGTCCTAGCACAGAACGCATACCCCTACATACATAAATGATATACCCGAGGAAACATTATAAAGTGATCTCCTTATTCAACACCCAGAATGTATAATGCACTGAGACAATATGCAGAACACCGCACATCCATAATAGTGTTGTAGGAATGATACAGGAGATTAAATAATTGAGTGTCTGATCTCAACCATCATAGACCTGTACTCTGATTAATAGAGTTCCCACTTACAGAAGATGTAATTTCAAAATAATACAAAGAATGCATCTATTACTTGAGTTTCAGGCATTGTGAATCCAAGCCTTGCAGACTTCACTTTACCATGCCAATTACTCTGTTTCCTAAAATGAACTTCAACTTTGCTGGTTTCAGGCTCGAAACACAACACCTTTGATGTACTTTATGCACCTTTAAAGCAAGTGTAAAATATGCTTGGAGAAGCGAGCTCACATAAACATGACAAACTAAGAGTCTGAAGAAAAATATAGAGCAGCGTGCACCAAGTACTATGAGTTGTGAACTTACATTCGCAAGCAATCAGATACGGAATAATGATGCATCTCCAAGAACGCAGGTGGGGAGCAAATTAAGAATGACAATCACACGCCATGCTACCGTATCATGTAATTCTCTTCCCAGACAAAACAAGGGCCTTGTAATTACTTCCCATAGCATCGCTGAAGTCATGGTTTAGATTTGATGGATCCAGGTGCCACAAAAGGGCCCTACCACACACGAACAAAAACTGCAAAGCAAATCAGTAAAATATGTACACGAAATGGCAGGCAGACTTTTCTCAATTCAGGCAACAGGAAAATCATCACCTAATGGAAGCACAAATAAAGGTAAGTAACAGAGTGCCAACAAGTCAGTATTTTACTACTCAGGAAACAGTAGAAACTTTTTAAGGAGAGAGGGTTAACAAACGAAAATACATATACAGTAGGCCCGAGATCAAAAAGGTCAACGTAACACTTCCGGGCTTCTCGTTGTGCACTAACATGTACTATTGCCATATTTTCCCATATCATCTCCGCGGCCAAAACATCACCAGAGTCTACAAGACAGCACAACACTGACGAATATTGCACATCATCCTTAAATCTCATTAACAATAAATTCATGAATGCTAGTACTACTTTGGCCTATGTACAACTGTCCAAAGCATACCTGCATGAGACTGAGCCATCACTCGGAAGCACTTGATACTTTGGCCTATGTACTGCGCCGTTTTCGCAACAGCATGCAACAGATCATACAAATGCCCCGCAACTGCCCACTGCACAAGAAAAAAGAATCACAAAACATCAACACTAACGCAGGAAAATAGCATACTATTACCCCACAGAGTGATGGGGTAAACAAAATTTTGAGGCGAGCACTGAACTGACATGGCATGGCCTTGTCTGACAACTAAGCGGCCTAACTGCATCCAGTTCAGAGAGAACACGATCCCCCAATCTCAATTTCTAGACAAGGACGGGCACACGAGCGGTCAAGCTCGCGGAGAAGGCGGAGCTCCCGATGCATAGCGTATCAGCGCCGCTGCGGTCGGTCGAAGCACGCGAGGGAGATCGCGGCGTCGAGGACCCTGGAGGCGGAGGCGGCGGCGGCGGCGCTGGGGTCGAGGGATGAGGTGGAGGCAGAGAGTGGGTCGCCGGCGGGGAGGAAGGGGTGGAGAGGCGGAAGGCTACACCGGCGAGCAGGTGGGTGGGGTCGTCTAGGGGAGGAGGCGCCATTTTTGGGGGGGGCAGGAGATGCGGGGGTTTGCCGCCGCCACGGCGACGGCGACGGCGAGTTTCTTTTTTTTTTCCTTCAGCGTGCGTAAGTTTTTTGGGAGGGGGCGGGTGGGCTTCTGTGCTTTCGCTGGAAATGGGCTAATTTGAAGATTTGGGCTGTACAACGAGACCCTTTTCTTTTAGAACATGTACAACGAGGCCTTTTTTTAGGGGTATATGTACAATGAGACTTTTTTTTAGAAGAACGTACAATGAGACCTTTTTTTTTATGAGAAACACCTGTAACTTTATTCACACTCATAACAATTACAGGTACAGTGATTTGGACTAAGATCTAAGAAAATACAAAGTAATTCCTATGGCTAAAAATTACAATGAAATCTCTTGAAAACACCTTTTTCATGGCGTAAATCACTGCTCGAAGAAATGTTCCAAAGACTTCGGTAAAGAGGTTGTAATTTGACTGGAGCAAGCAACGATGTTGTCACTCTTTCACCTGCATGAACATTACCAATAATGATTTTTGAGAGCGTCTTGAGTCGCCCATCCAAAAAGATGAGAAGTCTTGATCGATTAACGTACTTGGGCTATGGATGATCGCCTAGAAGTGCAGGCCGTCGGTTCACCATATTTTCACATGGTGTCGATGAAAAATTCCACCTCCACAAGGAATCAGACCAACAAAAAAAGCTTGACACAGCGACATAAACTCATCAGACCCGAACAACTGGATCTGCAAGAACAGAAAACTCTCCAACCTCATAGCACTGCCAAAAAAAAAGATAAAAAATTATTCTCACGATAATCACTAGACATTGACGAAGAACATATTGGTCTTTTTTAGGGATATGTACAACAAGACCGGTGCGGTGGACAGTGAACAAACGCATACCCCCTCGGACTATGGGCCGGCCCAGTGAGGGACGCGGGCACCTGTTGATTTTTTTTCATTCTTTTTACGTTTCTTTTTAAAAACTTTTACCCATTTTTAATTTTTATGAAATTCTAAAAATGTTCATAAATTGAAAAATAATGAAATTCAAAAACTATTCATGAATACAAAATATTTTTACGAATTCATAAAAAATTACATGGATTAATTTGAAAATTGTTCATGAATATAAAAAATATTATTAATTCAAAAAACAATCAATTAATACAATAACTGTTCATGAATAGAAAAGAAAATGACGACATGGCCTTGTACAGCATGGGCACGTTTGTATCTCGCTTATAGCGAGACAGACGCTCGCATCGCCTCAAGGGAGATTCTAGTGGGCCGGGCATATGTGATATGTTTACAAATAGAGATCCGCCGAATGGAGGCATCTTGCAAGATCATACTATACTTTGGAAGAGTCTACAGAGCTATACGTTGATTACATGTCGAGCACCCAACCAGTTGACATGCTCCAATAGTAAAATCTTACATTGAACCGTGCTAGTCAGACTGTCAAAGTATCCAGAACATATAAGACTAATGAAAATCTTCAAAAGCAACATGAATATTTTCTCTCTTTTTTTGCGAAAGGAAAGTAACATGAATCAGTTCAAGTATTACTATAGTGCTACGGGCAACGGCTAATAACAGAATAGAGGAATAAATTGTTGGGAGGGAAAATTAATAAAAGTCTGATGCATCAGGCAGAACTAAAAAATCCAGCACTGACATAAGTGACTCTGCACACACTTGTCATCATAAAGCTAATCTTCGGTTCAATTATCAAAGCGATAGAAAATAAAGGGCGTGGATTTGACGATACATAGCTAATATATCTCAGCTGTGGAGATTTAATTTGCCTCGTGGTGACCATGCTTTCGCTGCTTGTGATTTGATATAGCAAGTCGTCGAGTGAGGATTGGCTGAACGTGTTTTCGCTGCTTGTGATGGAGTAGTCTCTGAATATTAGTTCTTATTGTTGCCTGTTGGGCACCGGCAAATTATCTATTATTTTACAATCTATTAATAAAAGACTTAGAATAATATAAAGAATAGATTCGTCTGTAAATAGATAATTTGGCGCATTATCTATTTTGCAGGACAAGAGAAAGAGAGTCTGAGCCATGAATATTGCTACAAGACGTGCAATTATTCCTCAAGAAAATTAAAATATAGATAACAGTACGCTTGAACTAAAGCAAATCATTGGGTTTTTTTTTGCGAGACAAGAAAGAAAGAGTCAAAGCCATAAACCGTTGCAAGATTTGTATCCGTTTCTGAGGAAATTCGAAATATAGAGAACAATAGGTTCAAACTAGAGCAAATCATTGGTGTCTACTCCACGAGACAAGAAAGAAAGAGCCAACGCCATGGATCGCTACAAGATATGCAGCCGTTCCTCAAGAAATTCAAAATATAGAAAACAATAGGCTCGAACATCATCTCCGAGCCGGGGCGGTTTTTCGAGCCGGAGCGGCGACGCTCCGGAAGCCGCTCCCCCGTCACCGACTGCCACGCCGCCGCCCCACGCGACACCGTGGAGAGGCGCTCCGTCCACGCCCTAGAGGTAAACGGCAAGGAGCTTCGCGGAGTATATATGGGGTCGCCGCCGCGCGCTGACGCCAGCTGGCCGGCCGATGCTTCAGGAGATATGCTTGGAACAACATGGTCGTCACTGACGAGTGCCTCAAGACGGACCCCCTTAGGCACCGCCGGGCCCCGCCGTCGCCGAGGGCCGCCGCCGTTTTGCTGGTTGAACGACCTCACCAAGGCACGAGCATGTACTACCTGTGGAGGAAGAGCCGTGCATGCAGGCGCATGGTGAGGTCGTTCAACCGGCAAAAACGCCGGCTCCTCGTCGATCGGGAAGTTCATCCTCGCCCACGATCATGGCACGGGTAGAGACCGGCTAGGACCTGGAGCATGTCAAAGGATCAACAACAAACAAACAGACAGACAGACAAACATTGGTGAAAGACAAAGGCCAGACAGACTTACTTACTGTGCGAGGCGACGACCGAGGAGCTCCTCGTTGTTGAGCTTGAGCAGAGCTCTGCTCCACGAGGAAGGAGCTTGTGTGCGTGTGTCCCTGTGTTGTGTGAGGGGAGAAAGAAGGTGCGGGAGAGGACTGCAATGTAAAGAGGACGGGGAATACGATTCCGACGACATGGGACGGTGCCATTCCTTTCTCCGGTTCCATTCGACGTACGGCGGCAATCAGTGAGCGCACAGGCAGGGAATACTGTTCCTCTAGCGTCTCTCATTCGATTCCCACTCAGTAGCTCCTATGTCTGGTGTGGACGTGGATGCATGAGCAGCCAAGCTTAACTCGATCGGGATTTGGTTCTAGCTTCAGATTCCGCACTTCAGAGAGACCCGTTGAGTCAGTTCAGTCACACGATCTGACTAATCCACGCAGACTGAAGGAACTTTTTATTTTGAAAACAGAGACATGAGTATTTGTGGAAATGATACTGAGAAAACTCGTGGGGTAATGCAGCGTTGTAGATCCAAGCGGATGCACTGTCAAAGAAAGAAATAAGATCATTGTCGAATGCAGACCATGGAAGCAAGTTGATTTCCAGCATTGTCCATGAACAGTACGTAGCTGGCAAGAAGCTTGTGGCCGGCAAACACCTTTATTCGTCGGAATCTCCGAGGACAGCCACAAGCATGAAGAACCAAGTCACCATATCAAGAACATGGAAAGAACAAGCAATGATGTCGCATGGAAATTAATGGGTGCCGATCGTCGGCCATGGACGACCACGCGGTGAATACGCTAGAGGGAACTTATAAATGGAAGGGATGGAGTAGTGGACAGAAACAACATTTGAATGAACTTACTGAAGCAATACCTAGAGCAACACATACCGTCAGAACTAGGTGTGCTGCTAATAGAAGCAAACCAATCGATTCAGATATTTTCACCCGGTGTCAAATTAACTGCAAGAAATACAAGCATAGATATATGGGACTGTGATTGCAGTTGACAGGTACTCCCTCCGTCCGGAAATACTTGTCATCAAAATGGATAAAAGGAGATGTATCTAGACGTATTTTAATTCTAGATACATCTCTTTTTATCCATTTTGATGACAAGTATTTTCGGACGGAGGGAGTATAAATGGATGCTTTGCATTGCCTGCCCAGGCTGCAGTTAATTTACATGATCTGTACTACTACTTCCAAACCCAGCAGCAAAAGGTTGACTTAACTGACAACTTGGGCCTGAACCGCCCAGGTTCCCATTCTAGTTAGCAAAAAACCCTACATTCCCTGGAACAATAAGTTCCTACCATAGATCATAGACAAGAACACATTGCCGCACAAACAAATCACAGAAAAACTATCGGACAAGGCCGGCCACCAGATCAAACTACATGGGGAACCCACAATAATCACAATAGAGTATCAAAAGGACACTCTGCCTACTAAGAGTGATTACTGGAACGCGACCATACCTGCAGACCAGCAGAGACATACGAAGTGGACACCGACAGGTGCCTCTCAAGAATGCCAGCGCCATGATCCAGAAATGGGGAACATACCCGCTGCGACCCTTGGCTGTGTTTCCATGTGCTCGAGAACACGAGCATTCTGCAAGATACAGTACGCCAGCTTGACCTGATCATTGTAGCACCGGAACCCGGTCGCTCATGTAGACTGTCCTGAGATGACCATGGTGACTCATATGGGAGCCTTCCGCCTCCACCACCTCATCGCTCCCACTGTCGTCAAGGTTCAGATATACCATCTGCATTTCAAAAGTTTGGAATCAGTCGGTCAAAGCAGTCCAAGTACAGGTCTTTCCTGAAGAATGATGCAATCAGGCAGTAGCAGTATACTTGGGATCCAAGTATTTGTTTATATAAACTGATAAAATGGCACTCACATCCAAATGCAAAGTCTCCAGTCGGGGCGCAATATCCAAACATCAGGTAAGTTGAAGAACTCCGTTATCGGCATTTGGCTGCCTAGAGAAGACAGTTAATTGGACAAGTCAGATGCCTCGAATGCATAAACATGCCATGTGATCTTGTTGTCAGCTACTGCAACTGAAACATAACAAGGACAAATAACATGACATTAAAATCCAATTTCAAGAACTATAATGTACGCAAACAAGAATAAAGGGCAGCCAAATACTGTAGCTCCATCTTGCGCAGGGTCCGACCACAAACAAGAATGAATGAATAAATTAATAAACACCAGTTAACCTGTTCATATCCAAGTATGCAAGCTTCACTGGAAAAATACTTGGAACTAAAGTGAATACATGGGCCAGTCCTTCGCTGCCTTTAGACATTATTATTGTAGCCTTATCTAATTTCGAGCAACCATGAAGTACTATAGGGATCCGTTGCCCTTCGTACCCAAAACAGGCAAGATCAGCAGCATGAAACTACACTCAACCATCTTGACATTCATTCCTTGAATTAGTAAATGTTGAAGTTTGTAAAGTTGTTGTGATATGCTTACATTAGTCCTTCTGAGTACTGTCAACCCACACATACCTGGGTGTGGCTTTATAGAAACAGCAGCGAGACACAAAGAATGCACACAAGAGCTGCCTTGAACACCCAAAGGCCTCAAGAGGAAAGTGACGAACTTCTTGGGATGGCGAATAATTTTTCTTCACCCGATGCAGAAGTTATCGACCCCTATCCCACTATGCCATTCAGTAATCCAATTTACAGCCTCAGTGAACTTAGCTCGTTTTATTTTGAGAAAATTATCAGTGTGTAAATCCAGATCACTGGGGCCATAAAAACACAGATTACAGCGGAATGTCTAGAGCATTTTCCAACTTCTCGAAACAATGCTTGTCCTCCTCACAGACTCTTTAAGAGGAAGCAGTGACATCACTACAGGTTGAATCTCCCATGACATGGGTCAAGGAAGGGCCTGAATTTTTAGTAGAGAGTACACCACAGGAATCACATCAAGGACTAATTTTCACGCACTGGTTGGATCCTTAGGGTAACAGTGAAATGCTTAAGTAAAGAGTACTTTTTTTTTTGCCCAGGCGAGGAAGGTTCTCCATCAGTGAGTACGGCTCGTCGCTGACCCTGTGCTGGTGCTCTGCTCCGCCGCCTCATCGTCCAAGTGGTGCGCTGCGGGGAGGAAGGAGCGGCGGGTTAATGGGGAAAAGGGATCCGCAATCGATCGATCTACTCAGGAATGTCTACACTGCTGCTTACTTGCTTCGCCAGAGTACGAGGAGGGGGCGGAGGAGGAGCGGCTACTTCGCCGTCGTCTTCTCCGGCCTCGGCCATCGCTTCTGGAAGATCGTCGGAGCTCCGGCCAAGGCCCCTGGAGGCTGGAGCGATAGGCTAGGAAAACAGAGGAGAAGAAATGCGATGAGAGAGAGACGGTTGTTCTTGGATGGGCTGGGCTCGTTCTCCAGCCCAGCTTCATGGACCGAGACCCACGAGCTCTTCCTGTGTCTCTGGCCGAGGCGGGCGCTGCAGCGTTGCTTGCCATATACATTAGTCCCACCTCGGAAGTTTACGGCGCGCGGAACCGGTTTATAAGGCGAGGCGCGGCAGCTTGTAGCACGACCTTACTTGAACAGGATCTGTTCTATAGGCTCGTACCGCTGCATCCTTTACCAATAAGGAGGCAAGCACTTCAGTCTGGTTGATGAATTCTGACCACTGGGCCAGAGCGTGATTAACGGCTCAGATTCACCTGATGGGTGCATCTACGGCTGTAGAGAATCGTTCCTGCCTGGCTCACACCTGTGCAGGGTGGCCCAGTGTTTGTCTGACAGACACAAAAAACTTTTTTATTTTTATTTTCCTGCAGAAATAATCTG
The DNA here is from genome assembly GCA_021437245.1 of Aegilops speltoides. Classification (NCBI taxonomy): domain Eukaryota; kingdom Viridiplantae; phylum Streptophyta; class Magnoliopsida; order Poales; family Poaceae; genus Aegilops; species Aegilops speltoides. The sequence continues at coordinate 58,068,750 of CM038147.1, forward strand.
CCATCTTTTTCTGACAGACACAAAACTATTTTTTGGTTTTCTAATGCAAACCTTTTCTCATTGCCTAAAGAGTCATCTTCAAGAAAATAATCTGCAGTTCCATTTTCAAACTTCTTTAGCCACATAATCTAACTCATTTTTTCCTCTGCAGAATGTCAAGCACCTACAAATAATCTGTAGTTATATTTTAAACTTCTTTAGCCACACAATCTGATTCACCTTTTAGGTTCTTCAACCACAGAATCTATTTCTATTTGTAATCATACATACAACTGAAATTATCTATGATTCAGTTCATGATATACAGATATAGCAACAGGAGTCAGTAGAGCCAGCCAATATGGTTCACCACTGCTCCTTCTACATATCAGAGACTTAAGATGTGTGTCGAGTGTGAGTGTGATAGTTGCCCCAGAACAAAAAACCACGTCGAGTTCAACCATCACATTGACAGCATTATTTCTTTGCTCCAAGAACCAACCCAACTGGCTTACAGCACCCATCATCAAGAGTATTACTCGTACATGATACCGCGATCAGCGCTTGATCGACGCCAAACTTTGCTTGAGCATTCACCAGCCGAGTTCTTTCCGCAGTTAGCAGTAGCTTCAGCGGCACCTGACAGGGACAAACAATAACCTCTTGTAATAAGTTACAAAAAAAAAAACAAACCTGCCCAGGCTGCAGTGAGGGTTCCCATGATGTGTTTTACATCTGTACTACTCCCAAACCCAGCAGCAAGAGGTTGAATGAACCGACAAGTTGAGCCTGGACCGTTCAAGTTCCAGTTTCAGTTGGCAAAAATTCCCACAGTTCGTGGAACAATAAGTTCCTACCATAGATAGATCACAGGCTCATAAATGAGAACACATTGCCGCAATCAGACGACACACAAACAAACCATAGAAAAACAAGGGGCTCGAGCTAGAGCAAATCATGGGTATCATCTCGGAGGCTGTTTTCGTCTTCCGCATACACAATCATACACTCACTACTTCATGTGCAGAACAGAATCCGCATTCTTGAAAACAGGAGCCGGGGCCGAGCGCCGCTTCGCCATCACCAACTGCTACGCCACAGGCCCATGCGACACCGTGGAGAGGTACACTTTGCCGACTCTGGGGCCGCCACCGCTGACGCCCGGCTGGCCGGACGCGGGCGGGCTAACCGCACTCCTTGCGGGCCTAGCCAATGGGGTGAGACCCAGTTCTCAAGAACATGATGACCGCCGCTGTTTTGCTGGTTGAACGACCTCATCGTGGCACACGCAGATCTCCCTGACACTTGTCGAGGAAGAGGCGGTTGACATGGTGAGGTCATTCAACCGGCAAAAACGCCGGCTCCTCATCAGGAAGCTCATCGTCATGTTCATCCTCGCCCACGATGTACGGGAGGATGTCTCCGATCATGGCATGGCAGTAGAGACCGGCCCGGGACCTAAAACATGCCGACAATTAGATTAGAGACTAGTAGCATTTTCTTGATCTTAGCACTCCTAACTAGAACGTCTGTAATAAATGAACAAACGAACGAACGATCATTCTAAGACCAGACAAACACACTTGGTACTTACTTGTGCGAGGTTCTCGGAGCCGAGCTCTGCTTCACGAGGAAGGCCCTTGTGTGTGTGTGTGTGTGTGTGTGTGTGTGTGTGTGTGTGTGTGTATTGGGGAGGGGAAGAAGTTGCGAGGGACGCAATATAAAGAGGTGAGTGGGAGGGGAATGTGATTCCGACGGCATGGGCGGAGGAGGTGAGTGGGAGGGGAATGTGATTCCGACGGCATGGGCGGTGTATGCGCCCGTGATCTCCAGCCACTCCTTTCTCCGGTTCCATTCGACATACGGCGACAATTAGTGAGCACAGGGAATACTTTCTCACTCTCATCTCCTCCACTCCTTTCAGCAGCCATATGCGTGCGCTCAAGGATCAAAAGCTGAAAGCCCCGTTTGTTTGGGCTTTTGCTTCTGCTTTTGCAGTAAGCCAAAAGCTGAAGCAAAAAAAGCCCCCTATTTAGGAGCTTTTTTGGCTTTTTTGTCAAAGTGGGGAAACTACAAAAGCAGAAGTAAAATCCCAAACAAACAGGGCCTAAATTTGGTTCTGGTTCAGACCTTGGGGAAAAAGCAAGAGAGATAATCTGAAAAGAGGGAAGAAATAGTCGCATTGGGTGGTGGGTGTGTGGGGAGAGATGTAGCTTCAACACCATGTGAAAAGAGTCTGGTTCAGAATTTAACGAATCCAGATGGACCAAGCAAATTTAAAGGGAGATTAGACAACAGAAACTTGTGAAAATAGTACACTAATATGAGAGTTTTCATGCGATGATGGCAGCACTGTATGGATGCAAGTACAAGCAAGATATCAGCACGGTCCATAATCGTGCGGCACTGGCACCACACTTTTATCATTGGATAAACAAATCTCTAATGGCAGTACAATAGACATTCAGATATACACAACAGGCGGTAAAAGATGATCTTTGAAAACACGTACTGTCAGGTTTAAGTGTGCTGCTAATACAAGTAAACAACCGATTCAGATATTTTGCCCTGGTGTCAAATTAACTGCACGAATAGATGTACGGGTGGGATTGCAACTGAAAATCAAAGGGAGATGAATGAGGGGAGGGAGTTAGATGGTGGCAAAAACACCCATATAGAGGTCAGATGGATGTGGAGTTTAATTAGTGACATTTAACTCACAAGCTGCAGTGAGGGTTCTCATGATGTGATCTACATCTCTTCTACTGCCAAACCTAACATCAAAAGGTTGAATGAACCGACAAGTTGAGCCTGAACCGTTCAAGTTCCCATTTCAATTGGCAAAAAATCCTACAGTTCTTGGAACAACATGTTCCTACCAGAGATAAATCAAGCTCATAAAGGAGAACACATTGGTGCAATCAGAGAATACATAAAAAAAATCCTAGAGAAACTATCGGAGGAGGCTGACTACTGGATCAGCTATAGGGAAAATCTACAACAGCCAAAAGGAAGTATCAAAAGGACACTGCCTATCAAGAGTGATTACTGGAACATGACCATACCTGCAGATTCGTAGACAGACAGAGTGGACGACAACAGGTGCCTCTCAAGAATGTCAGTGGCATGGCAAGGTCCAATACTGACACTTTTTACACTAACCACATAGTAAGTTGTAGAGCAGCAGCAGCTCCACATTCCCCGGTGATAGCAGAGAAACCTTGATGGGTTGATGTCGTGTTGTAATGTTGATCTGTCGGATATGAGAGATCGGTGGATATTGACGAGGTATTAAAGGAGGCAGATGGCTGTGTTGTGCTTCTGAATCAAACACCTGTGCATAAGAGCTGTCCAGAAATGAATGTCGAGTATTTTTTTTTTTTATGACATGGCTGGATGAGAGGTTTGCAGAAGTAGTTAGTGGGAGACAACCTTTAATAATAGATGATTAGAAACGGAACATGCTGTCCATCTAAAATGGCAGTCTACAACAGAATATGATGCGAAAACAATCAGGCTCTTCACATAAACTTCTGGATCCTCCATCGATCATTTTAAAATTGGGGTAATTATCCTCATCGGTGAGTTATCTCTCTAAGAATTCTTGATGTCCAGCCTCGCTTATCATTTAGGCCAGCAAAATGAACCATGAAATCTCCATCTGAATAAGCCCCTGCACAGTCAACATGCAATGAGCAACTATGTGCAGATGATAATGGCAATGTATGAAGTGACAACATGAATTTGGTGAGAATTTGAAAAATAATCATGATTCAAGCACCAAACAAACATGCAGCATGGATAGTTTTCTAAAAAGAATCCAGGAGAAGTATTTAATTCATCAAACAGAGCTTCAATTTTCAATTTCAAATTTATTTGTGTTATGATAAATAAAAAGGAGAAAACTGTTGTTAGTGGTGACTTTTGTCTTCTTTCTCTAATTCTATAACTTAGAATATATCAAGGGCTTCTCCTTTTAGTTTCTTCTAGCACGAGTCAAGATTGGAGTTGACACTTCGAACAGATGTTTGAGTAACTAATGTCCACCTTTTAAATTCATCCAGGCCTAATTTTTCATATTTTCACGAAATGGATACTTGCACCTGATATGTGCCATACATAACAGGCAAAACTTCTTCTGAAGAAAGGGAGTGTTTACTTGTGTGAATGGCTTATTTCAGTTAAGAACTAAAATATGATTATAAATTAGTGAAGCAGTGGCCAACAGGAATAAGGTGACCAAGAACAACCCAGAGTCTGGTTGGTTATAAACAACTGACATGTTACATATGATATTTTTCTTGAGAGGACCGTACCGAATTGGCAGAGAACAGTACATGTCATCTTTCTTGTTCATGAGTAACAGGCTCCTGATTTAATTCAGATTCTATTTCTTTAGAGTGGGAACAATCATGTATTCAGAAACATTACACTTCAACCACATATATCATGTGCTCAGTTCTAAATACCAGTGCACCGTTTAGCTTAGTGTGGACTGATATTCAATCACAAAAGGCACATGTAGCACTTCAATTTGCACCTGCTATGTTAACTTTTGGCAAACCTAAGAAGTAATATGAGCATAGTAGATAATGAGATAAATCTGAAGAACTCTTAGGAGATCCAGTCTTCATTACCAATCCAGTGCTTCTTTCACTTTCAAATGTAAATAACTGCAGCATCTATGGAATAAATAGTGAATAAGCATATCAGGAAACCTTTCCATGTAGTGGACGGGTGGAAGATCAGGCGGTGAACTGATTTCCACGTAGCAACCCAAGGGTATGAGTTGAAGAGGCACTGCATCTTTGCTATACGGACGTGTGCTTGTGTTTCTTCAGGTGACAAGTGATCCACAATATGCTTCAGTGCTGCATTATCCCCACTTTTGGTGGAACCAAATTGAACAAATGATGTATGGTTCCACCATGTATCCAAAAATCTCTCACTCCATTTCGACCTCCTTATGAAGAACAGTCCTACACGAGGAGCATGGTTAATACTTGACGGATGAGATGTCCATATCTTATTTTGTGCTGAACCTCCTGTCTATTAACTTGATCAGTTTGCTCTAGCCCACAAATATGGATCAGCCTCATTGTACAAATGAGTCATACTAAACTATCATATGCTTATTCTAAAGATACAGTAGTAGGTGAGCAGACATTCGTGTTAATGAGTGTGCTATATCACAGGAGTTGCCATTGCTTTGCTAGTCAGATGATTTTGACAAAGATAAAGTAAAAAATGAACAATGTGCCAGTTTCGCCTACCGGCATTAACCCCGTTGATATCCTCTGTCAGAATGAGATCAGGCGATGCATCGAAATCACTATGCCCAATCACCGAGAACAAAATCTCCTCCTTCAGTAAAAGCAATCAGGATAAAAAAACTTACATTAACTACATAAGCAACTCAGAGGGCCTCGAAATATTCTTGCAAACTTATTGGTTAGAACAAGATTCCATAAAAGCATCAGGCTTACCAACGAGATGTCAGGGTTGGTAACCAGCGTGTCCTGAAATCAAGGGTTGATTAAGATCAATGAACCAGCACGATTGGTTCCAAGGGAGTAAGAAGCATCACATCACATAGGAGAGCATAAACCAACAGGGGGGTGGTGGCGCAGCCGCGGCGACCCACCGCGTCGTTCCAGAAGAGCCAGTGGTGGCGGCGCAGGTGGGCGCGGAGGGCGAGGACCTTGCTCCAGGCGGGCGGGCGGGCGGGGTCGACCGCGCCGGGGGGAAGCGCGGCGAGGCCGTACCCGTGCGCGGCCGCGTAGGCGCGCTTGTTCCGCGCGGTGGCCGCCAGCACGCCGCGGAAGGACCGCCCCCGCACGCCTCGGCCCGACAGGCCCTCGTCGGAGAGCGTGACGATGGAGAAGCTGAGGCGCTGTACGGCGAGGGGGCGGTGGCCGTCGGCGGGGGGCAGGCAGCGGCGGCCCAGGGAGTTGGCGCGGCGGAGGAGGAGCGCGGAGAGGGGCGGGAGGAGGAAGAGGAGCAGGAGCGGGAGGAGGAGGAGAAGGTGGCGGTGGCGGATGCGGAGGCGGAGGCGAGCACGGTTATGCGGGGAGCGGCGCGCCCGGGCGCCCATCTGAGGTCGCCGCCGGTGGCTGAGATGGGTGGTAGAGCAAATCAAGCAACGAAACTCTGCTCGTGAAGTGAAGACTCGTGTCTTCGCATGTTCTTCTGTGCTCTGTTCCGAACAGTCATGCACTCACTGAGTTTGATACTCCTTCGTCCTAAAATAACCTAAAATAAGTAAGTGTCGTTGGTTTAGTACAATTTTATATCCACTTTACACTAAATCAGCGACACTTACTTTGAAACGGAGGGAGTATGTGTTTGCACACCAACTCAGTTTAACTCAAATTTTAAACCAAAATAATTCAAAATTTTACGTCTCTACCTCACACAGTTCACAACATTCCAAAAGTATACCTTTTCATTTTCATTATTCAAATATAACGTAGGCCCTCGTCGAAGAGCGTCGCGATGGAGAAGCTGAATCGGTGCCCGGCGAGGGGGCGGTGCCCGACAGCGGGCGAAAGGCATCGACGGCTCGGCAGAGTTGGTGTGGCAGAGGAGGGCAGAGACGGGTGGGAGGAGAAGAAGGTGGTGGCGACAGAGGCGGGCACTATGATGGATGGTGCAGGGCGCTCGTGTGGCCACCTTAGGTCGCCAGCGGTGGCTGCGACTAGTGCTAGTAAATCGAGCAACAAATCTTAGCTTAGGGCAACTCAGATCCGGGTCACCTAAGCGACCCCAAATGTTCAGACCGAGCGGTCGGTCCAAACACTTTTAGGCATCCAACAGGGCTAATCTAAAATTTCCGGACTCGTCAGGACGTCCGAATCCCACAAACCAACACCAAAGTCGGGGCAAATTTGGGGAAGTCCGGACGTCCACCACGTCGTACTCCGACCCCTCGGACCCACCCCAAACTAAGCTGGAGCTCGCGCATTCTCACAATCCCGCCACTACTCCCACGCAAAAGTCCGCTCCTCTGGCTGCCTCCACCCTGATTACAACCGCCAAAACCTCGCCGTCCTCCGTTGCATGAGCCGATCATGATGTTCGTCGTCCCATTGGACCCAAAGGTGTCCACCTGCAAGGTGTTGTGCGCTCTCCACCAAGGTCGGCGTGCCAAGGAGAAGAAGAACGCGGAGAAGGTTGTGCCGGCTGGTTAGGCTGCACCTCGTCATCCACAACACATTGTTGGGCTGGTGTCGCTGGGTAATTGAAGGCCTGGGCCCTACTACTACGCCCATCACCTCGGTACGCCTGACACACAAAAATCATTGTGTCCTCCTTCACCTCTGGCCATCCAGCGTTGTTGTCTGTCAATCTCAACAACAAAACAATTACATCTTCATGGTGTTGCCGACACTTGTCCGGTTGCGGATTACCACTGAAGTTCTCGTCCGTCGGTACCTGGTAACCATTTGCTAAAATGCCTCAACCAAGCGCGACAGCAGCAGACGACGAGATTGGAAAACAAAGATTTAATAGGAGTCACATCAATCACTATTAGATCTTCATCATTATTATCAAGAAAACTAGAAGAACACGCTTTCACAAATCATTCTTTTTTAGCACCCATCCTTGTGGTTCTTTCTTTGCACTCTTCAATGGAAATTCTCATGGCTTTGAGAGACTCATTGATATCATGCTTAGGTGGAATAGAGCTAAGTTTCAAAGAATCAACATCAAGAGAAATTCTATCCACGTTTCTAGCCAACTCATCAATCTTAAGCATTTTTTCTTCAATCAAAGCATTGAAATTCTTTTGTGAACTCATAAATTCTTTAACACTATTATCAAAATCAAAGGGCATCTTATTAAAATTTCCATAAGAGTTGTTGTAGGAATTACCATAATTATTAGAGGAATTACTAGGAAACGTCCTAGGATTAAAATTTCCTCTGTACGCGTTGTTACCAAAAATTGTTCCTACCAACAAAATTCACATCCATAGATTCATTATTATTCTCAATCAAAGTGGACAAAGGCATATCATTAGGATCATAAGAAACACTTTTATTAGCAAACAATTTCATAAGTTCATCCATCTTTCCACTCAAAACATTAATTTCTTTAATCGCATGAACTTTTTTACTAGTAGATCTTTTGGTGTGCCATTGAGAATAATTAACCATAATATTATCTAGGAGTTTAGTGGCTTCTCCTAAAGTGATTTCCGTAAAAGTGCCTCCCGCGGCCGAATCTAGAAGATTTCTAGAAGCAAAATTCAATCCGGCATAAAAATTTTGTATAATCATCCACAAATCCAAACCATGTGTAGGCCAATTACGTATCATTAATTTCATCCTCTCCCAAGCTTGTGCAACATGCTCATGATCAAGTTGCTTAAAATTCATAACCGTTCCTAAGGGAGATGATCTTAGCGGGAGGAAAATACTTAGAGATAAAAGCATCTTTGCACTTATTCCATGAATCAATAGTATATTTAGGAAAAGAAGAGAACCAAGTTTTAGCACGATCTCTAAGCGAAAACGGAAATAGCTTCAATTTAACAATATCATTATCCACATCTTTCTTCTTTTGCATATCGCACAAATCAGCGAAGTTGTTTAGATGGGTAGCGGCATCTTCACTAGGAAGGCTAGAAAATTGATCTTTCATAATAAGATTCAACAAAGCGGTATTAATTTCACAAGATTCAGCATCGGTAGTAGGAGCAATTGGAGTGCTAATAAAATAATTGTTGTTGGTATTGGAAAAGTCATACAATATAGTATTGTCTTGAGCCATTGTGACAAGCAATCAATCCAACACACAAGCACACAAGAAGCAAGCAAAAAGAGACGAACGGAAGAGGGGCGAAGAAAAGACAAACATTTTCAAAAATTGTTTTAGAAGTGGGGGAGAGAAAAACGAGAGGCTAATGGCAAATAATGTAATGCAAGGGAGAAGAGTTTATGATGGGTACTTGGTATGGCTTGAGTTGGCATAGATCTCCCCAGCAACGGCGCCAGAAATCCTTCTTGCTACCTCTTGAGCTTGCATTGGTTTTCCCTTGAAGAGAAAAGTGTGATGCAGCAAAGTAGTGTAAGTATTCCCTCAGTTTTGAGAACCAAGGTATCAATCCAGTAGGAGACGACGCACAAGTCACCGAATACCTGCACAAACAATCAAGAACTTGCAACGAACGCGATAAAGGGGTTGTCAATCCCTTCACGGTCACTCGCGAAAGTGAGATCTGATAGAGATAATAAAGTAAATATTTTTGGTATTTTTGTTGTATAGATTGGAAAGTAAAGATTGGAAAATAGTAAACAGGATTCAATAATATGGAATAGAGATGCAGTATAATGGAAAAGAGACCCGGGGGGCATAGGTTTCACTAGTGGCTTCTCTCGAGATAGCATGTATTACGGTGGGTGAACAAATTACTGTCGAGCAATTGAATGAAAAGCGCATAATTATGAAGACATCTAAGGCAATGATCATGAACATAGGCATCACGTCTGTGTCAAGTAGACCGAAATGATCCTGCATCTACTACTATTACTCCACACATCGACCGCTATCCAGCATGCATCTAGAGTATTAAGTTCATAAGAACGGAGTAACGCATTAAGCAAGATGACATGATGTAGAGGGATAAACTCAAGTAATATGATATAAACCCCATCTTTTTATCCTTGATGGCAACAATACAATACGTGCCTTGCTGCCCCTACTGTCACTAGGAAAGGACACCGCAAGATTGAACCCAAAGCTAAGCACTTCTCCCATGGCAAGAAAGATCAATCTAGTATGCCAAACTAAACCGATAATTCGAAGAGACTTGCAAAGATATCAAATCATGCATATAAGAATTCAGATAAGAACCAAATAATATTCATAGATAATCTTAATCATAAATCCACAATTCATCGGATCTCGGCAAACACACCGCAAAAGAGTATTACATCATATAGATCTCCAAGAACATCGAAGAGAACTTTGTATTGAGAATCAAAGAGAGAGAAGAAGCCATCTAGCTAATAACTATGGACCCGAAGGTCTGTGGTAAACTACTCACGCTGCATCGGAGAGGCAATGGTGTTGATGTAGAAGCCCTCCGTGATGGACTCCCCCTCCGGCAGATCACTGGAAAAGGCCCCATGATGGGATCTCACGGGTACGGAAGGTTGCGGCGGTGGAAAAGTGGTTTCGTGCCCCCCCCGATGTTTTAGGGTATAAGAGTATATATAGGCGAAAGAACTAGGTCGGTGGAGCTACGGGGGGCCCACGAGGGTGAGGGGCGCGCCCTCCTGCCTCGTGGATGCCTCGTTGTGTCTCTGACTTCAACTCTAAGTCTTCTGGTTTTCTTTCGGTCCAAGAAAGATCATCGCGAAGGTTTCATTCCGTTTGGACTCCGTTTGGTATTCCTTTTCTGCAGAACTCTAAAATAGGTAAAAAAAAAAGAAAACAGAAAGCACTGGGCCTCTGGTTAATAGGTTAGTCCCAAAAATAATATAAAAGAGAATATTAAAGCTCATTAAACATCCAAAACAGATAATATAATAGCATGGAACAATAAAAAATTATAGAGACATTGGAGACGCATCATCCCCTCTCTTGTAGGCGGCATCGAGATCCTGCTCCTGCACTCCACCAACATACCCCGGGTGAAAGCCCCAAATCTTTGGATTGGGCGGTGACGGCACTCCGACGTCATTGTTCTTCTTGAAGGCGTCGCCTTGCGATGGTGAAGGTGATGGCCGAGGCTGCGACGTAGGTGATGGGCCGTCCGTGTTCTCTAGTGATGTTCCCGCTCAGTGGTTTGCAGTGGCTGTCATGTTTCCTTCCAACAATGGTGGTGTGGTTCGGGATGCGGCTCTGCGAGGTGTGGTCGCCATACTTATCGTTCAGTGATGTTCCCGCTCGACGGCTTGCAGTGGTTGTCATGCTTCCTTCCATTGATGGTGGTGTGGTTCGGGTTGCGGCTCTGCGAGGTGTGACCGCCATGCTTGTCGTCTTCTCCTTGGAAACCGGCTTGACCTGCTCATGAGTGCTCAGGGGTGAGCAGCTCTGCCAGCCGATGGTGTAGCGTCCTCCGATCCGGGACGAGATGACAAGGGGCCTTCTTTGGCGGTGAAGGGCGGATCAGCAGCTTTGACCTCATGGGAGTTGATGGAGCGTGTTCTTCTTCCAGCGTTGGGTTGCTTCCTTGGCCTCATCTCATCTATGGCAGGAGCTGGAGCTCGCTGAAGGCTTCGATGCTCAAGCTTGCACTACAAAAAAAAGACACATCCGTGACATATGACACTTCTATGACGATAATTGTGACAAAACCCGGTATCATCATAGATGTGGTGGGCTCCTACTTCTATGACAAAAAATCATGACAGAAAATGGGCTTTTCATCCTGGGCGGGCCGGAGACGCAGCTACATGACATTCTTTGGGCCGTCCATGACAGAAAAAACTGTGGTAGAAGCGAGGGGGAGGAACATTTCGGGGAGTTGCCGGTTACGGTGGGAGGTCGGGGGGCGAGCGATGCACGCTTTCTCTCACACGCGGCGCGGCGTTGGCTCTAATCAACCCGAGCGAGGCGTTGGGCTCTAATCGAACCCGAAAGCGATTACTGCAGCGAGCTATGCGTTCTCGAACCCGAGCGATCGATCGATGATCGTTAATCGAACCCGATGGAGCGATTATTGCCATCGCTACTAATCAAGCCAATCGATTGGATGAACAGTGAGTGTTGCGGGGGGGGGGGGGTTGGATGAACAGTGAGCGGTGGCGTTGCCTCTGGATGAACAGGACCCCGTGTTGTGGAGGGCTGGATGACAGTAGATGGTGGAGGGGTGCCCATGGAGGGGTGGTTGAACAGGACCCCGTGGTGTGGAGGGGTGGTTGAATAGTAGATGGTAGAGGGCTGGATGAACAGTAGACGGTGGAGGGGTGGTTGAACAGTAGCCGGTGGAGTAGCGCGCGGTGGAGGCTAGATGAACAGGAGCCCTTGTAGGCTGGAGGAGGTCGACGGTCGCCCGTGGAGGCTGGAGGAGGTCGACGGTGGAGATGAACAGATCCGTGGAGTCCTGCTTTGCGACGCCACACCCTCCCGATGAACAGACCCCGTTTCGACCGTGGCGCCCAACACAACTCTGTTTCATCCGCTTTGCGGTACGCCACACCCTCCGATCAACAGACCCCGCTTTCACCATAGGAGGTCCATTTCGTCCGCTTTTGCGACGCCACACCCTCCCGATCAAACAGACCCCGTTTTGACCGTAGAGGTCCGTTGGCCCATTTTGCGGTACGCCACACCCCTCCCGATCAACATGACCCCCGTTTCGACCGTAGGAGGTCCGTTTCCTCCTTTTTGCGGTACGCCAGGCCCCTCCCGATCAACAGGATCCCGTTTCAAACGTGGCCGGTCGAACACAAGGCCGTTTCCTCCATTGTGCGGTACGCCAGGCCTCGTTTCCATCGCCTATTCCGTCCAAGCCCTCCCGATGAACACGACCACGCATTCCGTTCCGACCCAGCCGGTTGGCTCCCCATGAACACGACGACGATGATGTTTCTCCGTTCTGACCCAGCCATGTACGTATGCGCGAGTAGGTGTTCGAGACCCTGCCCGTATGTACGTACGTGGCTGTATTTTCTTTCTTGCACCCTCGCCGCTGTACGTACGTGTACATGCTACGTGCCTGCCTCTACTACGACACGTGCGCGCCTCTACTACGACACGTGCGCGCCTCTACATCGACCAGTATGTACGTACACGTTTGCGACCAGAATGACAATGCTACGTACGCTTTGACCAGGTGGGTCCCGACTGTCAGGCACTTCCTTGCCTGCGAAGATGTAGCTGGTCGGTCCCAGCAGTCAGGGGGGCGAATCATTTTTTTTGCCGGGACGCACTTCCTTGCATGTGAAGATGTAGCTGGTGGGTCCTAGCAGTCAGGGGAGAACGTTGTTTTCACAAAATACGGTGGCCCGTCCGGTGGGTCCCCGGCTGTCAGGTAGAGGAATAATTATTTTGCGCGTAATAAGGAGGCACTTCCTTGCTGCGGCCATGGACCCAACTGTCGGCCTCTCCACGTACAGTCCATGTCCGATGGAAGCCATTCCTTGACCATGTTGACCACGCCGCGCCGAGAGCACCAGGGCGGTGGATGACGGCGAGGCCTAGGAAGGGGACGGCGCGGAGCCGGGGAACACGCGGCAGTGGATGCCCATGCGTAGAGGAGTACGAGGGTTCACTGGTTCGCTGCGTTGTGAGGCTGTTGTTGCCGCAGAATAACAGGGGATATGGGTGAGTAGAGGGATGGCCTGGCCAGCGGTGGGAGTAGTAGGGGGCGGTGAGGCCTCCGCCGCATCACAGCCGGCCACGGGAGGCAGGAGCACGAGGCACGACCGACACTGGTTTGGGCGGCTGGAGCGAGAAGACCGGAGGTTGAAGAAGCACTACGGTCGTTGGATGGACATCGTACGATCACTAGAGCTAGAATCGTGCATATTGACTAAGTTGACAAAGCCCTCCGTCCCCGTCAACTTAGTAGGCCCATAAGTCAGCCTGCCACTATACTGGGTCTCAGCTAACAGGCGGAGTATTCATTTTTTTGTGCGTAATAAGGAGGCACTTCCTTGCATGCGAAGATATAGCTGGTGGGTCCGAGCTGTCAGCGGCGGTAACATTTTTTTCACGAAATACAGAGGCCCTTTCGGTGGGTCCTTGATGTCTGGTGGAGGAATCATTATTCTGCGCGTAATAAGAAGGCATTTCCTTGCATGCAGCCATGGACCCAGCTGTCAGCCTCTCCACGTACAGTCCACTTCAGATGCATGTCGGTCGTTGACCACGTTGACCAGGCCGCGCCGAGAGCACCAGGCCGGTGGACGATGGCGAGGCCTATGATGGAAACAACACGGAGGCAGGGAAGACTCGGCAGTTGTTTCCCATGCGGAGGGGAGTACGACTGTACAAGGGTTTACTAGTTCGTCTACTGTTGCCGGAGAATAACAGCAGGTGTAGGTGAGTAGAGGGATGGCTAGGCCAGCGATGGGAGTACGGTGGGGCGGTGAGGCCTGCGCAGCAGCACAGCCGGCCGCGGGGAGGAGGGAGCACGCAGTCACACCGGGGCTTGTTTGAGCGGCTGGAGCAGGAAGAGTAGAGATTGAAGAAGCACGGCAGCCGTTGGATGGACATCCAACAGTCACTGCTTGTGCGTCAACCTTTTTTTAGGAAAGCCTCAAATCTGTGGAAAACAGCATCCCATCTGCCATTATTTCTAATAATTTACAGCCCATTTGCTAATTCTTAAGGTTTTTTTGGAGCCCATATTCTTTTTGTTAGCATTACAGCCCATATTGTGGCCACGTTTAAAAATTATACGAAATTTTGCATATTTCAAAAGCGGTCCGAACTGTTTTTAATCCCGAAATTTCGACTCACATTCAAACTGATTTTAAAAATAAATGTATATCAATATAAAATCCAACAAAGTCTCCACACATAAAAATTAATGTAATTTAAAATCTCGAAATAAAAAAAAGATATTTGAAACTAATTGCCGATTTGATGCGTTTTAAAAATGTACATCCCATTTCTCATTACTGATGGGCCATTTTCTCGACCAGCCGAATGAGAGCTCTCCTCGTCTTGAAAGATTTGCAGCACAAGAGGCCTGACAAAGCGACTTACTTGGCAAATCACAAAAAAACTGGGATGTGGCCGTGGACCCAGCTGTCAGCCTCTCCACGTACCGTACTCTTCCGATGGAAGTCGTTCCTTGACCACGTTGACCACGCAGTGCGGAGAGCACCACGGCGGTGGACGACGGCGAGGCCTAGGAAGTGGACGACGCAGAGCCGGGGAAGACGCGATAGTGGAAGCCCGCGCGAAGAGGAGTACGAGGGTTCACTGGTTCGGCTGCGGTGTGAGGCTACCGTCACCGCAGGGCCTGGCCAGCGGTGGGAATAGTAGGGGGCGGTGAGGCCTCCGCGGCAGCACAGCCGGCCACGGGAGGCAGGAGCATGAGGCACGACCGGCGCTGGTTAGGGCGGCTGGAGCAAGAAGACCAGATGTTGAAGAAGCACTACGTCCGTTGGATGGACATCGTACGGTCACTGGAGCTAGAATCGTTCATATTGACTAAGTTGACAAAGCCTTTCATCCCCGTCAACTTAGTAGGCCCACAAGTCAGCCTCCCACCAAGGTGGGTCCCAGCTAGCAGGGGGAGTATTCATTTTTTTATGCCTAATAAGGAGGCACTTCCGGTGGGTCCGGGCTGACAGCGGGTTTTTCGCAAAATACGGTGGCCCGTCAGGTGGGTCCCAGCAGTCATGGGGCAAACGTTTTTTCGCAAAATACGGTGGCCTGTCCAGTGGGTCCCTGCTGTTCCGCGTAATAAGGAGGCACTTAGTTGCTGTGGCCATGGATCCAGCTGAGACTCTCCACGTACAGTATACTTCCGATGGAAGTCGTTCCTTGACCATGTTGACCTCGCCGCGTTCCGTTGCATGCATGCGCCCATGGGCGTGGTGCGCCCCCACCGTCGACCTTCACGTCAATCATCTTCCGATGACTCTCGGTTGTTAACCACGCTTGACCACACCGTGTCGAGCGCACCAGATCGAACGACACGGAGATGGGGAAGACGGGCAAGGCAATCGCAGATAGAGAAGAGTGGGAAACTTCATCGGTTCGGTCTTGGCGCAAAGACAATGCCATACGCCACGGAGACAGGAGCAAGAACAGAGGTTGAAGAAGGAGCACGGCCGTTGGATTAACATCCAATGGTCCAATTGCTAGAATCATTTGTTGTTTGTTGACAAAGCCGCATACACGCCCTCTTAGTAGGCCCACAAGTCACCACCAAATCGACGGGTCCCACTGCCAACGGATGAATATTTTTTTGCAAAACAAGGAGGCACTTCCTTCAGTGCGAAGATACAGCCGGTGGGTCCCAAATGTCGTGGAGGAAACATTTTTTCAGCTTAATAAGGAGGAACTTTCCTTGCGTGCGACCATGGACCTCGTCGTCCCCAAATTGCGAGCTCTCCACGCATCTGATCCTCTTCCGATGACTCGTTTGTTGACCACACCGCACCGAACACAGCGAGACGATGGACGACTGCGAGGCCCCGGACGGGAACGACTCGGAGATGGGAAAACGCGGCAGTGGAGTCGCAGATTGAGAGGAGGAGAAGGGTTATAACTGGTTCTGTTGCGGCGTGGGGCTGTAGTCTGTGGAGAATAAAAGGAGGTGTCGAGGGGTGGAGGGATAGCATGGCCGGCGGTGGGGTAGCGCTTCGCAGCGATGCGTGCTAAGCAGAGCCGCTAGCCACCGGAGGCCGGACCAAGCAGTCCCGGCAACGCTAGAGGAAGAAGACGAGAGATTGAAGGTGCATGCCGGCCATTGGATATAAATCCAATGGCTGTGGATGACACAATCATTTGTTGACCAAGTTGACAACGCCCTGCGTAGGCTTCGACCTATTGGCCCACATGTCAGCCTGCAAAAATGTGGCATATATTTAACCCATGTTTTCTAGAATGTACAGTCCATTTGCTGGGCTGGGTGAACAAATAATTTCGCATCAATCATGCCCATTTATATTTTCTAAGAAATCCCAGCCCATTTGCACTTCCTTGAAATACACGTATTAGGTGGGCTCGTTATATATATAATGTTATGTTAGAAGGAGCAATTAATATCAAAGATAAACCGGAGAGGCACATTTTTTATATATATAATTAAGAAATTAGCGAGTTGTTGCTCAAAATAAATTGGACGCAACATTACTTTTATAAGAGACTCATGCTTTTATACCCCACAAGAGGCATACTATCAAGTTCACACATAAATACAATGTAAAAGGTAAACATTCATATCAAACTCAGGTTCACAGGACACGCTCATATTCATAGCCAACATTCACTATCAACAACTCAAAAGATTCATATATACACAAGCTCAAAGATATCTATGCATCCAAATGATTGATAGATCACACGACAATATTCATACATAATTTACAAAAGATTCAGATATACACATGTTCAAGATGTTTATGCATCCAAATGATTGAGATCACAACCAATATGATCCATGGACGAACTTTAATTACCTAGGGTACAGACCGGTAAATGGTGTTCAATCGAAGGTACTTCTTGCTAAAATTAGTTCTTGTACGAGTAAACTTTCGAGTACATAAGAGGCAAAGATGCATAATCTGAACTTTGCTTGTAGGTTTATCCTCACATAGTGGCCTCGTGTCGAGGGAGGTTTGAGAAACTTGGCCACTACTTTCATCCAACTAGTTTATCGCTCATCTTGGTCCTCAGATCTCGCCAAAATTTTACATTGCGCATTTAGAAAGGAGGCGGTTGAGAAAATGAACCACCCAAATTTTTTGTGCAGTTCAACTGAAATGGAGCATCCTTGGCATGCAGATCGATTATGCCGATGAATATACTGCGTCAACCAACTTGTCCGAATCTTTAGACTCCATGCCATATAGTTCGCTACCATATGTGCCGATAACCAAAAGGCACAAGTTGGGACCAAAGACGGATCTGCGTTTTTCGGGCTATGCACCAAGCAATATTTTTGGCGTTCACTCTCCTAATACTTGGAGTTTGACAATTGGTTGACGTCGGTTGATACTCGAATGAATATAGGCACTTCTTGTCAACATCGATGCTTGTCTGAGTGAACTTTGGAGTACATAGCAGCATCATAAGTACCTGTCCATCTGATCATTTTGTGCAGTTCTACTGAAATCACCAGATGTAATGATTTGCCTACGAGTTCAGGCTTCAAGTTACTCCTTTATGAAATCGGCAAACAGTAGCACAATATCAAATTACCAATACATATGACAGGCACAATAATCAGGATAAAGACCAGTACCAACCTACGTGAGGTGGCATATCAATTACTATTTCCTTTGACTGGAAGCCGAGATAAGCCAAGCGACTGACAGCAAAGGAAGAAAGCAAGCGGATATTAGCGACTGACAGGAAAGGACGGGAGCTGTCGAGGCAATGAAGCACCCAAAGTTTTTGTGCAGTTCCACCACAATCGAGCATCCCTATTGGCACATACATTGAGAGAGTGAGATTACTGTAATAGTGGGACTAGTTGATGAAACATACACTAACAAATAGAAGCACTCTCATTATATTAATGGGTAAAGTTAGCAACATAGTAGTCTTTCTTAAAGAGAGGTATTAGTTTATTTAATCAGTGCCAATTAGCTCAACTCAACACTCAAAGCATTGCCATTTATCATAGGTTGCAAAACTTAAAAGTGCAAAGATAAAGGAGTTTCTCATGACAGTAGCACGATACAAATAGAGATGACAGCAAATTAATATGGATGAAGGCCTTAGGCCCGTACCAAACTGAGAAAAAAAAGCTTATTCATGTAGTCCCATAAGAGATGAAATGTATGGTTGAAATCACTCTTGTTTACCAGTGCTGAGATTATATCGAAAGATTATCAAGAACTTCCAGCAGAGTTAAAGCACTGGTTGGGATACATTGTATTGTCTTGTGTAGTTCCACTAAAATGTATGATTGGCACAACATGATCCATGTTTGCACAAGTAGGAACAAGGTGAAACCTTCATTAGCTTACTGAGAAAGGATAGGAAGACATTAGCATATTACTCAAATGGTAGCATCAAATTCATGATGGACAATACACAAAACATTGCCTCATTGAACCAATGGAAAAAAAATTGACATGCAAAATAATAGCACTATTATGTCATGACACTAATAATATTCCCTCCCTGCTCCACCACATGATTCACCTCCATAGACAAACATTCACACATACATGATTCAGCATAGGGTCCTACTAAAGATTTGTTTAACTCCAACAGGAAAATTAGGCAGTAATAAATTAGTGGTACTTAAGTACTCCTAATTAATTAAGTGAGACAATGTAGTGGAAGGGCTCCTGGAGGATCATCTCACATGTAAGGTAGTCGTGTCGGAGCCCTTGAATAGCCTCGATCGAGGCCTCTGCTTCAAAGAAGATCGCCTTGGCACTGCTTATTCTTCTTCTTCTTCCTCTTCATGCTCTGCTTTCTTTCTCCTCACCAGTTGGTGAAACCAAGTACATGATTGGCCTTCTAATTCAGAATTGGTTTTGTCGGTGAGGGAGTACAAGTGTACTAGTAAAAGCAGCATTATTTTCTCATGGCGGTCGGAAAATAGAGATGAACACATGCATTAAATATCATTCTTACCTAAAGGAAGGTTATGGCGCCAATATGGATGATGAGGATTGGAACACAGATCTCCCTTTGTGCAGTTCCACCAAAATGAACCAACTGCTCCATTCGACATTCCAGCTTAAACAAAGACAAAAGTCACTTCTTTTAAGAAGAGTTTTGTGCAAAGGCACCAAAGCTCACAACAAAGAACTGTGTGAATTGATATCCTGTTGCACAAAAAGGCACAGAGGAAAGAGTCAGAGTCTCAAACAATTACAGGCAAAAACATTTGGCTAAACTTGCTAGAGTCTCAAACAATTACAAGCAAAAACAGTGGCATGGCTTCATTTTTACCAGGGACATTATATTAAGAACAACTAAGGCTGCGTTCGGTTCACAGGTTTGGTGCAGGATTTTCGTAGGAACACAATTCCTACGGTATTCTTTCCCTTCCAACTGTTCGGAACACGGGAAAGGTGAATAGTGTTTCATAGGAACGCTGGTCTGGTAGTACTGATTCCATCGGATTAGAAACATCCACGCGCTGCTCATTTTTTGGGCGGAAGTCCGAGGTAGGCGCTCACTGCCATGCGTTAGACAGGTTGTTGTGCTGTGTTTGCTGGAATAAAAAAAATCAACCTATGTGTGGTACGTGAGGTGAGGACCAGAATAGTCACTATGCAGCTGAATAAACAAATAGCATCTCATACTGCCAAGCATGCTACTCTAAAAAACAAATCTGTACATTTCGTAGTCCATCCAAACACATTCTCTTGAGAGTTTCCTCCGGTTCGCTGTTCCATAGTTTTATACCTACATTCCTTTCCTATTCCTCTATTTTCATCAAGACCTATGTTTTCGCCCTTTATTCCGACCGAGCCTAAATATTTGGTATAAGGGCATGGGACAAGGGGTGCACCAAAGAAGACAACACCATGTACGTAAACAGGGGCATAAAGTGGTGATTCATAGTTTGTTGCCTCGAGAAACAAACATCCAAGAAACATATCTGGGTTGGTCCGATTTTTGTTCACTCTAGCGACCTACTCCTATGTGTGGATAGAAAATCTAGTCCTAGTCATACCACTGTGTACAGCATTACCCCTATATTTCCCTTTTCGACCAAGAGACCGGTTGGATGACCAGCCTGTACTACTTTCATCCCCTTTCCTTCCTGTTTGTACCAAGTCCGATGTACATACTAAATTCCCCCACCCCCACTTTATTTCAATGACAAGTATTTTCGGGCGGAGGGAGTACAAGATTCGACTCCATGAAGTAGCTTTACCTCTAACAATAGAAAAAAAATATGTGACGTTGGACCATCCGATCGAGAGGGGCTGAGAGGTAGAAAATGATGCACATGCAGTGATGTAGCGAGCTGGGGAAGTAGAGCTAAGGCGATTTCGAACGAAGATATACCTGAAGGTCGTCGGGATGTGGATAGGTGGGCGGCGGGAGGCCGGATCCGCCCACAGGCAACGACGAAGGGATCGGAGGACCTCCCATGCCGGTGCTCGGCCAGAGATAATGGTGCGGCCGGCAGTGGGTCTCCTCCCTCGCTGTCGACGACGGCCTAAACGCTGACCCTCCTCCCTTCACCGGCGGAGGGGGATATGTCTGGATCTGTAACCTGCGGTGAGGATAGAAAGCCAGTGTTTTTTGAAGGGAGAAAGACATTGTTACTACCCCTATCTTGTTTAGATCTGGAGAGGATGAGAGTGTGTGAATAGAGCAACCCTAGCAAGCAAGCACGGAGGCTCCGGCCTATATATAAGTAGTGGGGTAGTTTTCCTTTTTCACTCCATCAAAACAATCATTTAAAATTGTGTACTACTACATGCCGTGTCGCGTTTTTTAGTTGTTGATTGTTTTTGAGATAGCTACCGCTTGTTCCAAGTGGTGTTACAGAGGTGCCAGTCGCACTTTGTATCGCTCAAGTCTAGTACTACAAGTCCCTCCATTAAATGAACAACCACCCCTCGTAAAATTGTGAACAAGCCCATGGCTAAAATTAGCGGAAACGTGGGTTGCCCTAACATGCATTATTATTTATATTTTCTACTCCTCCGCTCCTAAATATAAGTATTTTTATTAGCCACACCTAAGACAAGAATTTTTTATTAGCAGTGAACCCCACATGTCATAGACACAAAAATTGTGGCAAGATTCCCTTAGGCAAGCCAAAGTGTGTCTAACAATTTGAGCAACTCAGGTTAGGCAAGTGTGGCAAGTGTGGGAAAAATAATGTGGCAACATAAGACAAACATAGTCACAATCCAAACAACCCCGTAATTTTTTGTGACATGCATGAAAATTTGGTTAGTTAAATTTATAGTCAAAATTTGGCAAGGTGCATCAAATCAACACATGCAAGTATCAAAAGGAAAGTCACGGCATGCATGCATGCATTGTACTCCCTCTGTTTCCAAATATAAGTATTTTTAGAGATTGCAACAAGTGACTACATACGAAGCAGAATATGTCTACTCCTACATACAAAGTAGCCCATTTGAAATGTGTAAAAAGACTTTTATCGAGTGCAGTGCTTTGATGTGTCGCGCCAACTCGTACAAGACCGAGAAATTTGATTACTACAACGCCTCTCCTCATGGATCGAGCTCGGTGTTTATCCGCACTCCTTTGGCTGCATGATAGGAGGGCCAACCACCTATTGGGCCCACCTATCATAGATGCAAAGGCAGGAGCAGTAAGTAGAAGCTTTAGCTACACGCTATCCCTCCCGCACGAGGTGGACGGACATGCAGCAGGGATTCGACATCGTAGAAGTAGGAGTAACATCATCATTCGCCTTCTCAAGAGGCGAAGAGCCAAGCGCAAACCGAACGTGGCGATTCGTAACGCCGTGGTGTGGTGCGGTTCCTTGAGTACTAGCCATGCTCTTGCATGAGACAAAATTGCTATTGTTTAACAATTAAACTCCATTATCCATTGGTTGATACTCATTCTGCATAGGTCCACGCGCTTAGCACCGTTTCCTCCTGGGGTCACCAATATTTATTTGCTAATTAATAGCATTCCATGCAATGAACTAGCCATTGCAAGTCATTAAAAGCATGCACACCTCTCATCTCTTATTGGTTGATATGTCAAGAAACAAGAAAGAAGGTAGAAGTTAATGCACCGCGCCTAAGTGTTTTGGGACTATTTAGTTTTCGTAAGATGACTTACACACCTAGATGGAGGGAGTAGTATAGACCTGTAAACCGGAAAGGAGTATTTGCCTTTCTAGAGATTTCAACAAGTGACTAGACTACACCGTGTGCAGCACCCCCTCCCTTCCGGTTTATAGGGCTCAAATCTCAAATCTCATGAACCAAGGCATTTTGCGATTGGAGGAATGTAGTGTATCTTGTACTTTACAAAACTACCCTAATTAAACTCATGCATTAATTACGTAGTTCTCTCGTTTTCCTCTCCGCCTTGGTCGCGGTGCACAATATTGAGCACTCCTATATGACTAGCCGCTCTATCTACATGCGGGACATTTCAAAGCATCCGGGCCCGTGTGCCATCCACCAAATCACAGCAAGGTGCTACAGTCGAGACTCACCTGTCACCCCGGTGTGGCCGTCATGACCCGTCATATCACAAAACCCACACCTTTACCAGCAGTGGTAAGGTGGCCAACAAGTTGGACTAGACGAAGCAACCATCATTTCATTGGAACGCTCATTCAAGCCCTTTCTTTCCTTTCTTGAAGAAAACCTCACTCCAGGCTACTCACTTCTGCCATTTTTCTTCTGTATCGACGAAGGAAAGGTGGGCGAATCAGTTTGCTGCTATATTTTCATTCCAGTAATCTTCTTTTTGCGAAGCACCGACCGATTCTCACATCCTATTCTTTTCCCATTTTCATTGCGATTGTGGTTTCCTTTCGATTGCTTTTTGTTTGTCAGTTCATTGATGGATCCTGGAGCACTAGGCAAAGCAGACAACCCACTGGAGACAGCGATCTCCAGGAAGCGAGCACCAACCAACGAGTTGACCATGTTGGCGGGCCAACCCATGGAGACGAAGAACTCCAAGAAACAAGCACTGGGAAAAGAGTTGAGGACGTTGGCGGATGAACTCCTCAAAGAAAGTTGGAAGAACAGCAAGGGCCCCACCGTGCCTACCCCAGGAACTCTGATTGCCACCTATGTGAGGCTCAAGACCGAGTTTGAGGAGATAGTCGCCGTTGAGAAGCAGTATTCCCCTGGCAAGGTGATGGCCC
Source organism: Aegilops speltoides (assembly GCA_021437245.1). Taxonomy (NCBI): domain Eukaryota; kingdom Viridiplantae; phylum Streptophyta; class Magnoliopsida; order Poales; family Poaceae; genus Aegilops; species Aegilops speltoides. Next base: position 58,092,163 of record CM038147.1, read on the forward strand.
CCATCGAGGACGAGGAGATGGCCCCCGGAGGGATGAGATCCCCCGGTGAGCTGCACAAGGTAAAAAATAATGGCTTATTACCATAGTTGTGGTTTTTGATTATTTGCAATGTGCTTGCTAATATGTTAGGGTTGTGCAGCGCCGTGGTTGTCCTTGATGATTCCGTTGTCGTGGCCCGCCCTGTTGGCATCGCTCGAGATCGATTCGATGCCGCTGTCCATCTGTGGACATCGCAGCAGATCGATTCGATGTCGCGATCGATCCCTGTGGACATCGCCCGTAAATCGATTCCCATGCCGCTGTCCGCGTTCGTCATTGCCCGAGATCGATGACAAGAAATAGTTGGTCGCGCTAATCCTTCAGGGTAGTTTGCATTGCCCTGTGTTTAATTACCAGAATGATGCGTGTTATCAAACCATCTTAGGGCTAGTGCACTGTCTTGTGTGGGCGGATCTTGCTACTTTTGTTTGATAGTGAATCATGCGATGAATCATGCGAACCCTCTCCACTGATGTATCCTCACCAGCTTTTGATGTAATATATGGCATGCTTAGATGTAAGTTTGAACTGTTTATCATATCAGCAGGGCTTGTTTGATGACTCTTGGTGTTAGTAGGCTAGCTACTGTGCGAGTACTTGCAAAACACTCACCGAAGAGAAACGTTGGGGCTGATGAGCTCGTGGTACGCTTATACTTATCCCTCGTCGGTCGACCAATAGCCCTAGCTCCTAAAATTGTAGGCTTAGCGATCGATCAGACAATAGTCGACATACATTCAGGCCTCATTTGGTTCATAGGGTAGGAAAATCATAGCAAAAATACAGAGAACGTGCAACACAGAAACATAGCAAAGTCAGAGACGCACTCCTCCGCTCCAAAATAGATGACCTAGGCGGGCTAGTTTGGCCTAGTGGGTTTCAAAGATATGATGTGGTGCAAAGTGTCGCCCGGTCTTCGCGTGTGGTAGCGAGATTATGGTACAAAGAAGTTTTCTTGAAGAAGCGGAATTCAACGAAGTCATGATGGTTCCTTCGTCCGAACAACTTACAATTGGGAAAGGTTGGGCCTGCGATCGACCGGGTAGACCAGATAATTTTGTGCATGGTAGGTGGACCAGATGGTCGACGCCCCACATGTTGGCGAATGAAACTATTCTTTCGATATAGAGGACGAGCAACGAGTATTCATTGTTTATTTTTTATGAAAGCTATTATCTCCACTGTTACTCCTTGACTTTGTCAGTGCCTCTCTCTCCTCCACATAAGCGGGGACTACTTGCTATGCATGCAGCGAGCAGCTAGCGTCTTGAGTGGCCAGGGCAGTGAGAGCGGGCTCCGAAAGCGGTCCGGACTCCAGCATGGCCCACCTCACATTATCACCATATATATTTCCTGGAGTCCGTGCGCGGTGGGCGGGCGATCTCTTCTCCCTCCCCCGTTTCTCTCTTCTCAGCCGATGCCTGCCGAGCGATTAGATTTTAGCTATCGACGGTTTATTCAATTACGGTCCCACATGTCAGTGAAATTGCAAGACAACGTGTGTCCCCTCTGGTGAGAGGCGTGCGAGCCGGACTGTCGGGGTTGCAACACGTACGAGTCGTAAGTGTGCCGCCTTTTCCTTTAGAACTTGCGAAGCGTAACATTTTCGCGCGATCGATCGATAGAAATCCAGAACAAAATGATGAGGGCGGTGCTTTCCCACTCGTTAGGCGGGCTAGTTCGAGTGATATGACGTGCTACAGTGCCATCCACTTGCTCCATTTTTATGTAAGCAAGAGTTTACACTCTTACGCGGGAGGAGTGTGAAACACCACGGATCTGATTTTGATCAAGGGAAAATTGTTCCCTGCCAAATAATGGAGGATTGTTAGCGATTATAGCATGATAGTTAGGGCATCTCCAGCGCTGGCCCACAAATTTACACCGGCATCTGTCTGAGGACACTGATGGATTTCATCCGATGCTGTCCGCATACCTTTCGACAACTATATGAACTAATCGGACGAAATTCGTGCAAACAAAGCAAATTTCAAATTAACCGGATGAAATTCATTACATTTCGAAAACTTTTCCTACAAACTAGATGAAATTCATTACATATTTCGCACAAACCGTACTAAACCTATTGTAAACCTAATCTAAACGATCACCGGCGCCCGACCACCATGTCCAGCCATGAACCCGAGAAAGCCGGCCATTGCCTTAACCTCCTCCTCATCCGCCTTGATAACCTCCTCCTCCGACCGGAGCACAAGGTTCTGAAGATCTCCGCCTCCACGTCGCCGTCAAGCGGCTAATCGGCCGCCGATGTTTACCCCACGAAGCTTGGCGTCGACTGAGTGGAGTAGCAGTGGCCTTCCCGGGACCAGAGCAGCGGCGACCTACCGTGTACTACTCTTCCTCGCTGCCGGCTGCGCCCGCGCCCGCGCGCCGGTTTCGTGGTCGTGGTGGCGGAGGGCGGCCGAGGGGGTGCCGACGATCTCCTTCGTTTGCTCCTGTGACAGTACGTCGAAGAGAGCTTTGGAGCGCGCTCGGAGCGGAGCCACCGATGTCCCTCATCTGCTCCTGCGACAGTACGTCCAAGAGAGCTTCGGAGCGCTAGGAGGCCATGGTTGAAGTGGTGCCGACAGAAGGAAGGGACCGGTGGAGAATAAGTGTGGGTCTTTGGCTATGGCTGGGAGCTGGGGCTCAAGTTAATATAGCGGGCGAATGGCAATGAGCCACGGCAGACAGATGGACAACTGGCGCCGGAGTAGGTTCGTCGGCCGTGAATGCGGACGCTGCTTCAGTGACTTAACTGCAGATGCGTTTGGGTTACTGACATGTGGGCCCAACGGGCGTCTGGCCCGCATGTCAGTGACACACCAATTGCACCTGTAGTTAAGTCCGGTGAATGCGGCATTGACATTCTGGAGAGACGGTGACCGCTTTCAGCGGAAGCGCGCTAGCGATGGAAGGGGTTTTGGTGTGCGGTGGCACTAAGATCGGTCGCTCGCGATAGTACATACTCCGCACCATACTACCATAGTACCCTCTCTAGCTTAGGCTGTTTTATAGATTGTCGCCAGTGATGGACGATATACATGAGCAAGGTGGTCCGAGTATGACCGCTGGTGTTGAGCCAGTGAATACATGCTCGGCGTTCACAGAGGCCTCCATCAAACGCCTAAACAAGTAATGTCGAGCACCGCCGGGCGCGCAGTGATGGGCTTGCCGCTTATGCTTGCGCCATGAGCCGGACTTTGATTTAGAGGGCGACGTGCATGCATTAGCATGCTTTGACAGCATGAGCGTGAGTGTCTGACGCGAAGTATTTCATTTTTATTTGGCTGACGAGGGTGCATTGCAGCGACGAGTCCGTGGTTTGATTCCCCCCACACGCATAATTTTGGTTTTTACAGTATTTCTTTCTCCATTCACACGTAGGCCCGCGTAGATAGATAAAGAACACGAGCTGATGAGGCGCATGCAGCCTGTTTAACTGGTCAACCATACAAATACGGAGCTATACCCTGAGCCAGTGACCGTATAATCACCATATCTCGTATACAATGATCAAAGTGAGCTATCAAGACAAGATCGATGACCGCCAATGCATTTTACTCGGTAATAAATGACCAGGATTGAAGGGGAATCCTAATTTGCTTCGTCTTCTGTCCTTGAGCTCTTGACAAACCAATGCACTATACGGTTGTCCGGCCACTCCACCCCAGAGCTCTCACCAAGCGTCGTTCATGCCACCGCGCCGCACACTAACCGGTAAGGTAGCGATGGCATCCCGCCGCGCCGAGTTCCTCGTCGCCCACGACCGCACATAAAATGGTAGGGAAGCGATGCCATCCCGCTGTGCCGAGTTCATCGCCGCTCGCGACCTCACAACTATGTGGGAGGAATTTGAAGATGCCAAGGCCGAATGGGCGGTAGAGCAAGATGTGGACAAAGCCGCATAGAGGGAGTGGAAAAGTAAGAAAGCACTCAAGAAAAGAGAGGCCCGCCACCGCAAGAAAGAAAAGGACGCACGCGCTGCTGCGGAGAGGTCGGCGGAGATCCAAGCACGGTGGGGCGTCGCCGACAAAGCCGGGAAGGAGAACAACGGTGTCTGGCCAGCATGTGAGAAGTAGTAGTACTAGTAGTTAGTGTGTGTGTCTATGTCTGAGTACGAGCATGTACCAGTACTACTAGTTACTACTGTAGTTTTTAGAGCAAATTACCAGTACATTAGCCTAGACTAAATGGAAAAATTCCTATCCTAAGCATCAAATGGCATCTCTTTCTCTATAGGAATTGAGATGCATGTCATCTCACTTCCTATGATTTTCATATTCCTATCCTATGAACGAAAGGAGGCCTCTGTTGGAGTAAATAATGTAGCTAGCAGTACTGCTGGTACAGTAGTTTTCTTCAAGAAGCGAAATTCAATGAAGTCATGATGGTTCCTTCGTCCGACCAACTTCAAAGTGGGAAGTGGGCCTGTGATTTGACGGCTCATTAGTCATTGCTACTGCGGCGCGATGACCTGGGTGACTCTCCCTTGGAGTTCTGTGTGCATGGCAAGTGGACCAGGATGGTCGACGTCCCACATGTTGGCGAACGGAAGTATTCTTTCCGATATCGAGGAGCAAGGAAACCGCATGATATAGTATCACTGTTGATTGGTTCACAAAAAAAATATCACTGCCGATTTATAATTATTTTTTATTTCTGATGAATGCTAGCGTTTCAACTCTTACGACGAAGGGTGCCAAACACGGCATGTGCTGGATGTCCCACACGTCAGCGAAAGGAGTGGGGCATGAACAGCGTGGTAGAGTCCAGCGTAAAAAAACAGCGTGGTAGAGCGTCTCCACTTCTTCCACTTATGGGTCGAAGACCACACGTAGTAGTACTTAGTGGTATGAACGATACAAAGTGCGACCTAGAGAGAAAGACACGTCTAGTTGGAAGGTCTCAGGACATACACGTAAACAAATATAAAAGTTAATATGTGCCTCCAACTAATATAGTAGTAGTAGAGTACTTAGGCACGTACTCCATAACATCAACGTGCATTGCACGTAATGCCGCCCAAGAGTTCCCTTCTTGACCTACTTTTGGGTGTTTGGTAGAGTGTATGGAGGGTGCATGAGTCCACACTAGTTTAGCACAAATACACTAGAAGCATGCATGAAGAGAGCATGCATGAAGAGGGGTATTGAGTTGAGCATGCATGAAGAGGGAACAACTATGCTAAGACGAGAACGCAACCAAACACACCCTATATGCCACGCATGTTCATACCATTTGTGCCTTTCTACTTCACTTACTGCGCTACATTACTCAGGTTCGTACGTCCACTCCTGGGTACATGTCCGTCTCGTAGTTCCAGTCCCACGTGTTCTTCATATAGATGGAACGATCCTTGCATAACACGTGCACCTTGATGCTAGATGTCTCGCGTGTTGGCAAAAGGATGAAAAAAGCTCACGTAAAAAAATAAAGTGGAAGAACATAGATTCCGGACGACCGAGAAGGAGCAAGGAACCTCGTGGTGGAGCGTCTGCACTCATAATATTTAATATTATTTAGCGATATAAAATTAACCAATCATCTCCACAGTGGACTGGAAGAGTACGAAACACGACAGCCCAGTGTAGTTACATCATACTAGTACATGGCTAACCCACGCTATCATCATATTTCTTGGCTTCCATGCGACACCTATCTCTAGTAGTCCAGCAGCCTGTATCGCTTCTTCCTCCTCGTCTCTATCAAAGTGCGGCGGGCTGGCGTTTCTGCCGTCTATTGAGGTTGGTTAACTATCACATGTTAGCGACATGCCAAGAGCATTCTAAAAAATTCCTTTCATGTTCCGCTTTCAAAAGAAAAAATCCTTTCACGCATTTAATTTGCTGTATGCTTTGAGCAACTTGCATGTCCTATACTGCTCTGCTTGATACTCTAACTTAGCTAGAGGTTAGACTAACTCATGACTAACCCTGAACTAACTGTAGCCCAAGAGGTGTTTGGGTGACAGGTTTAGATTGACAATAAATGCACTTCATGGAGAGAGAAAAGTGATTTTCAGTGGTCCCAATGAGAACTATCTCCGCTAGCACCTCTTGGGTGGGATAGTTTTTTGGTGGGTTCGTGCAACTTGCTCCAATTTAAACCCTCATGCTTGGATACTTTAGGGCTATTTGAGCCCCAACTAGCTCAAACTAACTCTAACCCATGGATCCAAACAGGGCCTATGGCCGGCCTCGACGCAGAAGCGATCGCGTGCATCTCTCAAATTGTCGCGCCACTTCAAAGCCGGCGCCAGGTGAGAGGTCGCCTCCGCTCTGCCAGCATTAATGCGCATCGACGCCTGTATGACGCCGACTGCTTTCACGCGGGAAGCGCGTGCTGGCAAGGGAGTATAGGTTTTGAACCGTTTCAGGTGTAGTACTGGTAGTTTGCAAAACTACTCAATTATTGCACTCAGTTTCCTAAGAAATTGTGGTAAAAAACGTTACTCCACAGCCCTCTTCCCTTCTCCTTCCTCTTCCACCGCCCGCTCACATCCGCGGGAAGCGACCGGTCAACCCTTATATAGGAGTGCTAGCACAAAAAGATGCATGCATGACCACTAAAATTTCCATATTAAAGCGCCGCTCCGGCGGGAGTATGGCGTATGTTGTTACCTTCGGCCTGCCCATGGCTACCGGGCGACGGCGACTGGAGAAGAGACGGCGGGAGGGGAATGAATGCAGCTACTATTTGGGTTCGCCTTCCGGCTTAAATAAATGCGCAGCATCACGTGTACCCGCGGGTGCACAAATTGTAACATACTCGTGTCTGCTTAAGTGGGCGTCACGTAACTGGTGTGTGTGTGTGAGAGAGAGATTCTGAGAGACAGAGTGCATGTGTGCGACTCTACTTTTCGGACATGTACTCAACCTTTTGCATCGAGATATAAGTATAATGGTATTTACTTTAGCTAGTGATTTACGTGGCCATGTTAACGTGGTTGTGTCCAAAAAATGTCACTTCCTGCTCGTGATTTGCGTTATATAATTACAAGCAAGATTCTCGTGCATTGCACGGAACATCAATATGCATTTTTTTTTTCAAAACACATGTTGTGATTGACCCATGCAGGAGTAATCCCATGTGTAAAAACTAATGATATCTCGAGAATTTTATCGGAAAACTGGTATCTCGAGAATGTCATCAAAAAAATGAAAGATGAGAGATAAGGCGAGGAGGAGTGGAGCGTGGTGGTGACTGGTGGTCGGAATGGGCGGAGGCATGGGGATGGACGGCACCGGCAGGCGGCAGTGGCCACCATGCATGCTAGATTGTTCCAGAGACTTATTCCTTCTTTAATTGCTGAGCAATGAGGTTGCAGGAGATAATGATGTGGAGAGAGGTGCGGGTATCTTTTGTAAAATTATCATAGTTTGCTTTGTATCCGTCAGGGTCTGTATTACAAGATGGCAGGCACACCATCATCGCCAACTCGTTTTTTTATAAGGGTACATATGATAAGTTTGCTGACTACTAAAGTAAAGTGGAATTTGTCCATGTTATGCAAGTAAATAAAGGTGACTGTTTATCATACGGGTAAGGTTGGATGAAGGGTGGTAGGAACAAATGCTCTGCCTAGAGCATGTGTGTGTGAGATGGATCTTAGTGTGTGTGTGTGGTGTGTGTGTGTGTGTGTGAGAGAGAGAGAGATAGATAGATAGATAGAGGGAGAGGAGAGAGAGATAGAGATGGAGTCTTAGTTTGTGTGTGTGTGTGTGTGAGAGAGAGAGAGAGATGGAGTCTAAGTGTGTGTATGGGGAGGTGCGTGCGTGTGTGTGTTTGTGTGTGTGTGTGAGAGAGAGAGATGGAGTCTTATTGTGTGTGTGGAGGGGGTGTGCGTGTGTGTGTGTGTGTGTGTGTGTGCGTGTGTGTGTGTGTGTCGCGGGGTCCTCTGTGGCAGATGTAATTTAAGTGTGCATGGCTTCATCATAGAGAGGTGATGTGTATGGCAGAGGCCACCAACGATGGGGTGCGTGAGAGAAAATGCCCGTAGAGAGGGAAGAGAAGGTGCGTGCGCATGAGAGGAGTCGACATCGAGAGAACGTGTTTGTTCGAGAGACACCGAGGAAGACTACTATATATTGATGGTGCATGTAGCCGGGAATTAAACAAAGGGATGGTCTTATTGGTTTCGGGGATATAGGGGAAGTGTGAGAGATGCTGCTTTGGGGGGGGTAGCTAGAAGGAGATTGTTAAGTGTGAGAGTGTGTTTTACCCATCCAGGCGGAAGATATGTGCACAAAAGAGGAGAACGATTTGATGTGGCGTAAGGATTGAGGGTGAAAGTGCAACTATCCCTAGGTGTTTTGGTAATTAATAACAACATATAGCTCATTGAGCTAATACTATTCCAAGACTATTATTTCAGGAAAGCTCAATGAATGGCATGGCATGGATGATGAAAGTGGATCCCTCAAAATACTAAGGACAAAGGATTGGCTCAAGCTCAAAAGCTCAAGACTCTTCATTTTACATTTTAGTGATCCAAGATCACATTGAGTCTATAGGAAAAGCCAATACTATCAAGGAGGGATGAGGTGTTGCTTAATGAGCCTCTTGCTTCATGTGCTTAGTGATATGCTCCAAAACCCTCATCTACTTTCCCACATCCACATATGACCTAAATCCAAAGCCAAAATCGGTCACACCGAAACTTCCTATCCAGCGCCACCGGTTCCACAAGTCATAGCCACTGCCACAAACCCTAAGAAAATCGGTCTTACCAATAGGGATCTCGGTCTCACCAAGATGGGGTTGCAATCTCTCTATTTCCCTTCGTAACGTTTCGGTCTAACCGAAGTGAGCGATCGGTCCCACCGAGATTGCAATGTAAACTCTCTGTTTCCTTTTTGTAACATTTCGGTCTCACTGAAAAGAGCAAATCGGTCCCACCGAAGTTTACTCCGACCAACTCTCTCGAAAGCTTATTACCAAATCGGTCTCACCGAGTTTGTGTAATCGGTCTTACCGAGATTACATTATGCCCTAACCCTAACCAAATCGGTCTCACCGAGATGCATGTCAGTCCCACCGAAATTCACTAACGGTCACTAGGTTTACTAAATCTGTCCGACCGAGTTTAACAATTCGGTCCCACCGAGTTTGGTAAATTGTGTGTAACGGTTAGATTTTGTGTGGAGGCTATATATATACCCCTCCACCTCCTCTTCATTCGTGGAGAGAGCCATCAGAACGAACCTACACTTCCAACTTACCATTTCTGAGAGAGAACCACCTACTCATGTGTTGAGGCCAAGATATTCCATTCCTACCATATGAATCTTGATCTCTAGCCTTCCCCAAGTTGCTTTACACTCAAATCTTCTTTCCACCAGATCCAAACCCATTGAGAGAGAGTTGAGTGTTGGGGAGACTATCATTTGAAGCACAAGAGCAAGAAGTTCGTCATTAACGCACCATTTGTTACTTCTTGGAGAGTGGTGTCTCCTAGATTGGCTAGGTGTCACTTGGCAGCCTCCAACAAGATTGTGGAGTTGAACCAAGGAGTTTGTAAGGGCAAGGAGATCGCCTACTTCATGAAGATCTACCACTAGTGAGGCAAGTCCTTCGTTGGCGACGGCCATGGTGGGATAGACAAGGTTGCTTCTTCGTGGACCCTTCTTGGGTGGAGCCCTCCGTGGACTCACGCAGCCGTTACCCTTCGTGAGGTTAAGTCTCCATCAACGTGGATGTACGATAGCACCACCTATCGGAACCACGCCAAAAACATCCGTGTCTCCAATTGCGTTTGAATCCTCCAAACCCTTCCCTTTACTTTCTTGCAAGTTGCATGCTTTAATTTCTGCTGCCTATATACTCTTTGCATGCTTGCTTGAATTGTGTGATGATTGCTTGACTTGTCCTAAATTAGCTAAAATCTGCCAACCTCTAAAATTGGGAAAAGGTTAAGTTTTTATTGGTCAAGTAGTCTAATCACCCCCCCCTCTAGACATACTTCAAGGTCCTACAAGTGGTATCAGAGCTTTGGTCTCCATTTGCTTTGATTTCCATAGCTTTTGGTGGTCATAGCCTTGGTTTCACAACCTAGGAGAGTATGGCGTCTAGCGAGGGAAATTATCACCGTAGAGGTCCTTACTTTGATGGTTCAAATTTTGCTAGTTGGAAGCATAAGATGAAAATGCATATTCTTGGACATAACCCCACCGTTTTGGCAATTATTTGTATTGGCTTGCAAGGTGAATTTTTCGATGGGAGAGAACCGAACCGTGGAGCTAACGCGAAAGAATTGAAGATGCTGCAATACAACGCTCAAGCTTGTGATATCATCTTCAACGGATTGTGCCCCGAAGAATTCAACAAAATCAGCCGTCTTGAGAATGCAAAGGAAATTTGGGATACTTTGATTGATATGCATGAAGGTACCGAATCCGTCAAGGAATCCAAGTTGGATGTGCTCCAGAGTCAGCTTGACAAGTTCGAAATGAAGGATGGTGAAGGTGTCGCTGAAATGTACTCTAGGCTTGCTCTTATCACAAATGAGATTGTCGGCTTAGGGAGTGAAGAGATGACCGTCAAATTCATCATTAAGAAGATCTTAAGAGCATTGGATGGAAAGTATGATACCATGTGCACATTGATTCAAATGATGCCAAACTACAAAGATCTCAAGCCAACGGAAGTCATTGGAAGAATTGTTGCTCATGAGATGTCACTCAAGGATAAGGAGGAACTTCACAACAAGTCAAGTGGTGCTTACAAAGCCTCAAGTGAAGTCCCCACATCATCAAGTGAGAAACCAACCTTCAATGAAGAATTGAGCTTAATGGTGAAGAACTTCAACAAATTCTACAAGAGTAGAAGCAAAGAAAGAAGCTCGAAATCAAGGTCTTACAATGACAAGAGATCTTCTAGTCGAGAGCGCAATTGCTACAATTGTGGGAGTCCCGGACACTACTCCAATGAGTGTACGGCACCCTACAAAAGAAGAGAAGATTCTCCAAGAAGAAGGAGCAAAAGAGAAGAATCACCACCAAGAGAGAGGAGGAGTAGAGATGATCGTTATGAACGAAGACCCTCACGGAGAAGCAAGGATTCGGAAAGGAAGGACAAGTTATCAAGGAGCTACACAAAACGAAGACATCAAGCTCATGTTGGTGAATGGGTTTCCGCCCGACTCCGACAATCACTCCGAGAGAAGCTATCACTCCGACTCGAATATACTCAAGATGAAGGTGTTGCCGGTCTAGCACTTGTGTCAACCAACTCCTACGACATATTGGATTCACCAAATGAAGGTGTTGGAAGATGCTTCATGGCCAAAGGTCCAAAGGTAACACATCCCGAGTATGTTGATTTCAATAGTGATGAAGATGACTTGCTTGTGGATGATGATTTACTTGTTGACAACTCTAATGATGAATACTATGATGAAACGTCAATTAATCATGCTAATCATGCTAAAACGAATGACAATGATAAGGAGAAGATCGAGCTTCTAACTAAAGAATTAAACTCTCTTAAGTTAGCTCATGAAACTATCTACGAAGATCATCGAGAACTTTTAAAGGCTCATGAGAAGTTACGCTTTGAAAAGCTCAATCTTGAGCAAGAGCATGAGTTCTTAAAAGCAATCAATGATGATCTTCGCAAGAAAAGTTTTTCTTACATTGCCAAGCATTTACTCTTATCTACTTACATGCCTCAAGTCAAGTCTAATAACAAGTACAAGAAAGATACTTCCCCTAGAAGTAACAATAATAATGTCAAATCCAATATTGTTGCTTCTAGTAGTTCTCTTGATTCCACTAATGATTCTCTTAGCCAAGTTACACTTGAGCAAGAAAATAGCTTATTGAAGGGAATCATAGAGAAAGGTGTTTACAAGAGCCTTGCCGGGAGTAAGCAATTCGAGGAAATTGTACGCAAGCAAGGAAGGCACCGGAAGAATCAAGGTGTTGGTTTTGAACGAAAGTTCAATGCCAATGGAGTTGAGTGGGAAGAAGATCAATACCCGAAGACAAAGTTTGTTCCTCAACAAGACAAGTATGATCCTACTTCCTTCAAGGGAACACAAGCTCAAGATGATCTTCCACCACAAGACCACAAGAACAAAGGCAAGGACAAGCTTCAAGAAGAGATTGTTGCATTTGAAGAAGCACCTAAAGCCTCGTTCAAGTGGGTCCCCAAGACTATGTCAAGTTCTACTTCATCAAGTACAACTACAACTCCAAGGATTCCCATCAAGATGATGTGGATCCCGAAGAAGAAGAACTTGAGGGTTCTTGAGGGTGACTCCGCCAACATTCTTCACTCATATCATTTTGGCAAGAACAAGTGCAATCAACTTCCACATCTTGCACTAGTTCAAGGAGTCACAAGCCCTCATGTTGATAAGACAAGGGACAAGGTAACCTAATGAATTCATGGACATCATCTTGTGTGTGCATCACTCTATCTCTATGGATATTCTTGTTTGTTCCTTGTGGGACTAACCCATGTAGGTAAGTTGAAAGTGCAACTCACTCCAAAGGATTGCTCCAAATGATCTACATCAACATTGAGCATCTACATCTTCTACACCTACATGAAGTCATCATCGACAAAACCCTAGGTTAGTTCATCCCTCTAAGGGCGGATCTCACATCTAGAGGGAGCTTAACTCTAAAGAATTGAGTAAAAGCAACTCTAATGGTGTGAACACATTAATGCATTATGTAAATGTGGTAATCCCACTTGAGCTTAAACGATGAGTGTCGGTGTCAAAACCGGCGGATCTCGGGTAGGGGGTCCCGAACTGTGCGTCTAGGCGGATGGTAACAGGAGACAAGGGACACGATGTTTTACCCAGGTTCGGGCCCTCTTGGTGGAGGTAAAACCCACGCCCCGCTTGATTAATATTGATGATATGGGTAGTACAAGAGTGGATCTACCACGAGATCAAGGAGGCTAAACCCTAAAGCTAGCCTATGGTATGATTGTTGTAATGTATGTTGTGTCCCACGGACTAAAGCCCTCCGGTTTATATAGACACCGGAGAAGGCTAGGGCTACACAGAGTCGGTTACAATGGTAGGAGATCTACATATCCGACGCCAAGCTTGCCTTCCACGCCAAGGAAAGTCCCATCCGGACACGGGACGGAGTCTTCAATCTTGTATCTTCGTAGTCTTGGAGTCCGCGGACGATGATAGTCCAGCTGTCCGGACACCCCCTAGTCCAGGACTCCTCAAGAGCCCCTAAACCAGGCTTCAATGACGATAAGTCCGGACGCATAATGTTCGGCATTGCAAGGCGGGTTCCTCCCTTGAATAATCCAGAGAAGATCATGAACACCGGGATAGTGTCCGGCTCTGCAAAATAAATTCCACATTCTACCGTAGAGAGAATAAAATGTACACAAGTCCAATCTGCTGACGTATTATGCGGCATGACGTCACGCCACTACCAAGCCTTTACTTGAATCGTCTTTTTATTATACCACCTCACCACGTTTAGCGAAGCGGTTTCCTTGGCACGTCTTGTCGAAGCAGAGATCGTGTTCCCCTTATTCCGGGATTCTCATCAATACGAGCGTGGGTAACCCAACCGTGCCCGTCGCCACGTCTCCTCTATCGGAGGTGAATCCTGAACGGTCACGGAGACGACTCTTGGTATTTCCCCCCTTTATAAGAGGACCAAGGCTCATTTCTTTTCTTCAATCTTCCATCGAATCCTCTCCTTGCTCCAAGTTCCAACACCCAGAGCCCTAGATTCGAGTGCTTCGGACCTCCAACAATGTCCGGCTCTGACCTTCAGGGTCGGTGGATGCCCTCCTCCGTCACGGAGGAGGACGTGCTAAAGCTGCGTGAGGCCAAGTACCTGTCATACGAGATTTCGCACAGGTTGCCCGCCCAAGGGCAGGCCGTGCCTACTTCTGAGCCCGGTGAGTATGTCGTCTTCGTATCCCACCTCCGTCGGGGTTTAGGCTTCCCGACGGACCCCTTCATGAGAGGTCTCATGTTCTACTACGGGCTGGATTTTCACGACTTGGCTCCGGAGTCCATCCTCCATATCTCCGCATTCATTATCGTCTGCGAAGCCTTCCTCCGCGTCATTCCCCACTTCGACATGTGGCTGAAGACCTTCAATGTGGAGCCGAAGATGCTCGGGGGGCGTCAAGCGGAGTGCGGCGGGGCGGCCATAAGCAGAAGGGCCGATGCCCCGTGGCCCAAGGGCTCCTTTCAAGAGGAGCTCGGCTTGTGGCAGCAGGAGTGGTTCTATATCACCGCTCCGAAGGGCAGCAAGCAAAAGCCGCCGCCTTCATTCTGCCCGGGACCTCCACGCCGACTAATGTCGTGGGTCAACGAAGGGCTCAATTGGGGGCCGTCCGAAGACGTGCCTTTACTACAGGGCCGGATTCGAGACCTCCAAGCGAGGGAGATCAATCTGGTTGTGGTGATGCAGGTTATGCTAATTAGGCGTCTTCTGCCCTACAAACGCCGTCCTCTCCGGTTATGGGAGTTCAATCCGGAGGGACCTCGAATTCTCCAGCACTTCATGGGTACGACACCCGTGGAGATGTACAAGTTGTTCTTCGGACCGCAGGTGGCGTGTCCGGAATTGACCGAGGACGCAGGCCTAAGCTGCAATCGCCCGGATACTCAGGTAAGTAGCTCATAGTCCGGACGTTCTATTTATTTGCTTTTCTAAAATTCGCCTCCTGACCCATTACTCTTCATCAGGAGTGGGTAGCGCGATCGAAGCTGATAAGGTGTCCGGCCCCCGTCCCAGAGACCGCACCGGAGCCCGTGCTGGTCAGAATGTTGGAGGTCGCGCCCGTATAAGGGGGCGATGGGGAAAATAGAAGAGCTATCACCTCGCTCAAGGGAGCGCTTGAAGAGGGGGGATCGAAAATCCCTCCTTCCAGGTGGAGAAGAGGACTGCCTCCGAAGATCCGGAGGCCAAAGCCCCTAAACGGGGGAAGAAATCTTCACCGGGGGGTCCTGTGTCCGGGGAGAACCCGGACGTACAATCGTTTCTAAAGGATCAGCCCTCCAGCGAGCCGTGAGTAGGAAAAGGGGAGTTCATTAATAAGAAAATACCCCTATTTGTGCTTCTATGGATAACCGAAATTTTTGCCTTACAGTTCGGATCTGCGGACTTCTCAGATGAGTTCATCTTCGGGGGATCTTCGTCCGGAGATGATGGAGAGCGAAACGCCTCCGTCTGCTGCACCGTCGGACAGGGCAGACGAGCCTGAAGTATCGTCGCGGAGGGTATCCCAGAGCCCGATGGAGCCGGAGAGTTCGGCGCCGACTAGTGTCTGGCAGGGGGAGCTGAAGAGTCTGCTTGAGAGGGCGTCTGTCTCAGAAGATCACCGTGCTTTGATGAGTATGGTGATTGGAAGGATTTCGTCCGCTGAAAGCGGATTGCATAATGCCGTCAGGAGTTTGCTGGCGGGATTTGAGGTACGCAAGAACGACGCACCTTTTTGACAGTTTTGCACATAGAAGTGCGCCCTGTATAGATAGTAGCCCCTGAGACTCGGCAGGTTGTCGAAAGCGATAGCATGCCGAGGATCAAAATCGCAGGTATTGAATGTCGCCCTTCCTATGCAGGTGGCGGATAGTCCGGGGGCTAGCCGGACTAGTAGAGTTGCCGAGTTAATGCGGCAACTCGATGTGGCGGATGCGGACATCGCGCTTGTCAACCGGCGACTTGACGAGTCGCAAGGTAAATGAATTCTCCGCAGTCACTTATTTAAGGGAGTCAAAGCCCGCTTCTGACAATATATATGCTATGATACGAGCGGTGCTGCTGTGGAGAGTTTTCGGCCGATCTTGCTCAAGCTAAGGAGCAAGCCCGAAGGAGTGATGCGGCTGCCTCGAGGGCGGCCGAGGAGTTGAAAGCCGAAAAGGCTGCACACTGCCTAAGCAGAGAAAAGATGGCCGAATTGGCCGTGAAATTGAAGGATGCTGCCGACCGCAACGAGGCTCTTGAAAAGGAGCGCCTATCGGAGCGGGAAGACCTGGGGAAGGCCACCGCCGAGGCCAAGGATGCCCGTTCTGCAATGTGGGCTATGAAGGAGGAGCTGCGCCAGGCTGGAGATATTGTGGCTGGCAGGCCTTTTCTGCTACGTCGCTAGTTTATGGATCCAAAGTATGCCCAACTTGGCCAGCTGTGGGGTCCGGAGGATCCATATATGGACTTAGCGGCAAGTGCGGCTGATGTCGTTGTGCACTTCCGGAGCCAGAAGGATCACAAGATGGAAGAGCTATTTTGGTCTCAATTCCATAGTCCGGATCGTTCACTTCCGTTGACCGGTCGGTTGGCCGAATGGGCTGATCTAAACAGATTGTCCGGACTTGCCATGACTGATACCGTGGCTCGTGACTGGCCAGAGAGGCCCAAGGCGACGAGCTATTTCGGCTTATTGCAGCAATTTCTTGGAGCGGTGCCGCATATCAAGGATATGAAGCGGTTGGCCTGCATAGAAGGTGCGCGGATGGCCCTTGCCCGTGTGAAGACACATTGGACAGAGATGGATGCCACCGCTATTGCAGCCCAGGGTTCGGACGAAAGCCGGTTACCCGTCGAGCACTATTTTGGGGAAGTTATGCGTGGCGCTCGTGTAATAGAGTCGCAGTGCTAAAAAAATGTCACATTCAAATAAACGTTTTATCTTGTAAAACAATGATTATGATGTAACCGCTTTTTATACTTGTGCGTTCCAAGTATTAAAATATCTCCTATGCGGCCGTTTATGTATACATTTGTATAACCCGAAGATTGCGCTTGACTTCAGCCCCACGCACAAGGTGCGGGGTGTTCGCAAAAATAGCGAGTCTTCACACTTAATCCGACGCCTCACCTGTTAAGGAGGTGGTAGCGAGCAAACGAGGCAATCCGGACTATGATGCTTTATCACTTTCACTTAGCGGTGGAGTTCGAGGTGGGGCTACGATATAGCCCCTTGGGGCACCGCGCCTCGAATTGGGCGTGTGTGCTGACCAGAAACGGTCCTTCGTCAAAGCGAATTCTAAACATTCCGGTAGTCGATCGAGTGGTTGACCAGTCTCTCACAGATCATGACGATCGGTTTTCGGCTTTCTAGTGAGGTGCTCGCCGTAATCGGGGCACAATCGCAGAGTTCTCCGGTGCGCGTTAGCGATGATACGAACGTAAGGCAGCAAAACACAGAGCCGGGCAAACCCAACATTTGACCAAAGACATGATTCGAGCTAATGCATATAAGGCCTAACTTTCGAGACGCCGAACACTCCCTAAGGTGTTCGGTCTTTGTAATAATGGGCGAACAATGCCCTAAGCCCCTAGTGTCTGTGCACGGCATGGTCCTCTCGACGCGCCGATGCCAAAACTTCAGGTTCCGCTTTGGTTATAATGAGAAACCAAGGGATTATAACAACAAGAGACAGAAAAAAGTTTACGCAGGTCTTAATCAAAAGAATCTCGCGACGGGTCCCTACCGCACGCCTGCTACCGTGTCTCCGTTGTGCCGTTATCCTGGACGGGTGTGCATGTTGTTCATCTGTAAAAAGAGAGGAACTTAGTTTGAAAGGAACTCGTGCGAAAGATATATACAAAGGAAGAAATATAAATAAGTAAAGTGGAGTCTGTGTGAACTCGCTGTTGCTTGTGCACGCAGCCCCTTGTGAAGGGATTTGCGGCTATGGAGCCCCTAGCTTACTTATGCCGGACTCATCTGACCGTGTCCGGGGTCTTTAAATGACCCTCGCACTGAAATGATGCACGTCGACCGGGCATCTTAAGTGTAAGAGACGCATAATGTGGTATGGCGTTGAAGCGGACAAAAGCTTCTCGTCCCAAGAGTGCTTGATAGCTACTTTTAAATGGGACGATATGAAAGATTAGTTTTTCGCGTCGAAAGTTGTTCGGTGATCCGAACACAACTTCTAGTAATAGGGAACCTGTGCACTTGGCGTAAGGGCCTGGCATCACTCCTTTAAAGGAAGTGCGGCTGTGTCGAATTTTAGTAAGGTCTATCCCCAACTTGTGGATTGTGTTTGGATACAGCAGGTTTAAGTCACTGCCTCCGTCCATCAGGACTTGTGTAAATTGTAGTCCGTCGATTATAGGATCCAATATCGTATAGTCCATCCTGCATTTGAACGCTCGAATAATCCAGTGGTCGAAAGTGATTGTTTTTAATGTCCAATCTCTATGTTCCGCTGGGTTGGACCGTGCGAGACCCATTTTAACGGGTGCCGCACTGCTTTTCCGTATTATCACATGAAGTGAATTTACTGCTTTGACCTCTTGTGGGAAATTCATTTGTTTTCCGGTGCTCTGCTGGTGGGGTTTATCATCTTCGCCTGACGCGTCGAGCCCCTTGTGTTCGGCGTTTAGTCGGCCGGACTGTTTGAAAACCCAACAATCTCGGTGGGTGTGGTTTGCAGGCCTTCTGGGGGTACTGTGGATTTGACATATCCGACCCAAAATCTTGTTTATGTTGGATAGCTCATCGTTGTTATCCTTAAGAGGCGGTGTTTTGTTGTTTGGCCGTGAGCTTTTGAACCCGGCGTTGACTGTCGTGCTCTTTGGGCTTTTCTCTTTATTCCGGCATTGCTCTTTTCTGCGCCGTGATTTTACATTTCCATCTCTGATCTCGGATGTACTTGGGTCGCTGGTGTTGCGTCTTGCTAGCCAGCTATCCTCTCCCGCACAAAAGCGGGTCATGAGGCTTGTTAGCGCGGACATTGTCCTCGGCTTCTCTTGGCCGAGGTGTCAAGCGAGCCATTCGCCCTCGGACGTTGTGTTTAAAAGCTGCTAAGGCTTGGCGTCCGGACAATGACTATTTGGTTCTTTTGGTGAGGAACCTGTTCTGAATTTGCGCTACGACTCTTGGGCTGTTGAGTTATATGACTTAGATCATCTCATCCGGAGGGCGGACATAAGTTCCTTGAAAATTTGCTCTAAACGCGTCCTCGAGCTCTTCCCAACTTCCAACAAGTGTTTTCGGGAGGCTTTTGAGCCAATGACGGGCTGGCCCTTTGAGCTTGAGGGTAGGTATTTTATGGCGTGAGATCGCCTCCTCTAGCCATGTGTATGTGTAGTATATAATCTTCTATCCGCATCTGTGGTCTGTTGTTCCATCGTAGGCCTCTATGTTTATGGGTTTAAATCCTGCTGAATTCATGATCCAAAGACCTCGCCGGTGAAACATAGTGGGTGTGCGGCGCCTTTGTATTTGGGTGTACCGCTGTCTTGGACACTTTATGTGTTGTATTGCTTCCTCGGCCCTCTTCTTTGGCCCAGAAATGGACTGGCTGGGCCATCTGTCTTTCCAGGTCATTAGTCGGTTTATATGCGGCGCCGCTTTCAGATTTTGGCCTATCATCCGCCGCCTATCCAACCAGCGGCCTCTTTGTTTTTTGATGTGGGGCTCTATGGCCTCCTCATCAAATCTCGCAAGAGCTTGCGCTTGGGTAGCTCTTTGATTGATGGCCATTGCCGTATTTGTCTGCGGTTTTGAGCACTTTGCTCCACCTCATTCTGAGTGTATCTTCTGCTATTTTGAGCTGCCGTTTTTCTTTCTTCAAGCTTCTTGCGGTGGCGACGTGTCTTTTCCGAAGGTTTTTATTCTCCGGCGGTGTGTCCGGCGTGAGGTCGTCTGGACTGTTGTTTTCACCGGGCCTGGATTGATTATCCGACTCGTCCTGTCCGGATGGGTGCTTGTCTGCGTGTTCGCTGTCCGCTGGTTTGCCCTGCTGTATTGCTGGGTCATTAGGAGCGCTGTTGTTGTCGAGGCGGGACTTAGGGCGGCGTCTGCGTCACCGTTTTGGTTGTTTGTCGGCGGGATTATCTTCTGCCGCGCCCCGTTGGTCCTCGTTATCGCTTCCTTTTGGGGTATCCACCATGTATATGTCGAATGATGAGGTGGTCTTCCCGTGCCTTGTAGGCGCTGGTTTTTGTCCGTCTCCGGCATCGTCGTCCATACCGCCGATGTCTTCGGAGTCGTAGCTTAGCATGTCGGTTAAATCGTCGACAGTGGCTACAAAGTGGGTGGTGGGTGGGGTTTGAATTTCTTCGTCTCCCGGATCCCAACCGTCTTGGCCGTAGTCCGGCCGGGCCTCTCCGGATAACGAGAGGTGTTTTAACGAATTTAGGATGTCGCCAAAGGGCGAGTGTTGGAAGATGTCCGCGGCGGGGAATTCCATAACCGGCGCCCAATCGGATTCGATTGGCAGGGGCGTGGGAGGTCCGGAGTCCGGCAAGGAGTCCGGCACCTCGGAGTCATGAGTTTCGCGAGGACAAGGCTAGTGTTCGCCCATCGCCGTAGAGGTTGCAGCCCCGAGGCGTTTCAACCACCGTCCTCGATCTGGCGATCGGCTCCGGACTAAGGGCCGGAGCGGATTCTCAGCGCCACCAAGGCACTGTTCGTGGCAGAGCTAGATCACGCCCATCGTAATAAAGGCGGCGCGCTTGGCGTGGCTCGAGCCCGTCAAGATCAAGTCCCGCGATGACGGCCGTGAAGTTTAGGCTTCGAATCGACTGATGGCGGGCGTAGCTTCGATCTGCTCCAGATGGCCAAGTGAATTAGCCAGCAGCGCGGTCCGCCGAATCGACGATCCGTCCGGGAGAAAAGTCTCACCGACAGCGTTGTTGATTGAAGATGCCATCGAGCCTATCGATGACGACACGCAGGAACTCTCAATGAAAGCACCAACGCCGGTGTCAAACCGCGGATCTCGGTAGGGGGTCCCGAACTGTGCGTCTAGGCGGATGGTAACAGGAGACAAGGGACACGATGTTTTACCCGAGTTCGGCCCTCTTGATGGAGGTAAAACCCTACATCCCGCTTGATTAATATTGATGATATGGGTAGTACAAGAGTGGATCTACCACGAGATCAAGGAGGCTAAACCCTAAAGCGAGCCTATGGTATGATTGTTGTAATGTATGTTGTGTCCTACGGACTAAAGCCCTCCGGTTTATATAGACACCGGAGAAGGCTAGGGTTACACAGAGTCGGTTACAATGGTAGGAGATCTACATATCCGTATCGCCAAGCTTGCCTTCCACGCCAAGGAAAGTCCCATCCGGACATGGGACGGAGTCTTCAATCTTGTATCTTCGTAGTCTTGGAGTCCGGCGGACGATGATAGTCCGGCTGTCCGGACACCCCCTAGTCCAGGACTCCCTCAATGATATGACCTATGATCAAATGTTCTCATTTGACTCCTAAGTCAATATACTCATATATAGATTACCTAGTCATCGCCATTGTTTGATAGATGCTAGAATTGGTTGTGCATGCTTTGCCACATATTTCATTTGCTATCTTATTGTGTGAGCATGTTGCTGCATATTTTACTCATTCAAGGACATCCACTTGTTGTTTTGATTGTTTGGTTTATTTTCTTTGTGCCAAGTGGATGGACAAGAATGCCTAAGAACCTTCTTTAGCTATCTATGCTTTTCTCATCTCAAACTCAATTCATGCTACATCACAAAATTTGATCAAGCCAGATTCGAACCACTCTGTGTGAGGAGCACTCGGAGTCCCCGATTCGTCATAGACTTAAACTTCCAAAACCTCTTTGTGATTCTCGGTCTGACCGATTCTTCCATTTCGGTCCTATCGAGATCACCAAGTTGATCTGAGTTTTCAATCTCGGTGCAACCGATTTGAACTTTTCGGTCTCACCAATTTGTCAGAATCGAACACGATTATGCATCTCGGTGCCACCGAGTTGTTCCACTCGGTCACACCGACAGGGTCGGGCTATATATAGTCACGGGCAAAAATTTGGAAAATTCTCCGAAACCCTTCGCCCGCGCAACAGCTCGCTCTGCCATTGTGGTCTCCAGATCGTCTCCTCGCCGCCAGCAGCCTCCTGTCGCTGGTCTTAGCCACCGTCAACGGAAATCGTCCCCGCCGTTGCCGCCGTAGCAAGTCCACCGCCAAGTTAGGGTATGGATTTGATCTTTGTGCTATCCACGCCGATTCCTAGCACATTGTTTTCATATTGATTCTTGCCACGATTGAGATTCTCCTATCCAACCAAAATAGTCCGTAGTTTAGATGCGATTCAAATTTTTAGGGTTAGGTTTCACGAAACCATCTCGGACCCACCGAGTTGCAAAACTCGGTCTCACCGATTTGGCGATGCCATTGCACTAGTGACTCTCGGTCCGACCGAGAATTACTAATCGGTGCGACCGATTTGAAGATTCTGTGAAACCCTAGCAGTCTCGGTGCCACCGAATCAAACTCGGTCCAATCGAGATCATCGGTTTAGGTTCCAAAACTGCTTCGGTATCACCGAGTTTGAAAATCGGTTGATCCGAAATGCTTTCGTGGAAAACTAAAACTGAACTTTTGAATCATCCTTTGCAAAAATCTCGCATTTTGTGATGCTCATCTATTCTATCTCATCTATAACTCTTCACGAGGTCGCAGATCACCTTGTGCGGTATGTCCGATCAGAGTGACAATGTAACAGGTCCAAGAGCACATGGACTTGAGTGAGGGCACTAGTCCCTCAACTTCAGATGAAGGGAGCAGAAGCACTCCTAGCAACTTGCCTAAGGCTGCAACTAGGCAAAGGAGGAAAAGAACCTCAGACTCAGAGGATGAGGATTACAAATCTGAGGAGGATGAGGCCACTTCCAAGAAAGTGGTCCTCAAGAAAGAGTATGGCTCTACACAAAGCACAAAGCCAGGCCTGAAGAAGAAAGTTCCTGCCAAGAGAACTCCAATGCCAAAGGCCAGGCAGTCCACTCAAGTGCCAGCTCAGTCACAACCCAAACAGGCAAGGAAAGAGGCACCATCAAAACCTCAGAAAGTCCCCACGGGTGCAACCATGAAGTTCACACTTGAATCAGAGGATGATGGTGATCAGGACAAGAAAAATAAGAGAGCTAGAACCACAACTGCCAAGGTCCTTGGAAAGCCCTCAATGAGAAGGGTTTCTGATGAAGAGGAAGAGGATGCTGCACCAGCTCCTAAGGCAGCTAAGCTTATGGGAGATGCAATCAGGTCAGGGGCTGCAACATCCAAGCCCAAAGATGCACCCAAAGCTGCCTCCAAGGCCAAGCAAGCTCCAAAGAGGAATACTATGAGTATTCCAGCTGCTGAGAAGAACAAGGCCCCAATGCCCAATGTTGCAGAAGATGAAGATGAAGAAGGACGGGTCCTTAGAAAGCTCAAGCCCAAGATAACAGACCACAATGATGCCCATCCTGTGGCTGAGGACATGAGAATCAGGAAGGATTCAGGGCTGAGGCTGTGGAGGATGGAAGACCCATATGTTTCAAGAAGAAGAACTGTTGTTGACTACAGGTTCCACACAAAGGAACAGCAGGACTTTTATGAGACCATTCTGTTGGACAAGAAGCCCATAGTCTGTGATATGAGGTGGGTTGACTGGAAATTCCTGATAGCATCTACACTGAGGATTGAGAAAGGGTTGGCACCCTAACTCAAAACCAGGAGAGCCTGGAGAGAATCATGGAACTCAAGTTTCATGATCTTGATGTTAAGGTAGCTGAGATTCAGTCAGTTGTAGAGCAGCTGCAGGATGACATGCAGGAGAGGAAGGGCAAGACAACCACAAATGTGTTTGCCAGAGTGCCCAGAGCCCAGAGGTCGGCTTGCAAGTGCAGTGGATGACACTAGAGCTACAACTTCAAAGACCAGCCATCGCCTCTACAGTTCAAAGCAACCAGCTCCAAAGATCCACTCCAAAGACCTCTACTTCAACTGAAGCCTTCGTCCTTGGAGTTATCAGACACCATCGCCAGAAGATCAAGCCTGAGAGACGATCTAGCACTATGCATTTTCTATGAACTTTTTGGTAACTTGTTGCCAAAGGGGGAGAAAAATGTATAGATCATAGGCTTCGAGAGAGAGTGTTGCTTTTATTCTCTCTTGCTTTATCTGGTGGTTTTTTAAACTTTGTTTGCTTTTGGTTGAGATACTATGCCTGTGAGACATTGATGATCATGTGTTTGATCATAAGCTACACTTATGCATGCTTGATATTATCCTATCTATATTATGTGATCATTCACTATGCTTGGTGATGAGTGCATGTATTCATTGTTTATTATTTTTAGCACTCCACCAAGATGTATGTGACATGGAAGAGTAACCCATGAGCCTAATTCATTGTGCATTTGCAGTCCAAAGCAAATCTTAAACTATGCACAAATTTAGGGGGAGCTCTTGCTTATCACATACTTCTCAAAGCAACGATGTTATTCAATCTTATTATCATTTGTCGAAGCTTTGATCTATATGTTGTCATAAATTACCAAAAAGGGGGAGATTGAAAGTGCAACTATCCCTAGGTGGTTTTGGTAATTAATAACAACATATAGCTCATTGAGCTAATACTATTCCAAGACTATTATTTCAGGAAAGCTCAATGAATGGCATGACATGGATGATGAAAGTGGATCCCTCAAAATACTAAGGACAAAGGATTGGCTCAAGCTCAAAAGCTCAAGACTCTTCATTTTACATTTTAGTGATCCAAGATCACATTGAGTCTATAGGAAAAGCCAATACTATCAAGGAGGGATGAGGTGTTGCTTAATGAGCCTCTTGCTTCATGTGCTTAGTGATATGCTCCAAAACCCTCAACTACTTTCCCACATCCACATATGACCTAAATCCAAAGCCAAAATTGGTCACACCGAAACTTCCTATCCGGCGCCACCGATTCCACAAGTCATAGCCACTGCCACAAACCCTAAGCAAATCGGTCTTACCGATAGGGATCTCGTTCTCACTGAGATGGGGTTGCAATCTCTCTGTTTCCCTTCGTAACGTTTCGGTCTAACCGAAGTGAGCGATTGGTCCCACCGAGATTGCAATGTAAACTCTCTATTCCTTTTTGTAACATTTCGGTCTCACCGAAAAGAGCAAATCGGTCCCACCGAGTTTACCTGACCAACTCTCTGGAAAGCTTATTACCAAATCGGTCTCACCGAGTTTGTGTAATCGGTCTTACCGAGATTACATTATGCCCTAACCCTAACCGAATCGGTCTCACCGAGATGCATGTCAGTCCCACCGAAATTCACTAACGGTCACTAGGTTTACTAAATCGGTCCGACCGAGTTTAACAATTCGGTCCCACCGAGTTTGGTAAATTGTGTGTAACGTTAGATTTTGTGTCGAGGCTATATATACCCTCCACCTCCTCTTCATTCGTGGAGAGAGCCATCGAATCGAACCTACACTTCCAACTTACCATTTCTGAGAGAGAACCACCTACTCATGTGTTGAGGCCAAGATATTCCATTCCTACCATATGAATCTTGATCTCTAGCCTTCCCCAAGTTGCTTTCCACTCAAATCTTCTTTCCACCAGATCCAAACCCATTGAGAGAGAGTTGAGTGTTGGGGAGACTATCATTTGAAGCACAAGAGCAAGGAGTTCATCATCAACGCACCATTTGTTACTTTTGGAGAGTGGTGTCTCCTAGATTGGCTAGGTGTCACTTGGGAGCCTCCGACAAGATTGTGGAGTTGAACCAAGGAGTTTGTAAGGGCAAGGAGATCGCCTACTTCGTGAAGATCTAACGCTAGTGAGGCAAGTCCTTCGTGGGCGACGGCCATGGTGGGATAGACAAGTTTGCTTCTTCGTGGACCCTTCTTGGGTGGAGCCCAGCCGTTACCCTTTGTGGGTTGAAGTCTCCATCAACGTGGATGTACGATAGCACCACCTATCGGAACCACGCCAAAAACATCTGTGTCTCCAATTGCGTTTGAATCCTCCAAACCCTTCCCTTTACTTTCTTGCAAGTTGCATGCTTTAATTTCCGCTGCCTATATACTCTTTGCATGCTTGCTTGAATTGTGTGATGATTGCTTGACTTGTCCTAAATTACCTAAAATCTGCCAACCTCTAAAATTGGGAAAAGGTTAAGTTTTTATTTGTCAAGTAGTCTAATCACCCCCCTCTAGACATACTTCAAGGTCCTACAGAGGGTAACTAACTTCATATGGAGACATAGAGACCTTGAACGTGCATGTGTGAGAGGTATACATGTATACGTGGGATGTGTATGTGTGCATGCGCTCATGATCGAGATAAAAGAAAGAAGACATAAGTCATAAGATCAACGACATGGGAGAGACGGATCGGTATGACAATATGCATGCATGTGAGAATGCAGGGAAGAAGGCCCGACAATTGAGCATGTGTTTTTGTCTTTAAGAGATAGTGGCGTGGGCTGGAGCATGCATCTATGGCTAGCAGAGGGGGTGAGGCGCAATGATTGTGCAAAAGAGATTAACCTATAAATGCATATCTATGGAGAGACATATATAGTGTGGGTGATAGGAAGCAAGACTCCGAGCGAGAAAGAAATGTTGACGGAGAAACTACAGATAGATACAGAGATGGAGATGCTATCTAGAGGGACATCCGTTAGTTTGGGTGTTGGAGATGACCGTCGGGTGGTTCAAAGGGTGAAGTTATATATGTGTGTGAGAGGGCACTTGACTTCATGTAGAGAGAAACATACGTAGTGTGCGTGATAGGAATCAAGAGTGAGGGCGAGAAAGAAGGTTGATGGAGAAACAGATAAATAGAAAGATAAAGATGCTAGCTAGTGTGCGTTAGAGATAGGAGTCGAGTGGCTCAGAAGGCTGGGTTATGTGTGTGGGGGTGAGAGAGATAGAGAGAGGGTGCATGTGAGTCACATACAAACAGATATCAGAGAGAAATGAGATCCAGAGAGACGGAGTTTTGTGTCTGCCAGAGAGAAAGATATTTCACAACAAGAGTGATAGCTAGAGAGACATATGAGGGAAAGATATCTCTAGAGAGAGAGAGGGTGTGTGTGAGCGACATACAAGAGAACAATGGATAAATATGAGACCCTGGGAGACAAAGTTTGTGTTTGTGTGTGAGAAAGAGATATTGAAGAGGAAGAGTCGTAGGTTCTCATATCTAAGGAGCGAAAGACATCTCTGTATGAGGGGTGTGCGAGTGGCACACATGGGAATAGTAGAGAGAAATGAGACCCCGGGAGACAAAGTTTTGTGTTTGTGTGAGAGAAAGAGATTCCACATGGAGAATCATAGTTAGAGACACATAGGAGGGAGCGAGATATACTTAGAGATAGATAGAGTGATGAAGGTCGAGGGAGAGAGTACCGTCAGTGTGTTACGAAGATAAAAGATCATTGTCGACATACAGGTAGCACGAGAGATACCTGAGAGATGATGAACACGTATATAGGTCCAGAGAGATAGTCCTATATAAGCATGAGTGATAGCTATATGAGACGAATATCTGGATTAAAGGGGATTCAAATATTTAAACTGGAGATCACAACATCGATAATATCATAACGCAAATTGGTGTATCAAACATGCATATTCATTTGAATTTGGGCACACGTGTAATGTTATATAGTTTATCAATATTGGTGATCCATAGATTCTTCAATTACAAACAATGCATGGTTTATATGCAATTAATGTCTAAATGGGATTACACTATATGTTGCGTGTGTGAAACACATTATACATGTTTGAGAAGTTAAAAAACCCGCATGAAACACACATTAGTTGGAGACAGTTAGCGAGGAATGCATACATTGGATTTCAACATAAAGTGGTTTCAAATATTTGAAAATCCAAATTGATGGATACAACCTTATGAATCTGAGATCATGCCATTTGTAAACCATATTTATGTATAAATGGTGTTGTGCTTTTGAAAGTATATATATAAAAATGATGTATATAGAATGTAATTCCAATTGAAAATGGATCCCGCCCGAAAAAAATAGTAGAATACAAACGGGATTCGAATTGAGTTGGCACGGTAAACGTGCAGTCTGCAAAATTTGAATGATGCGGGGAAAGTCTCAGTAACTGCCCGAAACCAAAATCTGCGAGATGGAAATCACTACTGCCTATCCCTGCCACGCAAAGCCTATCTGCTGGATTTCTATAGGTTTCGATAGGGGTAGGTTTGTAATTTCACCCAAACGTGACGTAACCGCCTCTCACCTGGATCCATACACGATGGGCGCCAAAACACAGTGTGCCCTCGGCCGAAATCGACTCCCTCCCCGATTCATATTCATACACGGTGGGCGCCAAAAACAAACTCTCGTCGGCAAATATTCGGTGTATGCGAGATTACCGTCCTATCCCCAACCGACTAATGTCGTTGTGATCTAGTAGAAATTTGAAACGGGGGCTAAGTTTGTAAATTTCCTCGCATTTGAGACAAGCGCGCCCTGAATACATGCCCCCCCCTTCCTCTCTACCTCCCTTTTCCCCATCCGTACTACGTGGGCGCCAAAACACCCTCTCCACCCCACCCTCCTCCGTCCGCCGCCGTCCGCCACCCCATCCACCGCCGTCCTCCTCCACCATGCCGGAGCTGATACCCCGACGCCGCCGTCCATTACAAGAGATCGACCTCTCTCATCCACGCCTTTGGACCGGGATCCTTGCATCCCGTCCTCTCGCTTCATCCCCGCCGTCGTCCACCTTGTCGGCGCCGCTCCTACGACCATCTCGTCCACCGTGCCCCGCCGCCACCGTCTACCCTCCTAGATCTGCTTCCACGCCGCCGACAGCCATCGCTACCACAGCACCGTCAAATTCTCAGCAGATGCGTACATGGCGCCGCACCAGAGGCGATACTCTTTCGTATCTGCTCAACTTATTTATCGCAGCAACAAAATAGATCGTCACTACTTTACTCTGATTTCTTGTCTTGGTTGCGAAGTTGCCTTTGTCCGGTTTGCACCTTCAGATCCGCCATGGCACGCTCAACACTATACTCCCAATGCTTATGGTTTTCCCCTTTTATATTCCACACTAGTTAAATCACAGTAGACTAAATTTCAAAATTGGGTCAGTCAATTTTTCAGAGCTCGCTGGAGTTTGTCGGTGCGATCCAAGGGGCTCGGGTGGTTGTGGGGCCTCGCCGAACAAAGAAAACTCGACGCGCGTGGGGGTTGGGGTGGAGGAGGAACACAGGCGGTGGGGGCCGGTGGTCCGGCTGGCGGCCCATGCGGTGTTCTGTATGGGAAGAATCAGAGACGAGGAAGAAGAAGGGTTAGGAGACGTAGGATCTTCATCCAACCGCCTGAAATGGTCGAGAGATAGCTGGGAGTTGCATTCTTAATGCACTCTGGTTCGTCATGTGTGGGCACTGCGCAACCAACATTTTATTATCCAAAATCTGCTTGCTCTTCTTCACCATGTTCGATAGAGCTGGCCTGCACGTGATCGATAGGCTTTCAATTACTAGCGGCAATACAACACCGTATTTTCAAGCCAGTTCCACTTTCCCGATTTATATATCGTGGTTATGGTGTACCCCTGTTATGTACACTATGATCTGCCTAGTTGCTGTGTGCTCTTGTTATCATGGTTTGGCAATAAACTCTCTATACAGTATATTATGAACCTATCATTTACCAGCTATCCTTACTTCTGGAGCCTATTTTTTTGTGTACTTGTGCCAGATTATATAAATGCACGCACCATATTACATCACACATGAGCTCTCTCATTAGAATCCAGTGATAGCACATAAGTGTTTACAGGGGCGCCCCATATTAGAATATCATCTGCATTACAAAGGTAATCTCACAACTATTTATGTTTTCATGGTTCTCAGATATTATACGCAATTATAGTGAATATCAGAATCCGCGCATCAGAAGAATATTGTCGAATCCTGCAATGACTTACAAAATTTACACCAAGTCATTGAGTGCCATTCTGGAAGCAATGAAACTCGTACACTCCCCACCTGTTGATTCTTGTTCAGAATATCATCCTAATGACTATTCTAACCTCGAGGAGTCAAAGGCAGATGGCCTGTCCTGTTCACCCATCAAGGTGTCTGTTCTAATTTGGCAAGGTTTTATTGATTGCGTGTATCTTGCATATGTTGTCTTGCATTTCTTCTACTTTGTTGCATCGCCATCTGCTTAGTTTACTCATCATATAACTCAAGATGCCATGCCCATCCATTATCAATACATATTCCATCTGTCATCATACCATGTTTTTCCACTCAAATGTTGTTCTTGTGCATCAGACATCAAAAAGGAAGAGGGTGATTGCGAACTCAAGGAGCACCAAGAAAGTCCTTGAAAAACATGGTGGTGCCGAGAAATCGACAAATACGCCCACTTATATTGGTTGTACAACCAAGTGACACAAAACATAGGACCGACTCCAGCAGACTGTACCCATACTTCACCGCCACACCACTAGCCCCACCACACAGACCTGCACTCCAAGAAAAGGTATACCAATTTCATTTGCCATAGCACCACTGTACCACGAAAAATCCCACTCCAAAAAAAAGTACAAGAAGTCCACCGTCAAGACCTATCCCAATCAGAGATGGCCAATTCCTGCAGATTGGAACCCCATTCCATTTATTCTCAGTTTAAAAGACAATGCTTTCAATGTTGTTAGGGACTACGTGCATATATTCCCATAATGGGAAGATTATAGTGAAGACAAACACCATTTTCACATCTTCCTGTCCAACTTACGTGTAACTGCTATTATTCATGGTTATTATTTTCCTGTTTTCACTAGTAGAAAGCAGGGCATTTGTCCCGGTTCGTAAGGGCCTTTAGTCCCGGTTCTTGAACCGGGACTAATGGGTCGTTACTAATACCTCCCCCCTTTAGTCCCGGTTC
Source organism: Aegilops speltoides (assembly GCA_021437245.1). Taxonomy (NCBI): domain Eukaryota; kingdom Viridiplantae; phylum Streptophyta; class Magnoliopsida; order Poales; family Poaceae; genus Aegilops; species Aegilops speltoides. Next base: position 58,122,843 of record CM038147.1, read on the forward strand.
TTACGGACGACCAGACAGATGGGCATCCACGTGGCATTGCGGGCAGCCAGTAGGGGCCTTTGGACCCGTTGGTGACATAAACCGGGACCAAAAGGCTTCCACGCCACGGCAAATGGCTGAGCTGAGATTTTTCTTTTTTAAAAAAAGTGGTTGGTTTAGGGTTTGGGGTTATTTTAGGTTGTTATTAGCTAGCTAATAGAGAGAAGTTTCTCTCTTATATCTTCGTCCTTGGTTTACCAACGCTCTTGCTATGTTCATTTCACCACCGATATATAATAACTCATGCATGCTCGCATCATACGTCATCATATATAATAACAAGTCCTACTAATCATGCATCATCATACAACTTCTACTCGTTATTAATAATAAGTCATACGATCATCATCCTCATAGTCATCGAACCCAACCCTACATAATTGTTCTTAGCACATGATCATCGATGATCGTAGGACCTAAACACCCTTAAGGTAAAATAGCATAAAACAATATAGACCCTGACTCTCCATTATGAAGAATGGAGATCATCCTGTCTCCAATTCTTGTGCTTTGCTTCCAAGAAGCTCCTTACGACTGTCCATACATTTTTTCCATTCTTTGATTGTAATGTCTCCACTTCATTTAGAAACCCGGTATGGACAGTTGAGATTCATACGATGACCTGGTTGTAAGTTCAAAACATGAAGGCTACCGTGCGTATACATCATATGAGGCACACAATCATTCGGGATTATCTGTTGAAAAACATAGTAATAACTTCGTAGTTAGCAATGATGTACTAGTTTTAGAAGTATGCAAAAAGATGCACGGATGTCGTAATAGTAAAAAATCTTACCAGGGTATCTCCATGGTAGTTACCGTAGTTCAACACGTGCACTAGTGGCACATATTGACCATAATGTTGAGGAGTTCAATTGCAGACATTGTAATTCTCAAGATCAGTACAAAATGCGATCAGATGATTTTTCTCCTTATAAGTTAATTCGTAGCCATCGCGTAGTGGGTTTTGTCTACCATCTTCCGCACATTCTTTGAAGAATGAAAATAAGCTGTCAATGGAAATAAGCTGTCAACTATTTTGAAATAAATAATATAAATTACTTAATAACTATGTTAAGCTCACATGGGGAAAGAATTGGAGGTGTATCCACAAGGACCCAAATCTCCATATTGTCTTGCTCGATTGTAGGATCACCAAGATCCATGGTGACAAGCATACCCTCATCAAAACCATACATCTTGCAAAGTGCTTCCCAATTTTTGCAACCAAAATGGGTTACACTCTCAGCATTGTACAGCTTTTACTTGAAAATCCACACCATGATGGGTCCTTAGGAGAATTTTTTTGGTTTCCATACTTTCATGGTCTTCAAAACCCATCCTCTCCAAGACATAGCATCTTGCATAGCATGGGATAAGCTAGTCGAATTGGAAAAGATGAAAAATACACGTTAAAATAGTTGAAGTCGTGCTTAATTACGAAAAAAACTATTTTCGTCGTTGCATACCGTATGAACATCGAAGGTCTCCTCGAGCTTAATGCTGAATCGCCGATCTTCGTCCAGCTCAATGAACCTGTCGCACATACCTCGGTCGTCGTGGCACCAGTCACACTCCCCCGGGCGGTTTACGTTGTCCGAGTACGACATTTCCGGCCTATGTTCATAATTCAAATATTAAACTTGTACAATTAAATATATGTACTAAAAAACCTAAATTAGATCATTATTATTAATCACGGGTTGACTATCGGTGATGGTACGTAGCTCCTCCTTTTATTCCCGAGTGCATTGTTACACCAAATTGTCTAGCACACAGGAATGAAGGAGAAGCTACCCCCACGACGGCGTGGATGATGGAGGGGGCTCCTAGATTTCTGCATAGTGCTCTCCAATTTTAGCATTCAAAGTAGGAGTACTTTTCCAATATGAGCATTCAATAAGCAAAACCAAATCATAAAATAAAGTAGTATTCAAATTAGCATGCATTCAATTATAAGCAAAAGTACATCATCTCTTGTGTCTGTACATTGTCAAATATTATCACTAATACTCCTCGAATACTATCATACATATAGCATCACTAATACAGCTAGAATCGTAGCGCCCGACGGGTATCATCGCAGGCGGTGGACACCCAAAGATAAGGAACCATCACAGGATCATAGCTCCAGTGAGATCCCTGAAGAACCTGCCAGGTATTGTCGAACCTGCCCTCCAATGCAACCATGTAGCAACGGACGTGCTCGTCCTCCTCGCTGGCACGGTGACGTACCACATCCGCAGTGTCCAGAAGCCTCGGCACCGTCACTGGCCCTCACGACCGCCACCAAACAAGGATTGGGTCAACAACGGGTTGCCTCCTCACCAACCTACGTCCTCCGGAAGGTAGCACCTCCCAATACCAGCCCGGCGGAGACAAGTCCCGAACATGGCCCTGATCAAGCAGGCCTCCACCGCCGAGTCGACGACGACGACGATGCAGGATAGGCATCGCCGACGTCAATGCAGAAACTACTTCTATATATAGTTAAATAAAGTAGTTTATTAAATCAACTAGCTAGTGCAACTATATATGAAGCACTTACTATAAATAAAATAAAGTAGTACTTACTAAAAATAAACTAGTTTAACTATAGTTCTAATATTTTTCTAACTAATTATATTAAACACTTTCTCTTCTTATTTTTTCCTTTTTCCTTATTCTAAATATGAACATATTCATAAATGACTTATATCATTCACAATTTTCCTATACATACACAATAAATTGACAAAGAAAATACTATGAACAAAAAATCATTAAAATTCTATGAACAAAATTACAACAGAAAAAAATCATAAAAATTCTATGAACAGAAAAAAATCATAAAAAATTGACATCTAAATTACTTACACAATATGAAAAAAAATTGAAATCTAAATTACAACAGAAAAAAATCGTAAAAATTTGACATCTAAATTACAACAGAAAACAATCATAAAAAGTCATAAAAATTCTATTAAAAGAAAAAAATATAACACAATATGAATAAATTAATTACACAATATGAAAATAAATCTAACAAAAAAATCTATGAACTACAGATCTAAATTACTACACATCTAACAAAAAAATCTATGAACTACAAAAAAATCTAACAAAATCTATGAACTCAATTAACTACACATCTAAATTAACTACTACTAACATCAAATTAAATGAGTTGCTCACGGCGACAAGATGTCGGGGCAGCGGCGACGGCGACGCGAGAGGTGCGGCGGCGCGGCGACAGGCGGGCGGGCGGGCGGGCGGCAGGCGGCGACGGGCAGGCAAGGCGGCGTCATGGGGCGAGGCGGCGGCGAGCGTCGATCGGGCGGCACGGAAGGCGCGAGGCGGTCGCGGGCGACGACGGCGACGGCGAGGCGAGACGGACGGCAGACCCTAAGCGGCGTCGGCGCGGGAAAGAACGAATCGAACCAAATTTTTGCGAGTCTTTGCTTATATAGGCGAGCATTGGTCCTGTTCATGGCACCAACCGACCAATGCACCTTTAGTCCCGGTTGGTGGCACCAACCGACCAAAGGCCTCTTTCAAAGAAATTAAAGGGCGGAAACAGACCTTTGGTCGGTTGGTGCCACAAACCGGACAAAGAGAGCATTGGTCCCGGTTGGTGCCACCAACCGGGACCAATGCGTCCCTTTAGTCCCGGTTGGTGCCACCAATCGGGACCAATGCGTCCCCTTTAGTCCCGGTTGGTGCCACCAACCGGGACCAAAGGTCGTGTGCTGGAACTGGCGCGGTGCGGTGCTATGAGTCCCACCTCGCTAGCCGAGAGGGGCTCGGAGTGGTTTATAAGCCTGCCGGACCAACCACTTCGAGCTCCTCTCTAATGCAGGCCTACGGGCCTAAAATCATTCTCTGTGCTTATGGGCCTACTGGGCCTACTGCGGGCCTCAAATCCCTAGTAATGGGTTTCTAGTCGTATGCAGGCCGTGGTGGCCCTGTAGGTGGCACTTTTATTAATTTTTTCCCAGTTTTTTTGCTTTCTTTTTTTTTCTAATTACTTATTTATTTTCTTTTATGATAATTCTTTTTGCTAATAAAGTTTGTAACAAAATTCTAATTACTTATTTATCTTCTTTTATGATAATTCTTTTTGCTTTTAATGTTTTGAACAGAATCCTAATTACTTATTTATTTTCTTTTATGATAATTCTATTTGCTATTAAAGTTTGTAACAAAATTCTAATTACTTATTTATTTATTTTTATGATAATTCTTTTTGCTTTTAATGTTTTGAACAGAATTCTAATTACATATTTGTTTTCTTTTATGATAATTCTTTTTGCTATTAAAGTTTGTAACAAAATTCTAATTACTTATTTATTTTCTTTTATGATAATTCTTTTCGCTTTTAATGTTTTGAACAAAATTCTAATTACTTATTTATTTTCTTTTATGATAATTCTTTTTGCTATTAAAGTTTGTAACAAAATTCTAATTACTTATTTATTTTCTTTTATGATAATTATTTTTCCTATTAAAGTTTGTAACAAAATTCTAATTACTTATTTATTTATTTTATGATAATTATTTTTGCTTTTAATGTTTTGAACAGAATTCTAATTACTTATTTATTTTCTTTTATGATAATTCTTTTTTCTATTAAAGTTTGTAACAAAATTCTAATTACTTATTTATTTTCTTTTATGATAAATCTTTTTGCTTTTAATGTTTTGAACAAAATTCTAATTACTTAGTTATTTTCTTTTATGATAATTCTTTTTGCTATTAAAGTTTGTAACAAAATTCTAATTACTTATTTATTTTCTTTTATGATAATTATTTTTGCTTTTAATGTTTTGAACAAAATTCTAATTACTTATTTATTTTCTTTTGTGATAATTCTTTTTGCTATTAAAGTTTGTGACAAAATTCTAGTTACTTATTTATTTTCTTTTATGATAATTCTTTTTGCTTTTAATGTTTTGAACAAAATTGGTCCCGGTTGGTGGCATGAACAGGACTAAAGGCAATTTTGGTCCTGCAAGCCACCAACCGGGACCAATGGTGGTGAGCTAGGAGCGAGGCCCATTGGTCCCGGTTCGTCCTCCACCAACCGGACCAAAAGGTCCAGCGAACCGGGACCAATGGCCCACGTGGCCTTGCCGCCCCAGGGGCTCACTGAACCGGGTCCAATGCCCCATGGGTCCTTGTTTCGATCTGAACCGACTAATGGGCTGACCCGGCCTGGACCTTTGCCCCCTTTTCTACTAGTGTTTCTGCTGGTCGAACACATCAATGATTTACATTACATTGTTGTAACTAGACGAGGGTCAATTTGGATAGTCATGACGAGCAAAGCTTGCTTGTGCTTTTCAAGGAAGCATTGCAGTAGTATCGGTGTTACCTGAGGAAATCACACTTTGATGCCAAGTGTATAAACGAATTTCCGGTGAAGTCTCCTGTGCTAAATTTAGAAGACATTGAATGGAAAAACCTTGTTATGCACTGGTCTCGTTCCCAGGATGAGGTACTGTCTATGAAATCACATGACAATTTGAACTTCTACTTTTCCGCATGTGCCTTACGGATCTTTTTTGCAGGAAATCTGCTCGAAGAGGAATTCCGGTTTGAAAAGAACGACAGGATATCGCAAATATGTTGCTCGCTGCTTTGCTCTTGTTAGTACCTGTTGTCCTATATCACTGTACTTGCATACATACCAGGTTTATTATGTGACAGCAGTATGCATAATAGCTTGCTTATCAATTGTTCGCTCCAAATTATTTTATCTGTATGAATGGTTACATTAGTGTAGAATATATCCAATGCCAATGATTTTTTTAGCTCTGCATTGTTCTTGTAAGTACATGCTGTCCTTTATCAGTGTACTTATATTGACAGGTAATTGTTCATGTACCATCACTCTGCAGCTTATTTTCCTTTGCCCTCCATTTTCTACACATCAGGTCTATATTTACTCTTATCATAAGGTTGGTACTGAAGAAGTTTAGTTGTGCATTGCTCTTGGCTGTGCCTTTTGCCTGTATCACTGCACATACATTTATAGCTACTTGGTTATGTAGCATTACTCTTCATCTTATCTTAAATATTCTCCATTTTTTCGTATATTATCACATCTATATTTACTCTTAAAAAATTTAGAATAAAGGCAATGCTTATGAAGAAGATTCCGTGCTAAACTTCTTGAATTGCCCCCCCCCCCCATCAGCGTGGATATGGGCTTTATAGAGCCTGTCTTCACCAGTAATGTAAGTTTGTCCTTCTCAAGCCTTCAAACTTTGTTGTGTATATTTGGTTAGGCATGACTGCAACAGCTGTTTATTTTTTGTGTTTGCATCAAATTGCATGTTTAAAGTTTATTATGTAGTTCATAAACAAAAGTTTGTCCTTCTCAATTTAAGTTTTCAGTTGTACAACCAAGTTCCTTCTTCATACCATGTAAATTAAACTATACAGAGCAAGTGATCTTCTTTTGCACTGCATGTATGCTTCTGTTCTTCATCCGTAATCCAGTGATGTTGTGAACCTACCCACTACAGCACAATGTCATATTCTGCAATGACTTAACTATGAACAATGTCGTATCATTCTACTATAATTTAAACCGTCTCTTTATTTGCCAATCTGAAATTGGATAAATTGGCAGCACACTAACCATTGATACTTATGAGTTCTTGATCTGTAATCCAGTGGTGTCGTGAAGCTGCCAACTCCTTCACAATGTTATTTCCTGCCATGTCTTGACCTGAACAATACCATATTGTGTTAATGCAATTTTAAACTGTGTCACTTTATTCGTCAGTAAGATATGTGATGAATTGTCAGCACTGATACTTTTATGTGCAAAACTTGTCATCTGTCTGCTTGTTTATCTTTCAGAGTGAGGAAGATATGAGTGTTGAACAAGCGCAGTCTCATCGTCTTGCTCAGCTGCTTGCGCTGCAGCTCCCCAACAGGGCTAACCTTTCTTGAACTCTATTGAAGTGCTGTCGGTTTTGTATATTATTTTGTTGGCGTGTTTATTTGCACTGGTGGCGATCTTTGATGCCCAGTGTATGTAATCTGCTGTCTGCTTGTGCTTTATTATCATAGTGGCGAACTTTGATGCCCTGTGGATGTAATATGCTGTAATTTCTTTATTGTATAGTCTAGGTTTTTTCTTATTCACGATGTTGCAGTTATTTTACTGTATATATATCCTGTCGTCGCAGTAAACCGGCCAAACCGTAAAATTACGGTACATAATCGGGCCGTCATGCAATCACGATGTATGATCCGCATCATGGGCCCCGTCAAACTGGCCCACTAGTAGATTCGGGCCTTTAATAGGCCGAGTAACCCCCGGCCCTCTTTTCGCAAGAAAACTCAATGGGCTTTTAGGAGGCTGAGAAGTAGGTTGGGTCTGAAACGTGCCGAATAGCTCATGGGCCGGCAGCGGCCGAAATGGACCCTAGCCCATGATTGTGCGAATCAATTCACGGGCTTTTAACAGGCCAAAGTTGTGTCGGTCCTTGTTTGGCCCAATCAGATATCGGCTGCGAGCAGGCCGGATGCAAACCGGGCCGTAGTTAGGCCCAACTATATGACGGGCTTTTAACAGGCCGAAATTAATATAGGGCCAACATGTTAAATGGGCCCTTAACAGGCCGAAACTAATATGAGGCCGAATTACTAAATGGGCCTTTAGCAAGTGGGCCCAAAAGCATAGCGTTCAGTTAACGGGCCGAATCTTATATGGGCCATAATTGAGCCCAAAGCCTCTTAAAGGGCCGGACCTGATCTGGGCCGTGATTTGGCCCAGAAAGTGGGAGGCTTTTAACCGGCCGGATCTTATATGGGCCATTATTAGGCCCGGAACGTGGCAGGCCATTAATGGACCGGATCAAATATGGGCTGGCATTTGGCCCAAAACATGGCAGCCAGTTAATGGGCCGGCCTACTAGGGTCCTCAAAGTCTTGTGGGCCTATAGATGGGCCGGCCCATTAATGTCGGCGAAATCTCGTGGGCCTTTAGCTGGGCCGGCCCATTATGATCCGTAAGAGTTTTGTGGGCCTTTACCTGGGCCGACCCATTATGGCACACAAAAATCTTGTGGGCCTTTATCTGGGCCGGCCTATTATGGCCCGTGAAATCTTGTGTGCCTTTAGCTGGGCCAGCCCATTATGGTCCGCAAAATCTCGTGGGCCTTTAGCTGGGCCGGCCCATTATGGTCCGCAAAATCTTGTGGGCCTTTAGCTGGGCCGGCCCATTTAAACTTGATTGGTCGTGCCACGTGTCGACGTATCATAGGCGCTTTCTGTCCAATGAATGGATGACATCTGTCCCAACGATGAGCCGACACGTGTTTCCTCCAGCCAATGATGATTTTACACGTGGAAAATCCCCATTGGTTGGGGCTGTTAACGGGTTATCGGATCCAAAACCCTACCCGATAGCTTAACGGCGTTCCGTTACGGTTGATGCCACGTGTCGGTCACCCTTGACGAAAGCACTTATGTGACGCGCAATTTATCGTCATGGAAGTGGACACTTCCGTGATGATAATTTTGGTAATGTCATGGAACACTTCTACGACAGCACAGGTATGACTATCTTGATTCTGTCATAAATTTGTCATGGATGTACATGCATGACAAAAAACGCGACCTACTGTGACAAACACGTATCATCACGGAAGTGTATTTGTTTGTAGTGTTGCTTTCCGCATTCAAATCTTGTTAGTTATTCGGTAGTGTCTTGTATCTTTGCCGTTTTTTTCTTTGTTTTTGTTATTTCGGTTGTATGTTGGATGTTTGCTTTGTGGTTGCTTTATATATAAAGCGGGGTGAAAGCCTTTTCCAGTAAAACCCGAGGTATGAACTTGAGCGGCGTTCCCTCCTGAAGGCATTGTTGTTGGAGAATCCTTCTTGAGGTACTCCGGTGATGTCATGTGATTGTTGGTGCGAATATGGTTGTTGTTGTAGGTTGTTGATCATTGTTTTGAACTTTTGATTGCTTCAGAGTTTTTTTTTCATCAAGGCATAGCCTCGGTCTTGTTTAACTTTGCTAGTTGCCGGTGTTTTTTATGTGTGTGCGTTGGAGTTGGCTATGTGCATCCTAACTAGGCAGAGGACGGATGTGTTGCTCGTTGTGTTTGTATCCCCTTGATGCTTCATTTTAAGCTAATAAAATTCACCCTTTGTCGAAAAAGATCATAGTTCACTTGTTCCTCGTCATCTAAACCATCTGCTCTATTGTTAACATTGATATATATTTCGCTCATCAACAACATCAGTTTGAGATCCCGGCACCTCAATATTGTTTTTAATTGCTTGCTGCAGCAACTCATGCTGTCTTTTCACTTTCAGCTCCAAACTTCTTTTCTTCACCTCCAATTATTGCATCTTTTTCTCTTCCAGAGCCAGCTAGGCGTCCTACAAACTAGCAGTCTCTTCAGCTTGCCTCGACCTCACTCAGATCTTTAAGAACTGTGGGAGACGGTTCTCATCAACATTTCTTTGATGGCATGAGAGCTAGTTGACATGCATGTTAGCTAGTGTTATTCCATGCTTTAAGGGTGCCCTTGATATTTTTGCCTTAGAGAAAGGCAACCCAATATTCTATATTTCACTCATACTCAGTTAACCATACATCCACATTATCGAGTTTTGTACGTGTGAGTGGTGGCTTCGGGTGGCTTGATGTATGTTTTTATTACACCTTTGTTCAATAATAAATAAAAATGGTTGTACGCATCGATTGATGCATAGGCCGGGGGTCTTAACCTCCTTTTCAAAAAAAAAAAACTCAGTTAACCGTACATGATTTGTGCGTGAGCGGTCACTAGTTCCAGCAGAAGTACGCTGAACTGAGTTTGGTAGAAATCAGTTTCTCTCTACGAGAGAACATTCGGCGCTCAGCAGGGTTTGTTGTGTTGCATGGGCGTTCATCGGACGACACAAACTCACACCAAGACTATCTCGCTCTCACCTCATCAGTTGGCCAAGAATCGACAGCGTCTGCATCTGGATGCCAATCAAATAATTAACTTGCGTGGCAGGAGAGGCACGAGCGCTGTACGTGCGCGTGCTCCACGAGGCCACCATAATAACGCGTGCTCCACGAGTAGACCAATTTCCAACATATAATGATGTTGCTGTAAAAAAAAAAGACTCCCGCCCCCTGTCCTGCCGCTTGGCTACGTGTATATATAGGCCTGCCGGCCAGCCATGCATGGCGTACGCTGGACTAGATCTCACGGTCACCACCCCTGGAGCACGCGCAGTGGCAGCCTAGCTGTAGGAGTGACAGCCGAAGCAGAAGCATGGGGATGGCGCGTGTCGCCGTCCTGGCGGCGGTGCTGGTCATGGCGGCGACGGTGAGCTCCTCGCCGGAGGTGGGGGTCCAGCCGCTGTCCAAGATCGCCATCCACAAGGCCACCGTCGAGCTGCACGGCTCCGCGTACGTGCGCGCGAGTGCGCTGCTGCTCGGCGACGGCGACCAGCAGGTTTGTAATTTTGTATATAAAGCTAACTGTTTAGCTCGTTTGCGCGGGTTGGATCTTACATCCAGGAGGGCAAGGCAAGCAAAATATTTTGAGATACAAAGGACATGTTATATTGTTATACAGAGTCAACCTGGATAGATACTTTGTGACGGTGCTTGGAAATGAATAAAGTTTCAAATGTTCTACCTCAGCCAAGATATAAAAACTAAAAAATACCTAAGCAATTCAAAATTTTGAGCTCCCTCTTATAGGAAGGAGACGCTACAATGGTCATTGTGAATAATGTAATCTCTTCCGGTCTCAAGATGCACACAGCCAGATACTTTGTGATGGTTCTTGGATATCTGAATAAAGTGTGGAATGTTCTATCTCAACCAAGATAATAAAAACTAAATAAAAATCTAAGCAACTCAGAATTTTGAGCTGCCTGTGACAGGAAGGAGACACTGCAACGGTCACTGTGGAATACGGCTGGCAAAACCCCGCCACCGACGACTGGATCGCCGTCTTCTCCCCCTCCGATTTCATGTAATTATGCATATGATTATATAACGGATTTGTTATTGTGTGCCTCTGACTCGTTACATATGCAGCTCGGGCTCGTGCCCTAACCCACGGAGGTACCCCACCGAGCCGCTGCTCTGCACGGCGCCTATCAAGGTCCGTTGATTAGCTAACCAAGTAATTTTCTTGACATTTCATCACGTCGCCATGATTGAGCTGAATCGATCTGCTTGTGCGTGTGTGTGTGTGGTGAGTGCAGTATCAGTACGCCAACTTCTCGGCGAACTACCTCTATTGGGGCAAGGGCACCATCCAGTTCCAGCTCATCAACCAGCGCTCCGACTTCTCCTTCGCCCTCTTCACCGGCGGCCTCGAAAACGTACGTAGCCACTAGCTAGCTAGTTCTACTTGTACCCTGCATCACGATCTCTACTGCTAGCCCTACGTGAACGCCGTGCCTTCAATTTTGCAGCCGAAGCTGGTGGGGTTGACGAAGCTGTCGCCGTTCAAGAACCCCAAGGCGCCGGTGTTCCCGCGGCTGGCGCAGGGCAAGACCCACGACGAGATGGCCGTGACCTGGACCAGCGGCTACGACATCGGCGAGGCCTACCCGTTCGTGGAGTGGGGCATGGTCACCTCCGGCTCCGGCGCCGGGAACCCCGCCCGCACTCCCGCCGGGACGCTAACCTTCAACCGCGGCAGCATGTGCGGCGCGCCAGCGCGGACGATCGGGTGGAGGGACCCCGGGTTCATCCACACGGCGTTCATGAGAGGCCTGTGGCCCAACAAGGAGTACTTCTACAAGATCGGGCACGAGCTCTCCGACGGGACGGTGGTGTGGGGCAAGCCCTACACCTTCCGGGCGCCGCCGACCCCCGGGCAGAGCTCGCTGCAGCGCGTCATCGTCTTCGGCGACATGGGGAAGGCGGAGAGGGACGGGTCGAACGAGTACGCCAACTACCAGCCGGGGTCGCTCAACACGACCGACGCGCTGGTTAAAGACCTGGACAACTTCGACATGGTCTTCCACATCGGCGACCTGCCCTACGCCAACGGCTACATCTCGCAGTGGGACCAGTTCACCGCGCAGGTCGCCCCCATCAGCGCCAGGAAGCCCTACATGATCGCCAGCGGGAACCACGAGCGGGACTGGCCCAACACCGGCGGCTTCTTCGACGTCGAGGACTCCGGCGGCGAGTGCGGGGTGTTGGCCGAAACCATGTACTACTACCCGGCTGAAAACAGAGCAAACTTCTGGTACGAAAAATCGAATCATTTAGCTCCTGCAAACCTCATACTTCCACCGTCCAGAAATTCTTGTCGGAGAAATGGATAAAAATAGATGTATGTAGAACTAAAATACGTCTAGATACATCCATTTCTCCGACATGTATTTCAAGAAACTACTAGTGCTGGGTTTCAAACGAATTAAATGACGAAATGGCTTGTGAACAATCGTCTCAAGGTACAAGGTGGACTACGGGATGTTCCGGTTCTGCGTGGCGGACTCGGAGCACGACTGGCGGGAGGGGACGCCGCAGTACAAGTTCATCGAGGAGTGCCTCTCCACGGTGGACCGGAAGCACCAGCCGTGGCTCATCTTCGCGGCGCACCGGGTGCTGGGATACTCCTCCAACAAGTGGTACGCCGAGCAGGGTTCCTTCGAGGAGCCCGAGGGGCGGGAGAGCCTACAGAAGCTGTGGCAGCGGTACCGTGTCGACCTGGCCATCTTCGGCCACGTCCACAACTACGAGCGCACCTGCCCGCTCTACCAGAACCAGTGTGTGAGCAACGAGCGGAGCCGCTACTCGGGCACCATGAACGGGACCATCTTCGTGGTGGCGGGCGGCGGCGGCAGCCACCTCAACGGCTACACCAGCGCCATCCCCAAGTGGAGCGTGTTCAGGGACCGGGACTACGGCTTCACCAAGCTCACGGCTTACAACCACTCATCGCTTCTCTTCGAGTACAAGAGGAGCAGCGACGGCAAGGTCTATGACAACTTTACCATCCACAGGGACTACCGCGACGTGCTCGGCTGCGTGCACGACAGTTGCCTCCCCACCACACTCGCTACCTGATGGCTCGGTCCAGACATCATGGAGCCAACCAGCGGCTAATAAAGAGAGTTGATCCTGCATTTTCTTAAGAATGGTTCCGAGACTCTCGTATTTTCATGGTGGGCGCATATTGTGCTCTGTGTTATTCGCAGTCTGTTACACTATAGTGTGAAGATTTTATGTTGTTGTTGTTGTTGTTGTTGTTGTTGTTGTTGTTGTTGTTGTTGTTGTTGTTGTTGTTGTTGTTGCTGTTGAACTGCACTGTGAGACGCATGTGTTCCTGGTGATTATATGAAGTTTTAATAAAAAGCTGGGCTAGCATGCATGAGTGCGGCGTTTTGGTGCTCCGACTTCATGTGGAGACTTTTTTGAAACATTCAAAAATCAATTTTCAAAAAAATCTGAATTTTTCCAACAAAAAAAAAGTGCTACGTGTAACTCGGCCTCCAAAAGGCATTTCAGGCGCTGGCATAGTCTATTCTCGTTGTGTTCTTGGTGTTGTTGAACTACACTTCATGGCCAAGGTATTGGAGTGGAGGAGCAGGCTTAGGGGCACGTTTGGTAGTCTTCATCTTTTTTGCCTCCTTGCATATATACCTCACATGAAACAGGCTAAGCAATGCAGGCTGAAAACCATGTTGCACGTGGTTTGGTTGTCTGCATGATAGCATCAATTCGCCCCTGTGCCTCTCCTCCATAAAGCCACCAACCGCACCAAACCCTAGCCCCCATCCTTCTCTCGTTTCCGTCACCTTCAGGTAAGGCCTTCCCTTCCTCTTTCTTCCACCCCAAGCAACACCTGGAGACCGTCGTTGCCATGGCCACCGCTCCGGTGTGATCGGCGGCCTCCAAAGCCCTCGTCTCCATGTCCGAGAACCCCACATGTACGCCTACTTCCTGAATGTCGACTCCAGCAAGCAAAGAAGCCCCTTAGGATGCTGAATTAAACCCCTACTTCCCCTACGGCCGTCATCGACTTCTTCCCAAATTATGACCACTCCTTCCTCTACCCGACCAACCGAACACCATTTGTGTCACGTTTATACAGAACCTGAAAGTATTCATCATCTATTCTTTCATTGCTCGGCAGCCAAATATGAATGGTACATTTGTCTATATATGTGTGGGCGCCGGAGACAGACCTGATTGCTTTTCCCAATATTTTGATGGATTCCTACTATTTTTACCTAGGAGCAGAAATTTACAAATTGTGGGGTTGAGTATGATTTGCTGGGCTATTTGGAAGCTACGCAATAAAGCGCGCTTTAAGAATAAGCTTGTTAATAAGATTCCCTGTTGAGCCCATTTGCTTTGCATGCTCGTTTATGCGTTATTGGGCAGGTTTGCAAAACGAAGAAGATCGTGTAATGCTTGAGAGCAAGGGGCGGCTGTGCTGCAACATCAAGCACTGGCGATGCATGTAATGGGCAAGGGGAGCGCAGGGACCAAGCACTGCGGCTGGAGGGCTACGAGGTTTGGAGAAGATGAAGATGACAACATGAACACTGGAACAACGATGGATAAAGATTGAGGAGACTATCGGAGAAGAAATTTGAAAAAGATGTTGGGGTTGTTACGTTGAACAATCACTTCCTCATGTTGTCTTCCTGGTGTGGTCTAGGGTGTATGTATGTCATTGCATGTAGTTTATTTTGCAACATCCTGGTGTCTGTTTGCGTCTTTGTGAGACTTTTTTGGTAGGGCTTTTTTATTTTTCATCAGGATGTTGTTTTATGTTTTGTTCCGTTATCCCTTTGATAGTGGAACCCGGCCTTTTTCTGGGGTTGTATGAAAAGAAAACATCATAGTTCACGTGTTCCTCAAACACTGTGGCACATGAGCTAGCTAGAAAATCTTTTGATTCAAATTCTGTAATTGCGTGGGATAATGATCCTCCACACAGTATTCTAGATGCCCTTGTTAGAGATGTAACAATTATTTGATTTGAATAAAATGTGCCACAAGTACAAAAAAAAAACACCCTCTCTATTGTTAACATTAGTATTTCGCTCATCAACGAGATCCCGACACTTCGTAACTCCTGCTGCATTTTCACTTCGCCCTCCAAACTTTATTCACCTCCAATTCTTGCATCTTTTTCTCTTCCCAGAACCAATTGCGCGGCCTACCTAGCAGCATTCTCTTCAGCGTGCCTTATCTGATCCTCTCACTCAGATCTTCAGAATTGTGGGATACACGGTTGTCATCACCTCAACATCTATCTTTTATATAATTAAAACAGAAGTAAAAGGAGCCATCACGTTTATCCACATAGATCAAAATATTTAATGTAATTGTATGTTTTTTTTCGAAAAGGGGGGACTCCCCGGCCTCTGCATCAATGTAATTGTCAAAGTCAAAACACTACCAACAATAACAAAAATAATTCGAAGCAATCCAATACCGATTTGAATGCCAGGTCAAAACACTTTACTGATTCAGAAAATGACCGATTTATATATTATGAAAAGGTGTTGTCATATAATAGAATTAATGTAACCCATACAAAATATATATACGTGAAGATACACAAAATAAGATACACAAAACCTATTTAAATCTAGCCGCTCTAGCCGCGCAAACGCGCGGGCCACACCGCTAGTTTCTTTGATGGCATGAGCTAGTTGGCATGCATGTCAGCTATGTCATTCCCTTCTGTAAGGGTGTCTTTTCACATTGCCTTAAGTTGACATGCATGAGCTATTTTTCAATTATACTCCATCAGTTAAACATGCATGCTTTGTACGTGAGCGATCACTAGTTCTAGCAGAAGTACGCTCAACATGTAGAAATCATCCTTTCTCAAAGAGTAGAGTTTGCTGCGTGGGCCTTCATGGGACGACACAAACCCAGGCCGATATCACTGACCCGGGCCGGTTGGCGCTAACAATTAACGTGCGTGGCAGGAGATGCATGAGCGCTGTACGTGCGCGTGCTCCAAGAGAGGCTACCATAATTAATACAGATTTGCTATTTCACATCTAGATGTCACATCTAAGTCCTTCAGTTTGTATTTGTTTTGTTTTTAAAAATCACGCACAGCCTGAGCTCGCGGGTGTCCGGGTTCGAGCGTACTGCGTGCGCTCGCGCAGCGTGAAGCCCTGCACTGGGCGTGGGTACAGCGTGGCAGAATGGGCTGGTCCATGTGTGTGGCAGCGCGGGCTGACTTTGTCTTTCTGTTTTTATTTTTTATTTTTTGTCTACTTTTTGAACTGTCTCACTACAGCCGTTGTTGCATTTTGTGAGCTTCCTTATCTGTTTTTCATTTCTTTTTTCTCCCCCATGAGATGCTATGATGTGCACGTATCATATGTTGTGTGCATGCATCTTCTTTGTGCGTGTATATACATATGATCGTTCATGCATGTTTGTTTGTTTGTTGGCTTTTTGATTTGTGTTCATCTATGCAACGTGTCCATGGAACAGTAAATCATGTATCGAATTGCTAAAACTCATATAGATGAATTTTAGTGATGTCTCATCTAAGTTTCAGTCCGTTTGATCCGTCGCTTTAAATTTCGTGCAATTCTTTTATCGGGGTTGTTTTGTCCCACGCACCCGGTGTCACTTGTTTGTTGTTCATTCTGCGGCCCATCGCGCCGTGTGTCTTTTTTTATTGGGCTTTTTTTGTGGTGTGTTTTTTTCTGTGTCGTAGTTGAAGAGATGAGTTGCTCCTATAAAAAGACAAGCTGACCGCTGGCTCACCAGTTCGGTTCTTCGCTCTCTCTTTCTCTATATCCTATTCCTCTTTGTCTTTGGAGCAGAGGCGACCCATGTATTAATGTGCTTGTAAACACTACAATGACGGGCAACAACCCATTTTTTGTTTTTGTTTGCAAGTCTAACCCTAATATGTAAGAAGCCCGTCTCTTTTTATTTTTCTTGTCCTAGTTGCATGTCGATCACAGACATGCAACTAGATCCAACCGATTTTGGTCTTTGCTGCAAGTGTACTCCCGATATGCAACTGGGTCGGCCTATTTATTTTCTTGTCCTAGTTGCAAGTCGACCACCAACATGCAAACTCGAGCCCATCTCTTTTAATTTTCTTGTTGCGGTTGCTAGTCAACCACGGACATGCAACTAGGCCTGACACATTTTTAGATTATGTTGCAAGTGCACCCTTGTCATGCAACTGGGCAAGCCTCATTTTTTTGTCCCAGTTGCAAGTCAACCATCGACATGCAACTGAGGTCCAACCCATTTTTGTTCTATAGTTACATGTTGACCATCGACATGCAACTAGAGATCCAATCCTTTTTTGTCTGCAAATTCACCCTCGACAAGCAACTAGGTGGATCAACCAATTTTCCCCAATTGGAAGTCCACCATTGGTACATAACTGGGCCCGATAATTTTTTTGCCCCAGTTGCAAGTCCAGCCTTGACATGCAATTGGATTTGACCCATTTTCGTCTCAGTTGCAAGTACACCCTTGACACGTAACTGGAGGACCTCACCCTTCACTCGCAATTGGGGATTTTTTGTATTTAGTTGTCCGAGTTGCAAGTACACCATCGACTCGCAATTGGGATTGTAGTAGTGTAGCTTCCTCAATTGCAAGTCCATCCTCACTCACAACTAGGGTCTTGTGGTAGTTGTAGTTGCAATGGTTGCAATTCCACCATCGACTCGCAACTGTTTTTTTCGTAATTGTAGTTGACCTAGTTGCAAGCCCACCATCGACTTGCAACTAGGTTTTTTTTAGTTTCAGTTGCTCTAGTTGCAAGTGCACCATCGACTTGCAAGTGGGGGCTTGTACTAGTGTAGTTGCACCAGTTGCAAGTCCAACCTCGACTTGCAACTGTGGGCTTTGTAGTAGTTAGTTGCCACAGTTGCAAGTCCAACCTCGACTTGTAACTGGGGGCTTTGTAGTAGTGTAGTTGCCCGAGTTGCAAGTACAACCTCGACTCGCTACTCGGGGATTTGTAGTAGTGTAGTTTCCCTAGTTGCAAGTCCACCCTCGAGTCGCAACTAGGGATTTTTGTAGTTGTAATTTCTCTAGTTGCAGGTTCTCTCTCGACTCGCAATTGGGGGGCTTTGTAGTCGTGTAGTTGCCCCAGTTGCAAGTCCACGCTTGACTCGAACTGTGGGCTTTGTTTTG
This sequence comes from Aegilops speltoides, assembly GCA_021437245.1. Taxonomy (NCBI): domain Eukaryota; kingdom Viridiplantae; phylum Streptophyta; class Magnoliopsida; order Poales; family Poaceae; genus Aegilops; species Aegilops speltoides. Next base: position 58,141,006 of record CM038147.1, read on the forward strand.
GGTGCAGTTGTCCCAGTTGCAAGCCCACCATCGACTCGCAAATGAGAGGCTTTTTGTAGTTGTAGTTTGCCCCAGTTGGAGGTCCACCCTTGACTCACAATTGGGGGCTTTGTAGTATAGTTGCCCATGTTGCAAGTCGTTGTTTCGAGTTGTCTTCATCTATGCAACGTGTCCAGGGAACCGTAAACCATGTATCAGAATTGCTATAACTCATATAGAAGAGTTTTAGTGATGTCTCATCTAAGATTTAGTTTAATTGGTCGGCACTATAAATTTGAAGCAATTCTTTGATAGGGGTTGATTTGTCCCGCGCTTCCGGCGTCACTCGTCTGTTTTCCATTTCTGTTGCCCACCGCACGCATCTTTTTTCGTGGGCTATTTTTCATGGCCTATTTTTTTTGTGTTGTAGTTGAAGAGTTGCAAGCTCACCCCCGACTCGTAACTGGAGCCTATGTTTTTGTTTTTATTCACAGTTGCAAGTCCACTCTCGACTCGTAACTAGGCCCATAGTTGGTTCTTCTCAGTTGCAAGTCGACCCTTGAGTCACAACTGGGCTCGTAGTTTCGTAGTTGTACCAGTTCATGTCCACCTCGACTTCATAAATGGGCTCGTAGTTGTCCCACTTGCAAGTCCACTATTGAATCGCAATTGGGCATCTGTTTTGTTTTTCATCCCAGTTGCAATTCCACCCTTGAGTCGCAGCTGGGCTTGTACTTTGTTATTATCCCGGTTGCAAGTCCACTCCTGACTCGCAAATGATATCATATATTTTTTTACTGTCCGAGTTGCAAGTCCGCTCTTGACTCGCAACTAGAGTAGTATTTTGTTTTCATCCCAGTTGCAAGTGCAGCCTTGACTCGCATTTGGGCTCGTAGTTTCGTAGTTGTCCTAGTTGCAAGTCCACCCTCAACTCGCAATTTGGACCATAGTTTTTTTGTCGTCCAGTTGCAGGTTCACCCTCCGACTCACAACTAGGATGTTTTGTTTTCATCGCAGTTGCAAGTCCACCCTTGACTCGCAAATGGTATTGTATTTTTATGTAGTTGTCCTAGTTGCAAGTCCACCCTCGACTCGCAACTATGTCCATAGTTTGTTTTTCATCCCAGTTGTAGGTACACCCCTGACTTGCAACTAGGAATGTAGTTTGTTCTTCATACCAATTTTAAGTCCACCCTCCACTTGCCATTAGGCTCGTAGTTGTTCCAGTTACAAGTCCGCCACCGAAGCGCAACTAGTCTCGTAGTTTTGCATAGTTGTCCTAGTTGCAATTCCACCCTCGACTTGCAACATGGCATGCATTTTGTTTTTCATCCCCAGTGCATCTCCACGCTTGACTCGTAAATGGGCTCAAACTTATTTTTCCTGCCTCTTTGCAAGTCAACCCTCAGCTTAAAACTAGCACCAACCCTTTTTGGTTCTCTGCTCCTAGTTACAAGCCAACCCTCTACTTGTAATAAGGCTTTTTGACCTTTTTTATATGTTGCCTTAGTTTTTGCTTGCAGGCCATCACTTTTTATTCTTCGCCCTAGTTGCGAGTCCACCACCGACTTGCAATTAGGCTCAAATTTTTTTGACGCAATTACAAATTCACATCGACCTCCAATGGTTGAGCAACCAATTTTTATCCTAGTTAAAACTACATGCCCGATATGCAACTCGGGCCCAACCCATTTTTTGTCTAAGTTGGAAGTCCACACTCGACACGCAGCTGGGCCCGACCCATTTTTATCTTAGTTGCAAGTCCCCTCTCAACATGCAACTGCATGCCCGCAATGAGATTTTGATTAGTAGGAGGAGGAGGGATTGTCAGCCAGTTTCATCTCCACATTTAAAAAATATTCCATGGTATTTTGTCATTTTTCTATTTTTTTATAAAGAGTTATGAAAATTTTCCAAAATTATGATTTTTTTAATTCATGTCTTAGTTCAGAAAAATAATCATGATCTTGTTTCCAAATTCTTGGACACTTTTTATTTTTAAAATATTTTTTACTTTCCTTTTATCATTATCTTATTTCATTTTTAATTTCATAATTTTATTTTTTTATTTTTTCCTTTTGATTGTCAGTTTTTTTACTCAACGCTTACTTAAAAATGTTCATAGTATATTTTTCAAAAGTATCTATGATGTTTTAAAATGTACATCACATATTTTTTAGATATGTTCAAAGCATTCTAATAGATGTTCACCGCGCATTAAAATATATTCACCATGTTATATGAAATGTTTGTTGCATTTTAAGAACATTTCATGATGTTTTGCAAGTCTTTCATAATGTGTGTCAAAAAACATTCACCACAGTTTGAAAAATGTATATTGCATATTTATAATATGCTCATTTTTTTTTACTTTATAAAAATGTTCATCATATTTTTCGAAAAAAATTCACATCGTCCTAGAAAAACTTTCACTTCGTTCTACAATTTTTTCACCAATCTTTTTTAGAAGAAAATGCTTACTCTGTCATTCAAGTGCTTGTTACCATGTTAAGTGATCTAGTATTGGACGTGTGTGTGCATTGAGAAAAGAAGTAAACGCACTAGTACATCGCTGGCACAAAATCCTGTACCACACCGAGTCACTGTAGATGACACTGTAGCACTGTGAATCAGATCACACCATGCATCAGCGACTCGCGCAGCCTAGCAGCGCAGAAAATTGATTTTACTCTAGCCTGGCTTGTGCATGCGTGCACCAACAAGCGGTCTGCAGTTCGAATCTTAGCATTCGCGGCGCATTCTTTTTCTACGGATTTTTGCATCGTGGGCAAACAAAAAAACAACGAGAAAACGATAGAAAACAAACAAACAATATAATTTGTGAGACTTTTTTTTATATGATATAGGATGAGGTCATTTTAGATGTCATTTTAGATGTGAGATATTATCTCACATCTAGATGTGATATAGTCAGACCCTAATTAATAACGCGTGCTCCACGAGGCTACCACCACCTACCATCCAGCAGTGACCAATGTACAACTTATAGTGCTACTACCGCTCCGCTACATGCATGTATATATAGGCCGGCCGGCCACCATGCATGCATGTACTCTCACCACCCTGGAGCACGCACGGTGGCAGCCTAGCTAGCTTGGAGTGACAGCTGAAGCAGAAGCATGGGGATGGCGCACGTCGTCGTCCTGGCGGCGGCGCTGGCCGCTTCGCCGGAGGAGGAGGGGGTCCAGCCGCTGTCCAAGATCGCCATCCACAAGGCCACCATTGAGCTGGACGGCTCCGCGTACGTGCGCGCGACGTCGCTGCTCTGCGAAGGCGATCAGGTACAAACAAAAGATGTGGTGTGACCCACGATGAGATGGCTGTGACGTGGACCAGCGGCTACAACATCGGTGAGGCCTACCCGTTCGTGGAGTGGGGCATGGTGGCTCCCGGCGGCGGGGTCGGGAGCCCCACCCGCACTCCTGCCGGGACCCTAACCTTCAACCGCGGCAGCATGTGCGGTACGTACAGACCGTTGGTGGCGTGGAGTGGAGTGCCCGACAGCTGATTTCTAATGTTTTATTTCTATGCATACCGTCGGTGGTGTAGAATGCCCGTCGATTGATGTTTTTTGTTTTGTTTTATCCAGGCGAGCCGGCGCGGTCGATTGGGTGGAGAGACCCCGGGTTCATCCACACGGCGTTCATGAGGGACCTGTGGCCCAACAAAGAGTACTTGTACAAGATTGGGCATGAGCTCTCCGACGGGACGGTGGTATGGGAAAGGTAAAAAAGAAAATCGAGCAAAGGGGGCACACGGGTGACGGCTCACATTTTCGTTAAGAAAATGGAGTCTTGAACACAGAGTATCAAACCATTACAAAAGCCCCTGGCCTGGAACCAATGCAAACACACGCGTCAGGGGAGGTATAAAACCTACACCCTAGACATCAAAACCACATCCAAGGGATGCAACATAACATTTTAGCAAAAACAAGCCAAACTAACATCTATATCAGACAAAACTAGCTCACACTCTCGACATCATCAAAGGCTCAATAGGCATCATTGGCACAATCTTCGAACGTTAGGTACCCAACCATGTGCCCTTCCGAAGATATCATACACCACCTAAGAGAGCCTTCCAGCTACTTCACTAAGCATACTTTGCATTCCCTTTTTCATAGTATAGTCCCCGAGTCCAGCAATGCACACAAATTAAAAAGTTACTCCCAGATTTGAACTAAAACCACGACAAGTATTATGGAACGGAGGGAGTACATTAGTAGGTTCAACAGGAAGCACACGTTGAAAACCAGATTTATTCCTTGTTTTCCATATAGTCCATAACAAAGCAATGAAGCCAATAAATAGAACGGCTCTCTCCTTTCCAGTACATGCTACACAAATCAAAGAAAGATGTGGGCGTTTTGGGGTTACCTAATGCCCCCACAAATCACAATCCCCCAAAACCTAGCAAAAGAGCTACACAAAAGATTATCAATACTATCTTCGGCATCACAAAACTCACAGTTTTTGGCTGTGTCCACCCCCTTTTACTAAGATTATCCTTGGTTAGGATCCTTACTTTGATCACAAGGCATACTAATGCTTTCACTTTCAGATACATCTTCATCCTCCAAAGCAATAGGAATACATTATTTCTAGCAATAATATATTGGTATAGATATTTAATTGAGAAGTCACCTAACTTTGTCGGTTCCTCAGTCAAGGTGACCTGACTACACAAATCTAGTAAGTTATTCCACATAGCAAGGGTTTCCCCATAAAAACATATCTAATGTTATGCAATTAAAATCTTGGTGATAGACCTTAGCAACAATAATGTTCTGGCAGAGGGAATAGTTGGCAGAGAGGCTTGTTACTCAGCCAAGCATCCACCCAAAATCTAGTTTTACAACCATTCCCCACAACCCTTAGACAACAAGGACAAGAAATGCCCTTAACACTCTTAAACCAGTCCGGAAGTGTGAATTGCCAGAAGATGACTCACACCAAGTCAAAGTTTTCCTATTCAGATATTTTACTATGATCATCTCCTGCCAATCCCCTTCTCCATTCTCAAAAATCCAAAGCCACTTACACAAAAGACTAATATTCTTAATTTCAGGATTATTAACTCCCAAACCGCCTTGATTTCTAGGCTGACAAACATCCAACCAATTAACAAGTCTTGTTTTCTCACCCCCATCCTTCTCTCGCCAAACCATACGAGCACGATAGATATCAAGCCTCTTACCTACACCTTTAGGCATGCGAAAAAGGACAGTAAGCAGCTATTAATATTACTTAAACATGTCTCAACAAGAATTAAACGTGCCCTATCACTACTAGGGAAAACCTTATACACAGAATGTTACCAGAGGCGCTTGTCAAAATGAGGCGCTCTCGCTACTTTTGCAAGAGCGCGTTCGCGTAACCGCGCTATAGATTCAGATTAGCGATGGCGCTCTCCTCGCAGAAAGCGCTACTACTACAATTGCCACACGTTCCGGCGTGGTAGGTATAGTAGTAGCGCCTTCATGACAGCGCAACTACTATGGTATTTAGCAGCAGCGCGTTTTGCTTCCCACGCTTCTGATTAAAGCTACTTCACCTTACCCCGCCCTGATTCCTCTCCTCTGCTTCCTCCCCAATTCCCGACCCGCCTCGCCACCGCCGTCTCCCCGACCCGCCTGCGCCGCCGTCTCCCCGACCCGCCTCGCCGCGCCTCGGTGCCGCCGTCTCCCCGACCCGCCTCGCCGCCGTCTCCGACCCGCCTGCTGCCGTCTCCCGACCCCTCGCCGCCGTCTCCCTACCCGTCCGCCTCGCCCGCGCCTCGGTGCCGCCGTCTCCCCGACCCCATCTCTCTCCCCCTCTGTAAGCACTCTCCCTTCCGATCCCTCTCTCCTTCTCGATCCTCTTCTCTGCTTAGTATGAACCCTAGGTATTTAGTGCTAGTTAGTATGAACCCTAGGCTATTTTTAGTGCTAGTTAGTTAATTACTTAGATGGTAATTAGGGCAGTAGTTCCTAGGTACTAATTAGTTAGTAAGAATTAGGTACTAATTAGGTACTAGAATATTTTTATTTATAATATTATTTTTAGTAAGAACTAGTTGAATTAATAGAACTAGTTAGTAAGAACTTGTTTCTATTTTTTAGTTAAAGCAATTTTTCCCGCCTCGACGTGGACGATGCCTATCCCGCATCCTCGTCGTCGAGTCGGCGGAGGACGACACCTGCTTGACCAGATCGGCCATGTTCGGGCCTGGCTCCGCGAGTGGTACTGGAGGCGCTACCTCACCGGGCGCGAGGTTGGTGAGGAGCCACTGTCGTTGACCGAACCTTGTTTGGTGGCGGTCGCGTGGGCGATGGCGATCCAGAGGCTCGAGGACTCATGCGAGGTGGTGCGTCACCGTGTCGATGAGGAGGACGCGCGCGTCCGTCGCTACTTGTTTGCGTTGGAGCACAGCCGTTCTCCAATACTGGCAGTTCTTCGGGATCTCACCGAGCTATGATCCCGTGATGGTGCCTTCTCTGTGGTGTCCACCGCCTGCGCCGATACCCGTCGTGTGCTAGAGTTTTAGTTGTATTAGTGATGTTATATGTATGACACTATTCGTGATGTATTAGTGACAATATTTTGAAATGCATGAGATGATCTACTTTTGCTTATTGAATGCATGCTAATTTGAGTCCTATAAGATATTTTGAAATGTATATCTTGTGTTGCTCAATATCCAAGTGGCGGTCATGTTTGCGAGTTACACCTCCGAGTGGCCTATGTTTTGCCGGAGTGTTGATTCATTTCCGTTCCGGCAAATTTCAGCGCCGATATGTCCTATTTTAGCAAAGGTCATGCCGGATTTTTCCGTGAATTTTGGCATGACTTGTGCTAGAATATATATGTAGGAAATATCGAGTGCCCGGATTTGTGTGTTCATATCTTGGTAGTTGTCTTGATCGATTTTCAATTAATGTTTTAACTATGAACATAGGAAATGTCGACGACGAGAAGGATTTCGGTATTTGCAAATACTGCGAAGACGAAGCGGCATGTGCGACGGAATCTTCCTAGATGATGATAGGCGCTTGACATCAAGCTGGACGAGAACTTCAAGTGGATCTGATGAGTCACAACGACAAGTCTTTTTTCGTAATTAAGCATGACATCTGCTTTCATTTGCTTCAACTTATATTTTTTACTATTCTACTAGCGTATCCCTGCCATGCAAGAGTTTTTGTATTGGATAAGATAGGTTTCAGTCATAGTATGGAGGAAAAGAAAGTTTACTTGAAGACCGAGCATGGTTATATTTTCCATGCGAAGTTATACAATTCAGACGACTACACCTATTTTGGATGCAAAACATGGCGAGCACTATGCAAGACTTATGCATTTGAGCCTGATATGGTTATCACCTTTGATATTCGTCCGGAAGATGATATTGAAGGTAATACCGACATCTGGATCAATGTGCAAATGCCTCCAGTTATACCATTATGTAAGTTTCCCAACCATATTTATGTCTTTGATATTGTTTATTCAAAAATAATTGACAACTAATTTGTATTGTCAGCTTATTTCTGTGCAAGCAAACATGTCCAGCGCTTGGTAGACAGGACCGTATACTGTCCTGGGGCTGAACTCAACTGCGAGGAGCTCAGTCATTATGTTTCATGGCTTGAGGATCTTGATACTGTCAAGACAAATTTTCTTCGTGCATTTAGAAATCTTAGTACTGAAAATGTGCGACCCATAGTGTTCATAATAAACTACGGTCACATCCATTTAGGAAGGATGGTAAGATTTTTACTTTTTATCCTCATTGCATCTTTTCCATACATTATTTTTGAAGCTAAACTTCATTACTAAGTATGTTATCATACGATGTTCTTCAACAGGGACTCCCGATGAATGTTGTGCCTTATGGGATCGAGACTAAAGGTGTCATGAGTATTATCAACTTACGGCCAAGATATCCTACAGCTTACTTTAGTGCATTCAAGATTAGCGACGGATGCTTAATAGTGCAAGACTGGACCAAATATGTGTTGGGGGCGCGAGAGAAGTACTAGGGAGCAGCAACCGAGACGCCTTCCACGATTAGGAGACAGGTTCATCTGCATGCTTCAACTTGATCAAGGAGGAGAGCTATACATGTTTTATGTTCTTTTACCTAAGAGAGAGCAGCAGGAGTGAGTAGCAGGAGTGAGTAGCTGGCTAGAAATGAGTTTCGGGATGATGATGTGCTACACTATTACTATGATGATAAAATAGCTAGTGTTCATGGTAATGACTATGATGTTTATTATTAGCTAGTGTTAGTGGTGATTAAATAAATAATGTTGATGGTAATGACCATGATGATGATTAAATATCTTGTGCTGGCGGATTAGATTCAAGTGGAGGCAACATGTGGTGCACATCGAAAGTACTACTAATCCAAAGTAGATCAAGTTTGGATTAGTAGTATACTTTTGACATGCACCACATATTGCCTCCACTTGAACCTAATCCACCTTCATTTAATACACTGTTATGGACATAATGATGTAAACCTCATAACAGCTGGTATTGTACCAATATTTGTATGATGGCGCATAAATACACTAAAAATAAAAAAAATATAAAAAAAATACTAGTAGCGATGGATGGGAAACACACTGCAAGTAGATAACTTAGCAAGATGCGCTTTACTTAACAAGCGCTGCAGCTATTTATCTTAGCGATGGCGTGATGATAGCGCTCTTCGCTAAGCATTAAACTATGGCGCTTATTAGTAGCGCGGCTACCCGCGCTACTAGTAGGCACAAAACACGCGCTACTGCTAGGGTTTTCCCTAGTAGTGTATGGAGAGCAAGCTTCCTTACCATGCAGCTTCCTTCTTTTCGGCTTTGTCCTCAGTTGGCTGCCAATCAGCATTGCAAAGCTTCTTGAAGTGTAAAGGAATCCCTAAATATTTGAAAGGAAAACACCCACTACACAAGTAAAATCTGAGCATAACCATTTTTGTTTCATCATAGCATCGCCAAAACAGTGGACCTCACTCTTAAGAAATTTATTTTCTTAGTCTTGTCAAATGCTCAGAAACACATAATATAAATCTCTCTCTCTCTCTCTGTGTGTGTAAATGAAAACAAGTGTGCTACATGGTTTGCTGCTTTCATTTTCAGGCGGAGAGGGACGGATCAAATGAGTACGCCAACTACCAGCCAGGGTCGCTCAACACAACGGACACGCTGATTGAAGATCTGGACAACTATGACATGGTCTTCCACATCGGCGACTTGCCCTACGCTAACGGGTACATCTCGCAGTGGGACCAGTTCACCGCGCAGGTCGCCCCCATCAGTGCCAAGAAGCCCTACATGATTGCAAGCGGCAACCACGAGAGGGACTGGCCCAACACCGTTGGATTCTTTGACGTCAAGTCCTCCGGTGGCGAGTGCGGTGTGCTGGCCGAGACCATGTACTACTACCAGCAGAAAACAGAGCAAACTTCTGGTACGCACATTTTACAATCCCTACGAAAGTCGTTCTCATGCAAAGTTCATACTAGGAAATGATGAAATGGCTGATCATGAATAATATCAAGGTACAAGGTAGACTACGGCATGTTCCGGTTCTGCGTGGCGGACTCGGAGCACGATTGGAGGGAGGGGACGCCACAATACAAGTTCATCGAGGAGTGCCTCTCCACGGTGGACCGAAAGCACCAGCCGTGGCTCATCTTCACAGCGCACCGGGTGCTAGGATACTCCTCCGACACGAAGTATGCCGCCCAGGGCTCCTTTGATGAGCCTGAGGGTCGGGAGAGTCTGCAGAAGCTGTGGCAGCGGTACCGCGTTGACCTGGCCATCTTCGGCCACGTCCACAACTACGAGCGCACATGCCCCCTCTACCAGAACCAGTGCACGACCATCGAGCAGAGCCACTACTCGGGCACCATGAATGGGACCATCTTCGTTGTGGCGGGTGGCGGCGGTAGCCACCTCTCGAGCTACACCACCGCCATCCCCAAGTGGAGCGTGTTCAGGGACCGGGACTACGGCTTCACCAAGCTCACGGCCTTCAACCACTCCTCGCTTCTCTTCGAGTACAAAAGGAGCAGTGACGGCAAGGTCTACGACAACTTCACCATCCACAGGGACTACCGCGACGTGCTCGGCTGCGTGCACGACAGTTGCTTCCCCACCACACTCGCTACCTGACCGACGAGTGTCATGGAACGAGCCAGCCAACCAGCGGCTAATAAAGGGAGTTGGTCCTGTTTTTTCTAAAGAGTGTTGCGCAAGACCCCGTATTTCTATGATCTCTGTTATTCGTTGTGCTGTAGGTTTTCTGTATTACTGGTGGTGTTGTTGTTGTTGTTGAAGAGTGTGGTGGCTTTATGTTACTGTTGTTGTCGAACTGCACTGTGAGAAGCTGATGTTCCAAGTGATTATGCTGCTTCAATAAAAAGCTGGGCTGTCATGTGACATAGCATATCCTGTAGAAATATACGCAGAATTTGCTTCTTCTTTTTTTGAGCTGTCCTTATTTTCTTTCCTTTTTGTATCAAAGGCTCAAGGAGCACACCATAGATTTCAGGTCGAAGATGCATGGGCAGCAGTGGCATAGCCAGGTTGCGGACACGCCCCGGGCCAACGGCTTAGCTACAGTATTAAACAGTGCCAAGTAGTGTTCATCTAGCTACAGTCAACGAATGATCAAACTATCACGCCCCAGGCCACGGCCCCTGACGGGCGGGGCGGCGGCATTTGCAATTACGGCAGGGGGCTATGAAACTCACGGTAGGCCTGAAGGTCGGAGGAGCTGCAACCACAGCTGACATATCCAGGAAAGATAGACACGATCACACGAACAAATGCAATCGCAAGCCGATAAGCGGGAAGGAGCACAGCAGGACGAACTGATATGCTGCGCAGAAAAGTTATAAAGAAGGATTTTGATACAAATCAAACGTCAGATTCTTAAACATGGCAAATCCAACTTTTTTATGACGAATTTAGCAGTCGGGAAAATGACAATTTCTTTTAGCAAGCATGGCCAATCCTTGTCATGTTCAATATTTTGCCAGGATTTGCCATGCTTATTAAAAGAAACTAACGTCCTCGCGGGAACTAAATTTGACATAAAAAACGTTTGATTTGCCATGCTTAAACATCAGATTTTTGACGTTGCCGTGAAAAGAAGATACCAAGGCAGCAAAAAAAAAACTAGATGCCGAGGGATTAGGTGCGGCCTTTTACACCCATGCTTGTGTCTGACCACCTTGATCATGCTCACGTTGTCAACAGGAGTTCTGGGCGTGGCATTTCTGATTGTTACAGGTTCCAAGTTTCAACATATATAAACATTAACGGAAGAAGAAAGAAAAGGAAGCAAACAAGGTACTCCCTCCGTTCGGAATTACTTGTCTTAGAAATGGATGTATCTAAAACTAAAATACGTCTAGATACATCCATTTCCACGACAAGTAATTCCGAACGGAGGGAGTAGCTGAATCTGCAGCCGCAGACAAAGTGCAAGCAAATGATGGCGATCGCGAAGAGCTACTATGTTGGTCCATTGGACATCTCCAAGCAGTACTACTCCACTTCCAACAATTCGTTGGGATATCTACATATCATCATCTGTTCTCGGCCTGCGATTGCATTTGTTCGTGTCTTTCCCGGAAATCGCAGCCGTGGTTGCAGCCACTACGGCTGCAGCAACTGCGCCGACCTTCAGGCCTCCCGTGAGCTTCATAGCCCCGGCCATCTTTGCGAACGCGGCCGCCCCCACCATCTTCGTCCTGAAAGCCATGGCGCGTTCCTGGGGCAGTTGTTTCAGAAAATGAGCTAATTCAGCAGCGATCTCCTGGTGTTATGCATGTTATTTCTTCGAGTGCCTGTTTAGCGCATCGATGTAGAGTTAGCAGAGAAGAGGCTTAAGATGTTTATCATGTGCAGTGGCCATTTCTACTCACAAGATAGCTGAGAGATAACGGCAGACTGAAATCATTTCTAGACTAGAAAAGATTTGTTTCAGGCACTTATAGAGTTGTAGTGTTCGGAACTTCGAATATACTGTATATATCACCCCTCTTCACCAGCCTAAGACTTGTGCACAGGAAACAAAATTCCCGACTACGAACTCTGCTACGGACGAGCTCGCGGGATGAACCTTTCTTTCAAATGCCAGACTAGATCCAACAACACAACCAAATATCTTAAGACTTGGGTACACAGGAAACAAAATTCCTGACTACAAACTCTGCTATGGACGAGCTCGCAGGATGAACCTCTCTTTCAAGTGCTAGAGCAGATCCAACAAAACAACCAAATACTATCTGGCTAGCTGCTGGCTGCTAGAGGGGGAGATTCTTAGGTACGATCCATACCTCGACCAGGGAATCAGGAAGAAAAAACAGCCGCAGAGCTGCCTGCCAGCACGAGGGAGAGAGCGATCAGCTCCCCAGGATGCCTTCGCCTTGGACCTCGCAAGGAAGATGAAGAAGAATGTTTTGAGTCAACACGGAGAGGGCCGGTGAGGGTATGAGCTAGTCACAGGGAGGCCTCTCAAGTCTTTTTCTTTTCTTCTCTTGGGGTGGGTGGGGGTCAAGCTTGGGAGAAGCTGTTGAATGAATGATCCTTTTGGATTCTTCAAACCCAAATGGACCGCAGATGCATGCACCTCTATTCATTCTCCCACCTGCTCCTCTACGAAGGGCAGGCCACATTCCGTGGAGAAAGCATACGCCCCCAATCAACGAGCTCCATCATGGAACTGCTCCAGCCACATGCATCTGCAAAAAAAAAAAAAAAAACTCGGTAAAACTATAAAACATGGCTATAAATTTTCTGTCGAGACACAAAGTGAGCACTAAAATTTGAAATCATGGGTGAAGATGACCAGGCACACATACAACCATCAACAGTTTCAAAAATAAGCCGAGTATATTGAATATCCTCATTGTCTCTCCTCTTGGTGAGAAGTCAGTGTGCTTATCCCCACTTCTAATTTAAAAAATCCATGCATCTGTCTTTGCCTGCCCAGGCATCTTCCTGCACTAGCTAGTCATTCAGATTAATTTATTGTTACTAACTTATTGCCCCGCCCAGGCATCTTCTAGCTAAACAATCATTTATTCACCATAAAAAATCGTTAGATCATTAACCAAGAGAGGGATCAGGCCAAAACGTTCACATCAATCCGAGCTTTCATCAGCTACAGAATAAGCCTCCTATTTGGAAATGCATGAATCTTGCTTTCCATCAAGGTACATTCATCAAAGATTGTAGTTGCTGAACCAAGAGACCCGTTCGCCGGTCAGCATCTTCTGTCACATCCCTGCAGTCCGAGTTGAGTTGGTGACGACTCGGTTCGGTTGCATCCAAATTACTGCGCCAACCGAAGCCCGTGCAGAAGACCAAAAGCTACGGCAGTTCAGCTGTCACCTATTTTATCTACATATATGCAGGACGTAGCAGTTCAGGACCAGGCTAAAATCCATTAATCATTTGGAACATTTAGCGCGGTCGTTGGGCAAATGAGCTGGCATGCTTAGCCCCGGTACCAACAACCCCCTCAATTCATGCATTGGTGTTCTTCTTGTTGTCTTGAAGCTAGCACGGGCTCGATGAGGCATTGATTAAATTCACCAACCCTTCACTGTTGATTCTTCCTTTGGCTACAGTGCTACACCCATCAGCAGCTGCTGCTTGGTCTATTTTACACTGAGCACTATAGTCTCAGATCCACACAGAACCAGTTGGGATCAATGGAGGCGACGGTGCTGAGCGTGGGCAAGTCCGCGGTGAAGGGGGCGCTCGGCTACGCCCAGTCCGCCATCGCGGCGGAGGTGGCGCTGCAGCTGGGGGTGCAGCGCGACCAGGCCTTCATCAGGGACGAGCTCGACATGATGCAGTCGTTCCTGATGGCCGCGCACGGCGAGCAAGACGACGGCAAGGTGGTCGGGACCTGGGTGAAGCAGGTCCGCGACCTGGGCTACGACGTCGAGGACTGCCTCCAGGATCTGGCTGTCCGCCTCGAGAAGCCGTCCTGGTGGCGTTTCCTCAGGACACTGCTCGACCGGCGCCATGTGGCTAAGCAGATGAAGGACCTGCGGGAGAAGGTCGAGGATGTCAGCCAGAGAAACTTGAGGTACCGCCTCATCAGGGGGCCCGCCGCTGCTGCTGACTCCAAGCACGTCGCCACCACCGCCGAGCAAAACCTTGCAGGTAGCGCGACGATGTTCGGCATCGATGAGGCAAGGCGTGCCATGAAGCGGGACAGGCCGAGAGTGGACCTTGCCCAACTTATCAAGAGGGAGGGCAAGGACCTTGGAGTCATCGCCGTGTGGGGAACATGTGGTGCTCTTGGGCAGGCGTCCGTGATACGAAAGGTGTATGATGATGCAGACAAGTTTGAATGCCGTGCCTGGATCAAGCTTACACATCCTTTCGATCCGATCATGTTCATGCGGAACATCATGAGGCAGTTCTATGGATGTTCTTTTCCAGAACTGGCAACTGAGGGTCAAAGCTGTCAAGAAAGAGCAACCACTGTAGGCGCTCATGTTCTCAAAAAGATGCTGACAATAAAGCAAGAAGATTTGGTTGACGAGTTCAATGAGCATGTGAATAACAAGAGTTACCTGATTGTTCTTAACGACCTGTGTACCATAGAAGATTGGGACTGGATCAAAACTTACTTTCCCGTCAATGACAACGGAAACCGGATCATTGTGGCCACACAGCAAGTGGAAGTTGCAAGCTTGTGCGTAGGTAAAAAGTGCCAAGTCTCGGAGCTGAAGCAATTATCCGCTGATCAGACTCTCTATGTTTTCTACGACAAGGTAAAACAGAATGTTCAGAGGAAAATTTATGTTTTACATCCTTAATATTTTGATCTAACAGCCACATACTGTCTTCCATGTTATAGTAGTATCATTTTTATTTCTAAGGTGTCTGAAATCTCGGTCATTTTCATAAACTTTTGGATCAACGTTCAAACATCATCATCCCAACCTCATTCCACGTATAACTTACAAAAACGAAAAAATATATAAACATCTTGCTAAAATTCTATATTTTGAAGACTGCAATTTTAGATGATTGGGATTTCTGGAATTTTAAGTAACTGCGAAGTCTGCGAAGCAAAAGTATTAGTTTAATTGATTGACCAGGCAGTTATTCTCCCAAGCTCTGGATAGATTAACTACATGGCTGGTCCGAGACTCCCAAATATATCATTGAGGACTGCGAGGCCGAAAACAGTATAATTAATCAAATAGCGCTCCGACACATATACTACCAAATGAGTGTGCTTATTATCTTATAAAATGGTTTTTTGCTTGTGTTTAGGGCCCTCAAGGTGGAACATATTCAATGAAACCAGAGTCGAGCTCAAGCACATACTCCACTTGTAATAGCTCTATAGTGCCCAGCAGTGAGATACCAGCTGGTGATCAGGCTACAGATGCTGCTGGTGGAAAGAATGCTATGCCAAGAAGGAGCCTCACTCGCATCATGTCGATGACAGCTGCTTTGGAGAAATCTCAGGTTGTTGGGAGGGAGGCAGAAAAATCTCACATCCTCGAACTAATTTCAGATGCATCAAGCAAAGAATTTCAGGTGATCTCAGTGTGGGGAATGGGTGGTCTTGGGAAAACTGCCCTAGTCACAGATATCTACCAAAGCCAAAAACTCGGTGGTGCATTTAAAAAGCGTGCTTGTGTCACGGTCATGAAACCTTTCAATCGCAAGGAACACCTCAGGAGATTAGTTATGCAACTAGATGTAGAAGCATCTGAAGAGTATGACACAATGCATTCATTGGGTAGTGCACAAAACAAATTGTCACGGCCGGTTGAGGAGCTGAAGTATGAGCTGGAAAGGCTTCTGAAAGAAAAGAGGTGCTTGATTGTCTTTGATGACTTATCATCTACCACCGAATGGGACTTGATAAGTGGAGACTTACCTCAGACAAAAAATGCAAGCCGGATCATAGTCACCACACGGGAAGTGAGTATTGCCAATTATTGTTCAAAAAAGAAACAAGAAAATATATGCAGGCTCGAAAGTCTGAAAGAGAAGCATGCGCTTGACCTCTTCACAAAAAAGGTACTTAAAGAATGATCATGGTACTCCATTTTGCACGGTACTAATTAACCTTACTTACAATATGCCTACATTCACATTCCAAAACTTTAAAGTAAATTGCGTCGTCAGTTTATAGCAATGCTCTGCATGTTTATTTATATAGTAGCGGCACAGTTTGGCCGTCCTAGCTAGGTTGATCATTGACCAACAATTAGTACAACATGTGGATTATGCAACAACAACACACATAGCCAATACAATGTATCCATATTCAAAATAATTTTCTAACGATTGTGATTTTCTAACTATGAAAGTGTATTATGCATATAAGAGAATATACAGTAATTTAGCTCATCGTGATCAAATTATGCCCTATGTAAATCAATATAGGGCTAGAAGTAGGACAATATGAAGAACAAATGAGGATGATTGATACGGCTGGAATATACTTACCAGAACACACGACCATCTTCACTACTTCTAACTCTGAAATATAGAAATTATGATTGTATGCTGTATAAGATAAACTATTGACCACATATAATTACTACCAAAGAAAAGCTAGCTAGGATGGTTATTTCATATATAATCTATTTTGCAGAATGCTAAATACTTGGTTGTTAAAATTCAGGTATTTAAGGAGAATGTAGATCTGCATCAGCACTATCCTGAGCTGGTTGAGCAAGCGGAACAAATCCTAAAGAAGTGCAACGGACTTCCTCTTGCAATAGTTGCCATTGGTGGCTTCTTGGCAAATCAACCAAAGACTACCATGGAGTGGAGAAAATTGAATGAGAATCTTAGTTCTGAGTTGGACATGATTCCAGAGCTTGACACCATAAGAACAGTCCTTCTCAAAAGCTACAATGGTTTACCCTATCATCTCAAGGCTTGTTTCTTGTATCTGGCAATCTTTCCTGAAGACTACAAGATTAGTCTAAGACGTTTGGTCTGGCGGTGGATAGCAGAGGGTTACTCAAGAGAGGTACGCGGCAAGTCTGCGCATGAAGTAGCGGAGTGCTACTTCATGGACCTTATAAGCAGGAGCATGATCCTGCCATCCCAACTATCAAGTCACAGCAGAAAAGAGATTGACTCTTGCCAACTCCATGATATTATCCGTGACATCAGCATCTCTAAGTCAGCGGAGGAAAATCTTGTTTTCAGGTTGGAGGAGGGTTGCAGCTTAAACAACCAAGGCACAACACGTCACCTCTCTGTCAGCAGCAACTGGAAGGGAGACCGGAGTGAATTCGAGGGCATGGTGGACCTGTCTCGTGTCCGATCAATAACAATTTTTGGGAAGTGGAGGCCATTCTTCATTTCGGACAAGATGAGATTGCTGCGAGTGTTGGACTTGGAAGGTACATCAGGTCTAGTTGATCATCACCTCAAGCACATTGGGAAGCTTTTCCACTTGAGATACCTTTCCCTGAGAGAATGTCATGGAATTTATCATCTGCCAAGTTCTTTGGGCAACCTGAGGCAACTCCAGACACTAGATGTCATGGGTACAAACATAATCAAGCTGCCAAAGACCATCATCAAGCTCAGAAAGCTACAACACGTTCGTGCCAGGGGTGTCGGGAGCAACGATGAATGTGTCTATGAAGAATATCCAGATGGGTTGCCGAAGCTGATGAGGAATAAGCTATGCATCCTGACATCCTCCTCGGTGGGGTTCTGCATGGCATGCTGCGCGCCACAGCTTCTGAAAGAGCCCATGGGCATTGATGGGGACACCAACAGACGTGATGTCTGCACTGCATGCTGCTGCGCCTATCTGCCAATGCTGGTGACACGCCGTAGCCCACGCGGTGTCGCAGTGCCCAGAGGGATCCACAGGCTCAAAGCCCTGCACACGCTGGGTGTCGTCAACATCTCGAGGAGGAAGGCTGCTGTGCGAGAGGTAGCGAAGCTCACAGGGCTGCGCAAGCTGGGAGTGACCGGAGTCAATGAGACCAACGGTGGAGAACTATGTTCAGCCATTTCTAGTCTCACCTCCCTGGAAACATTGCTCGTGCAATCTGAGGGGAAGCCCGGTTTATTTGGCTGCTTGGATGACCTCTCTGTGCCTCCGAAAAACCTTGAGAGCCTCAAGCTGTACGGCAACCTCATCAGACTGCCAGCATGGATAAATGGTGGGCTGCTAAAAAATCTGGCCAAGCTCAAGCTGCGGAGCTCCAGGATATCAGACCATGATGCCGCCATACGAGTCCTTGGGAGCCTACCGAACCTAGCCATCCTGTGTCTGCGGAAGGAGTCACTTGAGGGCGAAGAGGTCCCTCTCCGTTTCTGTCTGGGTGCATCGTTCCCAAGCCTAATGGTGCTGGAGCTGAGTTCTCCAGGTAAGCTCAAATCTGTAGAGTTTGAAAAGGGAGCAACCCCTAAGCTTGAGCTGCTGCAGTACTACAATCAGCCTGACCATGATCAGAATGATGTTATTTCAAAAGAAAATGATGATAAGTTTGAAGAAGCTTCCAGTGTTTGGCTGTTTTCTGGGCTAGCATCTCTGGGGAGTCTCAAGAAAGTTCTGCTAGAGGGTGGCAACTATGAGCGCTACTTTGTGCGGGATTTGCGGTCCCAGCTTAAGTTGAATCAGAATCGGCCTGTTCTCAAGATGGACTGAGCTAAACTCTGGAAACTCTGATTCTGCTCACCTGTTTTGATCACCATTAGTTAAGGCCATTTTGGCCGCTGCCACTGGGTTGCTTAATTTGACTTCTTTAATTTGCTTATTACAGAAAATGTTTAGTTTACTCCTCCGCAGGACTGCGACGAAAATGTCTACTCCATTGGGTCTCATATGAAAGACAGTGTATTTGTTTATTTGTGTTAGGTCCCAGATGTGAGTAAAAGTATATTTGTTTATTTATGTCTCTTAGAATGTTTCTAGTCCCACTGGTGGGTAGGAGTGCACTAGATGAGAGACTAGCACGAGGAAATAACTCATATTAACATATCTTAGCCTCTTAGGCTGTACTGAGTAAGAGTTTTGTAATTTCCTCCCATGTCCCAGAGTAATATACTCCCTCCGTCCCAAAATTCTTGTCTTAGATTTGTCCAAATACGGAGGGAGTATATAAGAAACTGAATGGTTCCCCTAGTTCTTGCATGAATGCTTCCACTTCCACAATACCAGCATAGCTTTATACCCCAAGCATTCCTGGAGCATGCTCAGTGGTTAAATTTCACTACATTCATGATTTCCATCCTTGATAATCGATATAGTAACAGAATGTCAATGAAACTTTTTACCTTAATAATGTTGAGAAAGCCTTTCCAAAGCGCATTTTGGCTACTCGAATGCAGTTCTGCTAGAATGGAAGGGATATGTTTCAGTTTCACCATGGAAAAGCTTTACAGCTGGCTATCTGCACATTTTTGCATAACAATTATAACAACTGCTTTATTATAGAATCTACTCCCTCTATTCCATAATTCTTGTCGTGGTTTTAGTAACCACGACAAGAATTATGGAACGGAGGGAGCACATGATAAAAACAGAGCTAAGAAGTGGCCGTAAGAACTTACAATTTGGTAGTTAGAAATAGTCAGGGGTCAATCGAGTTACTCAACAGTATAACTGTTTCTCCACATGACAAAATCTGACCAAACCAGAATGGCCCTTATTTTTCTGTCCATTTAATTTTAAGACAGCAGGAATTCGTCTCATTCTTGGGCCGTCGAATGAACTGAATGTATCACAGCAGGTCGTTGAAGAAACTATGTACAGCATGATTGCACAAAGATGAGCTTTAAATATATGAAATGCTGTCTACTGCTAAGTTTTCGTTTTCTATCTACAGCCACACTCATGTCAAGTCAGAGGAACATAACCTTCCAATTTTAAATGGTAATAAATGTGCTTTAATGCTGCATAAATAACTTTTGAATGAACATGTGAAACATCTGCTGCCAAAAACTCATGAAATTTTCCATCCACCTCAATAGAACTACATCCAGGGTTCTTCTTTACCCCTCTACCTCTCATCAACATCCTCAGCATCTTCACCTGATCCCATTTACTTTTACTTGCATATATTTGGCACATAAGTACATATATTCCACTGTCCGATGGATCGAGTTTTACTAGCTTATCTGCAGCACATTCACCAATCTCTACATTGCCATGCACTCTGCATGCATTCAGAAGAGCACCCCAACCGGCCTCACCAGCTTCCATTGGCATACCATTTGCAACTTTGAGTGCCTCTTCAAGAAGTCCATTTTTCCCCAAAAGATCAATCATGCATGCATAGTGTTCTGCTTTAGGTTCAATCTGATAGCCCATTTTCATTTCTTTAAAATACTGCTTCCCTTCTGAAACTAATCCACTATGACTGCAGGCAGAAAGTAGCCCAAGGAATGTGATCTCATCAGGCACAATACCTGTTCACGGTGGACCGGGAGCACCAGCCATGGCTCATCTTCGCGGCACACCGGGTCTTGGGATACTCCTCCAACACGCGGTACGCCGCCTATGGCTCCTTCAAGGAGCCCGAGGGGCGGGAGAGCCTCCAGAAGCTGTGGCAGCGGTACCGCGTCGACCTAGCCTTCTTTGGCCATGTCCACAACTATGAGCGCACCTGCCCACTCTACCAGAACCAGTGCGTGAGCAGTGAGCAGAGCCACTACTCGGGCACCATGAATGGAACAATCTTCGTCGTGGCGGGCGGCGGCGGTAGCCACCTCTCGAGCTACACTACCGCCATCCCCAAGTGGAGCATGTTCAGGGACCGGGACTATGGCTTCACCAAGCTCACGGCCTTTAACCACTCCTCGCTTCTGTTCGAGTACAAGAGGAGCAGCGACGGCAAGGTCTAGGTCTACGACAACTTCACCATCCACAGGGAATACTGCGACGTGCTCGGCTGCGTGCATGACAGTTGCTTCCCCACCACACTGGCTACCTGACGGCTCGGTCCAGCCATCATGGAGCCAACCGGCGACTAATAAAGAGAGTTGGTCCTGTATTTTCTGAATAGTGTTGTGCAAGACTCATGTATGTCCAAGGTGTGCGCCTATTGTGCTCTCTGTTCTTCACAGTATGTTGCGCTGGAGTGTGGATGTTTCTTTTGTTGTTGCTGCTGTTGAACTCAACTGCCAGACGCTTGTGTTCCCAGAGATTATGTTGTTTTAATAAGAAGCCGGGCTGGCATAGCCTATTCTCCTTGTGTTCCCGGTGTTGTTGAACTGCACTGCATATCCCCACCTATATTTATTTATTTGATTGAAATGCATCTGTCTTTGCCTGCCCGGGAATCTTCATGCACTAGCTACTCATTCAAATTAATATTTTCCCTGCCCAGGCATCTTCTAGCAAAACCAATCTTAAGCACCATAAAAGATCGGTACTACATCACCAAGAGAAGAGCATCCTAGATATGCCAGGGTTGTTGGCAACCTGGGTATGCAAATGAATGAAACAAGGTTGGCGTCTAGCATCCATTAAGAGCTTCAGGATTGACAGTTTTATGAGTAATTACCACCCTGCCAAGCTTATTTATAATTTGAGTATAAAAGCTCTTGTAAACCCTTTTTTGATGCCTTGTATAAAAACAATATTGATTTCCCTACAAAAAGATGTATGATCTGAGCCGATGACGACTGGTTGTGCATCCATATTAATTACTGCACGAACCGAACCTCGTGCAGAAACCCAAAAGCTTCATCAGTTCAGCTGTCACCTACTCCGTATTTGTTTACGCAGTAGGTTCAGCACCAAACTAAAATAGTGCTACTACTAAAATCCTTAATAATTTGCAGCATGAGTGCGGTTGTTGAGCAAACGAGCTGGCATGCTTTGTCCTCACTGTTGTCTTCAAGCTAGCTAGCATGGGCCTGGTGAGGCATTGATTAAACTGCTACATCGATCAGCTCAGGACCCACCAACTCTCCATTGCTGCCTGATTGCTTCTTTGGCTACATACACCCGTAGGCCGTAGCTGCTTGGTCGATTCACATTGAGCACTGTCATCTCAGATCCACACAGAAACAGTAGGGATGGAGGCGACCGTGCTGAGCATTGGCAAATCAGCGGTGAGCGGAGCTCTGAGGTATGCCCAATCTGCCGTTGCAGAGGAGGTGGCGCTGCAGCTGGGAGTGCAGCGCGACCAGGCCTTCATCAGGGACGAGCTCGAGATGATGCAGTCTTTCCTAATGGTTGCTCACGACGAGCGAGACGACAACAAATTGGTCAGGACCTGGGTGAAGCAGGTCCGCGACCTGGGCTACGACGTGGAGGACTGCCTCCAGGACTTTGCCGTTCGCCTCGAGGAGCCATCCTGCTGGTGGCGCATCCTGAGGACCCTGCTTGACCGGCGCCATGTGGCCGTGCAGATGAAGGACCTCCGAGCCAAGGTCGAAGATGTCAGCCAGAGGAACCTGCGCTACCACCTCATCAGGGGCCCTGCCGCTGGCTCAAAGTCCATGGCCGCCGTCGCCGAGCAGTACTCCGCAGGCAGCAAGGCCAGTGCTACAATGTTTGGCATCGAGGAAGCAAGGCATACCATGAAGCCAAGGGTAGATCTCGCCCAACTCATCAACAAGGAGCCGGGCAGGGATCATAGAGTGATAGCGGTGTGGGGAGCAGGTGGTGTTCTTGGTCAAGCTTCTGTGATAAGGAGCGTGTATGTTGATTCAGACAAGTTTGAATGTCGTGCCTGGATCAAGCTTACACATCCTTTCGACCCGATCGTGTTCATGCAAAGCATTATGAGGCAGTTCTATGGATATTCTTCTTCTTTTCCAGAATTAGCAGCTGAGGGACAAAAAAGTTGTCAAGAAAGAGGGGGCACTATAGGGGCTGAAGTTCTCAAGAAGATGCTGATGATGAAGCAAGAAGATTTGGTTGATGAGTTCAATGAGCATGTGAATAACAAGAGTTACTTGATTGTTCTTAACGACCTGTGTAGCCTAGAAGACTGGGACTGGATTAGAACTTACTTTCCTGTCAACGGTAATGGTAACCGGATCATTGTGGCCGCACAGCAATTTGAAGTTGCAAACTTATGTGTCGGTACAAAATGCCAGGTCTCAGAGCTTAAACAATTAGCTACTGACCAAACTCTCTATGCTTTCTACCACAAGGTAATATGTATTCAATGTTCAAAAACCATCAAATTCATGTTAATTACATAATTTCTTGTCTAAATTATGGTGATTGACTGTTTGCTTGTGCTTAGGGCCCTCCAGATGGAACAGACTCAATGAAGCCAGAACCGAGCTCAAACATGGCCAGTGCCGCTACTAACAGATCTACATCGCCCGATCGTGAGATAGCTGATGATCAAGATAAAGATGGTGCCCGCAGGGAGGACGAGGCCAGTGGGAGTCTCACTTGCATCACGACGATTACGGCTGCTTTGGAGGGATCTCAGGTTGTTGGAAGGGAGAGAGAAAAATGTCGCATCCTCCGATTAATTACAGATCCAGCCAGCTGCAGCAAAGAACTTCAAGTGATATCAGTGTGGGGAATGGGTGGTGTAGGGAAAACTGCTCTGGTCAAGGAAATCTATCAAAGCCAAGAACTAGCTGGCGCGTTCGAGAAGCGGGCCTGTGTCACGGTCATGAGCCCTTTCAATAAGGTTCAGCTCTTGAGGAGCTTAGCTATGCAGCTAGTGGTGGTAGAACCTCCTGAAGATTATGAAACGATATGCTCATTGGGCAGCAGAGCCAAAACACCATTGTTTTGGTCGATTCAAAAGCTCAAGAATGAGATGGAAAGTATTCTGAAACAAAAGAAGTGCTTGATTGCTTTCGATGACTTGTCATCGACCACTGAATGGGACATGATATGGGCTAGCTTACCTCAAATGGAAAATGCAAGCCGGATCTTAGTCACCACAAGGGAAGAAAATGTTGCCAATTATTGTTCAAAGGAACAAGAAAATGTATGCAAGCTTCAAGTTCTAGATAAGGAGCATGCACTTGACCTCTTCATGAAAAGGGTGAGTCAGGATAATTCTACAGTTTGATTTGAAATTTACATTAAACACAATATTGTTCATTTTAACTTGGAAATATGTCTTAGCTCTCGTTTCAAATTAATCCGTAGAATAAATTGCGCCATCGATTTGTAGTTTATGTTGTCTGTTGATTGCGTGGTTTGACAGTCCTATGTTGACCATTGCCAAGCAAGTAGTTAAAATACATGAAGGTTTATAATTATATGCAACGCACAGCGTTGGTACAATTATAATTATATTATAATTGCGATTTGTTGAAAAAACTCTCTCCAAGCAGCTGAAACCCACAACCGAAGAGTCCCTCCTTTCTCTATTGTAAGCACAATATATTTTCAACCATGAAACATAGAAATTGTGAGTTTGTGACTGTAAAATGTATATAGGACAAACTATTGATCACATTTACTTCAACAAAGAAATAAGAAGATTATTTCATACATAACTTATTTGTATAGTGCTAAATACTTACTTATATACAAATTTCAGGTATTTAAGGAGAATGAACATTTGCATCGGCAATATCCTGAGTTGATTGAACAAGCAGAGCAACTTCTGAAGAAGTGTGATGGACTTCCTCTTGCAATAATCGCCATAGGAGGCTTCTTAGCAAATCAACCAAAAACTGCCATGGAGTGGAGAAAACTGAATCAGAACCTAAGTTCTGAGTTGGAGATGAATCCAGAGCTTGACACAATAAGAACGGTCCTTCTCAAAAGCTATGACGGTTTACCCTATCATCTCAAGGCTTGTTTCTTGTATTTGGCAATCTTTCCCGAAGACTACAAGATTAGTCTAACACGTTTGTTGCGGCGGTGGGTCGCAGAGGGCTACACAAGAGAGGTGCATGGAAAGTCTTCGTATGAAATAGCAGAGAGTTACTTCAGGGACCTCGTAAGCAGGAGCATGATCCTACCATCCCGACGATTAGGTCATAGTAGCAAAGAAATGGGTTCTTGCCAGCTCCATGATATGATCCGTGAGATTGGCATCTCAAAATCAGTGGAAGAAAATCTTGTTTTCAGGTTGGAGGAAGGTTGCAGCTTAAACAGTCATCACAGAACACGTCACCTCTCCATAAGCAACAATTGGAAGGGGGGCCAGAATGAATTCGAGAGCACAGTAGACCTGTCTCGTGTTCGATCCATAACAATCTTTGGGAAGTGGAGGCCATTCTTCATCTCAGACAAGATGAGGTTGCTGCGAGTGCTGGACTTGGAAGGCACTTCAGATCTGGTTGATCATCATCTCAGGCACATTGGGAAGCTTTTCCACTTGAGATACCTTTCCCTGAGAGGATGTTATGGAATTTATCACCTGCCAGGTTCTTTGGGTAACCTGAGGCAACTTCAGACACTAGACGTCACAGGTACAAACATAATCAAACTGCCTAAGGCTGCCATCAAGCTCCAGAAGCTACAGCACGTTCGTGCCAGGGGCGTTGGGAACAATGATGATTCTATGGATGGAGAGTATCCAGAAGAGGTGCCGAAGATAATGAGGAACAAGCTATGCATCCTGACCTGCTCCTCGGTGGGGTTCTGCGTGGCATGCTGCGCACCTCACCTTCTGAAGGAGTGCATGGGTGTCGACGGGGACACCAACAGGCGTGATGTCTGCACCACATGCTGCTGCTCCTATCTGCCAATGCAGGTGACACGCCGGAGCAGACGCGGTGTTAGAGTGCCCAGAGGGATCCACAGGCTCAAAGCCCTGCACACGCTGGGTGTGGTCAACGTCTCGAAGAAGGCTACTCTGAGAGAGATAGCGAGGCTCACCGGGCTGCACAAGCTGGGAGTGACCGGCGTTGATGAGAGCAACAGCGGAGAGCTATGTTCGGCCCTGGCCAATCTCAGCTGTCTAGAGTCGCTGCTAGTGCAGTCGGAGGGTAAGCCGGGTTTATTTGGCTGCTTGAATGGCCTGTCCTCGCCTCCAGAAAACCTTGAAAGCCTGAAGCTGTATGGCAATCTGGAATGTTTGCCAACATGGATCGACGATGGGCTAAAAAATCTGGCAAAGCTCAACCTGCGGAGTTCCAGGATATCGGGCCATGATACTGCCATAAAAGTCCTTGGGAGTCTACCAAACCTAGCGATCCTGCGTCTGCGCAAAGAGTCGTTTGAGGGTGAAGAGGTCCATCTTCATTTCCGCCGGGGCGCATTCCAGACCCTAATGGTGCTGGAGCTGAGTTCCGCAGGTAAGCTCAAATCTGTGAGGTTTCAAAAGGGAGCAACCCCTAAGCTTGAGCTGCTGCAGTATAAGTATTCTGATCAGCCTGAGGAAGATGTTGTTTCAAAAGAAAACGATGACGATCAGTTTAAAGAAGCCCCTAGAGTTGGGTTATTTTCTGGGCTAGCATCTCTGGGAAGCCTCAAGGAATTTCTGCTCATGGGTGGCAACTACAAGGGCGACTTCGTGAAAAATTTACGATCCCAACTTGAGTCAAACCCGAAACAGCCTCTTCTCAAGATGGACTGAGCTGAGCCACCGCATGTCTTGTTTGATGTTTCTGTTGCTGCCCACTTGTTTTGAACTGACAATCTGCCGCTGAACTGTTTTGGGTTGTTTGATATACTCCTCCCTGACTTCACAACTATTTGTCAAGGACACTTTGATTGTACCCCAAAATAGTTTCCATATCAGTTCGCCTCTAAACTTCTTAACTATATCGAATTGTTTCCCTCCTTATAGCTAGTCTGCAGGTTTCTTATTGTGGTCTTGCTGATACGATAGTGGTATAGCATCAAGGACATTGCATGCATGTTTTGCTTGCCATGAGAGCTCCTGCTGGTAGACTCATTTCAACTGAACAGTTGTGAACCATCCCTTCACTCTAACACAAGAGTGAGGCGAATAGGAAGGTGACTCTGCTCCTCCTGATCTCCGCCGATGAGGCAGTTGGTCCCCTCTCCCTCTGCTTGCCGCTACGGCGGCAGGAGGGAGGGGGGAGAGTAGTCCTCTTCTTTGGCCTCATAGTTAGGGTCAAGGTCGGTGTGTCATGTGACGGCGCTCCGGTGGTAGTGGCGGCAACGTGTAGAATAAGTCTCCCGTGACTCTAGATCCACCTCACGGTGTCCATGGCGGAGGCAGCGACAAGGAGTTCTCGTGGGGTTTGTCTTCCGTCATTCCTCTAGGGCGGCGGGTCTAGAGTTTTCAGGTGTTGCCGCGTGCCAGTGTATGTTATCTTCTGATTCCAACCCTGTTGCTGCAGCGTCTCCTTCACCACAGTGGTGGAGTTTGTGGAGATTGTTTCAGGAGCATGGCCAGCGGTTATCATCCTGGTTGACAACAACGCTGGCATGTGGGAGGTGTTTGCTTCGCTAGAACTGGGCAAGCGTCTGTTGGAAGGCTGATCTGGCGTCTTTCTCCAACGAGGTCGGAGTGGTGCGATGGATCTGGGATCCAAGAAACCCAGAGACAATCCCAAGTCACTGGCGTTAGCGTCGGTCCTCTCATCAACTCAGAAAGCCTAATGGTGTGTTCTGGCTCCGATGGATTCACCTCGGCGTCACTGGTTTTTAGACAAAAGAATGTTGGGCATCTGCAAGGACCTCCAAGGACTCAACTTTTTTTCCCCTTTTCTAGGGGTGTTTTCTGCCAAGTGACACGCCAGAGCCCACACAGTATTACAGTGCCCAGAGGGATCCACAGGCTCAAAAGAGATGCACACGCTGGGTGTCATTAATGTCTCGAGGAGGAAGGCCACTCTCCGAGAGGTAGCGAGTCTCACCGGGCTGCACAAGCTGGGAGTGACCGACGTCAATGACAGCGACAGTGGAGAGCTATGTTCAGCCCTTTATAGTCTCAGCTCCCTAGAAACATTGTTGGTGCAGTCTGAGGGGAAGCCTGGTTTATTTGGCTGCTTGGATGGTCTGTCTACGCCTCTGAAAAACCTTGAGAGCCTGAAGCTGTACGGCAATCTGGTCAGATTGCCAGCATGGATAAATGGTGGGCTCAAAAACCTGGCGAAGCTCAAGCTGCGGAGCTCCATGATATCAGATCATGGTCCCACCATACAAGTCCTTGGGAGCCTACCAAACCTAGCCATCCTGCGTCTGCGGAAAGATTCGTTTGAGGTAGAAGAGGTCAACCTTCATTTCCTTGGGGTGAATCAGTCCTGAGCCTAATGGTGCTGGAGCTGAGTTCCCCAGGTAAGCTCAAACCCACGGAATTTCTAAAGGGAGCGACCCCTAAGCTTGAGCTACTGCAGTATTAAGATCAGCCTGATCACGATCAGGGGGATCTTGTCTCAAAAAGGAAATGATTATCAGTTTGAAGAGGCTTCCAACATTTGGTCATTCGCTGGGATAGCATCTCCGGGGAGGCTAAAGTTGTGCTAGAGGGTGGCAACTGTGAGCGTGACTTTGTGAAGAACCTGCGATCTGAGTCGAATCCGAATCGGTCTGCTCTCAAGATGGACTGAGGTAAACTCTGGAAACTCTGATTCTGCTCACCTGTTTGGCCATTTGATCCTTAAGATCAGTTAAGGTCATTTCACCTAGTATTCCTGTAGGAGTGCACTGGATGAGAGACTAGTAGAAGGAAACTATTCATATTAATGCATCTTAGGGTATACAGAATAAGAGTTAATTTATACTTAAATTTCCGTCATTCACTCCCATTTCCCAGAGTAATATATAAGAAATTGAATGATTCCACTAATTTTTGCATGCATGCCTCCACTTCCAGAATAATATCTAGCTTTCAAAAATTATACCAGCATAGCATTTCATTTATTCATTTATACCCCAACCATTGCTGGAGTATACTCAGTGGTTAGATTTCACTACATTCATGATTTCCATCCTTGATAACCAACATAGTAACAGAAAGTCAATCATACTGTTTACCTTAATAACATTGAGAAAGCCTTTTCCAAAGCGCATTTTGGATACTGGAATGGAAGTGATATGTTTCACCATGTAAAAGCTCTACAGCTGGTTAGCTGCACATGTTTGCATAACAACTTAATTAGTTACTTTATTACAGGATCTACATGACAAAGAAGAGCTAAGGAGTAGCCGTAAGAACTTACAGTTTGGTCAGAATTAGTCGTGGGTCAATCAAGTTCCTTAACAGTATAATAGTTTCTCCACATGACAAAATCTGATCAAACCTAGACTACTGCATAACAAATCAGAATGGCCCTTTTCCTGTCCATGAATTTCTTTTTTTAAGACATAGACAATTCATCTCTTTCTTGAGCCATCGAATGGACTGAATGTATCACAGCAGGTCAAGACTATGTACAGCATGATTGCACAAAGCTGAGCTTTACACATATGAAATGTTGTCTGCTGCCAAGTTTTTGTTTTCTATCTACAGCCATGGCTATTATGAGGTGCATGAACAAGGAAGAAAGCATTGCCACCACACTCATGTCAAGTTAGAGGAACATAACCTTCCAATTTTAAATGGAAATAAATGTTATTCAATGCTGCATAAATATCTTCTGACTGCACATGTGAAACATCTGCCACCAAAAACTCATGAAACTTTCCATCCACCTCAATAGAACTACATCCAGGATTCTTCTTTACCCCTCTATCTCTCATCAACATCCTCAGCATCTTCACCTGATCCCATTTACTTTTACTTGCATATATTTGGCACATAAGTACATATATTCCACTGTCCGATGGATCGAGTTTTACTAGCTTATCTGCAGCACATTCACCAATCTCTACATTGCCATGCACTCTGCATGCATTCAGAAGAGCACCCCAACCGGCCTCACCAGCTTCCATTGGCATACCATTTGCAACTTTGAGTGCCTCTTCAAGAAGTCCATTTTTCCCCAAAAGATCAATCATGCATGCATAGTGTTCTGCTTTGGGTTCAATCTGATATCCCACTTTCATTTCTTTAAAATACCGCCGCCCTTCTGAAACTAACCCACTATGACTGCATGCAGAAAGTAACCCAAGGAATGTGATCTCATCAGGGACAATTCCTGTTCCTTTCAACTGCCCAAAGAGATGAAGGACTTGTTCAGACTGACCGTGCACAGCATGGGCCATGACAATCGAATTCCAACTCACTAAATTTCTCTCTCCCATCTCAGCAAATAGTCTTGATGCTGCATCCAAATCTCCGCATTTTGCATACATATCAATGAATGCATTACCTAAATTCACGGTGAGTACAGCCTTGCCACTGACAATGTAGTTATCATATATCCACCTACCAAGATCCAGGCAACCCAACTGAGCACACGCCGGAAGCACACTCACAAGGGTAGCATTTATCGGCTCAACATTTTCTTCAATCATCTTTTTAAACAACCTCACTGCTTCCTCAGGCTGATTTGCCTGCGAGTAAGCAGCGATCATGCAACTCCAAGAAACTGCGTTCCTCCTAGGCATATCCTCGAACAGTTGAGCGGCACTCTCTAAGTGGCCGCACTTGGCATAAACATTAACCATGGTCGTCCAGGAGTACACATCCTTGACCGCCATGCCGTCAAAAACCTCCCTGGCAGAGGGCACGCACCCGAATTTCCCAAACATGTCGATCAGCGCATTCGCCAAGCTAACGCTTCCACCCACACCACCATCTGCAACATACCGATGCACCCTCCTTCCCAGCGCTAGCAGTCCCATCTGCCCGATCGCCGACAGCGCCGCAACCAGCGTCACCTCATTCGGCTGCTGGCCCCCCGCCACCACCATCCTGCAAAACACGCGCCACGCATCGTCAGCCATCCCCCTCCGCGCGTACCCGTCCACCATGGTCGTCCAGGAAACGACGTCCCTCTCGGACATTTCATCGAACACCCTCTGCGCACGCGCCAGCGACCCGTGGTCTCCGTAGAAGTGCACCAGCGCGTTCCCGACGAGCACGCTCCGGCCAACGAACCCCCACTTAAGGGCGACGCAGTGGACGCCCTCCCCGCCCGCGGACGACGGCCCGTGCTCGGCGGACGCGGCCTTGAGCGCGAACACGAGCGTGCGCGCGTCGGCGGGGAGGGCGTCGCGGACGACGCGGCGGAAGAGCGCGAGGGCGCGGCGCGGGAGGCGGGCGCGGAGGAAGGCGCGCATCATGGTGGCGAGCATGTAGGCGTTGGGGCCGGGGGCGGGGGCGCGGGCGAGGATGGCGGCGGCGTGGCCGACGCGGGGCGGCGTGGAGAGGGCGCAGAAGGCGAGGAGGCGGGACGCCGGGAAGCGGCCCGCGGCGAGGCCGGAGACGGTGAGCAGCGCGTGCAGCTGGAGGAAGCGCGGGAAGGAGGCGCAGGACTCGAGGAGGGCGAGCAGCGGGTGGGTCACCACCAGGTTGCGGTTGGTGTTCCACGCCGGCCGGGGCGGCGGCGGTGGCGCCCCCGGGCCCGGGGAAGGCAGAGGTGGCCGCGCGGGCGGAGCGTGATGGCGCATCACGGCTTCCCGGGAGCCCGAGGTTTCTGTGGGTTCGCCGGCGGGGGGAGAAGAGGCCACCGCCGGAGCTACCTCGGCGGGTAGGTGGGCGAGGGGAGGAGGCGCCATTTTGGGGAGCGGTACAACGGCGGGAGTCGCCGCGACCTCCTTGCGTTGCGAGGGGAGACGGTTATGGGCTTCAATTCCAATTCTAGCTCAGCTGGAAATGGGCTTGTATGCTTGACAGCTTGACTGCTTCAGTTCAGCTGGAATTCACCTAAAAAAAATGTTCAGCTGGAATTCCAATTCTAGCTCAGCTCTTTTTATTCAGCTGGAAATGGGCTTCAATCCCAATATAGCTCCAAACAGCATCCTCCCCTCCTTGTATTTTACTCTGCTTGAAAAACGATCTTACATTATGGGACGGAGGGAGTAAGTGATTACCAACTTGCTGTTATGCCCAAAAGAAATCACCACTTGTTCCTGCGGTAGCCCTTAAATATTCACAGTACAAGCTGTTTTTCTCAACAGCCACAAAAAACCATGATATCGCAGCATTTGGTTTGTGTAACAGATTGCACAACAGACCAGCCTTGTCTCGGCCTTCCCTTCAGGATGAAAAAGAAAAGGAAAATCATGGTGTAACAGGAGCGGAGCATGGTGCGAGTTCTGGGTAGGCACCACCATCACCAAACAGCAAAACAGATGACACATACAGCTTGCAAGCAATGCTGAAAGGAAGGTTTTGCTTGGAACCAGCAGCTCAGGAATTTATCATTGCAGATGTTTAGACACAGCAACATGGCCAAACAGATACAAACATAGGTCGCGAGCAAATGCTGAAACACGCATGTGCTTAATAGAACCGTTTACAAGGAATTAGCACTAGCACGGTCCTGGAATCTGGTGCCTGACACTACAGTTCCAGGGCAGTTCAGCACTGATAATGCATCATGGGAACAAACCATCAACAGGAAGAAAAAAAATCGGGACATCATAATTCTTATACCCGAGTTACAAAAACACATGTATTATCATGGGAATTGCTCTGGCAAAACTTATTTATTGTGAAGGCGGCCTCCTCCCGAAGGCCACGATTAGCTTGCGCAGCTCTTCAGCACTGATAAACTGCTGAATGCTGGTCTACATGCTACGGAGAAGCATTTTAGAACACTGCTTCTCCACCAAATCCATGGCAGGTTGTATCATTTTGCCCCCGGCTTTTGGTTATCATTACCCGCGTCTTTTCCTGATACGGCAGCCGTCGCTGCGGCTGTCATGGCTGCAGCCGCCGCGCCGACCTTCACGCCGCCTGCAGCTTTCATCGCCCCGGCGATCTTTGCAAATGCAGCTACACCGCCTACTAGGGCAGCACGCAGAGCTACCATTGGCCTGATCTCCATGGTGTGTTCCTGGAGCAGTTAATGCATAAATGAGCAATTTCAGCACAGTTAAACACTTGTAAAATAGTACATTTCAAGGAAGTTGGATGTGACTGTATTTTTCAATATTTTTACATGGGTAAAAGAAGAAGAGAAAATGATCGTATAGTCTAGCATTTATGTAGTTTTAGCATAGAAAAAGCACACATGGCCTCTTAAAACACCTACACATCCTGTGAATGGCTAAATGAACTCGCAAGATGAGCCCGCATAACTAACCAAACCACTCTAAACAGAATTACTCTCTCCGATTCGAATTACTTGGCGCAGCCACTACAATGTAAAATGGATATTGTATGGAGGCTGAGTCATTTAATTCGGATCGGAGGGGGTATCTCATTTTTGGCCCAAAGATTATGTCTGAGCCTCCTGTGGAGTATACTCCAGTGGGATAAACAGTTATGTCATACGCACCAAGCACCCGCTTAAATTGACTACAACTCTGCTACCTTAGCATCATGCAGATAAAACATAACAAAATCACATGCTCGACAGGATAGTGCCGCAACTTCTTAATGCATC
Organism: Aegilops speltoides; assembly: GCA_021437245.1. Classification (NCBI taxonomy): domain Eukaryota; kingdom Viridiplantae; phylum Streptophyta; class Magnoliopsida; order Poales; family Poaceae; genus Aegilops; species Aegilops speltoides. The sequence continues at coordinate 58,174,319 of CM038147.1, forward strand.
AATTCTCACAGGTGCGTCGAATCATTCAGATATCAATCTCATTGGGGCTGGCCCGTCTAACTAGCCAGGGGTGGATCTGGATGCTACGCCAGCCATGCATCGGCGCACCCAGAAATTGTGAGGGGTCAGGTGGGGTTCGACTAATCACTGGATGAGAAGTTGAGAACAAGCACATACCTCAAAAATCAAAGACTGCGGCAGGGGCGGAGACGGCGGGGATGCGATGTGGCGACGAGGGCAACCGGGGGCGACGATGGGCGCGAATACGAGGGGGGTGAGGTGAGGGGTGGGGAGCGGGCTGAAGGTTCGGCGGCGGCTGGCGCTAAGGCACGGCGCGGCGGCGGCTGTAGGGGAGGCGGCGGCGGATCAGAACAGATCTTTGGGTCGGGAGGAGCAGGAGGAAGAGGGAAGAAGAGGGTGCTGGGAGAGGACGGGCTTGTGGTGTGTGTCGATGAAGAGATTTTTTTTCTCTTTGGATATTCAGAAGGGCTCGTGGGCATATGCTTCCGCGTGTAAAAATAAACCGGGTTTTTATCAGTTTTGTCACACTACTTAGAGCAACTCCAACGCAGGGACCCAACCGGACACGGATTTTGTCCGTTTTTTTATTCGTTTGGGTCTCATGTCCGCTTGGTGCGTACACTGCGAGCATCCAACACAAGAACCCAAATGCGGACAGAGCGACAAGCAGCTACCCGCGCCGCCCTCGCCCGTCTTTGCCATTGCCTCCCACTGGCGATCCATGGGCTCCAGCTCCTCCTCGCCGACCACAGCGAGGTCCTCGAGGCACGAGCTTGCCGAGCTCCTCCTCGCCCGCCTGTCCAACGACCCCAGCGGCAAGGGCGCCATCTCCTCGACGACCCGCTCCTTCTCTTCCTTGACGGGGACCTCGTAGCACAAGCGCGACGAGGGGGAGATCGTGGCCTTCAACGCCGCGGCGGCCGCCTCGTAGTCCCCGTTGAGCTGCGGGAGCAGGTCGGCGGCCGCCTCGTAGTCCCCGCTGAGCTGCGGGGGCACGTTGGGGGCCGCCAGCTCTGCGGCCGTGAAGAGGCCCCGGAGCCAGTCGAGCTCCCACTCCGGCCCACAGCGGACGGCGAGCGACGACATGGATGGACGGAGCAGCGACTGATCGGTTTCTACGCTTGGCCCGACGGCGAGAGGAGGCCGAGGAGTAGGATTGAGATGGAAGGGGAGATCTTTTTTCTTGTTCTGGAGATGTGTGTATGCGGATGAGAAGAAACGGGATGGAGGCGTGGGCTGCACGGGCGGCTTTAGCGGGGAGCCGGCTCGGTCGGTGTCGGGCTCGGCCGCGGGAGAGTGTTGGGGAACGTAGTAATTTCAAAAAAATTCCTACGCACACGCAAGATCATGGTGATGCATAGCAACGAGAGGGGAGAGTGTTGTCTACGTACCCTCGTGGACCGGCGAAGCGATCACAACGTAGAGGAAGTAGTCGACGTTCTCCTCGCGATCCAACCGATCCCAAATGTCGTTACTCGGCGCCTCGAGTTCTTGACACACGTCTGACTCGGTGGCGCTCCTCGGGCTCCGATCCAAAGAAAGCTCCGGGAGGAGAGTTCCACAAGACGACGGCGTGGTGGCGATCTTGATGTTCTACCGATGCGGGGCTTCGCCTAAGCACCGCTTCGATATGACCGAGGTGGAATATGGTGGAGGGGCACCGCACACGGCTAAGGAACGATCTCAAGGATCAACTTGTGTGTTCTAGGGTGCCCCCTGCCTCAGATATAAAGGAGCAGGGGAGGGCCGCCGGCCCTAGGAGGCGCGCCAGGGGAGGGAGTCCTCCTCCTGGTGGGAGTGGGACTCCCTTTCCTAGTCCAACTAGGAAGGAGGAAGGGGAAGGAAGGAGAGGAGAGGGAGAGGAAGGGGGGGGGCCCCCTCCTTGTCCTATTCGGACTCCCCATGGGGGCGCGCCACCTCCCAGTGCGACCCTCTCTCCCCTCTTGGCCCAATAAGGCCCATTACTTCCCGGGGTTCGGTAACCCTCCCAACTCGGTTTTCTCCAAAACTTCCGAACCTTTCCTGTCCGAATATAGCCGTCAATATATCAATCTTTATGTCTCGACCATTTCGAGACTCCTCGTCATGTCCGTGATCACATCCGGACTCAACTCCTTCGGTACATCAAAATACACAAACTCATAATATAACCGCCATCGAAACCTTAGCGTGCGGACCCTACGGTTCGAGAACAATGTAGACATGACCGAGACACGTCTCCGGTCACTAACCAATAGCGGGACCTGGATGCCCATATTGGCTCCTACATATTCTACGAAGATCTTTATCGGTCGACCGCATAACAACATACGTTGTTCCTTTGTCATCGGTATGTTACTTGCGAGATTCGATCGTCGGTATCCAATACCTAGTTCAATCTCGTTACGGCAAGTCTCTTTACTCGTTCTGTAATACATCATCTCACAGCTAACTCATTAGTTGTAATACTTGCAAGGCTTAAGTGATGTGTATTACCGAGAGGGCCCAGAGATACCTCTCCGACAATCGGAGTGACAAATCCTAATCTCGAAATACGCCAACCCAACATCCGCCTTTGGAGACACCTGTAGTACTCCTTTATAATCACCCGATTACGTTGTGACGTTTGGTAGTACCAAAGTGTTCCTCCGTAAACGGAGTTGCATAATCTCATAGTTATAGGAACATGTATAAGTCATGGATAAAAAGCAATAGCAACATACTAAACGATCGGGTGCTAAGCTAATGGAATGGGTCATGTCAATCAGATCATTCAACTAATGATGTGACCTTGTTAATCAAATGACAACCCCTTTGTCTATGGTTAGGAAACTTAACCGTCTTTGATTAACAAGCTAGTCTAGTAGAGGCATACTAGTGACACTCTGTTTGTCTATGTATTCACACATGTATTATGTTTCCGGTTAATACAATTCTAGCATGAATAAGAAACATTTATCATGAAATAAGGAAATAAATAATAACTTTATTATTGCCTCTAGGGCATATTTCCTTCAGAGAGGAGACGTCGGTGCGCGAGCGGGGCACTGCTAGGTCGGACTAGGAGCGGACGACAGCGGTCGACGAGAGCGTCCGCTTCTGTCCGCTTCGTACCCATTTGTTCACATATTTGGGTCAAGTTTGGGTCGGAGGCGGACAGCAGGCGGACACGGACGTTCGTTTGGGTCGCCCCGTTGGGTCAAGTTTTGTGTTCGGATGACCCAAACGGACAAAATGGGTCTCTCCCTTAGAATTGCTCTTAATTTTGTCAGTGATGATTCAACTACTCATAAATGGAATCATTTCGTTAAGCTTGTGAAGGGCTTTGACTAGGGTGAAGTGACCACGATCCCACCAACCCCCTGTTGGGGAACGTAGTAATTTCAAAATTTTCCTACACACACGCAAGATCATGGTGATGGTATAGCAATGAGAGGGGGAGTGTATCTTCATACCCTTGAAGATCGCTAAGCGGAAGCGTTTATCAACGCGGTTGATGTAGTCGTACGTCTTCACGATCCGACCGATCCAAGTACCGAACACATGGCACCTCCGAGTTTTGCACACGTTCAGCTCGATGACGTCCTCGCCTTCTCGATCCAGCAAGACAGGCAAAGTAGTAGATGAGTTCCGGCAGCACAACGGCGTGGTGACGGTGTTGGTGAAGAACAATCTTCGCAGGGCTTCACCTAAGCACTACAGAAACTATGACGGAGGATAAACTAGAGGGAACGGGGTTGCCGGCACACTGCTTGGTGTTTCTTGATGTGTCTTTGGTGCTAGCCCTACCCCTCTATTTATATGTTGAGCCTTGGGGTCGAACTTGGAGTAAAAGCCTCCACAAAGTCGGTTTCACCCAAAAGGTAAGAGTCCTTCTCGGACTCGGGGCGAACGCCAGGGTTCCGCGTCGACCCGACGCCGAGGACCTGGCGTCGCCCCTGACTCATAAAACTTCCTTTTGCGCTTTCCAAAACCTTGTGGGCTTTCCCTTTGGCCCAAATAACGTGTTCTAGTACCCAAACATTTGAAACATCCGGAACCCCTTCCTGAATTCGGAACCCTTCCGGAGATCAAACACTATTATCCCATATATCAAACTTTATCTCCGGACCATTAGGAGTTCCTCGTCATGTCCATGATCTCATCCGGGACTCCGAACAACATTCGGTTACCAACATGCATAACTCATATAATACTATATCGTCAACGAAACGTTAAGCGTGCGGACCCTACGGGTTCGAGAACTATGTAGACATGACCTAAAACCATTCTCGGTCAATAACCAATAGCGGGACTTGGATGCCCATATTGGTTCCTACATATTCTACGAAGATCTTTATCGGTCAAACCGCATAACAACATACTTTGTTCCCTTTGTCATCGGTATGTTACTTGCCCGAGATTTGATCGTCGGTATCCAATACCTAGTTCAATCTCGTTACCGGCAAGTCTCTTTACTCGTTCCGTAATACATCATCTCATAACTAACTCATTAGTTACATGCTTGCAAGGCTTAGGTGATGAGTATTACCGAGAGGGCCCAGAGATACCTCCCCGACAATCGGAGTGACAAATCCTAATCTCGAATTATGCCAACCCAACATGTACCTTCTAAACACAGAGAGCACCTTTATAATCACCCGATTACGTTGTGACATTTGGTAGCACACAAAGTGTTCTTCCGTAAACGGAGTTGCACAATCTCATAGTTTACAGAACTTTGTATAAGTCATGAAGAAAGCAATAGCAAGATACTAAATGATCAAGTGCTAGGCTAACAGAATGGGTCATGTCAATCACATCATTCTTCTAATGATGTGATCCCACTAATCAAATGACAACACATGTCTATGGTTAGGAAACATAACCATCTTTGATTAATGAGCTAGTCAAGTAGAGGCATACTAGTGACTATAGTTTTGTCTATGTATTCACACATGTATCATGTTTCCGGTTAATACAATTCTAGCATGAATAATAAACATTTATCATGATATGAGGAAATAAATAATAACTTTATTATTGCCTCTAGGGCATATTTCCTTGATCTCCCACTTGCACTAGAGTCAATAATCTAGATTACATAGTAATGATTCTAACACCCATGGAGTCTTGGTGCTGATCATGTTTTGCTCGTGAGAGAGGCTTAGTCAACGGGTCTGCAACATTCAGATCCGTATGTATCTTGCAAATCTCTATGTCTCCCACTTAGACTTGGTCCCGAATGGAATTGAAGCGTCTCTTGATGTGCTTGGTCCTCTTGTGAAATCTGGATTCCTTTGCCAAGGCAATTGCACCAAGATTGTCACAGAAGATCTTCATTGGTCCCGATGCACTAGGTATGACACCTAGATCGAAATGAACTCCTTCATCCAGACTTCTTCATTAGCGCTTGAGATGCGACTATGTACTCCGCTTCACATGTAGATCCCGCCACGATGCTTTGTTTAGAACGCACCAACATACAGCTCCACCGTTTAATAAAAACACGATCCGGTTTGCGATTTAGAATCATCCGGATCGTGTCAAAGCTTGCATCGACGTAACCATTTATGACTAGCTCTTTGTCACCTCCATATCGAGAAACATATCCTTAGTCCTTTTCGGTATTTTAGGATGTTCTTTACCGCTGTCGATGATCCACTCTGGATTACTTGGTACCTTCCTGCCAAGCTTATTGTTAAGCATACGTCGGTCTGGTACAAACATTGCATACATGATAGAGCCTATGGTGAAGCATAGGAACATTTTTCATTTTCTCTCTATCTTCTGCTGTGGTCGGGCATTGAGTTCGACTCAACTTCACACCTTGTAGCACAGTAAGAATCCTTTCTTTGCTCGATCCATTTTGAACTTTTTCAAAATTTTGTCAAGGTATGTGCTTTGTGAAAGTTCTATTAAGCGTCTTGATCTATCTCTATAGATCTTGATGCCTAATATGTAAGCAGCTTCACCGAGGTCTTTCATCGAAAAACTTTTATTCAAGTATCCCTTTATGCTATCCAGAAATTCTATATCATTTCCAATTAATAATATGTCATCAACATATAAAACTAGAAATGCTCTGAGCTCCCACTCACTTTGTTGTAAATCTGAGCTTCTCCAAAAGTTTGTATAAAACCATATGCTTTGATCACACTATCAAAACGTTTATTCCAACTCGAGATGCTTGCACCAGTCCATAAATGGAACGCCGGAGCTTGCACACTTTGTCGACACCTTTTGGATCAACAAAACCTTCCTACGCATCATATACAACTCTTCTTCTAGAAATCCATTCAAGAATGCAGTCTTGACATCCATTTGCCAAATTTCATAATCATGAAATGCATCAATAGCCAACATGATTCGGACAGACTTAAGCATCGCTACGGGTGAAAGTCTCATCGTAGTCAACCCTTGAACTTGTCGAAAACCTTTCGCAACAAGTCGAGCTTTATAGACGATAACATTACCATCGTCGGTCTTCTTCTTAAAAATCCATTTATTCTCAATGGCTTGCCGATCATTGGGCAAGTCAACCAAAGTCCATACTTTGTTTTCATACATGGATCCTATCTCGATTTCATGGCCTCCAGCCATTTTGCGAAATCTGGGCTCATCATCGCTTCCTCATAGTTCGTAGGTTCATCATGGTCAAGTAACATGACTTCCGAATAGGATTACCGTACCACTCAGTGCGGATCTTACTCTGTAGACCTACGAGGTTCAGAGAAACTTGATCTGAAGTTTCATGATCAATATCATTAGCTTCCTCACTAATTGGTGTAGTTGTCACGGAACCGGTTCTCGTGATGAACTACCTTCCAATAAGGGAGTAGATACAGTTATCTCATCAAGTTCTACTTTCCTCCCACTCACTTCTTTCGAGAGAAACTCCTTCTCTAGAAAGGATCCATTCTTAGCAACAAATGTCTTGCCTTCGGATCTGTGATAGAAGGTGTACCCAACAGTCTCTTTTTGGGTTTCCTATGAAGACACATTTCTCGATTTGGGTTCGAGCTTATCTGGTTGAAGTTTCTTCACATAAGCATCGCATCCCCAAACTTTAAGAAACGACAACTTTGGTTTCTTGCCAAACCACAATTCATAAGGCGTCGTCTCAACGGATTTTGATGGTGCCCTATTTAACGTGAATGCGGCCGTCTCTAAAGCATAACCCCAAAACGATGAGACATCATAGATCGCACCATATCAAGTAAAGTACGATTACGACGTTCGGACACACCATTTCGTTGTGGTGTTCCAGGTGGCGTGAGTTGCGAAACTATTCCGCATTATTTCAAATGTAAACCAAACTCGTAACTCAAATATTCTCCTCCACGATCAGATCATAGATACTTTATTTTCTTGTTACGATGATTTTCCACATCACTCTGAAATTCTTTGAACTTTTCAAATGTTTCAGACTTGTGCTTCATTAAGTAGATATACCCATATCTGCTCAAATCATCTGTGAAGGTGAGGAAATAACGATATCCGCCACGAGCCTCAACATTCATCGGACCACATACATCAGTGTATGATTTCCAACAAATCTGTTGCTCTCTCCATAGTTCCGAGAACGGTGTTTTAGTCATCTTGCCCATGAGGCACGGTTCGCAAGTACCAAGTGATTCATAATCAAGTGATTCCATAAGTCCATCAAGATGGAGTTTCTTCATGCGTTTTACATCGATATGACCTAAACGGCGATGCCACAAATAAGTTGCACTATCATTATCAACTCTGCATCTTTTGGCTTCAACATTATGAATATGTGTATCACTACTATCGAGATTCAATAAAATAGACCACTCTTCAAGGGTGCATGACCATAAAAGATATTACTCATATAAATAGAACAACCATTATTCTCTCGATTTAAATGAATAACCGTCTCGCATCAAACAAGATCCAGATATAATGTTCATGCTCAACGCGGCACCAAATAACAATTATTCGGTCTAAAACTAATCCCGAAGGTAGATGTAGAGGTAGCGTGCCGACCGCGATCACATCGACTTTGGAACCGTTCCCACGCGCATCGTCACCTCGTCCTTGGCGATGCTCGCTTATTCCGTAGTCCCTGTTTGAGTTGCAAATATTAGCAACATAACCAAGATCAAATACCCAGTGCTACTACGAGCTCTAGTTAGGTACACATCAATAACATGTATATCACATATACCTTTGCTCACTTTGCCATCCTTCTTATCCGCCAAATACTTGGGGCGGTTCCGCTTCCAATGTCGATCGCTTGCGATAGAAGCACTCGATTTGAGCTTAGGTCCAGACTTGGGTTTCTTCTCTTGAGCAACAACTTGCTTGCCGTTCCTTTTGAAGTTCCCTTCTTCTTCCCTTTGCCCTTTTCTTGAAACTAGTGGTCTTGTTGACCATCAACACTTGATGCTCCTTCTTGATTTCTACCTCCGCGACTTTCAAAGATCGCGAAGAGCTCGGAATAGTCTTGTTCATCCCTTGCATATTATAGTTCATCACGAAGCTCTTGTAGCTTGGTGGTAGTGATTGGAGAATTCATCAATGACACTATCATCGGAAGATTAACTCCCGGTTGAATCAAGTGATTATTATACCCGCACATTACGAGTATGTGTTCACCGACGAACTATTCTCCTCCATCTTGCAGTTGTAGAACTTATTGGAGACTTCATATCTCTCAATCCGGGCATTTGCTTGAAATATTAACTTCAACTCTGGAACATCTCATATGCTCCATGACGTTCAAAACGTCGTTGAAGACCCGGTTCTAAGCCGTAAAGCATGGCACATTGAACTATAGAGTAGTCATCGACTTTGCTCGCCAGACGTTCTTAACGTCGTCGGTTACATCGGCGAAGAGTTCGCACCCAGCGGTGCTTCCAGGACGTAACTCTTACAGGCAGCAATGAGGATAATCCTCGAGTTACGGACCCGATCCGTGTAATTGCTACCATCATCTTTCAACTTTGCTTTCTCAAGGAACGCGTTAAAATTCAACGGAACAACAAAGACGAGCCATCTATCTACAAACAAACATAGACAAGCAAGATACTATCAGGTACTAAGTTCATGATAAATTTAAGTTCAATTAATCATATTACTTAAGAACTCCCACTTAGACAGACATCTCTCTAGTCATCTAAGTGATCACGTGATCCAAATCAACTAAACCATAACCGATCATCACGTGAGATGGAGTAGTTTTCAATGGTGAACATCATTATGTTGATCATATCTACTATATGATTCACGCCGACCTTTCGGTCTCCGTGTTCCGAGGCCATATCGCATATGCTAGGCTCGTCAAGTTTAACCTGAGTATTCTGCGTGTGCAAAACCGGCTTGCACCCGTTGTAGATGGACGTAGAGCTTATCACACCCGATCATCACGTGGTGTCTCGGCACGACGAACTTTGGCAACGGTGCATACTCAGGGAGAACACTTCTTGATAATTTTAGTGAGAGATCATCTTAAAATGCTACCGTCAATCAAAGCAAGATAATATGCATAAAGGATAAACATCACATGCAATCAATATAAGTGATATGATATGGCCATCATCATCTTGTGCTTGTGATCTCCATCTCCGAAGCACCGTCGTGATCACCATCATCACCGGCGCGACACCTTGATCTCCATCGTAGCATCGTTGTCGTTCGCCATCTATTGCTTCTCGACTATCGCTACCGCTTAGTGATAAAGTAAAGCAATTACAGTATGCTTGCATTTCATACAATAAGCGACAACCATATGGCTCCTGCCATTGCCGATAACCGGTTACAAAACATGATCATCTCATACAATAAAATATAGCATCACGTCTTGACCATATCACATCACAACATGCCCCGCAAAAATAAGTTAGACGTCCTCTACTTTGTTGTTGCAAATTTTACGTGGCTGCTACGGGCTTAGCAAGAACCGTTCTTACCTCGCATCAAAACCACAACGATAGTTTGTCAAATAGACTCCGTTTGACCTTCACAAGGACCGGCGTAGCCACACTCGATTCAACTAAAGTGAGAGAGACAGACACCCGCCACCACCTTTAAGCACGAGTGCTCGTAACAGTGAAACCGGTCTCGCGTAAGCGTCTGGCGTAATGTCGGTCCGGCCGCTTCATCTCACAATACCGCTGAACCAAAGTATGACATCTTTGGTAGGCGATGACTTATATCGTCCACAACTCACTTGTGTTCTACTCGTGCATATAACATCAACGCATAAAACCTAGGCTCGGATGCCACTGTTGGGGAACGTAGTAATTTTAAAATTTTCCTACGCACACGCAAGATCATGGTGATGGTATAGCAACGAGAGGGGGAGTGTATTTTCATACCCTTGAAGATCGCTAAACGGAAGCGTTTATCAACGCGGTTGATGTAGTCGTACGTCTTCACGATCCGACCGATCCAAGTACCGAACGCACGGCACCTCCGAGTTTTGCACACGTTCACTCGATGACGCGCCGCCTTCTCGATCCAAAGAAGACAGCAAAAGTAGTAGATGAGTTCCGCAAGACAACGGCGGCGTGAGCAGCGGTGTTGGTGAAGAACAATCTCCGCAGGCTTCGCGTAAGCACTACGGAAACTATGACGGAGGATAAACTAGAGGAACGGGGTTGCGGCACACGGCTTGGTGTTTCTTGATGTGTCTTTGGTGCTAGCCCTACCCTCTATTTATATGTTGAGCCTTGGGGTCGAAACTTGGAGTAAAAGCCTCCATAAAGTCGGTTTCACTCGAAGGCAAGAGTCCTTCTCGGACTCTAGGGCGAACGCCAGGTTCCGGCGTCTGGACGGGACGCCAGGACCAGGCGTCGGCCCCTGAACTCATAAAACTTCCTTTTGCGCTTTCCAAAACCTTGTGGGCTTTCCCTTTGGCCCAAATAACGTGTTCTAGTACCCAAACATTTCGAAACATCCGAACCCCTTCCTGAATTCAAACCCTTCCGGAGATCAAACACTATTATCCCATATATCAAACTTTATCTCCGGACCATTCCGGAGTTCCTCGTCATGTCCATGATCTCATCCGGGACTCCGAACAACATTCGGTTACCAACATGCATAACTCATATAATACTATATCGTCAACGAAATGTTAAGCGTGCGGACCCTACGGGTTCGAGAACTATGTAGACATGACCTAAAACCATTCTCGGTCAATAACCAATAGCGGGACCTGGATGCCCATATTGGTTCCTACATATTCTACGAAGATCTTTATCGGTCAAACCGCATAACAACATACTTTGTTCCTTTGTCATCGGTATGTTACTTGCCGAGATTTGATCGTCGGTATCCAATACCTAGTTCAATCTCGTTACGGCAAGTCTCTTTACTCGTTCCGTAATACATCATCTCATAACTAACTCATTAGTTACATGCTTGCAAGGCTTAGGTGATGAGTATTACCGAGAGGGCCCAGAGATACCTCCCCGACAATCGGAGTGACAAATCCTAATCTCGAATTATGCCAACCCAACATGTACCTTCGGAAACACTTGTAGAGCACCTTTATAATCACCCGGTTACGTTGTGATGTTTGGTAGCACGCAAAGCGTTCTTCCGGTAAACGGGAGTTGCACAATCTCATAGTTTACAGGAACTTTGTATAAGTCATGAAGAAAGCAATAGCAGTATACTAAACGATCAAGTGCTAGGCTAACAGAATGGGTCATGTCAATCACATCATTCTTCTAATGATGTGATCCCACTAATCAAATGACAACACATGTCTATGGTTAGGAAACATAACCATCTTTGATTAATGAGCTAGTCAAGTAGAGGCATACTAGTGACTATAGTTTTGTCTATGTATTCACACATGTATCATGTTTCCGGTTAATACAATTCTAGCATGAATAATAAACATTTATCATGATATGAGGAAATAAATAATAACTTTATTATTGCCTCTAGGGCATATTTCCTTCACCCCCCCCCCCCCCCGCCCCCACTTGTCGCTGTTCCCTTTGCAACTCACTTTAACATGTGGGTTCTAGTTTTCAGCTCCACCGAGAATAAAATTTAGAAGCAAAAACAGCTTTGCGCGGGTGATGAGATCCTCATGGGACGTTATTTTTCATCTAATTAGGAAAACTGCAGCTTATAGAATAGCGATGACGAGTGGAGTACAAGGGTATTTTGTTCACTTCACCCCGATCAATGGACATTTATCGAGCGTTTCTGGTGTCGATTGGCATTTTTAGCACGCACATAAAAGAAATAGATGTCATTGTTTACATATCTGGAGCTATTCCCACTCATAAGAAGTTGAAACTTCTGATGGGAAATTTGAGTAGGCGGTGTCTAGCACTAAGGCACGGTGGGGCGACGACTGGAGGGAAGGCGGCGACAGATCAGAGATCGTTAGGGTGGCCGGTTCGGGAGGTCAGGTCGAAAGGTGCGGGGAGAAGACGATGTTTGTGTGTGGATGGGGAGTTGATCTTTGTCGGATCTTCAAAACGGCTTGTTGGCATATGCTTCTGCATGTAAAAATAAAAATATAATTATTTTTAAAAGGAGGAAAAGGTTTATATGTATATGTTGTTTTTATGGGTATATGGGAGATTCCATAAGATGAAAAAATGTTGTACCTTTTGCTAAAAGGTAAGTTTTGTCATGTTCTTTTTAGAGCATTGAAATTTGTAATATTCTTTGCTCACACATTTTTCTCTTTTTGCAAGAAAATTTGCAGAGCATGTGCGGACACAATCTGAATGTTTATCCCGTTAGCTCTATCTTGGTATAAAATGGGAATGCATGTGTGCTTGTTGTGGATGGGTGCTTGAGTTGTCCTAGTCATTTTGTTTCATAAGTGGCCTGCTTTGAGATCCGGAGAAGTAAAAATGTGACCGATCTTCTATACATTTATGCGGTGAGAAAATTTGAGTTTCTGACAAGACACGGCCTAAAGTGTTCCATAAAGACTTCAATGTTTTGTTTGTTTTTGAGAAAAATCTCTGTCTGTAAATAGCATCTTCAAAATGAATAGTATACATCTGTACTCCTCCTCCTGTCCCCACATGTGCACGCTCTATGCAAGCATCGTGTAAAGCTACACTAACTCGAGTGTCACGTGAACTTGACTTCGTATGGCAAGTCATGTTTGTCAAAGCTTTAGGAACTATTTTAGTGTCCACTACCATGCCTTCCCTTTTTTTAGTTGTTGTTGGTGGTCAACTGTCTCCACAATTAATGCATTCACTTAATTTATTAATCGGTTCCAAGTATGTTCCCTATGTTCTTGTCATTATGAGTTGTCCACCTAGACATTATTTTGTAATGCGGTTGTTTTATGATTTTTACTGCTACAAGCACATCAGTTGTTGTGATGTATTGTTAAAAAACATTTTATTATGATATAGAATGTGATATTACCTTTTTGTCAAGATGGGCACACTACTACTTGCTTGAAACATAGCGAAACAAAAGAATGATCACATTCATCCTTTGTCATCATAACTTATAAAAACCATATTGAAACCTTTGGAGCACGTAGCGACTTCAATGCCCCAAACCAACAATTAAACACTCATCCCTCGGGCATAGCGGATCACACAATCAATCTAGTTTACACAAGATGTGTTCAATATGATGGCATGTGAGTTGTAGGAAGATGTACAAATTTGAGGGAAGTTGCTCCATTTGTGGCGTTCATGGAAAGTTCTTGCAAGATTCGGTTAAAGGGTAGGGCGTCAAATTTGAAACCCTAGTCAGTAAGAGCAAAGGCAACTCCAACATGGTGCATCAAAACAAACACACCCAATGCCCGCTAGCACGTAGTCATCAAATCCGAACAACGAGGGTGAGTGAGGCAAACCTAGAGGAAAAAAACACATGTGTCGTGAGGACATGTAGTCCAACTAACAGCAGGTCAACAAGATTGCCGGATTCCCTCAAAGCTTCCCCTGTTTGCTTCTGGCTCACGGGAATTTTTGTGGTCCAGAATGGTCCAAGGACATTTGATGTCTCTCATTAGGTGGCAAAAAGTGTCGGACATTGGCAGGCATTTTGATGAACAACGTAGGAGTTTTCCTTTCTTAGGGCTTAGAGGATTTTTGTGGTTCAAACCGGTCCAAGGACATTTGACGTCTCTCGTTAGATGGTAAAAAGTGTCCGGACATTGACGGGCATTTTGATGAACAGTGTTGGAGTTTTTTTTAGGGCAACAACGTTGGAGTTGCCTTATGCATAGTGGAGTCTTAGCTCTAATGCTTTGCAAATAAGTCCAGAATTCCATGCGAATTTCAGAACTCTATCCGCGGCCCATCTTCTAGCCGCGGACACACCGGGGGTGCAAAACGCAAAACGCACCCACCTCCCCCTTCTTATACCCCGAGGCTAGGGTTTTACTCGCTCTCTCCTCGCCGCCCAACTCCCGCTCTCCCTAGGGCTTCCTCCCTCCTCTCCTCGGCGGCGCGGCGGCGAAGTCCAACCAGGCCCCACCGGAGCCCCGACCATGGGCGGCGAGAAGGAGAACCTCGACCTCTCCGACCTCAACAGCTCCCTCCCCGCCGCCGCCGCCGGTAACCCCCTCTTCCCCTGAGTCGCCCCCTTCCCCCTTCCCCTTGCCGTTCCGCCCCCCTAACCGATCCGCCCTCTGCTGTGCTTTCCCTGCAGCCCTCAGCGCCGAGGACCGCGTCGGCCTCGTCAATGCCCTCAAGGTACGGTTACTCGTTGTTCGGCCCGGAGGCGTGCCCATTTCCCGTTCGATTCCGTTGTTCTTGGTCGCTGTGATGGTTGGTGGCGTGCTTTGGTTCCGGTTACCGCGGCTGCTCATTTATCCGATCTGATTTGGCTGCAGGACAAGCTGCAGAGCTTGGCGGGGCAGCACGCGGACGTGCTCGAGTCGCTCTCGCCCAATGTCAGGACGCGCGTTGAGTTTCTGAGGGGCATTCAGGTTGAGATGCAATTCTTTCCCCTGCCTTCAATTTTAGAATTCCTGCTGCGATTGGCTTGCTGATGCTCCTGTGCGGGAGTACTTCATGTGGTGAAGTGCTGATCTGAAATGAATATAGTGATTTTATTTGTATTAGGTGCAATTGATTTGTAAGGGCGAAATCCCTTTGTTCTGTTATGCTAACTAATTCGTTTTTAGTCCAATAGTTTTAGTTTCTGTACTCCCTTTTAGGGGATCATGATTACTCGTTGATTGGTTGTGTTGATCAGGCTAGTTGATATGGAAATGAAACCTTGCCATTTGCTTACGAAGGTGGATGTTATTCTTTGGCAGAAGAAATATGTCGCTTTGTAGGTTAGGCCTCCTTATGTGTTGATGGGTGAGGCAAGGAATGTGAATGCTATGTCATCTGGACGGCAAACACAGAATAAGCCATGATATGGATTATGAACTGAAAAAGTACCTCTGGAGTTCAATACTGAATAGAGACATTATGTCCTATTCCGCTGCCATGAGTATCTACTTTAAGAATATCGTGTTGCCTACAGCCTGGAATTAGCTTCATGGAACTTTTGTTTGACTCAAACAACATTCTGAATTTGCCATTCAAATCTCAGTGCTGAGCAGAAGAACCTAATGCAGTGTTTTACCTCATGGTAAAGCGACCCAAGCTTTTGTATTTTATATGAGGCCTTCTAGGAGTTTGTTTTATGTTTGCAGGTTTGGAACTATAAATATTTGCTAGGTTAAGATGCAGGATCAAATGATTCAAACTATGTTAGCATTTTTTGGTGCTAGCATGTATAACGACATTGGTTGGACCAACTTTAGACAAGCTACATCATTTGTATTGTTCCCATTTCCTAGCGTTTTTGTGTGTGCAGTCAACCTTATTGCTTCCAGTTTGTCCTGTATCATATCAGTTATCCATGGTATATCTTTGAAAAGTTCCATTTCTATGCATATTTGCTGGATCAGAATAGATTAATGTCTTGAGTAAATTTCCTATTTCATTGTATGATATTTGGTTGCCCCAGATAACTGACATTTATCCGTGTAATACTTCAGAGCCAACATGATGAGATTGAGGCGAAGTTTTTTGAGGAACGGGCTGCCCTTGAAGCCAAGTACCAGAAGCTGTATGAACCATTGTATGCCAAGGTACGCTTACTCCCATGTTTATAAAGGCCAATATATGAAAAGATATAACTTCTGTGCATTTCCTTATGTGCAAGTCGTTCCATTGTTTTGCGTTGTTTCAGAGGTATGACATTGTAAATGGAGTTGTGGAGGTTGATGGTGCTGCTAAAGAACCTACCAGTGAAAATGCTGCCGAGGGGGGAGATTCAGATGGTATGAAATCAAAGTTTGCACTTCCTCTTAGAGATCACTATTCTGATGTGCTGTTAACCTCTTTTTCAGCTAAAGGAGTCCCAGATTTTTGGCTCACTGCTTTGAAAACAAATGACGTGCTGACTGAGGAGGTAATTCATAGTGTGCTGTATTTTTAGGTGTTCTTTTAGCTCCCTTAATGCATTTCTGACTGTATACTTGCTTAATTCTAGATCCAAGAGCGTGATGAGCCTGTTTTGAAATATCTAAAAGATATCAAGTGGTCTAGAATTGATGACCCTAAGGGTTTCAAGCTTGAGTTTTTCTTTGATACAAACCCTTTCTTCAAGAACTCTGTCCTAACAAAATCCTATCATATGGTTGATGAGGATGACCCAATTTTGGAGAAAGCAATCGGGTTGGTATTTCTTTACCTATTAGTTGTTTCTTTCATGTATAGGGTTCTTATGTTCCATTATAAATGATAATTGTGTGTGCATCCATTGTTAGCCTCACACGTCATGTGTACTGCAGGACTGAAATTGAGTGGTATCCTGGGAAAAATGTGACACAGAAGATTCTAAAGAAGAAACCCAAGAAAGGTTCAAAGAACACCAAGCCTATTACTAAAACTGAAGAGTGCGAGAGCTTCTTCAACTTTTTCAGCCCCCCACAAGTACCTGATGATGAGGAGGACATTGATGAAGAAGCCGTATGTTCAAGATTCATTGCTTAATTCACAGAGAGCACACTATGCATTGTTCACAATTCATACTAACTTTACTTTCAATCTGTGATGTAGGCTGATGAGCTTCAGGGTCAAATGGAGCATGATTATGACATTGGGTAAGTGCTGTTCATCATCTGCTGCATTTTTTAAATGGGAACTGGAGATCATCGCCCGGCATATAATTCCATTTCTGCACATTGAGCTGTATATTATGGTCTAGCATGGTGCTCCTCTTTGCTGATTTCGTGCTGCTGTTGGAATTTGACTTGTAGGTCTACCATAAGGGACAAGATCATCCCTCATGCTGTTTCTTGGTTTACCGGTGAGGCTGTGCAAGCTGAGGATTTTGATGATATGGAAGATGGTGACGAGGATGACGACGATGAGGATGATGATGATGAAGAAGATGATGAGGAGGATGAGGACGAGGACGAAGATGATGATGAAGACGAGGAAGAGCTAAGCAAGCCAACGAAGAAGGTAATCTCATCTTGCAGCCATAGAAGTACCTATCTCTGCTCTCTGCAACATCACTGTGTTCAACTGGCCTTGCTAACACATTTCTTTTGTATTTGACTGGGCAGGTGGCGGGCAAACCCAAGGTACAAACTCTACACTAATAATCTCAAACACTTGCCTGGTTCCAGTTTAGCAATGATGTCATCTTACAATGCATGGTACATCGTCCACCAGGGACCTGCAAAGGGTGGCGCGCAAGGGAACGCCGAGCAACCGACGGAGTGCAAGCAGCAGTAGAACTTTGTGGATGCAGTTGTTGCATTATTTTCCCATTGAACTGCCCAGGGGGAAGGAGCTTTTATGCTGGTTGTGTTGTGCGCGGGTGAGACGTTTGGTGTGGATATTACCGTAGGCATGGTTTTGTATCTGGTGGCCAGGTTATTGTGCTGGTGTGGATGGATGGTTTGGGAGTTTGGGACGGTCATGTTAGCGTATTATTCTTATTATGGTCTCTAGCTATATGCAGTCGAAGGATACCCTAAGATTGTGTAATTATATTTGAACTCGTAATAGAGCCTTTTAGTGTTATATTTATGTCATTATCTCCTGTTTATTGTGATATGCTAAGTTGGCTATCTTCATGGCTGGAGTGTTCTACAGTATACAGAATGTTTACTGATTGCATTTTAGATAACTCAGTCGGAGGGAAGCACTTTGATCTTGTTAGTTCCTAAGTCATTTTCCAAGGTGTATTTGCTGGTGTTGGTTTTTACGTTCCCCTTGTAGTGTTCGGCTAGATTCATATAGGATAACATACACGTGTCTTATTGAAGTTGACGTAAAGCACTTACATCACTCATTTGCCCTTGCAAATCTAAACAGCAGTAACGGATTTCACTCTTATTGACATGACCGAAATAGAAAATTTTGAGAAAAAAAAAGAGAGCAAATCGCCTCTTCATGGCGAAGTGTAAGGCAATCCCAAATGGTTCGTCGTCTGTTTTCTTTCAACCCCTTTCTAGCCCAACTTTGGGCCGAGTTTGTGGCCGAATGGACGCTCTTTCAACCCCTTTCTAGCCCAACTTTGGGCCGAGTTTGTGGCCGAATGGACGCGTGCCCTGGCCCGCCTGTTGGGGAGACAGACCCTCCCCCCTTTCTCTTCCTCTACCTCCCCCCCCCCGACATTGCCGCCGCCTTCCACAAGGGTCGGCCCAACCAGCACCACACCATGCCATAGCTGTCCGCACCGACGTTTCGAAAAGCATTTGGCCGGCGTTCTCCTTATGCCGGTGGGAGAGATACTACGGCTGTCTCCGCACCGACGTTTCGAAAAGCATTTGGCCGGCGTTCTCCTTATGCCAGTGGGAGAGATACTACGGCCGTCGTCCCCAACCTCCTTCGGTCGGCCGTTTGTTGCCGCAGGGCGCCGCCAACACCACCGACCCCCAAAACCTTGCTTTGTTGCCTGCGAGGGGAGCAGGACGTGCACTATCCGGTCGCGCCTCCAGCATGACCGCAAGGCGTTCGACGGATTGCTCACAAGGTACAATTCATAGCGGTGATGAGTTTTTCTTTCACAACTTCATTTGCTCATCGGATGATGAAGAGCTGTCTGCTGCGTTGGTCGTACATGAACACATTAGTATGAAGCGGCCTCGGTACATGGGATCAATCACCGACCATGCTCTGGCCTTGAACCGCAATAGGGAGAAAGGCCACACCCTTTTCTATGTCGATTACTTTAAGGACGGTGCACTCTTTAGGCCACATCAATGTCGTCGCCGATTCCGAATGAGAAGCCATGTGTTCAATCGTATTCGCGAAGGAGTGGTCGCGCATGACCCATACTTTGAGTGCAAAGAGGATGTCGTAGGCAAGCTTGGTTTCTCTTCATGTTAGAAATGCACTGCGGCTATCCGCGTGCTTGCATATGGAATTCCTTGTGATCTTGTGGATGAGCATGCTCATATGAATGAGTCCACATGTCTCCTCTCAATGTATAGTTTTTGCACGACCGTGCTGGAAGTGTTCGGCCCTGAGTACCTAAAAGAGCCAACTGCCGCTGATACAGAGAGGTTGTTCGCGATCAATGTCGAGGGGGCTTTCCGGGCATGCTTGGTAGTATAGATTGTATGCACTGGAAGTGGAAGAACTGTCCATTTGCTTGTCAGGGGCAGTACAAGGGGCATGTGAAAGGTGTCACTGTTATACTTGAAGTTGTGGCTTCACAAGATCTCTGGATATGGCATTGTTTCTTCGGCATGGCTGGTTCCCAGAATGATATTAGTGTTCTTCAGTGGTCTCCGGTGTTTGCAAGGCTTGCAGAAGGCCACTCCCTGGAGGTCAACTTTGAGGTCAATGGGCACCATTACAATAAGGGATATTACCTAGCTGATGGTATCTATCCTCAGTGATCCACTCTTGTGAAGGCCATACCCAACCCGCAAGGAGAGAGGAGACAGAGGTTTGCCCAAATGCAGGAGAGTGCTAGGAAGGATGTGGAACGTGCTTTCGGTGTGCTTCAGTCTCGGTGCGGTATCGTTCGTAACCCTGCATTGACATGGAGCACGAAGAAACTGGAAGGTGATGACCGCTTGTGTGATCATGCACAACATGATCGTGGAGGATGAGCGCGATAATAGCATCTATGACCAAAGGTTTGATTTTCAGGGTGAAAATGTTGAGTCCGAGCATGCACCTCATGCAACCTTTGAACAGTTTGTCGAGTTTCATCAGGAATTGCGTGATTGGCATACTCATGTCCAGCTCCAGGATGACTTGGTTGAGCACATGCGGACTCACATTGAAAACCAGTAGATTCAATTTCTTTTCATGCAAATAAATTTTGATTGGATTGTAAGACTATTTCGGACATATAACAATTTGCTATGTTTGATTTGAACAATTTGACATGCATCATTTTAGTGTGCTGGTTGAACGGACGAGATGCGACTGAAATGCGGCCGCACGCCCAATGCCATATCCAGAAATTCGGACGGACGGCCCCATTGTCGCCCCCAAACGGATGAAAAGCGGACAAAACAGACGTCCGTTTCGTGTCGGAGTTGGCCTAACGTATTAGGTTAAAAAAAAGCATGACCTCTCTTACTGCGACATAACTGGTGTACTTGCCACACCAAGGTTCATTTTCATCGCAGAAGTAAACTAATTTAGCTAGTGTCAAAAACGCTCATCAAATTAGCGCTTTCAAGTTTCAAATCGGCCGGCCCGCTGAAGCAGTCAGCAACATGCCAACATGGGCACTTCTGTCAGCTCTACAGGCCACGAACTCCCCTGTGCGATCTCTGCCATCGATCGTGTCAACATGGGCACTTCTATTTGAGCAGCAAGTACGAGAGAGAATACGCGAGCAATACGAGCACAAAGTAATTTTTTTTACCGCTTGGAATAGTTTTTTTTTTTTTGAGAAAAACCGCTTGGAATAGGTGGTTAGCTTTCTCAAAAATAATCAACAAAGTCTTTTTTTTTTTTGATTGAGGGAACGAACACCCGGCACCAGGCCGTCCGCCTGATCTCGAGGCCCAAAGTCTGTGTATCGCTCGTCCTTCCAGCAGGCCCAGATGGCACGAACGCGGGCCCACCGAAACCAGCGACCTGCACCGCGCTCCCGCTCCGCTCGCACGCGGCTGCCGCGCTTCGGTGGTTTTAGTCCCACCTCGCCTAGCGGAGGGGAATCGGGTGGGAGAGCCGGCTATAAAGGGAGAGGCAGGTGCTGCGTGGTTCCATACTTACCTGGACGGGGTCGACGGGCGATCAGCAAGGCCCGTGGCCTAAGCCAATGGCCCACATTGCACTTGGTGGGCGCGTTGACTTATCATCTCCCCAAGTGGGAGAGTGAATGTCGTAATTTGTGGTAGAGGGGGTACGCGTTCGCGCGGCCCCTGCCAATTCTGCAAAATTAAACTTTGGTCCTTTGCATTGTAGAAAGCTCAAGCACTGTGGATTTATTCTGTTCTTGTCCCTGCCAATTTGTTTTAGTTAAAATTTGGTCCTTGGCCTCTGCATAGTGCAAGCATTCTGGTTTTGTTCTGTTCTGATCCCTGCTGTCTCTTTTACAAACGAGCCCTTTGGGCTGAAATTAAGCGTTGGCTCTTCTAAGGACATTTCTTCTTTGGTTCATTCCAGTCCTTGGTGTATAGGTTGCACATATAGGGTCTCTTTGATTCAAAGGATTTTCATAGTATCTTTGAAGGATTAGAATCCTTAGGAATTTTTCCTACGTCGGTCGTTTGATTCGTAGGATTGTATCTTGTAGGATTTTTTCCTAAGGATTTATTTGTACTACATTTCATAGGAATTCTAACATCCACTCCAACCTCTTCAAAGAAATCCTTTGTTTTTTCCATGACACAATCAAACAAACTCAAATCCTATAGGGATCCAGTAGACATGCCATTTCAATCTTACGTTTTTTCTATTCCTGTGTTTTTGCAATCCTATGAATCAAAGAGGCCCATAGATGTCTTGATCAAGTTCATAGGAAAATATAGATACAAATGTCTTGATGATCAAGTTCATAGGAAAATATAGATATAATGACACAAGAAATTGAGATTTTATAATGCGTGCTAGGCTCAGCATGCTAAAAGCTAGTCC
Source organism: Aegilops speltoides (assembly GCA_021437245.1). Classification (NCBI taxonomy): domain Eukaryota; kingdom Viridiplantae; phylum Streptophyta; class Magnoliopsida; order Poales; family Poaceae; genus Aegilops; species Aegilops speltoides. The sequence goes on from CM038147.1 coordinate 58,196,344, forward strand.
AAAGCATTGGCTTGGCGACCAGTGTTCACCTCCTCTCGCGCATGGCCATGGCGACTAGTGTCTTCCTCTACCCACAAACGGTACCACCACTGCTTGCGCCATCGCCTCACGTATCTCCATGTTGCACTCGGTTACCGCTGTCTTACTTTGTTGCTTTCGTCGACTCGACCCTCTCAACGGTATTGAACGCCTTCCCCGTGTCACCACGGGCTATCGAATTGCTCCACACGTTGGCTACCGCCATTGTTCACCACTGGCTCCGTGTACAGACAACTACCCTGTTCCTCATAATTTTTTTCCTATACATCTAGTTATCGACAAATAGCAGTTTGTTTACCGGCCAAATTAATTTGAACAAATTGCTTCATTCCTTGTACTAAGCCCACGGGTTCAAACCCTCTACATGCCAACTTAGTTTTTCTTTCTAGTCGCGAAGGGCCCATAGGGAAGGGGGCTGATAGCTATAAAAAAAGTATAGACCGAGAGAAAAGGCCTTGGCACTCGCCGCCCCAACTGAAGCAAATCATGGTGGCTTTTATTACGCAGCAAAATCAAGGCCATTGGTTTTTCTTTTTTGATGAGATGGAGTCGGATAATGTGTAGAGCAGACACATGCACATGGTGGGAAGGAGTTGTCGACGGACGCCATAGATGGCGCTGCCATGGAGGCGAGCTACTCGCTAGTAGACACCATCCTCCCGTAAGCAATATTACCCTCCCTATCAGTCAGCGGCATTTTGGGGATAATGCATTTTAGCTCAATTTCACCTTTTGGGTCGCGTGAACAACCAGTTTAGGCTAGAGTTGAAGCTGTTACTTCAGTGCATTATGGAGATGCGAGTTTCATCTTTCATGCCATCCACAATGTCGAGGAGGATAACCAGGCAATATTAGGGTTGTGATATTAGGCACCGTATGTTGAATTGTAAGGACAATGCCACACAATTTAACAAGTCTTCTCTTATGCTTGCACGACTATCACTTTATCAGGTATGATAATTCTCTCCCTGCAAAAAAAGTTAACATTATTTTTCCATGTTAATATGTGATCCTTGTGTGAATAAAATAATCATAAAGAATGCATTCTATAATTGGAGATAGGTTAGACTGGGGACGACATTTTTTTACTTCCGTGACTATGTTCTGGCGTGAACTCATTCATCTTAGAAATTCAAAATAAAACATGGTTCCTTAAACAATGGACATCTTTGTGTCCCTTTTCTTTTTGGTGGGGGTACATGTTTTTGTCCTTTAAATGCGGGACAAGTTTTAAAATACAATATATAATACTCTGCCCCGAGCAAAAACAAGAAACATCAGTAGCACCAGATTCGGGTTTTTTTTTTTTTTGCCGGGACCAAATTTGGCTTTTTACACATGTCACATAACAATTTTTTATCTTTTATCTTTTTCTTTCTAGTTTGATTGAGTCACTTAGGTGTGCAATAACTAGAGCACATATAGATGTGCTTTAGCAAAACTGAATATAAATTTCCATGATAATTTACATCTGAGGTAAGACATGGACACATACATTTTTCTAAAAAAAGATTTTTTTTTGATATTGACATGTTTTTTTCAGGAAAAAAGAGAGTTGAAAGGCATATGTTTATTTTGGCAAAGTTATTTCTTGAGATTATTATTTAGACAAAGTTGGAACAGATTTTGTTTCTGAGGTACGAATTTAACGCAATGCAAACCCTGACTGCTAGTTTACGCCTTTACGGCCCAGCAAGGAGAAAGGGGCCGGGCTTAGGGTCGCGGTCTGCCGGTCCAACCAATTCGTGCCATTCGTGCTGCGGCGGAGTCGGCTACTCGGCGGCGGCGCAGACGAGAGCCAGCGAGCGAGGGATCGAGCGATGGCGGCGGCGGCGCTGCGGGGGATCGGCGCGAAGCTGTCGGCGAACCCGGAGAAGGTGACGAGCGCGCTGCTGCTGGGCTCGTTCGTGGCGCTGGCGTTCCGGTCGTCGGAGCAGCAGGGTGAGATCGACGAGCTGGAGGCCCGCAAGTCCTCCCTCCGCGCCGCCAACTCCGCCATGTCCTCCACCATGTGGGCCTGGAGGGAGGAGCTCGTCAAGCTCGCCGCCTCGCCCTCCCCGCCCATCACCGCCGCCCGCCTCCGCCACATCTACGGCGAGGAGGACCTCGCCGTCCCGGCGCCCAAGCCGTCAGGTATGCACCTCGCTGCTTTCCCGCGGTTCTGCCGCAGTGATATTTCGATTCTCTCTGCCGTAGCTACAGATTTGTCATTTCTCAGAAGAAGAAAAAAAAGAACCTTCAGATTTATCACTACATTTGTGGGGGCTGATGCTAATCTAACCTTAAGTCAAAGCTGAAGCCATGCTTTAGCTTGTACTCCCTCCGTTCCTAAATGTACGTCTTTGTAGAGATTCCACTGGATGGATTACATACGGAGCAAAATGAATGAATCCACACTTAAAATGCATCTATATACATCCGTATGTAGTTCATAGTAGAATCTCTACAAAGACTTACATTTAGGAACGGAGGTAGTAGATCGTTAATCAGCCAATGTGTCCAAAGCATGTTAAACCTGCGTTTACCACTATACTGTATAGTGAATTTACAGAGATTGTGGCATTGCACTCCACATTTGGAGGTGCTGTGTAGTAGCAATAAAAGGGGTTTGACTGGAGAGGCGATGTATTCATTTTAGGAGTTCAGCCCAGGCGGATAAGGGATAACAGAGCAATGATGGACTGTAACTGTAACTGTAACTGTGCACTTGTAGTTTTCTTTGACCATGCTATTATTTGGCTGGAATTTCATGTTGGTTTGACATCATAGTCCTCCGAGGTTTCATTTTCCATCATAAAACAGTAGTAGCTCGAAATGCTAGAAGAGATGCTTCACTGTTTGCAATGCGTAGGTTATGTACTAATATACAAAATGAACTGTTTGAACTTATATTTTCGGGCCTATTCGGTGTTTGTCATGCATTATATTATGTCCAAGTTTGCATGTCTTTGTTTAATCTGATGATGGACAAAAGAAAAGGGTAGGATCGCAGGATTTACATATTGATTCTTGGCATCAGTTGTGGATATTGTTGGACTCACTGTTGAAATTGAGCTGATCCCCAAAGCATGCCATAATTTGCATATAAGGTCACAGCATTTGCCTTCTTGAACTGTTGGATTATATTTGGCCAACAACCTCAAGGCATCACAGCACATCGATGCACATTGCTGGAAGCAAAAGCATCGGGAGAACAAACAGTTCGCTGTTTAGTTTTCGTCGAGCAGTTCTACATATTGTAAATTTATTGATGCACCATGGCGGGACATAACATTTGCCTTTTCAATCTGCAGGCCTGGATGCCGAGGAGGAACCTGTTACCCTGAAAATATCATGAACTCTACCCCAATGCTTGTTGTCAAATTGCAGAACTGGTCCGGAGTAGCTTTGCACCGAGTTGCAATCACGGTTTCTGTCGACCTAACATAAAGAACCATGCCGCCTCGTGGCGCTGTTTTCTTCAGCTAATGAACAGCGCTGAGGTAGTCTTGTGTAGAAGCTCAGATGTTGTTGTCCTTGCACTTATATTTCCTACCTGAATATTCTTCACACAGAAACAATTATGAGATGTATAGCTCTCGTTTGAGCTCGTTTAGGGCTTTGGTTGTGCCGATTGCTCTCGTCTCTTTTTCTGTTCTGTTCGGTTTCTTCCGGGCTGTCAGCATTGGACACAAAAAACGAGCCATAGCTCCTGATGAAGCGGAAAGCATTTGGTTGGCTAACTCAAGTTGGATGCAGATGATGTGTAGCTTTTTCTCACGCCAGCCCGATCTCTTGGTACAGTAAATGGCACGTTGCAGTGCCTGTGGTGTTACCATAGTTTGCTCCCCTTGCTTGCTTGTGAGGGGAGCCCTTCTCTGGTCTCTGATTTTACCCTAGTTCACTTGGTTGAGAACTAGACGTTGCCTAGGTCAGAGATGGTGACATTTGCTGAAGCACTGGATCGCTCTGGTCTGATCTTTTTTGAACTGTGGCAGCAGCCCAAAAATTGATCGTTCGTTTGGGGATGTCCAACATTCCAGGAACTGCATTCACTGATGGAGAATTTGGGTCTGACAATATTTTTAGATCTACAAAAAATCATTCGTTTGGGGATGTCCAACATTCCAGGAACTGCATTAACTGATGTTCATCCGAGTGAACCGTATGCTATACTTCTCCCATAACCATACCTGAATCATGAGTCCATCGCTAATTAGTGTACTCTTGTAATGCAACTACATAAATTATATAAAATAAATGCAATATTATCTTTGTTTTTAGCCTCTATATCAGGTTGTTGAAGGTTATCTTAGTTCCATATTTGGGTTTAAAGTTAGCATACATAGACTGTACTTCCTTCATCGGAGAGGGAGAAAATGTTTTCCCCTCCTGTGGAAATGTGTGAGCAGCTCCACATCCATGATGGAGTTACACATGGCTTTCCCTTGAGGGTAAATGTGTCATCTTCAAGATCGTACCCATTGGCGACCCAGTCCAGTGATTTGCGGCGATTGTGTACTGGCTTCATCTTCAGGATGTCTCCGAGTCCCGCCATTCTGATGAGGTATGTTTTCGTACGTGAATTGCGAGTATGTCTGGTTGAGTGATTTGGGAGGGAACTAAGGAAGAGCCATATATCTTCGACAGGTCCACCTATGGTGAGGTGTTCATGGAGCCTTTGGCTCATCAGAATGTAGAGAAAATCCAAAGGAGATATCCAGAGAATTGGGAAAGGGGACCAAGGATGAGCTATATTTCGACACTCCCGCATATCGTCAGCAATTTGAGGTAAGAATTACAAATATCTTGTTTCAGTACTCCCATGTGCAAAGCGACTTTGACCATAGCATGCCCATCACTGATTACTGTTCACATGTACAACACCCACATGCATGGAGTATGTGATAATCTTGGGAAAACATCAAAAGAGAGATAACATTATTTTTCTCATTAGCGTAAGTGGGATAGATTATTTGGATTTAAGTACTTTTGGCCGGTTTCATTCAAGGATACTGTGAAAGATCTCTTATAATAGAATTTGCGATTTCTCACAAGGTTCACAAAACGGAAAAGAAAAAGGGGCCCGATGCTATATCCGTTTAGACTTATGACCATTCAGGAACAGAGAGAGAGACAAGTCATCTGCATCTGAGCAGTAAAACCAAACCAAACCCTTTACAATCATGCTTCCATTACATGTCATACTGTAATTGGTCAACAGAAATAATTAATAGAAGGCATCACATCATATTAATCCTGTTCGGTGTTGATCTCCACCAGACAACTGTTGTAAAAAAAGACCAATACATTTATCACAAATATTATCATACATAGTACCCTTCTATAACTTAAATCATAGAAGTTGTACAAGTTATGCAGTTGCAATTTTTGGCAACAACATGGCAGCTCTGAAAGAATTTTCCATCCCACAAAACATCGATTCTTAAGAAAATACAATTGAAAAAATATTATCACTTATCAGCTAAGAGAGTACTCCAGCTAAGAAGATACAGAGCCTTCTGCACACAGTCTTCTCTTCAGTTTCTTGATCCTCTGCTCAGCAGAGAGGCAAGGGCTCACCGTTCCACTCTTTTAGGCACTCCAGCAGCGCGTCGATGTGCTTGCCCTGGTTCATGGCGACAAACACCTTGTCCACCTCTTCCCCAGGAGACCGTGTCTTCTCCCCAGTCAAGTACTCAGTCCCAAGCTCCTTGCGCACGAACCTGTAGAGCGGGTATGACCGGCATTCGGTGATACGGTTCTGCTGTGTGGCGGTGCCGTTCTCCACGGAGGTCCGGGCAGCCTCAACCTCCTTTGGTAGCACTGCACGGAGCTCCTGCTCGAACGCGGCAAGCTTGGCAAAGACGGATGTCTCCACATCGCGTTCGGCCTCACCATTGGCCAAGGCGTGCTCCACGAGAACCGCACGCATCTTCTGCATCAGTGGGTAGTTGGCGCTGCAAGGGTCATCTGCATACGCAAACACCGCCTCACGGTCAATCGTGAGCAGCAGGTCTTTCTCGCAGAATCGCGCATTGTGGAGGTGCCCATTGTTGGTGGTGCTCAATGTCTTCCTGGCCGTCATCTTCACGCAGCTCTTGACGGCATCCTTGACATTCTCCTCAAGATGGCGGAGGTCGATGGCCTGGCACAAGGCGACCATGAATGTGGAGGACATGAGCTTGAGTATGTCAATGGCCTCGGCGGTCTTCCTGGAGGAGATGAGACCGAGAGAGTTGACATCTTGATTGTGTTGCTCAGCGCTCTGGACATGGTTGGTCACCGGGTTCCCTAAGAACTGGAGCTCGGAGCAGTATGAGGCCATCGCAATCTCAGCTCCCTTGAAGCCATAGTCCAAACTCGGGTTGCGCCCGCCGGAGAGGTTGGAAGGCAAACCGTTGTTGTAGAGATCGTTCACCAGCTCTGAGAACTGGGCAAACATGAGCTTGCCGATCGCAGCAATGGCAAGCCTGGTGTTGTCCATGGACACGCCGATAGGCGTACCCTGGAAGTTGCCGCCATGGATGGCCTTGCCACGGGAGACGTCAATGAGTGGGTTGTCGTTGACAGAGTTGATCTCACGCTCGATTGACTTGGTGGCAGCGCGTATCACCTCTATCTGGGGGCCAAGCCATTGCGGCGATGTTCGGAGTGCGTACCTATCTTGCTTTGGCTTCATCAATGGGTCAAGCTCGCCGAGCTTCTTTGCGAGTGCCATGTAGGAGCTTCCTTCAAGGATGTGCTCCATGATGGCGGCAGCCTCGATCTGTCCAGGGTGGTGCTTTAGCTTGTGTGTCAGGTGGTCAGTGTACTCCGGCTTGCCGTTCATGACCTCACAGAAGACGGCCGATAGAACCTCGGCAAGGAGGCTGAGGATGTTAGCCTCGAAAAGCACCATGGACGCAAGCCCGGAGCCCACTGCTGTGCCGTTCACCATGGCAAGTCCTTCCTTGGGCTGCAGCTCAAAGAAGCCATGCTGGATACCGGCGATCTTGAACGCCTCCGCCGCGTTAACCTTGCTGCCGTCTGGGGCAGTGGCCACGGAGTTTGCCCGACCGGTCACCAGGCCCGCGATATAGGAAAGCGGAACAAGGTCGCCGGAGGCGGTGATGGTGCCCCGGAGCGGCAGGCATGGTGTCACGTTGGCGTTGAGAAGCGCAGCAACCGTCTCGAGGATCTCGAAGCGGATGCCGGAGTACCCCTGGAGCAGAGTGTTGACACGGACGAGCATGGCCGCCCTTGTTGCTGCGGCAGGCAGAACATGGTCGTGGCCACCTGTGCCGAAGGCTCCGGCATTAAGGAATCTGAACTCGAACAAACAAGAAGTGGACAAGAAAATAAGGCTTCCAGGTCACAAAAACAAAGGAGTAGAGGACGATCAACAGCTGATGAAATATCTAATTTGTTGATGGTTTTAACTGATTCGTACCTGATGAGCTCCCTCTGGAGAGCGCCGCCCTCCTTGGTCCTCCGGTGGGAGGTGGCACCGAAGCCGGTAGTGACGCCGTAGCTGTCCGTGCCATTCGCCATGCTGTTCATGACCCAGTCACTGCTCTCCTTGACCCGGCCGCGGGCAGCCTCGTCGAGCTCCACCCTGGTCTCAGCGCCAGCGGCCACAGCGGCGACCATGGCGATGGTCAGGCTGGCGCCCTCCATGGTCACCACGGGCCTACGGTACTCCTCGACCATCCGTTTCACCGCGTCCAAGTGGCTCCCGGACAGCTCCTCCGCCGCCTTCCCCCAGTTGAGCGGGTCGGCCCGCGCAGGCTGCGCCAAGCACAAGCTGTTGCCGTTGTCGCACTCCATCGAGATATGCAAAGAAGTAAGCTAGAAACTTGGTAGGTGTAAGCGTCTGTATCTGGCTCAGGCTTGACCAGGATGAACTCTCAAAGTGGTAGGCGGACTTGCGCTCAAATTGGAGAGGAAAGCGAGGGAGGCTCTTGTTGGAGAGGAATGGAGGAAGAGCATGGGTTAAATAGGTAGGGTGGTGGGTGGGTGGGTGTGGACTTGACCGCTGGATTGGTCCTAGTCGCCAGTCGGGGTTGGTGTATTCTTGTGTTAATCATGCATGCAACAGCCTTGTTTGCTCTTAGGAGAAACGAGTCTAGGAGTAGTAGCTACTTGGTCCAAGCCACTCGTCTTCTTCCTTCTAATGGTGAACGTTTCAAACAAGCGTACGTAGTGGCTGCTCGCACGATGCATAAACTACTATAGGAAATCTAAAAAAACAGCTACACGGAGGTATGGTCTTTGCTTTGACAAAGTACTACTCCCTCCGTTCTGGATTACTTGTCGCACATATGGATGTATCTAGATGTACTTTTGTTCTAGATACATCCATTTCAGCGACGAGTAATTTGGAACGGAGGGAGTATATGTTAGTCCAAAGCTGGACAAACAGGAGTTGTTATCTGCTAATGATCCACAAGAGCTTTCACTTTCACTAGTATTTTGTTGGGTGCAACGAACCCCACGTATTCTATTTAATCTTAAGCTTGCACGCCACGTGCTCGGTCACCGGCGGGCTGCATGTACGCCACCGTGTGAAATATACAGTGCCACTTGACTTGCCAGACTTGAGTTTGCTCAGTGGAAACGATTTCTTAGAAAAAACAACGGCCATCCTCTCGTCAGTCATCGGCGCGCACATGTGAACGCCACCACAAAGCATGCCACACAAAATTTGGACCAGACTAGCAAAAATGCCCGTGCGTTGCAACGGGAGCAAACAAACAACACAAGTCCTAACTCAACCAATTGCGCATGGTGTAAGACCTCACCTCCATGCCCCTAACCAAATAACATGACTAAGACCTCACCCTTAGGTCGGCGTCCTCTATTTGAACATGACACCGGAATCAAGTTTTCGCTTATCCACTTTTCCACCCTCGTCGTCGATAGCTGCCCTGCCAATTGTTACTAAGCAAGGTTGGCCAGGCCCAAGAACCGGATGGTTTAGCATCCTTCGTGTTCGGCTAGACTAAGAACGTTGGGCAAAGATTTATTATCATTTGGCTAATATAATAGGGAAAATCAAGTAGTTGTGTTGGAAACACCATGAAATTTGAGTCTGACTCCTCATGCGTTGTGATTGGTGGCACTGGGCTGAGCGAGGCTGGCTTCTACGTGACGATGTCTAGTAGAGGAGCATGTCAGTGACCCATCTGTGGTTCAACTCGGTCATATACCAAAGACGCAATGGAGAAAAAAAAATCGGCTTTTTCAATATTAGCCCACCACTTAAATAAAGTAGAAGATTAGCCTCCACGTACGGATATCATGGAAATTTGGCACAATTTTCCCTCAATTCTGGTTCCTTCCTTTATTATTTCTCTCAGTCTATATTATTGACTTTTCCCTCAAATTCCCGTTCCTTCCTTTATTATTTCTCTCAGTCTATATTATTGACTTGTCCTCAATTCACAATCCTTCCTTGAATTAACTTTCTTATATTTCTGTCCCTAATTTTCTCAACAATTCTCAATCCTTCCTTGAATTATCCTTTCTGTATTTCTCTATTTTTTTGAGAGATGCGGAGTCATTGGGCCGATTTGTGTGCATGAGTTTTCTCATTATGGCAATATAATCCATCGAGCAGCCAGGTTCCACGTAGGTGCAGTTTTCACACACATATTTTAACTGGTGATATGGGATGTACTAAAGAGAGGTGGTACTAAACAGAAACATTGTCTAGCTCGATTGGTTGCAGCCTTAGAAATTTCCTAGTAGGTTTTGAGTTCGATCCCTGGTAGCCACACAATGCGCCACTGTTTTTGCCTTTCCCAGTGTAGGTGGGCCGGCTTCATGAGGCCCAAGCGGGTGCGGGCCGGATGGGTGCACGCCAAAAAAAACGCAATCCGTGCTTTATTATTAGGGAGAGAAGATTCAAGTCCTTTCCCAGTGTAGGTGGGCCGGCTTCATGAGGCCCAAGCGGGTGCGGGCCGGATGGGTGCACGCCAAAAAAATGCAACGCAGGGCGTACGCTCAACAGCGGAGGCAGGGGAATAGTACCACCTCATAGAACCGATCAAAGAGGCCACGTACGGGAGAGTGAAAAAAAGAGAGGATGAAAGAGTGAAAAAAAAGAGGATGACGGTGAACCCGGAGACCCAATCCGTGCTTTATTATTAGGGAGAGAAGATAAGCGTGAGCGGTCAAGTCGTTGGTCACACCAAGTCATGTGTGTCTATATTTCATCGTCGATTTAGCTAATATATCGCACACACCTTCATCTGGCTGCCCGTTTCTTTTGTTCCTCCTAATCCCAAGCAGTTAATTGAATTGAACCGTATACCTTGCATCGCACACGCAACTAAAATTTGAACTGTATTTGATGCATCCATCATCGCAAACGTTTTGCATCTTTTTTGACGGGTTTTTTTACACCACAGTTTGCGATTATTGTATCGCACACAGTTTCGTCGAAGGGTCTCTGATCGTAGTGTCGCGTTAGCAGCATCCTGCAGTAGTGTATGCTCGTTTCCTGACGGTATTTCCACTTATCATGTCTAAAATCCCTTAAGTTCCTTGTTAAGCAATATGATTTTGTATGTAATCAGTTATATCTCCCTTTAATTTGTAGAGTGAGGCCGATGATCTTTGGAACTTATAAAACTATCATGGGATATGACGATAGGTTGATGCATATGTATTACACTGTCTTGCTAGATCGACATGTTATGCAGAAGGAATAATTGAATCAGCACACATGAGACGCAATCTGTTGAGTGCTCATTACTTCACTGCAATCAATTTCATTTCAGTTGACTCCTAGTTTCCAAAGATAGAAGAATCAGTTTAGTTTTAGTGAACTGCAACAATGCTCTGTTGAGTACTTATCACTTTTAAATATTCTAATGACATGGCTACAACTATGTACCACACTATTTTTTAATCTCCATCTAGAGTGTACAATCAGATGGAACATCGACTTCTAGGGTCACTATTTAATCATCAGCACTAGCATTAATTCTTCAGCTCATGATCTAAATAATTGGACAGAGATGACCACAGTGTCAGATCATAATTGAAATTAAACTCTGCACACATGCATGTACCACTATTGGCTAATGACTAACCATATTTCCATGAAAAATTAATGGATGATCAAACAAACACACGCTCTCTCTTGCTATGGTTTCACCCATGTGACATCAAGAAATAGCAGCAGTAGGACACAAACTAATGATGAAGAAAAAAAGAATAAATTAGTTCTAAGTAACAACAAGTAATTCACCTTGGGTTTTGCTAGTGGGCATTGTCCGGGCATGAGGGCACGAGGTCCAGCTAGCGTGACCCTGCCTTCAGAGGCCTCTTGCGACCGTAAGATAGCACGGCGGCCTAGGCATGCCCGTCATCTCGCTGCTACCCTCCTCCCCGTCCAGGTCAGGCGTGCTGCTCCGAGACATCGCCGTCGTCATATTCCTCGTCGAGCTCGCCGGGGGGAGACTCTAGCTTGCCGTTTTCGTATGGCTTGTGGGTCTCGCCATTGCTCTATTGCTTGTGTAGTTCGCCGTCTCCTTGCTGCTAGCAGCGAGATACGTGTGGCGGTGCAGCAGCATCGTCTACGACTGTCTATCGCAGCAGCTGTGCCCTCCGGCCATCCCTTTCAGCTCGCTCGGCCAGAGCAGTGTTGCGGATTTGGGGAAAACAGTGGCCGAGCTTCACTAGAGGAAAGAGATAAGGTAGAGAGAGAGAATGGTGTGGGTATTTTTAGTTTTTTATATATGAGCCCAGCGATTAAATTAGACGGTACATACTACTAGCTACATCACGCGTACAGCAGTAACTGTACTGCAGAGGAGCCGAACCCAGCTATAAACCCCACTAGTATCACAAAATAGTTGATGCATTGATGAAGATTATGGGCAGTCTAAGATATTATATACCCAGGTATGATTAAAAAATCTTGACCCCGCGTCGTCCTCTGGGCGGCTCGGGCGGATCCTGATCCCCTTTTTCCGGCTGCGCTCTCCGGGCGCCCTCTCCTCGCCGCCGCCTGTCGGCGCCGCCGGGCTTATGTCTTGTGCCGACGGCGGCGGCGGGGCCTCGTTCCTGTGGCGTTTAGGCAGTGCTTTGGTGGCGTACGAGCAGCGATCAGATGCCGTGAAGGTGGAACTTGCAGCGACGGCGCCGGATCGGGATTGGGCGGCGGCCTCGGAGGTTTTCCGCGTCCCTTCCCTGAAGGCGCAGGTGCATCACGCGAGAGAGATGCGGGAGATACAACCGCCATGAAGACGAGATCTTGGGGTGCCAACGCAAGGGTGCAGCGGGTTTAGGCGGTGGCCAGCCTGCAGGTCGCAACCATCGCCCAAGCTGCCCGTCGGGAGGTGGCGGCCATGGTGGTCTTCCGCTCCGACTCAAGGCTGGAGGCGCCATGGATCTTGCCGTATGCTGTGTATGGCACTGCCTTAGACCCAAGTGGTTGTGGCAGCGGCTAGACAACGTGGCCTGCGGTATCGACCTTTTGATTCGGCGACAACAGCAATTTCCTGCGTCACATATGGTTTGCGATGAGGACGACAGAGCTAGTAGCAGTGGGCGGTGGTGTTGTCTGATGCAGATCAGCCATCGACTGCTACTTGTGAGGACGGTGCACGGTCTTTGAAGTGTCCCGGAGTCGGGATTTTGGCCGTGCCGGTGTCATTCCTCTCCGTCAAATACTTTGTCGTGTTGTCGCGACCAGCTCTCACCATGGCTCCTCAACACGTCATCAAGACCATGGGCGTATGCAGCTGCTGGGATCGAGGCAAGTGGAGGAGACAACATATAATGACTTCGATTGGATGGTCTCGAGCTCCATGGTGAAAACCATAGGTCTGACCCTTGGTTATACCAGACAATGGCGACGTTCTTCGCGTCGTTACCTTGATGAAGGCATTGTTTGGAGTTTATTCGAACTTGATCTTCAGGGTGAAAACCCACGGTCTAACCTCTGTGGTTGGATCGGGCGACAACGGCGCTTGCGCGTCGTTCTCTTCCCGGAGGCATCGCTTTTGGAGAATCTTCATCGTAGTTATCATGCTGTCAAGAGATGGTTGGTGCGGATGGTCATTGGTGTATGTCATCAATCGTTGTTTTCATTGCTTACGGGATTTTTTTTCCTTCTTTTGTCTCCGCCTATGCATAGTTTCGGTCTTTAATGACTTTGCTATTTGCCAGCGTGGTACTTTGTGTGCGTGTGTTAGTGTTGGCTGTGTGCATCTTTGATATGCAGAAGCCGGGTGTGTACTCACTATAATTGTATCCCTCGATGCTATATCTTGAGTCAATAAAGAACACCCTTTGTCGAAAAAGGTATGATTAAAATAAATGTAATTTGTACAAACCTTTTATACTTATATTTTTTGTGATGCTACACTCTTAGCGAGTATAGCTTAGTTTCACACATAACATTGTTGATAAACATTAGTTATATTGTGCTTTGTTATGCATTTGTAATGTAATACATGTATTGTGCGAAATAGAAGGTGTATTTCATAGTAAAAATGCTCCTTGAACTATTTTCGACAATCACATCAATTACATAGAGCATATGTTGTTGTGTATGATAGTGTATACATTGATATTATTAAATATCATATGAGAGATCGCTTGATCGTATGCTTAAACAAATATCTTAATAGCAATCTCTAGTGTATGATCAGGTAACCAAATTTACAGAAACTTCGACATTGATTCTTGGTATTTTCGTGGTCAAATGTTGTCTTACAAATTATGATGTGTTCAATATTATTTTACCATCGTATGCATGCTATGTATTTTGTGTTGAAATATTATCGTTTATAGTAATCATCGACGAACATATGGATACTGTTGATTCTACTACTTCTACATAAAAATGATTTGATTATTTGATACGCTCACGGGCAATGCACTTGGTATCATATGGTGTATAAAGGTACTTGTTGATGATTAATGCACTACCGATATTATGATCGATATGTAGTAGCGTATGAAAATAGAGAGAGTGGTGGTGCAGAAGGGAACTTAGTCGGCGACGAAGTTGACACGATTATTTTACCTAGGTTCATGACCCGATAATCCATACATTTTGCTTATCAAACTTTATTACTTGATGGTAGGATTACAATGGTGCAGAATTGGTATTTTGAGCTAGGTTACGAGGTTGTTCGCACTTAATGAGATGTCCCTCTGGCGAGGCCTTGTCCTTCCTTTATGTAGGTAGGCTAGGGTCGATAATTAGGCAGCTGCCTTTAGCGGGTACGATGTGTATCATGTGATCTCGTGATTGAGGGCAAATATCTTCCGTAACCATAAGATCTCTAACATAGTGCGCCCGTCCTTATTCCCTCGAAGTGCATACTATGGCGTAGTGGGACACAAGACGAAGGGGTCTTGTCAGGTGAATGAGGTCTCGACACACCCACAAGGTATCCTATTTCGACTAGGTACTTGGACTCATCAAGAGTGGTCATGATAGATTCTAAAAAATCATACATAAATATATAATGGAGTTTAGTTAACCTATATTTAGTATCATCTCTAGAGCGCTTACCAGAGAAAGATTAGCATCCCAAATTTAACTTGCTACCACCCATCTTGTTTCTACACGATACACACTATTGGTTTGTGATGTGGACTTTCTACTAGAAATTGAGCCTTTTCCTTAATATTCGCTATTGGTTTATGATGTGGACTTTCTACTACAAAAGGAGCCCTTTTTTTTTAATATTTAGTAGTATCTCGATCTCAATGGATAATATTTTTTTTAATATTCAATAGTATCTCGAGCTCAACGGATAATAGTTAACAACTAGTATTAGAACTGCATTACAACCAAATTAATTTCCCCATAATTTATTGTATCCATCTCAATGCAGGGATGATCGGTACCGAATCTGGCTTCCAGAGGACCCGACGACCAAAAATCTTCGTCATATGAGCAAACACCCCACGCCCACGTTAGGCCACGGAAAACTAATCCCATAATACATAATAAGTAGATGATTCTCACTAACCTATTTACTCTCAGTATACAAATATGTCACCTCAATATGAAACCATGTATAAGAAAAGATCCACGTCAACATGCAAATGGGGAAAAGCTTTCTATTATATTATGCTATTTATATTCAATATTTGTTGTACAACTATATATACAATATTCAAATACAACAAATCCTATATAAACAACTAGGTAATCTCCACTAATCTTTTGTTTCTTACCATGCGAAGTTGCCACCTTAAACATGCAACCATGCATGAAAAAATGCACTATCAAATGAAATACAATACATCATTCACATTTTCATCTCCAGTTATCATATTATTAAGCCGACCATATATGTTTCATAAAACCAAGCCTCGCTAAAATTAATCGTAACAAATTATTAAAGCAACGCCCAACGTATCATCTAGTTACGATTGTGCTTAAGATCAAGTTTGAAATCTTGTGGATAGTACTTGTGGGCTGCCTAACTGTAATGGTATAGTAAATGGCACGTTGCAGTGCCCTGTGGTGTTACCATAGTTTGCTCCCCTTGCTTGCTTGTGAGAGGAGCCCTTCTCTGGTCTGATTTTACCGTATTTCACTTGGTTGAGAACTAGACGTTGCTTTAGTAGAGATGGTGACATTTGCTGAAGCACAGGATTGCTTTGGTCTGATCTTTTTTGAACTGTGGCAGCAGCCCAAAAATTGATCGTTCGTTTGGATTTTACAGTATTTTCAGGAACTGCATTAACTGATGGAGAATTTGGATTTTACAGTACAGATCTGAGAAAAAAGTAATTGGAGAAGTGGGGTATCGATCCCCATACCTCTCGCATGCTAAGCGAGCGCTCTACCATCTGAGCTACATCCCCTCGTTGTCGGTTTTTGTTAGTCTATGTAAATAAACAGCTTACTAAGGAGGAACTCGAGTGCTTGTTTAGGAAGGACGAGCTTGACGGGCGACGACTTCTTCCGCGTCCAAGGTCAGTGGCGCAGGCTAAACCTAAACCCCCTCTAAAAGCTCAGATAACCAAGCAGTCTGTGATCCTTGGGATGGTGTTACGACACATGATGAAGTACTGAAACGGTTCGCCGCTCCCTTGGTGGATGCTCATCAGTTCGTCCACGGCACCAGCTCGGGTGTGGACCCCTTGGAAGTTTAAGATGAACTTGCGACATTATACTAGTTCAAGAGGATGGACCGAGGGAGGCGAGTCCACAATTATATGGCGGTCTCTTTGAGGTTTTTTTTTCAAGAGTACGCCAATGGCGTACCGTATCTCTACTATTAAAGGGGGATCGAACGTCGTGATGGTTCGACCTCGTTCGATCTCCACCTCCCTTCGCACGCTAACGCAGTAAAAAAAAATCTCTCGATCCGGCAGGCAGGAGAAGCCCAAAAAATCAGCCCACGCTCCCACCATCGTCACCCAAGAAAAAAAAAGAATAAACTGCCGCCAGACAAACACGTCTCGTCTCCACCTCTCCCTGCCCCCTCGCTCCTGATCTCGTCTCTCTCCTGCCAAATATCTTGAGAGGAAGGAGCGCAGCGGAGGCGCCGAGAAGGAGGGGGTCGCCTTGCTCGCTTTTGCTGACGACGATTATGCCCACCGCCGCGCCCGCCGCCGAGCCCCAAGCCGCGGGACACCGGGCGCGGCCACCGCCGCTGCCGCAGGGACGGGAAGAGCAGGGCCGCGGGAGTCGGCGAGGCCTCCAAGGAGGGCGCCGGCCCTGAACCCGACCCCTACCCCCAGGCGAGCTCCGGTTCCGCCGCCCTGTAATCCGCTCGAGCCTCGCCTCCCCGTGTGTGTCTTCGTTGCCATCCGGTGCACACGCCCACCATGCCGGCGAAGCTTCCGCCCTACTTGCAATGACAGATTGATGTAAGCATGCTTCCTGTCCTGATGCCTAATTTGGGGTCTCAGTGTTGAGTTCTCCTTGGTTTGTCTTCTTGATGCCTAAATTTTGGCTCTCAGTGTTTAATTCTTCTTGGTTTGTTTGGAATTACAAGCCTTATTCCCGGATTGGGTCTTGTGACCACAATCCTGGAGACATACAAGATCGATGAGGTAGACGTTCTTCAATTTGTTTAGTGATCTACTCTTTTCCTCAAGGTTGGAGGATCCTTTCTTCATGTGTATCTTCCTCCTGCAGATGTGATCGTTGGTACTAACTAAGGTGGTTTGGTGTTTCATGAAGTTTACCAGATTGGTGCTCATGCCGTGGTGGTATGCCAGCTGCTTGCAGCATGCGTTAGCAATCAACACCAGGACTCCATAAAGACCCAAAGAGAGGCAGAGCAACAATGAAGATATGTTTATACCGAGCATGTAGGGGCAGCCTACAAGTTGCCGGGTTCTTCAGGTTGCTCTTGATGTCCATGTTGAGCATAGATATATCCTAATTTGCTATGCATTTGAGTTCTAATTACAATACAATAATGAATATATATTTTTGCAGAACTATCAAACAACTTAAATTAACAAGTTGGCAACCTTTGAATGTGTAGAACAGTAGCGAGGAGATTGTTGCCGAGCTTACAAATTACTATGCTCAGCATGCACATATCTGATTTCCACATGTTGGCCTTTTTACATCCAGAAAAAGACTGTCCAAAAAACACCTATGGCAGTACACATTATTTTCAAAATTTATGTCAAACTTCAACTGATATATACTTCTAACAGAGTCAAACATGCTACACGCATAACAGAGTCTCACGTACTATGTAAGTATGTCTAACGTAAGAGAGACTACATGGATGACATATCATTAGAAAAATTGAAAGAATTATGGTGGTTATTAATTTGCTCGAAATGATTACTCCACTACAATGCTTCTCATAGCATTATAGTTCTGTGATGCAAGCATATGTGTTCTGAAGCCTTTTTTGCCAGGGAACTCTGAAGCATGTGGTTGAAGTAAATATTGTACGGTCAGGGAAAATGTTTGCATATTCAGGAGCAGACTGCAAGCTGCTGGGGCGAAAACACAATTGGCACCGTACAGCAGGCAAAGCTTCACTATAGAGTTCTACATAGGGATATGCATTTTGCAAAGGTATTGGCCTTCTTTTCAGTGAAGCAAATAGAATTTAGCACATGTTCTCGTTGTGCCAACGATTTTTGTGTTGCGCATTGGTTTGTAATTTTTTGTGCATTTGGTATGAAATTTATCACTCGCTTTTGATTGCTTTTGATTGCTTTTTCCCCAATGAGAGGCCTTGCTAATAGATTGTCATCTCTCATTGTACTATGAAGATGCAATATCTTTAGCCTTTTGAGCAACGACATCCTCCAACAAGGTGCATCTAATGCATTCTAGGACCTTAGAGACAAAGCTGGATCCATTATTGTGAAGATGAGCAAGTAGTTGAATGTTTTGTAAAGAACAAATTCCAGAACAGAAACATGATGAGGTGGTTCAGCCACGTCACAGCTCTAATAATCAGTAACTACACTAATATCTAAATATTTCACTTGTCTAAAATGCTTGTCTTATTTTACTTTTTATTAGTCAAGCCCGAGCAACATTTCTGCTACATCGGGATTTACTACTTCCAATCAGTGTGTTCTTGGTTATACATGGGAGTTCAAAAAATGCACACTCCTTTCTTTGCTGCATGATTGTAGATGGCTACCAAATAGGAAATTTCTCAACCTTCAGTAAATATAGATGTATTTTGTACGTGCAGGTTTGATGCATGATTGCAGATGCGTGTAGGTTTCAGCTTGTGAAGGGTAAGGAGGGACGGGCAGAAGAAATGATGATTGTCGTGGGGGGAAGAAGCGGGATAAAACCAGTTTATTGATGAACCACATTCCAATCAGTGTGTTCTTGGTTATACATGGGAGTTCAAAAAAATGCAGACTTCTTTCTTTGCTGCATGATTGTAGATGGCTACCAAATAGGAAATTTCTCAACCTTCAGTAAATATAGATCTATTTTGTACGTGCAGGTTTGATGCATGATTGTAGATGCGTGTAGGTTTCAGCTTGTGCAAGGGTAAGGAGGGACGGGCAGAAGAAATGATGATTGTCGAGGGGGGAAGAAGCGGGATAAAATCAGTTTATTGATGAACCACATTCCATCATGTTCAACTAATTTTTGATCTCAGACAATTATTGATCACTATGTTTTTTATCCCGTGGCAACACACGGGCATTAAACTAGTTTTTATAGAAGGCAGAAAGAAATATTTACAAGATACCAAGCCGAGATGCGAACATCTGGATGGTAGAAAACCCCACACCCACACCAACCAAACATGCTAGGTCACTCTCACACAAAAGGATCTAAACCTCCTACACCAAAGCCAGCTAACCTCCAGTCCTTCACTTCGAGTAACACCTGGTGACCTGTGTTCGTGCAATCTGTGGAACACCCTGGCATTCCGCTGTTTCCACAATGACCAAGCGGTCGCAATCACGAAGGAATCAAACCCACGCTTAATCCTGCCGGTGAAGTTCCTTCTCTTGTCGAGCCACCATTTTGTGAAAGTGACTGTCTGAATGGGCGGTAGGATGTTGATGTGCAAGGCCTCAGAGCATCTATGCCAAACTTCACGTGCGTACGGACATTGGGTGAGGATATGATCCACGTTGACCTCCTACCGCAGGCATGTGTAGCAAGGTGAAGGCTCATCTTGAAGCCCATGCCTTGCCCTCCGATCCGAAGTCCACAACCGGTATTGCACGGTAAGCCAAGCGAAGATTTTGTAACGCAACGGCGCCCAACTTTTCCAAATGCACTTTGTCGTTGGGGATCTAGTTAAGCCCATACATAGTCTAGAGTAGGTTGATCTTGCCGTGTAGGTGTTTTTGGCATCAGCAGGCCAATGAAACTTGTCCAATTGCCCTTCATTTCTTTCCACTGTGATGATCGCATGGCAGAGGTTGGCTACTTGAATGTGAGCCGTGAAGGAGATTTCACCATGCACATCTTGTGCCCAGGCATTGTTGATGAGCGCCTGCTGCACCGTCCTGGTGTTGCGGGCGCGAGTACCAACCAGGTCAAATATAGCGGGGGCGATCTCTTGTGCTGTGAAAACATGTATCCAGCGATCATTCCAGAATAAGATCCTCTCTCCGTTGCCGACCTTAATATTTACCATGCTGTTGAAAACCATCCTGGCTTCCTTGTCTTCAATCATCGGGATTCCTTGCCAAGGCCTGGTGTGATCGACTCTTCGCAGCCACTCCCATCTAACACGTAACGCCAACGCTTGCAACCTGAGGTTTTTCACTCCGAGACCACCAAGGCAAGTGGGGCGAGCTACTACATCCCAAGCAACCAAACATTGCCCTCTGTTGACTTTCTCTTTTCCTGCCCAGAAGAAGGAACACATCCACTTCTCAATCTCCTCAAGGACCCAGACCGACGCATCAAGGACCATGAGTTGATGTATTGGTCGAGCGGCAATCACCGTCTTGGCCAAGATGAGCCTTCCCGATTTTTGAATAAGACCTCACTGCCAGGTCGGCAATGACTTCCTAGCTTGATCCAGAAGCGGTTGCCAATCCATATGACGAAGCTTCTTGATGGCCAGCGGAATGCCAATGTAACGGCATGGAAACTCATTCAGCGGGCAATGAAGAATGTCCATGATCCTCTGCCTATCTTCCTCTTCTCCTTTGATGAGAATGGCTGCAGATTTCCCATAATTGATTCTGAGCCCCGATGCGACTCCAAAGAGACGTAGCACCTCTCTAACGCAGCACAGATCTGGCTCTGAGGGGCAAATGAACAGTGCAACATCGTCCGTGAAAATGGAAAGGCGCTGCATGATACGTCCATTTTGCATCATGCTTTTATATCAATATTTATTGCACTATGGGCTGTTATTACACATTATATCTCAATACTTATGGCTATTCTCTCTTATTTTACAAGGTTTACCATGAAGAGGGGGAATGCCGACAGCTGGAATTCTGGCTGGAAAAGGTGTAAACGTTGGAAACATATTCTGCACAACTCCAAAAGACCTGAGACTCCACGAAACAACTTTTTGGAATTTATAAGAATTTATGGGCAAAAGAAACAGGCCAGAGGGCCCACACAAAGTCCAGGAGACTGGGGGCGCCCCCTAGGGCGCGCCCCCCTATCTCCTGGGCCCCCTGGCGGGCTTCCGGCGTCCATCTTCTGCTATATCATCACTTTCCCTCTGGAAAAAATCGTGGGCAAGCTTACGGGACGAAACTCCGCCGCCACGAGGCGGAACCTTGGCGGAATCAATCTAGGGCTCTGGCGGAGCTGTTCTGCCGGGGACACTTCCCTCCGGGAGGGAGAAATCATCACCAACGTCATCACCAACGATCCTCTCATTGGGAGGGGGTCAATCTCCATCAACATCTTCACCATCACCATCTCCTCTCAAAACCCTAGTTCATCTCTTGTATCCAATCTTGTATCAAAACCACAAATTGGTACCTGTGGGTTGCTAGTAGTGTTGATTACTCCTTATAGTTGACGCTATTTGGTTTACTTGGTGGAAGATCATATGTTCAGATCCTTTATGCATATTATTACTCCTCTGATTATGAACATGAATATGCTTTGTGAGTAGTTACGTTTATTCCTGAGGGAATGGGTGAAGTCTTGCTATTAGTAGTCATGTGAATTTGGTATTCGTTCGATATTTTGATGAGATGTATGTTGTCTATCCTCTAGTGGTGTTATGTGAACGTCGACTACATGACACTTCACCATTATTTGAGCCTAGAGGAAGGCATAGGGAAGTAATAAATAGATGATGGGTTGCTAGAGTGACAGAAGCTTAAACCCTAGTTTATGCGTTGCTTCGTTAGGGGTTGATATGGACCCATATGTTTAATGTTGTGGTTACGTTTACCTTAATACTCATTTTTGTAGTTGCGGATGCTTGCAATAGTGGTTAATCATAAGTGGGATGCTTGTCCATGTTAGGGCAGTACCCAAGTGCCGGTCAACCCACATATCAAATTATTAAAGTACCGAACGCGAATCTTACGAACGTGATGAAAACTAGCTTGACGATAATTCCCAATGTGTCCTCGGGAGCTCCTTGTTCATTATTAGAATCTGTCCAGGCTTATCCTTTGCTACATAAAGGATTGGGCCACCTTGCTGCACTTTATTTACTTTATCTACTTTTTGCTTGTTACTATTTATCTTATCACAAAACTATCTATCACCTACTATTTCAGTGCTTGCAGAGAAACCTTACTGAAAACCGCTTATCATTTCCTTCTGCTCCTCGTTGGGTTCGACACTCTTACTTATCGAAAGGACTACGATAGATCCCCTATACTTGTGGGTCATAAAGACTCTTTTCTGCGCCATTGCCGGGGAGCGTAGCGCTCTTGGTGAGTGGAACTTGGTATGGAAACATTTATATAGTGTGCTGAAATTTTCTGTTACTTGTCACTATGAAAACTAATCCTTTGAGGGGCTTGTTTGGGGTATCTTCACCCCAACCAGAAGAGCTAATAGATGCTCCTCAACCTACTTAACTTTATGAAAATATTCACTTTGAGATTCCTTCGGGTATGATAGAAAAACTGCTAGCTAATCCTTTTGCAGGAGACGGAACATTGCATCCCGACTTACACCTTATCTTTGTGGATGAAGTTTGTGGATTATTTAAGCTTGCAGGTATTCCCGATGATGTTGTTAAAAGGAAGGTCTTCCCTTTATCTTTAAAGGGAGATGCAATGACATGGTATAGGCTATGTGATGATACGAGATATTGGAATTATAAGCGATTGAAGTTGGAATTTCACCAGAAGTTCTATCCTATGCATCTTGTTCATCGTGATCGTAATTATATATACTAGTCATCAACCCGTGCAACTGCACGGGCTAGAATTTGAGAACTTTTGACTGATATGTAGAAATTTATATATTGTATGATAATGAGAAATCTTAAGTGACTTTATTTTCATTTTCAAAAGGTTAACTTTTAATTTTTCCTGCCACATAAAATATAATATAGTTAGAAAAAAAATTTATACAATGTAACTATGACTTGAGCTGGGACAGACTTAGAAATTTTGTAGTAGTTTTCTTACTCTATACAGTGTATTATA
Organism: Aegilops speltoides; assembly: GCA_021437245.1. NCBI lineage: Eukaryota > Viridiplantae > Streptophyta > Magnoliopsida > Poales > Poaceae > Aegilops > Aegilops speltoides. The sequence continues at coordinate 58,219,384 of CM038147.1, forward strand.
CATTAGGAATTTGATACCATTTTTCTTGCATGATATTGTTCTTGTTACAACATGTAGATGATATTCGTCAAATCTGTATAATATAAACTTGAAGAACTTAAATGTTTACATTTAGTAACACATGTGCATACCCACTTAAGCAACCAATGCTTAATTACTGGTCTCCAACCAAATCTTCCTTCCAGTATAGCGGAAAATTTGCCTGATATCAAGAGTAGAGATTGTGCACTTTAGAAAGTTACTGTGAAATATTTTATGGAAGTAATTGTTAATTTAATAATTAAGATGCACATAAAAGCCATATACCTATTCAAAGTGATTTCTTCCATAACATTCATTCCATCACAGGTCGTATTAAACTTAAATTTGCATTTACATGCATATGTTACATTTTTACATTTTAAAATATCATATGACTGTCACACTGATGACATCCGTGTGTTGTTTATCTAACATTTGCTTATGCATTTTACTATTATAACCCAAAAGATTCATTATATGTGTAGATATTGTGTTTAGCAAATGATAGATCGATAGACTAAAGATAGAAAGTCATCTAATGGGAATAATGTATTTGATCTGTGAAGAGTATAAATAATCATCATAGATATTTATATATGTGATGAGTATAAATAATCATCATAGATCTTTATATGAATAGTTCATTGCAGGATTAGGTTTCCCTGTCCTTGTCAGGCACGGACTGGTAGTAGTATCGTTCACCGAATAGGTTTTAGTGTAGGCTAGTTTAGCTTCTTTACAGACCTGTACCACTTATGTAATTTGTACTACGAAACGTAAAAGCAATAAAAATCCAAAGGCATGATAAGGGACTTTTGCGATCAACTCGGCATGTCCTTGTGAAGTTCACATGTGCGTGTGCTTCGTCGCATTGGGCCGTCCATCAAGCAAGTGGCCGACGGCCTTGTAGTTTCATACGTGCATATGTTAGCCTTCATGTAAGGATCAATCCACACATGTGTGCTTGCCTGCTTGACCAATCCACATGTGTTAACATACGTACATATATGTCACTCATGTCATAAAACCAACATGTCAGAAGTCATATGAAAGCAAGCAAAAAAAAAAGTTGAACTCTAGAAGTCATAATAGTTGATGGTATCTCGACCTACTTCCCGTATCTGACCTTTTATGAACAAAGAAACTGCAAACAGGGTAGCAAAAATAATTGTTGATCTAACGTAGAACTGGTGACTGCATTGCTTACTGAGAAGAGTAACATTTGTATGTGATATTTTTCTGCAGTTTATATATGTCTAAGTTGGAACTCACCATCTGTTCTCCGTCATCATCGGTTCAGCTCATGCCATGCTATGTAGTTTGTGATGTTCCAATGGTAATTCATGACGCTGATGTTGAAGAACTTCAAGCCTGCTGCTACCAGTAACGCATGTACCTTATATCAGAGACGTCAATCAACACGCCTGTAGTCGTCCGCACATCGAGCAGATTCATACTCAACATGTAAGAATCAATTGGTTCTATGTTGTGGTTCCTTTGTCATTGCCGGCCAGCCGGCCGGCAACGTGTTAGGGCATCTCCAGCCGTTGGCCCCCCAGGGGGCGTCTAAAAGCGCCGCCTGGGGGTGAGCCGGCGAAAAAAAGGCCCTGGGGGCGAGTCGTCGCCCAGCCGTCGACCCCCAGGGCCGCCTACAAGCGAGTGTAAAAAAAGGGGGGAGGGGGCGTTCGGCGAAGTTATGACAAAGAGCAGTTAAATTTCGTCTGAACATAGCGAATTTCGGCCAAATTCGCCCATTTTCATTACATTATTAAGCTAATCTAAAAAAGAAAGGGGCTGAAGTCGTCGCCGCCGTCGCTGCCATCGTCGTCGTCGACCTTCTCCTCCTTGACGCGGACGCCCCGGCTGGACCCGACGTCGCCATGGTGGACTGGCGGAGGCGCGTCGTCGTCGTCGCTGTCGCACAGGACGACGACTCCGTCTTCGTCGCGGCCGCGTCGGCGCTCCTCGGCGGCGCAGTTTAGCGCTGGCGGCGCTCCTCGCCTTCTCCCGGCGCACCTTCTCCATCGCAATGGAGTCTGGCGCGCCCATTCGAGGCAGCGTCGTCGTCGGCGAAGCTCCGCCGCCGCCAGCGCCAGACCGGCTCCGTCTTCACGGCGCCAGCCCGGCTCCGTCTTCACCGGCGCCGGTCCAGCTCCGTCTTCGCTTGACGAAGCGCGGAGAACCGAGGACGGCGCGCCGCCGCCTCGTTGATGATTTATGCGGCGCTGCGAAGTCGCGCTGACCGAGCGGCGACTCCGCCGCGAGCTCGGCCTTGACGGCGAGCGGGGCGGAGTGCCGGAGGAGTGCGAGGAGGATCGGAGGAGGAAGAGGAGGAGGAAGACCGAACCGCCTTGGCGCCCATGTCCCGACAGCGGTGCATCGCCGGGTATGCTAACGGCGGGTCGTTACCGCCCTCGAGTGCGTGAGCACGCCCTCGAGTGTCGCGGCGACGCCCACCGCAGGTGGCGCCCTCGCTGTTACGCCACCGCCCGACCACCGGCGCGTTGGTGGGCGCCAACGCTGCTGCTGGCGGCGCTTAAATCGCCGCCAGCGGCGTGGTTGTCGGCGGCGTATTGGGGAAGGCGTTGGCGTCGGTGAGGACGCGCGGACGGTCTCAACCTCCTCGGCGAAATACTCGGCCGCGCGGCGTCGGCAACGGGGAATGGGTACTCCCGGCGCTGAGCCTCCATCCGATGGCCGGCGCGCATGTCCGGCGGCGCCGGATGTTCGCTGAACAGAGCGAGACTCGAAAAGCGGAGCGAACGGCGGCGGCCGTTGGCGTCGCCTCCGTCCCGAAAGCGTTACGCCATGGCGGCGGCGACGCGACGGCGCGCTGGAGAGGCATGGAGAGGGAGGGCTGGGCGGCGGCGAGGCGGGCGGGCTGGTGTGGGCACAGAGAGAGTGAAGTGGAGGCCGCCGGCTTTATAGCCGGCAGCGCCGTGTACGCTGCGTCGCGAGGAGGGAGGCGTCGGCGCCGCCCGTGACGCGCCGCCGTGAAGAATCAATGGCAAGGCTGACCGGCGGCAGCCTTGCCATTGATTCCCGCGAAACCGAGGCCGTTGGGGAAGACGAGGCGCCGAAGTCGCCGACGCTGCTGGCCCGCGGCTTCTTCGCGCCAAAACAACTTCGCCCGGCGCCTGGGCGCCCAACGCGCGGGTTCGGGCTGGGTCCGCCGGCGCTGTTTTCGGCCCAAGCCGGCGATTTTCGGCGTCCTGGGGGCGCGACTGGGCCGTTTTTTCGGCGCCGGCGCGAAAAAATCGCCTGGGGAGGCCTTCTTGGGGGTGCGGCTGGAGATGCCCTTAGTGCACGCCGCCGTATCCTCCTCCACGCCAACTAACGCCGGCTTATATTCTCGCGTCTCTAGTGTGCAGATGAGCAAGCCTACATCTGAGGCCGGTGCACGCATGCATGCAGTCTTAATAGGAGGTCGTCCGGTCTAGGATGAATCATATGCGTCAAGGCCATCTAGCTAGTCAGAGGCCGGCGTTATGTGAACGAAACTTCAAAATTGATGACGACATGAAGGGAAGAGGAATTAGGGTTCTATGAGGACGCCTCAGTGGCTTAGTGGAGCACAAAGAGGTCAAACGATCTCTAGCCTCGAAGGGAGTTTATTTTTCTTCCGTAAAACGTGAGAGTTTGGGAAAACTGGGACAATACGTGAGGAGCTGAGGACTCCATGATGTTTTCCTTTTAGCCTGATAATAATTTTATAATTTAACAATTCCTTTCCTTTTTTACAGCACGCCCATGATTTTTTTCTGCTTGATCTACACATTGTATATTGCTATATGACTCTAACCACGTTCACTTGTTGATCTGAACCCTAGATTTATAATACATACAGATTTAGTTTATTCATCTTTTCTGAAAAGTAATGTGGAGTCTCGATCAGTATATTTACTTCACAGGCAATCAGCCAGATCGTGGTTCCTTTTATCTTTTTTTTTTAAATATATTTTATAGTTGGAGATTTCAACGGAGGCTCCATTGGTATTAGATTTCACGCGCAATTAGCCTGATCGTGGATTCTTTTTACCATTGATCGTTGTTTTTTTGGACATTTATTTATGGTTGGAGATTTAAAGGAGGCTTTCCTTCTTATTAATCTTTTGACAATCACCGAGGCTTTCCTTGTGTGCTTTTCTCACGTGGGGATTATCTTGTTTTTTTTCCCGGAGGCTTTCGTTCTTTTGTTTCCTAATGTTCGACGTGTCATGATTCTAAAAAAAAGGATGGACGTGTCACCTGCGTTTTTTATAGACCTGGATCATTTGCGTTACGTACGTTTTCTTTTTATCCTGACCGTAAATTTTAAAATCTAACGGTTTAATTAAATTTGATGATGTGGATTAATGAGAGATCATGAAAGGTGCCTCCAATTAGTAAATATAAGATAACTAGCAAAAGGGCCCGTGCGTTGCAACGGGTATAAAATAAATAAAATTTGAATTATAAACACTTAGTGCCTGCCTTCACTGTTGCGCAAAGTAAATCATCAACTTGCCGCTTGGGCCAGGATTGGGACACCCCTCCTTTTTCCTCCTCCCATGAATACTTTCGAATTTCCTCAAAAGATGGTTCCGTCACTTCGGTCATGACTGCCGAACCTTGGCGGCATGGATCATACATCGCCTCGCCTCCTTCGCCGTTGCCTCCGACTCAATTAGTCCCGTGATAAGAAGCGGTAGAAAAGAAATATTATATGCTTAAGTTGCACCAAATTCTTAAGTAGCTCTCAGGCATCTGAGGCAAAATGGTCTCTCTACCTCTACAAGCATGGCAGGAAGTTAAGTGCTAAAGCTCCACACTGAAGCTTGAACACAATAATAATTAAATCCAATAGAAGCTAGCTTTGTTGTCATATGTGCAATTTGAAAGCTATGTAATTTATCAAAAGGGCTCGTGCGTTGCAACGGGAAAAAAAATCATCACATTTGATTTGATTTTTTATGACCCAAAATTAATTATTTCATCCCTTAGCATTCAACTTCTAACCATGACTCTCAGTATACACTTCTAATATTAGGTTTTCAATAATAAAAGAAATTCAACCATGACAAGTGTGCACCTGTTAGTTACGAAAAATTCTGTTGGTACCAAATTCTTCAACATATATTGAAAATAAGTATACTTGTACAGCTTCTACATTCTTGAAAGAAGAACGGGTTGGTTGTTTTAAATAGAAGATCTCTGAATACTTATTGACCAAACTAATTATGAATGTAGGAAATAAGATACACAAATTAGATTTTGCTAGGTAGACCTTATTTTCATGACCAAAATGAATGTACCTTGTTTATCGTGTTGCTTCAGAGTAACTCACATACATAAGCAAAGTTAGCATAGAACCAATAGAAATAAGATAACCACTACAGAGTTCAATCGGACCTCTCACATTACAAAACAGTTTGCCCCTTCCTTTTGGTTCGCTTTTCTTTACAGTTTTTCTTACTGTTTGGCATTCTATAACCATCTAGACAGTATTTTCAGATAATTTTGTTGTCCCTGCAACTAAAGTTCAGTTCTAGACACGTTTAACTCCATGTACTACGCTTCTACGCAAAAAAGAAAAAATTGTACTGCTACCCTGAAGCAATTGAAGCGAGACCCTTCCCTCATGCAATCCAACTGGTTCAGTTGGGACCGACATTCTCGTAGACAGTGAGGTGCTTGTCGTGACTTCATCAATTTCAAAACCTACCGGTTTTAATCTCTTGGTGCTTATAGAGGTATGATATGCGTGTGTACTTTTATATGGCCGAGTGTATGTACGTGTTTGTGAGCGTTGGCGTCTATGCTGTGTCTTTTAAAAAAAGTTCCACTTACACTTTTGCATGCATTAACTTAATGTGCTCGTGTGTTGCACTGGGAATAAAAACCGTCTACTCACATGTTGCCACTTTTCATGTTCGCCATCACCGACGATTTTCATGTTCACCACCCCCGTTCATGATGGTATGATTCTTAGTGTTCTTAATTTTTTTTATATTAGCTGAAAGAGTGGTGATGGATCCAAGTGGGATTATTTCTATAAATTGTTTTATATTCGAAATAGAGTGTGTTTCATCAGGATTTGAACCCTGGTGAGCTGGAAATTTCACTGTCCCTCTAACCATCCAACCATTCATCTGAACACAAACATTTAATGTAAACAACATATATGCTCTTTGTTCAAAACAGATAGTACAAAAACTGCATGCACATATCTTCCTGTGCCAATTCTCAATAAGAAAACTTTTCTATGTTTCCCGTGAGTAAACTTAATCTTTCTTGAGGAAGGCGACGCCGGTATTGCTCTGGTAGTCCGACCTGCTGGTGAATCTCTAGCCCCGTCCCCCTTCTGTTCGGTTCGCCATCGAGCGTGTTCCCGCTGCGCCTCGGGGTCCTCCGCCGGCGACGGCCCCATCCCCATCGAGACCTCCACTGCGACGCCCCCATCAAGCTCGCGGCCGACCAGCTTGACTCCGCGCTCAAGCTCGCCCTCGTTTATCAATTTCCATGGCCGCTTGTTTCGATCACCAGGGCATGCATATATAAACCGATGAGATTAGATGTAAAAGAGCAATGTGGGATTATTAAATATTAACCGAAAGGAGAACATGTGGCTTTTTGTATAGATGAGTCAATCGCACGCACTGTCGTTGGGTAGCCCACTACAGATTTTTTTTTTTTTTTTTTGAGGGGTGAAAACATTTATTCACTCAAAATCCACAACGCGTGGGATACAATTCGGAGCCTGGGGTTGCCCTAACCAGATGTGGCGCCCCGGCCCTAAAGAAAGAGAGAACTTTGCAAGTTTATGTGCGTCTCTATTAGCCGCACGACCTTCAAACGAAAAAGTACAAACGAAAGATGATGCTATACTTCTAATCTCTTGAATGATTGCTGCGTTTCTGCCCATGTGTGACTTTGAGATATCACTTACTACTTGCTTTGCGTCAGAGGCGATGATCAAATTATTCAGATTGAGGTCTTCCGCAAGAGCAAGGGCTTCACGGCAAGCAATCGTCTCCAGAATCGCAGGGTCGTCCACTCCTGCAATAACCAGCGCTGAGCTTCCCATATAATTGCCGTTCTGGTCCCTGCAAATCGCCGCAGCTGATCCTCCCCTCCCAGTTCTGACACCTGCATCAACATGAATTTTGAACCATCCCGCTGGGGGGGCTTTTGGCTTGATATGGACAGCGTGTCCTCCCGGTACTCTGAATTCGTTTCTGTTATCCAACACATGTAGATCAGCTATGAATCTCTTTACAAACTCAGTAGTGGCATGTGGTGTTTGAAAGATCCCTTCATGGATTGCCTTTCTCCGCGCCGTCCATATAGCCCAAAGGGTGACCGCTAGCAGTACAAACTTGTCGTGTGACAGGGTTTCCATCAAAGAAAACAGCCATGGCTTCGCTTTGGGCTCTGAGCTAGCGACTAGCGCTTGTGCAAGTTCATCATCTGTTAGAGCCCAGATACATCTTGATGATGTACAGCTGAGGAGCGAATGCCTCCATGAATCTAGTGCCCCACACATACCGCATGCAGAACTGTCCGACATGTGTCGATGAGCTCGGACATCCTCTGTTGGGAGGGACTGTTTTGATAGTCGCCACAAAAACATTTTCACTTTCCCTGGTATCTTTGTAGCCCATAGCGTTTTCCACGATCCATCCTCCGCAACCGCCGATGAGGATCCTGCTGTGCTTTCCAGCCAGGCCTCCCGGCGCCTTCTGGTTTCCACTAACATGCGATATGCTGACTTAACCGAGAAAGCACCATTCCTTTCAAAGTTCCAGCTCCAGAAGTCCTCGGTGTTTCGCGTACATAGAGGAATACTTAAAATGACTTTCGCATCCATTGGCAAGAACACCTGATTAACAAGTTGGACGTTCCATGCAGCGTTGGTATGATCAATCAGCTCAGCTACCCGATAAGGTGGATTGGCCACCCGGCATCCAAACGGCCGCAACATCTCGTCCCTCGGCAACCATGTGTCAACCCATATGTTTGTGGACTCGCCATTGCCAATACGACGTATGATTCCTTGCTTAAGCACGTCCCGACCTTCAAGTATTGCACGCCAGACCTGACTTGGATGACCCCCCAGAGTTGCATGCAATATATCTGTATCAGGGAAGTAAATGCTTTTCAACAAACGTGCACTAAGTGCCTCCGGGTTCTGGAGGAGTCTCCATGCTTGACGAGCCAGCATTGATAAGTTAAAAAGCTCGAAATCCTTGAACCCTAGGCCACCCATTCCCTTTGGTTCTGTCATGGCCTTCCAGGATACCCAATGGGGTTTTCTCTTACCATCCTTAGATCCCCACCAAAATTTCCTTATAAGCATATTTAGATGTTCACACAACCCTCTCGGTAACTTGAAACAGCTCATAGAGAAAACCGGTACTGCTTGCGCCACTGCTTTAACCAAAACCTCTTTCCCTGCTGTTGACATGGTGTTCTCGAGCCAACCTTGCACTTTACTCCACAGCCGGTCCTTCAAATATTTGAAGGCCCCATTCTTTAATTTCCTATGTCGATGGCATACCGGTATTTTTCATTGAGTGTTTCATTTGGGACACCGAGGGTGTTTTGATTACTTGTCCGATGCTATCGGGGACCCCTTGCTGAAGTAGATGGATGATTTTGCAAAGTTAACCCGTTGGCAAGCTTCACAATAACTGCTCAGACTAGGTTCACCTCCTCGGCACCAAAGACTACTCGCCTTACAAAACAGCAGTCATCATCAAGAAATAACAAGTGATTTACTTTGGGCGCCGTAGGAGCCACTTGTAACCCACTCAAATTAGATGACTCACTCTTGGATTTTAACAGGCACGAAAGGCCCTCTGCTGCAAGCAAGAACAAATAAGGGCTGATTGGGTCCCCTTGTCTAATCCCTCTTGATGGTTCAAACTCCTCCAACTTATTGCCATTAAAGAGCACAGAGAACTTAACCGAAGTGACTAAGTTCATAACAATATTTACCCATCTTTCTGAGAAGCCCAGTTTTATCATCACCGCCCTCAGATAGGGCCACTCAACCCTATCATATGCTTTCATCATGTCTAGCTTTAGTGCGAAAGACTGGTGCTTCTTTGACTTGTTCCTCTTCATAAAGTGTAAGCACTCATAAGCAGTTATGATATTGTCAGTTATTAGCCGACCAGGGACAAATGCAGACTGCTCCTCAGATATTATATCAGGCAAGATAACTTTCAGACGATTAGCGATCACTTTTGAGGCAATTTTGTAGAGCACATTGCACAAGCTAATAGGTCTAAACTGAGCTAGCAAGGTGGGTGATTTTACCTTTGGGATTAATACCAGAATTGTCTCGTTAATGCATGCCGCAGATTCTGTTCCCTCTACTATCTTCAGCACTGCCTTTGTCACCTCGTTCCCACACACCTCCCAATGACGTTGAAAGAAATGGGCTGGATATCCATCTGGACCTGGAGCCTTCGTAGGGAACATCTGAAAAAGAGCTACTTTCACCTCCTCCTCTTTGTATGGAGCATTAAGAGCATCATTCATCATGTCTGTAACCTTGCGAGGTATAGTATCTAGGACCGGTTGCATGTTCACTACTCCTTCCGAGGTGTAAAGGTTCTTGTAAAAGGACGTTGCCATATTCTCCATCTCCAACACATTATCTGTTACCGTTCCATCCGGACGCATGAGTTCTTTAATTTGATTTTTCCTCCTTCGCCTGCTAGCACGTAAGTGAAAGAAATAGGTGTTCTTATCGCCATGCATCAGCCAGTCAACACGTGCACGTTGTCGCCAAAGTATTTCCTCTCGGTGATATAGCTCAACAAGACGGTCTGTGATTTTTATTTCATCTCTGGACGGCCCCGATCGCCTCAGATTGCGTTGAAGCTGCAATCTTGTCTTGAGTCAGAGATCTCCTGCCGTATAACGCCAAAGTGCACACGATCCCAAGTTGATAGCTCGCCTGACAAATCCTGCAGTTTCGCCTTGATCTGACCCACTGATTCGCCTGGCGTTTCTGCCCACTTGTCGGCCACCACCGCGCCCAGGGAGGGGTCCCTCTCCCAGCAAACTTCGTACTTGAATGATTTTGGGCCCCTCCTGCATGCATGCAGCTCTTGCATCGTAAGAAGCAAGGCTACGTGATCAGAGCTCGCCGTCGCTATGTGTTTAACCTCCGCTGTTGGAAACTCCAACAGCCAATCTGGCGTTGCTACAGCTCTGTCGAGTCGCACTCTCGTGAATGATCCCCCAGTGACCTTTTTCTCAAACAGAGCGGGCCGAGGCCGGAACACATGTACTGCTGCGGCAGCCCAATACGGGGATAGAAAAAAGGAAAAAGCGGACGGGAATTTTAGTACCACCTCGAAAAGGAGCGGAAGAAAATAACTTCAAATTGAAAGCGTAAAATCACGGCAAGAAGCGTATTGTGACGGTGAACCCGGAGACCCAATCCGTGCTTTATTATTAGGGAGAGATTTCTGGCCTCGCGAAGGAGAAAGCATCGCTCAAGCTTGGGGGAGGCTTAAGTCAATGTTGTATTCATGCCCCAATCATGAGCTCTCTCGGAAAATGATTATTCAGAAATTTTATGCTCGGCTTTCTCTTGATAATCGCAATTTGCTCGATACTTCTTGTGCTGGTTCCTATATGCTGAAGACTATTGATATCAAATGGGACTTATTGGAAAGAATTAAACGCAACTCTGAAGATTGGGGTTCCGACGATGGTAAGGAGTCAGGTATGACACCTAAGTTTGATTGTGTTAATTCTTTTATGGATACCGATGCTTTCCGTGGATTTAGCTCTAAGTATGGACTTGACTCTGAGATAGTAGCTACTTTTTGTGAAACTTTTGCTACTCACGTTGATCTCCCTAAAGAGAAGTGGTTTAAATATAATCCTCCTGTTGAAGTTAAAGTAGTTGCACCTATTACAGTCGAAGAAAATACTATTACATATAGTGATCCCATTATTCCTACTGCTTATGTTGAAAAACCTCATTTTCCTGTTAGGATAAAAGATCATGCTAAAGCTTCGACTATTGTTCGTAAGAGCAATATTAGAACTCATACACCTCCTGAGCAAATCAAACTTGAACCAAATGTTGCTATTGTTAAAGATCTCTTGTCTGATAATATCGATGGGCATGTTATTTATTTCTGTGATGAAACTGCTAGAATTGCCAAACCTTGTACTAAAGATAAACACAGACCTGTGGTAGGCATGCCTGTTATTTCTGTTAAAATAGGAGATCATTTTTATCATGGCTTATGTGATATGGGTGCTAGTGCTAATGCAATACCTATTGACTTATACAAAGAAATTAAGCACGATATTGCACCTACTGAGTTAGAAGATATTGATGTCACAATTAAACTTGCCAATAGAGATACTATTTTCACCAATGGGAATTGTTAGAGATGTTGAAGTCTTGTGTGGGAAAACTAAATATCCTGCTGATTTTCTTGTTCTTGGCTCCCCACAAGATAGCTTTTGTCCCATTATATTTGGTAGACCCTTCTTGAACACCGTTAATGCTAGGATAGATTGCGAAAAGTATGTTGTTACTATTGGTCTAGGTGATATGTCTCATGAGTTCAACTTTTCTAAATTTCGTAGAAAACACCGTGAAGAGGAACCATCTAGTAAGGATGAAATTATTGTTCTTGCTTCCATTGCTGTTCCTCCAACTGATCCGTTAGAACAATATTTGTTAGACCATAAAAACGATATGTTTATGAAGGAAAGGGAAGAAATAGATGAAGTGTTTCTTAAACAAGAACCTATGCTGAAACATAACCATCCCGTTGAAATTCTTGGGGATCCCCCTCCACCCAAGGGTGATCCCGTGTTTGAACTCAAACCATTACATGATAATCTTAAGTATGCTTATCTTGATGAAAAAGAATATATCCTGTTATTATTATTAGTGCTAACCTTTCAGAGAAAGAAGAAGAAATATTATTGAAAACTCTGAAGAAGCACCGAGCTGCTATTGGATATACTCTGGATGATCTTAAGGGCATTAGTCCCACATTATGTCAACACAAAATTTCAGTGGAGAAAGATGCCAAGCCAGTTAGAGATCCTCAAAGACGATTAAGTCCCAAGATGAAGGAAGTGGTAAGAAAGAAGATACTAAAGCTCCTTGAGGCAGGTATTATTTATCCCGTTGCTGATAGTGAATGGGTAAGCCCTGTCCATTGTGTCCCCAAAAAGGGAGGTATTACCGTTGTTCCTAATGATAAAGATGAATTGATCCCGCAAAGAATCATTACAGGCTATAGGATGGTAATTGATTTTTGTAAGTTAAATAAAGCTACTAAGAAAGATCATTACCCTTTACCTTTTATTGATCAAATGCTAGAAAGGCTATCCAAACACACACATTTTTGCTTTCTAGATGGTTATTCGGTTTCTCTCGGATACTGATCGTGGGGATCAATCTAAAACTACTTTTACTTGCCCTTTTGGTACTTTTGCTTATAGACGTATGCCTTTTGGTTTATGCAATGCACCTGCTACCTTTCAAAGATGCATGATGACTATAATTTCTGATTTTTGTGAAAAGATTTGTGAGGTATTCATGGATGACTTCTCTGTCTATGGATCCTCTTTTGATGATTGTTTGAGCAACCTTGATCGAGTTTTGCAGAGATGCGAAGACACTAGTCTCGTCCTGAATTGGGAAAAGTGTCACTTTATGGTGAATGAAGGCATTGTCTTAGGGCACAAGATCTCCGAGAGAGGTATTGAAGTTGATAAAGCCAAAGTTGATGCTATTGAAAAGATGCCATGTCCCGAGGACATAAAAGGTATAAGAAGTTTCCTTGGTCATGCCGGCTTTTATAGGAGGTTCATTAAGGACTTTTCTAAAATCTCTAGGCCTCTGACTAATTTATTACAAAAAGATATTCCTTTTGTCTTTGATGATGATTGTGTAGAAGCATTCGAAACACTTAAGAAAGCTTTGATCACCGCACCTATTGTTCAGCCACCTGATTGGAATTTACCTTTTGAAATTATGTGCGATGCTAGTGATTATGCTGTAGGTGCTGTTTCAGGGCAAAGAGTCGATAAGAAATTGAATGTTATCCATTATGCTAGCAAGACTCTTGATATTGCCTAGAGAAATTATGCTACCACTGAAAAAGAGTTCTTAGCAGTTGTGTTTGCATGTGATAAGTTTAGACCTTATATTGTTGATTCCAAAGTTACTATTCACACTGATCATATGGAAAAGAAAGATGCTAAGCCTAGACTCATTAGGTGGGTTCTCTTGCTCCAAGAATTTGACTTGCATATTATTGATAGAAAGGAAGCTGAGAACCCCATTGCAGACAACTTGTCTAGGTTGGAGAATGTTCTTGATGACCCACTGCCTATTAATGATAGTTTTCCTGATGAACAATTAGCGGTTGTCAATGCTTCTCGTACTGCTCCTTGGTATGCTGATTATGCTAATTACATTGTTGCTAAATATATACCGCCTAGTTTCACATACCAGCAAAAGAAAAAGTTCTTTTATGATTTAAGACATTACTTCTGGGATGATCCACACCTTTATAAAGAAGGAGTAGATGGTATTATTAGATGTTGTGTGCCTGAGCATGAACAGGAACAGATCCTACACAAGTGTCACTCTGAATCCTATGGAGGACACCACGCTGGAGATAGAACTGCACACAAGGTACTACAATCTGGTTTTTATTGGCCTTCTCTTTTAAAAGATGCTCGTAAGTTTGTCATATCTTGTGATGAATGTCAAAGAATAGGTAACATTAGTAGACGTCAAGAAATGCCTATGAATTATTCTCTTGTTATTGAACCGTTTGATGTTTGGGGCTTTCATTATATGGGACATTTTCCTGCCTCTAATGGTTATACACATATTTTAGTTGCTGTTGATTACGTTACTAAGTGGGTAGAAGCTATTTCAACTAGTAGTGCTGATCATAACACTTCTATTAAAATGCTTAAAGAAGTTATTTTTCCGAGGTTTGGAGTCCCTAGATATCTTATGACTGATGGTGGTTCACACTTTATTCATGCTGCTTTCCGTAAGATGCTCGCTAAGTATGATGTCAATCATAGAATCACATCTCCTTATCACCCGCAGTCTAGTGGTCAAGTAGAATTGAGCAATAGAGAGCTCAAATTAATTTTGCAAAAGACTGTGAATAGACCTAGAAAGAATTGGTCCAAAAAACTTGATGATGTATGGGCCTATAGAACTACATACAAAAATCCTATGGGTATGTCTCCGTATAAGATGTTCTATGGAAAAGTATGTCATTTACCTCTTGAACTTGAACACAAAGCATATTGGTCTATTAAAGAGCTCAATTATGACTTCAAACTTGCCAGTGAGAAGAGGTTGTTTGATATTAGCTCACTTGATGAATGTAGAACCCAAGCATATGAGAATGCCAAGCTTTTCAAAGAAAAAGTCAAACGCTGGCATGATAATGAAGGAAATATGCCCTAGAGGCAATAATAAAGTTATTATTTATTTCCTTATTTCATGATAAATGTTTATTATTCATGCTAGAATTGTATTAACCGGAAACATAATACTTGTGTGAATACATAGACAAACATAGTGTCACTAGTATGCCTCTACTTGACTAGCTCGTTTATCAGAGATGGTTATGTTTCCTAGCCATGGACAAAAGAGTTGTCATTTGATTAACGGGATCACATCATTAGAAGAATGATGTGATTGACTTGACCCATTCCGTTAGCTTAGCACTTGTAGTATGTTGCTATTGCTTTCTTCATGACTTATACATGTTCCTGTAACTATGAGATTATGCAACTCCCGTTTACCGGAGGAACACTTTGGGTACTACCAAACATCACAACGTAACTGGGTGATTATAAAGGAGTACTACAGGTGTCTCCGAAGGTACATGTTGAGTTGGCGTATTTCGAGATTAGGTTTTGTCACTCCGATTGTCGGAGAGGTATCTCTAGGCCCTCTCGGTAATGCACATCATTATAAGCCTTGCAAGCAATGTGACCAATGAGTTGGTTACGGGATGATGCATTACGAGCGAGTAAAGAGACTTGCGGTGGCGAGATTGAACTAGGTATTGGATACCGACGATCGAATCTCGGGCAAGTAACATACCGATGACAAAGGGAACAACATATGTTGTTATGCGGTTTGACCGATAAAGATCTTCATAGAATATGTAGGAGCCAATATGGGCATCCAGGTCCCGCTATTGGTTATTGACCGAGAATGGTTCTAGGTCATGTCTACATAGTTCTCGAACCTGTAGGGTCCGCACGCTTAACGTTACGATGACAGTTATATTATGAATTTATGAGTTTTGATGTACCGAAGGAGTTCGGAGTCCCGGATGAGATCGGGGACATGACGAGGAGTCTCGAAAAGGCTCCGAGTGATTCGGGTATTTTTCGGAGTACCGGAGAGTTACGGGAATTCGCCGGGGAGAAGTATTGGGCCTTATTGGGCCTGCAAGGAAAGGAGAGGGGGCTGCCTAGGGCAGGCCGCGCCCCAAAGCCTAGTCCGAATGGACTAGGGAGGGCCGCACCCTCCTTCCTTCCTTCTCTCTTCCCTTCCTAGTCTCCTACTCCTACTACATGGAAAGACCCTAGTTGGACTAGGAAAGGGGAATCCTACTCCGGTGGGAGTAGGACTCCCCATGGCGCGCCTCATAGGGCCGCCTCCTCCTCCCTCCCTCCTTTATATCTGAGGCAGGGGCACCCCATGGACACACAAGTTGATCTACGGATCGTTCCTTAGCCGTGTGCGGTGCCCCCTTCCACCATATTCCACCTCAGTCATATCGTCGCGGAGTTTAGGCGAAGCCCTGCGCCGGTAGAACATCATCATCGTCACCAGGCCGTCGTGCTGACGAAACTCATCCCCTAAGCTTTGCTGGATCGGAGCCCGGGGATCGTCATCAAGCTGAACGTGTGCTGAACTCGGAGGTGCCATACGTTCGGTACTTGGATCGGTCGGATCGTGAAGACGTACGACTACATCAACCGCGTTGTCATAATGCTTCCGCTTACGGTC
This sequence comes from Aegilops speltoides, assembly GCA_021437245.1. Lineage (NCBI taxonomy): Eukaryota > Viridiplantae > Streptophyta > Magnoliopsida > Poales > Poaceae > Aegilops > Aegilops speltoides. The sequence continues at coordinate 58,235,444 of CM038147.1, forward strand.
TACAAGGGTACGTGGACATACACTCTCCCCTCTCGTTGCTATATCATCACCATGATCTTGCGTGTGCGTAGGAAATTTTTTGAAATTACTACGTTCCCCAACAGTGGTATCCGAGCCTAGGTTTTTATGGTTTGATGTTATATGCACGAGTAGAACACAAGTGAGTTGTGGACGATATAAGTCATAGTGCCTACCAGCATGTCATATTTTGGTTCGGCGGTATTGTTGGATGAAGCGGCCCGGACCGACATTACCCGTACGCTTACGCGAGACTGGTTCTACCGACGTGCTTTGCACATAGGTGGCTGGCGGGTGTCAGTTTCTCCAACTTTAGTTGAACCGAGTGTGGCTACGCCCGGTCCTTGCGAAGGTTAAAACGGAGTCTATTTGACAAACTATCGTTGTGGTTTTGATGCGTAGGTGAGATTGGTTCTTGCTTAAGCCCGTAGCAGCCACGTAAAACTTGCAACAACAAAGTAGAGGACGTCTAACTTGTTTTTGTAGGGCATGTTGTGATGTGATATGGTCAAAACGTGATGAGATATAAGTTGTTGTATGAGATGATCATGTTTTGTTGAAGTTATCGGCGACTGGCAGAAGCTCTATGGTTGTCTCTTTGTTGCATAAGATGCAAGTGCCAAATAATTGCTTTACTTTATCGCTATGCGATAGCAATAGTTGCAAGAGCAATAGTTGGTGAGACGACCATGTGATGACACATTGATATAGATCAAGATGATGAAGATCATGGTCTCGTGCCGGTGACAATAGAGATCATGACAGTACTTTGGAGATGGAGATCAAAGGTGCAAGATGATCATGGCCATATCATGTCACATATTTTGATTGCATATGATGTTTATCTGTTATACATCTTATTATGTTTTGTTTGACAAGAGCATTTTAAGATGATCTCTCACTAATTATCAAGAAGTGTTCTCCACGAGTATGCACCGTTATGAAAGTTCTTCGTCTTTGAGACACCACGTGATGATCGGGTGTGATAGGCTCTACGTTCAAATACAATGGGTGCAAAACAGTTGCACACGCGAATACTCAGTTATACTTGACGAGCCTAGCATATACAGATATGGCCTCGGAACACGGAGACCGAAAGGTCGAGCGTGAATCATATAGTAGATATGATCAACATAGCGATGTTCACCATTGAAACTACTCCATCTCACGTGATGATCGGACATGGTTTAGTTGATTTGGATCACGTGATCACTTAGATGACTAGAGAGATGTCTGTCTAAGTGGGAGTTCTTAAGTAATATGATTAATTGAACTTAAATTTATCATGAACTTAGTCCTGGTAGTATTTTGCAAATTATGTTGTAGATCAATAGCTCGCGTTGTTGCTTTCATATGTTTATTTTGATATGTTCCTAGAGAAAATTGTGTTGAAAGATGTTAGTAGCAATGATGCGGATTGGATCCGTGATCTGAGGTTTATCCTCATTGCTGCACGTAAGAATTATGTTCTTAATGCACCGCTAGGTGATAGACCTATTGCAGAGCGGATGCGGCGTTATGAGCGTTTGGCTAGCTCAATATGATGACTACTTGATAGTTTAGTGCACCATGCTTAACGGCTTAGAATCGGGACTTCAAAGACGTTTTGAGCGTCATGGACCATATGAGATGTTCCAGAGTTGAAGTTAATATTTCAAGCAAATACCGAGTTGAAAGATATGAAGTCTTCAACAAGTTTTATAGCTAAAAGATGCAGGAGAATCGCTCAACTAGTGAGCATGTGCTCGATTGTGCGGGTACTTCAATCGCTTGAATCAAGTGGGAATTAATCTTCCGGATAAGATAGTGATTGATGAAATTCTCTAGTCACCATCACTAAGTTACTAGAACTTTGTGATGAACTATAATATGCAAGGGATGACGAAATTTATTCTCGAGCTCTTCGCGATGTTGATATCGTGAAGGTAGAAATCAAGAAAAGAGCATCAAGTGTTGATGGTTAACTAGATCACTAGTTTCAAGAAAAGGCAAAAGGAAAAGAAGGGAACTTCAAGAAGAACGGCAAGCAAGTTGTGCTCAAGTGAAGAAACCCAAGTCTGGTCCTAAGCACGAGACTAAGTGCTTCTCTTGCAAAGAGACTGGTCATTTGGAAGAGGTACTACCCTAAGTGGTTGGCGATAAGAAGGATGGCAAAGTGAACATAAGTATATTTGATATACATGTTATTGATGTGTACGTTACTAGTGTTTATAGCAACCCTCAAGATTTGATACTAGTTCGGTTGCTAAGATTAGTAACTCAAACGGAGTTGCGTAATAAACAGAGACTAGTTAAGGGTGAAGTGACGATGTGTGTTGGAAATAGTTCCAAGATTGATATGATCATCATCGCACACTCCCTATATTTTCGAGAATAGTGTTAAACCTAAATAAATGTTATTTAGCGTTTGCGTTGAGCATGAATATGATTTGATCATGTTTATTGCAATACGGTTATTCATTTGAAGTTAAAGAATAATTGTTATTCTGTTTACATGAATAAGACCTTCGATGGTTATACACCCAATGAAAATAGTTTGTTGGATCTCGATCATAGTGATACACATATTCATACTATTGATGCCAAAAGATGCAAAGTTAATAATGATAGTGCAACTTATTTGTGGCACTGCCGTTTGGGTCATATCGGTGTAAAGCGCATGAAGAAACTCCATAAAGATGGATTTTCGGAATCACTTGGTTATGAATCATTTGATGCTTGCGAACCGTGCCTTTTGGGCAAGATGACTAAAGCTCCATTCTCCGGAACAATGGAACAAGCTACTAACTTATTGGAAATAATACATACCGATGTATGCGATCCAATGAGTGTTGATGCTCGTGGCAAGTATCGTTATTTTCTGACCTTCACAAGATGATTTGAGCAGATATGGGTATATCTACTTGATGAAACATAAGTCTGAGATAGTTGAAAGGTTCAAAGAATTTTAGAGTGAAGTGGAAAAATCATCGTAATAAGAAAATAAAAGTTTCTGCGATCTGATCACGGAGACGAATATTTGAGTTACGAGTTTGGCCTTCATATAAAACAATGTGGAATAGTTTCACAGTTCACGCCACCTGGAACACCACAACGTTATGGTGTGTACGAACGTCGTAACCGCACTTTATTGGATATGGTGCGATCTATGATGTCTCTTATTGATTTACCATTGTTGTTTTGGGGTTATGCATTAGAGATAGCTGCATTCACGTTAAAAGGGCACCATCTAAATCCGTTGAGACGACATCATATGAACTGTGGTTTAGCAAGAAACCCAAGTTGTCGTTTCTTAAAGTTTGGGGCTACGATGCTTATGTAAAAAAGTTTCATCCTGATAAGCTCAAACCCAAATCGGAGAAGTGCGTCTTCATAGAATACCCAAAGGTAACTATTGGGTACACCTTCTATCACAGATCCGAAGGCAAATTATTCGTTGCTAAAAATGGATCCTTTCTAGAGAATGAGTTTCTCTCAAAAGAAGTGAGTGGGAGGAAAGTAGAACTTGATGAGGTAACTGTACCTGCTCCCTTATCAGAAAGTAGTTCATCACAGAAATCAGTTCCTGTGACAAATACACCAATTAGTGAGGAAGCTAATGATATTGATCATGAAACTTCATATCAAGTTACTACAGAACCTCATAGGTCTTCCAGAGTAAGATCCGCACCAGAGTGGTGTAGTAATCATGTTCTGGAAGTCATGTTACTAGACCATGATGAACCTACGAACTATGAGGAAGCGATGATGAGCCCAGATTCGCGAGATGGCTTGAGGCCATAAAATCGAGATATGATCCATGTATGACAACAAAGTATGGACTTTGATTGACTTGCTCGATGATCGACAAGCCATGTTAAATGAATGGATCTTCAAGAGGAAGATGGACACCGATAGTAGTGTTACTATCTACCAAGCTCGACTTGTTGCGAAAGGTTTTCAACAAGTTCAAGGTGTTGAATACGATGAGATTTTCTCACTCGTATCGATGCTTAAGTCTGTCTCGAATCATGTTAGCAATTGCCACATTTTATGAAATCGCAAATGGATGTCAAACTGCATTCCTTAATGGATTTATTAAAGAAGAGTTGTATATGATGCAACCGAAGGTTTTGTCAATCCTAAAGGTGCTAACGAAATGTGCAAGCTCCAATGATCCATCTATGGACTGGTGCAAGCATCTCGGAGTTGGAATATACGCTTTGATAAGTTGATCAAAGCATATAGTTTTATATAGACTTACGATGAAGCTGTATTTACAATAAAGTGAGTGGGGCGCTACTGACTTTTCGATTAGTATATGTGAGTGACATATTGTTGATCGAAATGATGTAGAATTTTTCTCAAAGCATAAAAGAGTGTTTTAAAGGAGTTCTTTAAAAGGAAAAGACCTCGATAAAAGCTACTTACATATTGAGCATCAAGATCTATTGAGATAGATCAAGACGCTTGATAAGATTTTCAATGAGTACATACCTTGGCAAGATTTTGAAATAGTTCAAAATGGAACAGTCAAAGAAAGAGTTTTTGCTGTGTTGCAAAGGTATGAAATTGAGTAAGACTCAAATCCCGACCACAATGAGAAAATAGAAAGAGAATGAAAATTCATTCCCTATGCCTCGATCATAGGTTCTATAAAGTATGTTATGCTATGTACTGACCTATTGTATACCTTGCTCAATTTGGCAAGGAGTACAATAGTGATCTAGGAGTAGATGATCGACATTGGTCAAGAATATCCTTAGTAAGGACTAAGGAGATGTTTCTCGATTATGGAGGTGATAAAAGAGTTTGTTGTAAAAGTTACATCGGTGCAAACTTTTACACCGATCCGATAACTCTAAGTCTCAACCTGGATACATATTGAAAGTGGGAGCAATTAGCTAGAGTAACTCCATGCGAGCATTGTGGACATAAAATATTTGCAAAATGCATACGACTCAATGTGACAGACCGTTGACTAAGCTTCTCTCACGAGCAAAACATGATCACACCTTAGTACTCTTTGGGTGTTAATCACATAGCGATGTGAACTAGATTATTGACTCTAGTAAACCCTTTGGATGTTGGTCACATGATGATGTGAACTATGGGTGTTAATCATATCTGAGATATGAATATTGGTGTTAAATCACATGGCGATGTGAACTAGATTATTGACTCTAGTGCAAGTGGGAGATCAAGGAAATATGCCCTAGAGGCAATAATAAAGTTATTATTTATTTCCTTATTTCATGATAAATGTTTATTATTCATGCTAGAATTGTATTAACCGGAAACATAATACTTGTGTGAATACATAGACAAACATAGTGTCACTAGTATGCCTCTACTTGACTAGCTCGTTTATCAGAGATGGTTATGTTTCCTAGCCATGGACAAAAGAGTTGTCATTTGATTAACGGGATCACATCATTAGAAGAATGATGTGATTGACTTGACCCATTCCGTTAGCTTAGCACTTGATTGTTTAGTATGTTGCTATTGCTTTCTTCATGACTTATACATGTTCCTGTAACTATGAGATTATGCAACTCCCGTTTACCGGAGGAACACTTTGGGTACTACCAAACATCACAACGTAACTGGGTGATTATTAAGGAGTACTACAGGTGTCTCCGAAGGTACATGTTGAGTTGGCGTATTTCGAGATTAGGTTTTGTCACTCCGATTGTCGGAGAGGTATCTCTGGGCCCTCTCGGTAATGCACATCATTATAAGCCTTGCAAGCAATGTGACCAATGAGTTGGTTACGGGATGATGCATTACGAGCGAGTAAAGAGACTTGCGGTGACGAGATTGAACTAGGTATTGGATACCGACGATCGAATCTCGGGCAAGTAACATACCGATGACAAAGGAACAACGATGTTGTTATGCGGTTTGACCGATAAAGATCTTCGTAGAATATGTAGGAGCCAATATGGGCATCCAGGTCCCGCTATTGGTTATTGACCGAGAATGGTTCTAGGTCATGTCTACATAGTTCTCGAACCCGTAGGGTCCGCACGCTTAACGTTACGATGACAATTATATTATGAATTTATGAGTTTTGATGTACCAAGGAGTTCGAGTCCCGGATGAGATCGGGGACATGACGAGGAGTCTCGAAATGGTCGAGACGTAAAGATCGATATATTGGACGACTATATTCGAGTTCGGAAAGGTTCCGAGTGATTCGGTATTTTTCGAGTACCGGAGAGTTACGGAATTCGCCGGGAGAAGTATTGGGCCTTATTGGGCCTGCGGGAAAGAGAGAGGGCTGCCTAGGGCAGGCCGCGCCTCCCCCAAGGCCTAGTCCGAATGGACTAGGGGAGGCCGCACCCTCCTTCCTTCCCTTCTCTCTTCCCTTCCTAGTCTCCTACTCCTACTACATGGAAGGACCCCTAGTTGGACTAGGAAGGGGAATCCTACTCCGGTGGGAGTAGGACTCCCCATGGCGCGCCCTCATAGGGCCGGCCTCCTCCTCCTCCTTTATATACTGAGGCAGGGGCACCCCATGGACACACAAGTTGATCTACGGATCGTTCCTTAGCCGTGTGCGGTGCCCCTTCCACCATATTCCACCTCGGTCATATCGTCGCGAGTTTAGGCAAAGCCTGCGCCGGTAGGACATCATCATCGCCACCACGCCGTCGTCTTGTGATTTAAACTCATCCCCAAGCTTTGCTGGATCGGAGCCGGGGATCGTCATCGAGCTGAACGTGTGCTGAACTCGGAGGTGCCGTACGTTTGGTACTTGGATCGGTCGGATCGTGAAGACGTACGACTACATCAACCGCGTTGTCATAACGCTTCCGCTTACGGTCTACGAGGGTACGTGGACATACACTCTCCCCTCTCGTTGCTATATCATCACCATGATCTTGCGTGTGCGTAGGAATTTTTTTGAAATTACTACGTTCCCCAACAGATAAGAGGATACAGAAGCGTGAGTTTAACGTAGGAGATTATGTGTTATTGTTCAACTCTCGTTTAAGATTTTTTGCAGGAAAACTTCTCTCAAAATGGGAAGGTCCCTACGTTATCAAGGAGGTCTATCGTTCTGGTGCTATAAAAATAAACAACTTCGAAGGCACAAATCCGAGGGTGATAAATGGTCAAAGAATTAAACATTATATTTCAGGTAATCCTATCAATGTTGAAACCAATATTATTGAAACCATAACCCCCGAGGAATACATAAGAGACACCTTCCAGAATGTTCCAGACTCCGAAAAGGCATAGGTACGTGGTACGGTAAGTAAACCAACTCCAAAACAACTCTAATGACAATTTTTATTAGTTTTGGATTATTTAAAGATTTTAGGAAGAAAGAAGTAGTCCGAAAGGGGCATGAGGCTCCCACGAGAGAGGAGGGCGCCCCCCCTGTAGGGCGCGCCCCCGTCTCGTGGGCACCTCGTGTGCCTCCCGGACTCCGTTTTCTTGTATGTTACGTATTTTGGTCGGTAAAAATTCATTATATATACTCCCGAAGGTTTTGACCACCGTATCACGCAAATATCCTCTGTTTTCGTTTCGAGTTGTTTCTGTTTCAGATCTAGAGCACCATGGCTTCTCCCTCCTCCAACAACGAAGACAAGGATGCTTGGATATTGAAGATAGAGTTGAAAAGAGAGGAACCAGAAGAGATCAACAAGGATGAAGGGATCAAGAAGGCCATGGAGGTTCATGCTCCGGTGGTGAAAGAAGAAGACATCCCTCAACCTTTACATAACCTTTTCACTCCGACAGAGATTGAAGCTTTCAAGATGATTGAGTTAGCCCGCATACAGAACAAGTATCTCACACAGGAGAATATTTTGCTGAAGGATCATATTGCTGGGCTCAAGGGCATTATCCGCAAGTTGGAGGAGCTTTTACGCTCGATGTGGGATTATTCACCGTCATCATCACCACCTCCATCACCTCCAAGGAAATAATTACATGGGTATGGGCACTCCCCTTGGCAATTGCCAAGCTTGGGGAAGGTGCCCCGGTATCGTATCACCATCACTCCTATCTTTACCACTTTATTTAGCTCGATCCGTTTAGTAGTATCTTGATCTATTAGTAGTTGAAGTTTTTGATATCAAGTAGTTTTGAGTTTTTCATTGTGATCTCTTTATGTAATCAAGTCCGTGTGCTATCTATAATAAAGATTAGTGTTGAGTCAAGGGCTTTGCTATGATTGCTATGATCTTGGGAAAGTAGAAAGAACAAAAGAGTTCATATTGATCTTATGGATAGTGATAACTTCATACATAGAAAGTATGAGGCATAAAAATTGTTGAGAGTTGATGAACGTTGCCTTGGTCATTGTTGCAATTAGTAGGAAGTGATAAGGAAAGAGGGATTTACATATAAATATATTATCTTGGACATCTTTTATGGTTGTGAAGCACTCATTAAGTATGACATGCTAAAAGAGTTGACGTTGGACAAGGAAGACAACGTAATGGTTTATGTTTTCCGACATCTCAGTTAAAGTATACTAGTCGACAACCCGTGCATTCGCACGGGCGCAATTATAATCAATACAATGGCAGCATTCAAGAAATTAATGGCGACCACAAATTTAAATCTGCAGATGAAGTACTATTTTATCCCAATGAAAGAAAATCTTAAGCCACTAACATGTTGGTCGAAAGTACATCCACATATTATTAATTGGCTAATGGATCTTGAGAAGAAAAAAGTCAATTTTTATTTTTTACCCAAAAAATATATAGAGTAATAAGTGAGAATCTTTGCAAGATACGTCAAAAACTTCAAATGTCGGCTGGAAAGGACATGCGTGGAACATCTATAAGAACTAAGATACATCAATGTCAAAACAAAATCAAAGATCTTGAATCAGTAACTTTATAAAATAGAAGCATAAATTACATAGAAGTAGGTCGAAATGATACTTCTACAAAAAAGGGCTAGCTACAGTATTCAAGCAAGCTTCATAGCTCAAAAACCATGTCGCACGGATATCCTCCCTGGTTTTATGTATAAGCAGCCCCAAGACGCAAGATTAGTACAAATGACTAATAGAAGAAAGGTCGTTAAAAAGCATATCTGCATACCATTAAGATTAGCTTACATTATTACCACAATAGGATTTACCCAAAATTGATACATTCAAGAGCAATAGAAACTAAAAGAGAATGTTTAGGTCATCATTGAACGCAAGTTAAACAAAATAGAGGATAGTGGCCTTGGCATACCTTTTACTGCTCTAGTTCTTTTAACGTTGTTCAAACACAAAATAGTTTAATCTTAATACCTATCACCTAACAATCAGTTATAATCTAAGGCTGGAAGCAAGTTTTATATGTGCCAGAATAACTCCAAATTACGACACACAAAAAACAAAATAAAATTTCCAGCTAATTTCTTGAAATTTATGCACAAAAACCATGAATTAGTGACTGAAATTTTGCTGAAAGATACCCTACTAAATTCATGAAGGAACAAATGCACGCACACTGGAATATAATTAGTAAAAAATCTCAACTATGTTGTCGATTATCTATTTTAGCTGCACAGTGGTATAAATATTATCTCAGGTGTTTAGAAATTGTTCCAAAAATGTCCAAATCTTATAGTGTCTAGGTAGCAAAATCATACTCTCTGGATTTGTGTAAATCAAAAAGAAAAATAACTTAGATATTCTTTAATAATGCATATTAAATATGTGACAGATGAATACATGCAGGATATAATAGAGACAAAAAATATTTTTTGTACCATCACTCTAGAGACAAAAAATCTGCAATTTTTTAGTAGGCCATTAGTACACTGATGAATACACGTGTAAATTTAATACAAAAATACATGCCAACACTACAATCAACTCCAACTATAAATCGTATAATTATTAAGTATAAAGAAAGGTATTTGAAATAGTCAAAATTAAGCTTTCACGATATATGTCTTATTGAAACATCACATTCAGTGTATTAAACTGGCCAAGTTCTATCTCCTCGCTGGCGGGTGCTCTTGGCCGGAGGATGTAGCACGTAAAGGATGTAACACGTTGATGGATCCCTTCGTAAGCTAGCTAGCTAGCTTATTGACGTGTTCTGTCTCTACAGGCAGGGATACGACGGAAAGTACATACATAGATCTATGTGATAACATGCGGCTCGTAGTTTGTACGTGCATGCATGTACCGGCCACCTCAAAATCAGGGCCGGTCCTGAGGTTTTGGGGGCCCGGGGCGAACGTACAACTCAGGGCCCTTAATATACACATCATAGTAATAGCAAATGATATACGTATGTATATATAGCATTATCAATAACATTTAAATGCATCCAAAATCGATACATGTATCAAATAATTTATACGTCAAAATTACCTTAAAATTTTCTTATAACACTGCTCGATGCAAAGTCACTTATGCTGGGGTAGATGTCAATCTCATCCAATAATTTCTTCTCGATGCATAAGTAGCCAAACCATTTAACCTCTCTTGAGTCATTATTGATCTCAAATAGTTCTTCAATAATTCCAACTTTGAAAAGATTCTTTTAGCCAACACGACCGTCACAGGCACATTAAATAAGATGTGATTGGCAATGAAGATATTAGGATAACAATCCACTTTTCTGAGATGCCTGAAAATCTGCATAGCAGACATTACACCATTTGGCAAAGTAAATCTCATAATCTTCAATTCGGAAATAAGATCATATACCTCAACATCAGATGAACCATCAAGAGAGAAAGTTTCTGTAGGTTTTGTGTAACACTCTTCAAGTTCATTATCACTTAATGACTTCAGGGTGCCCAAGCTCAGTAAAAATCCAAATATATCTTTAAACACCATGAGTTCTTTAATTCTATCCTTCGCCATATCAACCAAAACATTAGAATATTTAACTCGGAAAGCCTTCTCAACTTCTAGAATTTCTTGAAAATTTTTTGATGCATCAATTTATCCACTTCCTTTTTCCTTTTCCTTTTGTGGCTACCCGATGGATATGTCCTATTTGCTAGACGACATGATAACAACACACTGCTGAAAACAAAACAGTTTGTTGCATCAATCGTTGAACGGTGCCAGCTATGCAACCAAGGAAATTATTGTATAAATCTTATATGAATATACCTCAATTCCTGATCCTGATGGTCGAACTTCTGCGTCTTGTCTGCCTATACAGCGCGGCAGTAGCGCAGGCGAGTCTGCAGAGGATTGAGAGAAGATCAATTGAGCAAAGGTCAAAGTGTTGTTGACGATGGGGGCCCAGAATTAAAATAGGCGGCGGACATAATCGGATTAGTAAGGCAATTACCAGCGGACGACGGCGAGGCTGGAATACATGTATGGCGTAGGGCGTCGGCGGCATAGGGCGGCGTCTGCGTGATGGAACAGAATAGGAAGTGAACCCTCAGAGTCGGATTGAGCGCTGATCGCTCCTTTTCTTTTCCTTTTTACGTGATCGCTCTCCTTTTTTTATGCGAAGGAAATCAGAATTGCTCGCTGCCTGGTGCTTTTCCGAGAAAACGAATCGCTCACTGGGATCAGGCGATCGGCCTGCTGCTCCTTGCGCGCATCTGCCTGCAGTATGGGCTATAGGCCTAGCCTACGTACATACCTGGGCGGGGGCCCCTGAAATTTGGGGGCCCGGGGCGGCCGCCCCTGCCCCCCCTCAGGGCCGGCCCTGCTCAAAATTCATCCACATGCAGTGGCAGAGCTTCAACGCGATTTGAGAGGGGGCTAAATGAGTCTTAGATAGAGTTGAGGGGCCTAGTCTAGTGTATTCTGCTAAAGGTTACCCCAAGTATTATTAAATATTACTACATGTTTATACAAAGAAATAAATTTGGTGGTGGGGGGGGGGGGGGAGGGGGGGCATTGCCCTCTTTGGCCCTCACTAAGCTCCGCCACTGTCCACATGCCAACTTCAAGTACTTGCGCATCTCTTCTGACATGTTTGTCAGTCCAACTAATCATCATAGAAAAAATTCTATGAAACAAAGGCATGATTGATCAATCAATGTGCTTGTTAGTTTAGCTTCCAGATGGGCATGAAACTGTTTTCTATATAAGATGACGGAGACATCAGATAGAGCAGGAACAGTAGCATTACCTCATAGCATTAGGCTGGTTCGTGAGTCGCAACAGCAGCAGGCCACGGCCAGCATGGAGGCGCCCTCGCCACCGGGCGACCATACGTAGCACACTTGAAGCTGCGCCCGCACCACCCCATGAATGCACGGCTGGAACATGCAGGATACAGCAGGGCCACATGCATTAACGTCCGCCTCAGCGTCGCCGACCACCGGCCGCAGCTAGCGTTTCTGTTTCTTCGCATACTTTTCCCTGTTGATTTGAGCTTAGGAGGTTTGAAAGAGACGTGAGAGAGACAAAGGATACGTGAACCCCTCTAGATGTTTTCCCTCTCCATCTACAACGTGTAGTACCGCGTTAGAATACCCTAGCACTGCGCATTGCCATGTCTTGCTTTGTGATGTATTTGATTGCTCTGTTATTTATTGTGTCCCCCCTTTGTTACTTCTTTTCCGGTAGACCCCGAGACCACTGTTGATCCTGTGATCGACTACTTCACCTTCGAGGATCCATATCTATTAGTAGAGCTTCCAGGCAAGCAAACCCCTCTCGATCATTCCGATATCGCCCATTCTCTTCTTTCTTATGCTTGCATTAGAACTGCTACTACTTTCTATATGATCCTACTCTGATGCATAGCCTGATTTTGTACCTTGCTCTTGTACCTTACATGCTTATCTTAAACTGCTTAGTATAGGTTGGTTGGTGATCCATCAGTGACCCCTCACCTTGTCCTTGTTTCCGCACTTGATTATCAGATGACTCGATCAACGTGATCGATGCCCAGGGCCCAACACGGCACATCACCCCCCTTCGTTGCACGACTCTGCAGAGCTACTATCGAGTGCCGAGGTGATACCTCGTAACACACTCCTGATGATAACCCTGCAGTGTAGTTAATCAGTAGTGATCATCGAGGGTGATTCCTCCTTCACCATTCCGGATACGACTCTATCGTGCAACTCCTCAAGTGTGAACATCAAGGGTGATTCCTCCTAAGTTTACATCAAGTGGATTCCATCGAGGGTGATTCCTCGGATTCCCTTTTGGTGTTATAAACACATAGTTACTTTGACTTGACCACATGACCATGATGACATCGGGTCGACCCTGATGGGTACCCGTAATTGATGTGAAGTCGGGTTGACCTGGAGGGTACTCGCGAGATAATTAAAAGGCGCAGTCACGCAGGCAGACCGCCTCGGGAGTGGGCTGGGCCTGGCCCTTGCCGTATTTCCTTGAGACGGGGCGACAGGAGCACCGATTGTCACCACGCATTCCTAAGTCACTAACGAGTTTGGGTATTTGATCTAAGTTGGTTTTAACCTATACGCACTAACCTTCAGGCGGGACAAGATATGGGCAACCGGCGTCGTAGTATCAGCCGAAGCTCTTCAGACGTCAGCGAGTGAGTGGCGCGCGCCCGGGTCCGCGTAAAGCAACCTTCTTTGTAACGGAGGTTGTCAGGACTGGTCCCGACCGCCCTTGCAATGTGCAGGATTGCAGAGGGCCATTGGTCCATGACCCCTTCGCATTTATGATGTAGACCGGCGTGCTGGCCTCTCTGATGAGTCTAGGTGGGGCTACAACGTGTTGATCTTCTGAGGCCGGGCATGATTGAGGAAAGTGTGTCCGGCCATAGATGATTAAGCGCGTCAGGTAATGTGGTGCACCCCTGTGGGGAAGTTAATCTATTCAAATAGCCGTGTCCTCGGTAAAAGGATGACTTGGAGTTGTATCCCGATCTATACAACTAGAATTGGATACTGAGAGGATGATGGGATATGTTGGCTCCGAGATTGCTGTCTCGGAGGGGGTGGAAGAAGGATCTATGGGCATTAATGTTACAACATGCTTGCTAAATACAATATGCTTTCCTCACTCTTCTAATGCTGCAAGATGCTTGAAAACGCTAGTCTTCGATAGGCTAGACCTTCCCCTTTATTCTGGCATTCTGCAGTATAGTCCATAGATACAACCCTTTCATTTGATACCAATGCATACTTAGAATAGATCTGATGTCAGTCTTGCGAGTACTTTGGATGAGTACTCACGGTTGCTTTGCTACCTCTTTTCCCCCTATACCCGGTTGATGCGATCAGATGACAGATTCCAGGAGCCAGATGCTACCACCGACGACTACTTCTACTACCCCGAGGTGCCTACTACTAAGTGGAGGCCACCGACGCCCAGGAGTAGTTAGGAGGCTCCCAGGTAGGAGGTGTTGCCTTTTTGATTGTTGTTGCTTCTGTGCTAACCTTCTTAAGGCGAACTTGTTTAACTTATGTCTGTACTCAGATACTGTTGCTTCCGCTGACTTGTTTGTATTCGACCTTCTTTATTCGAGCCCTTGAGACCCCTGACTTGTAATATAAATCTTGTATTATTCCAATTTGTGTGTAGAATTGTGTTGTGATACCTTCCCGTGAGTCCCTGATCTTGATCGTACACATTTGCGTCTATGTTTAGTGTACAATTGAATCGGGGTGTCACAATAAACAATGGAATTTAGTTAACCTACATTTCAGTATTATCTATAGAAAGCTCACCAGAGAAAGATTAGCATCCCAAATAAACTTGCCACCACCCATCTTATTTCTACATGATACACACTATTGGTTTGTGATGTTGACTTTCTACTACAAATTGAGCCTTTTTTTAATATTCAGTAGTATCTCGAGCTCAATTTATAATAGTTTTTTTTTAATATTCAATAGTATCTCAAGCTCAATGGATAATAGTTAACAATCAGTATTAGAACTACATTACAACCAAATCAATTTCCCCATAATTTATTGTATCCATCTCAATGCAGAGATGATCGGTACCGAATCTGGCTTCTAAAGGACCCGACGACCAAAAATCTTCGTCATATGAGCAAACACCCCACGGCCACATTAGGCCATGGAAAACTCATCATATAATACATAATAAGGAGATGATTCTCACTAACCTATTTACTCTCAATTACAAAACAGTAAAACATAGCTAGCTACGGCCTCCCACAGCGAATTCGCGTCCTCAACCGTCCGATATAACTACTAATGGTCCAGATTTATGACATGTGCTACGTTGCAGCTCGGTGGACCGGGCCGCTGCTCCACCGAACGAGTACAGAACATCGTGGTTGATTCGGGTTCCAAACTCCAGACCCGTTAGGCTTTCCATGCCGCCCCTCAGGAAGGATCCCTCTCTCTTGTCTCACGCCGCCTCGCTCGCAAACCCCAGCAGCCGCAACCACGGGGTGATGTCTCATCCGGTTTTGACTGGAAAAACGGAGGGCATCGGAGGAGCAGACTGGTGGAGGCAGGCAAGCGGTGATGACTATCAGGGAAAGAAGGTGTTGCGAATCGTCATGATCAAGGCCATGTCGATGGCCAACGGCGATCATGATCAAGGCCACTTTGATGGCCGACGGCGACTGCCCCTTGCGTTGTCCGTCTCTCCTTGTGGCGCGGTCATGTACTCCATCTCTAAAGCGACAGGTGCCATCGAGCGATTTGTGTACGACGTGTCGCCGGAGCCTTTCATCATGTCCACTTTGTACACGAGGACCATTGGATCGACCGTCATTCAAGAATCGTCCCGTGAATTGTCGTCCACAAAGGAGTTCCGTCGAGTAAGTATTCTCGGCGCCACAGCCACACCATCTCTCCTTCTGAGCGGGATTTTCTCCAGGTGATGGCCATAATGCTTGTCCAGCAGCAAGCCATGGCCGAATTGCTCATCTTTGTAATGGGTTTCCTCCCAATTGTGCTGCTTCATTAATTTTGTTGAGTCCAAGAACTAGCCTGGTTCAATTCGTGATCTAATCAGTCCCAATCTCTGAACTCTTGCTGCAAGATATCATACTAATCTATATAAAATACTACCCAGTTAGCTGAGCCGTAGATTCTTTGAGTTATACTTATTTGATTGCTAATATTTTCAGTGTCCGCTGCAGTTTAGAAGCGTAATCTGAATTTGGGTGTTGGTGATCAAGGTATGGACAAAAGCAATGCCATCAACGAAAATTAGTAAGTTTTGTTCCCAATTCACCAAGTAAGAGTTCAGGTTCCCAATTACCAAGCATTTTCTTCACTTCAGATCTTATAGCATGACCACTAATGCTTATACTCGAATGTATCTTCCATGTCCACACTAGATGGCAAGCTTCAGTATCCAAATATATATTTTTTCTAGAATATCCAGAATTCATAACTGTAACCAATTTATAATCTTGACCGTCGATTGAACAGCTGGTGTTCTATCTTAGTGTATGGAGTATTTATATGATGTTAAACTAACGATTGGACAAGGTGATGCATTGATTTTTCTTATTACCATGATGGGAAAGTTGTTGATGATCTGCGTGCTGAGTGATGACTCCCCTAAAACTAGAACAATTGCATCCCCTCTTCTTCAGTTGAGTTACATTGTACTTTCCCTTTCCACCAGCCCCTTCTCACCCAACTTTCATCACCACTACATATCAGTCCTAAAATTGTTGAAGGCGCCAAGGCAGTGAAACCTCCACACTTGTGATGTTTTTCTCCTTATCATAAACCTGATTACAATATTTTTCTAGCTATGATTAAGTAAACATACACATAGTTGTATCGATTTTACATACTATGCTTTCGGTATCATGCAGATGCTTTATTGTCTGGAGCGTCATATTTTTTGTATGCTCCATGATAAAATCTACACAAGGCTTATATCACAAGTTGTCCCATAGTTCTATTCAATTTGTTTTAATTTCTACCATTTTTCATTAAAATGGACGAGCGCAGCAATGCGTGCGCATAAGAAAAGATCCACGTCAACATGCAAATGGGGAAAAGCTTTCTACTATATTATGCTATTTATATTCAATATTTTTTTGCAATTGTATATAATATTAAAATACAACAAATTCATATCAATAACTAGGTAGTCTCCACTAATCTATTGTTTCTTACCATGTGGAGTTGCCACCTTAAATATGTAACCATGCATGAAAAAAATGCACGATCAAATGAAATACAATACATCATTTACATTTTCATCTTCAGCTATCATATTATTAAGCTGACCATCTGTGTTTCATAAAACTAAGCCTCACTAAAATTAAGAGAAAGTATACTTTTCGTCCCTCAACTCTTGACGCAGTCTAGATTTGGTCCATCAACTTCGAAACCGGACAACTTGCACCCTCAACTACCCGAACCGGACAAGATTCGTCCATGGTCATAGTTTTGACTGCTTTTGGTGTTGTCTCACTCTCACCCCGGTTTTGACCGTGACGACTCAAATTCGCGTATTTTGTTCCAAGTTTGGGTAATGTTTTTAAATTCATGTGTTTTTATATCCCTGTACTTTTTCCAAGTTCACGTACTTTTTTCAAATTCACATACTTTTTTAAAGTTCACATAGTTTTTTCAAATTCATGCACTTTTTAAAATTCACGTACATTTTGTTTGGAAAGATTCCATCAACATGAATTTTTTTACGCGAAGTTGAAAAAAGTAAGCAGATTTGGAAAAAATGTACGCAAAAAATGAAAAGAATTGCAGATTTAGAAAAAAATTATGTGAACTCGAAATAAACACGTGAATTTCAAGGACACATATTTAAAAAAATACGTGAACTTGAAAAAAGTACATGGATTTGAAACAAGTACTTGAATTTCAAAAAAATGTTCATGGATTGGAAAACGTAGACGAGTTTGAAAAAAAAATACACGAACATGTAAAACGTTTGCGGATTTGAAACAAGTACACAAATTTCAAAAACAACCCATGGATTTTTTTAAAGTACTCGGATTTGTTAAAACTACATGAACTTGAAAAAATTACGCAAATTTCAAAAAACTTCATGGAATCAAAAAAAAATATGAATTTTAAAAGCTACGTGAACTTGAAAAAACTACGCAGATTTGAAAAGAGTATCTGAATTTGCAAAAAAGTTCACGGATTTGAAAAATTTATGCGAATTTGAGTCCACACTGGTGAAAACCGGGGCGAGTCAGCACCAAACCCAGCTAAAACCGAGAACAGGGATGAACCTTGTCCGGTTTCAGAAATTAGGGGTGTAAGTTGTCCGCTTTCGAAGTTGAGGGACTAAATCTAGACCTCGCCAGGAGTTGCGGGACGAAAAATATACTTTTCTTAAAAATTAATTGCAACAAATTCTTAAAGCGACGAGTATGGCATCATCTGGTTACGGGTGTGCTTAAGATCAAGTACGGAGTCTTCTGGATAGTAGACACGGGACACGACAGAATTCGGTGGAGCGTGGAGCGAAGAAAATTCAAAGTTTTTTTTTTGCGGGGGTAAAGGTAGTTTCATTATATATGAATAGAGTTACAGTCGAGGGGCCAAATGTAACCAAGCCACACAGCCGTAGCTCGTTCGGACCGGCTGTATTTCGCCAGACGATCGGCAACTCTATTTTGAAGTCTACTAATCTTTTGTGAAGAAAACTCCCTCCTACCAAGCAAATCTTTGATTTCCAGAACTATATGACCATACCGCGATTGAACCAACACACCATTTGTCAGACTAGACAGGGCTTCCGAGGAGTCCGTTTGCACGATCACTGGAAGATCGGAATGCTGAATGGCCAGAGCCATACCCTGCATGATCGCATGTAGCTCAGCTTCGAGTGGATCGTTGCAATGAAAAATAAAACGATACGCGGCCATCAAAATCTCCCCTTTTTTGTTCCTGAGCACCATCCCCGCAGCAGCAGAGCCATCCTCCTGGCGAAACGAGCCATCAGCTGAGAGCGCCACGGAGCCCTGCGCTGGGGCTGGCCAAGGAACTGCAAGACGCTCCACTAGGAGCGTCGGCCTGTCCATATCCACAGTGGACATCTTACCCTTCAGGATATCTTAAGTGGAAAATCGACCAGCCAGCTTGATCGATTTATAGTAGCTATCCAGGTACTCAACGGTAGAAGGCACCGGGGGGGGGGGGCTACCTTCCCATGAGTCATATCATTCCGCAACTTCCATATTCTCCAAAACAGCAGGATGATCAAGTCGCGGACATCTTCAGAGCACCTAGACAGCAAGGAAACCAGCCATTCTTTTCCATCATAGATGATAGCCTCATCCCCAGGCAGCGGCCATCTTTGTCTCATGTTTATCCATAGGATTCTTGCATGGGTACAGGCCACTAAGGCATGGAAAGAGTCCTCCACTTCAACACCACACAACGGGCAAGTAGATGTCGTGACCAGGTATCTATAGGATTTACATTGCTGAGTAGCTAGCGTACCTGTTGCACACCTCCAAGCCGTGATCTTCATCTTCTGGGGGACCTTGGACTTCCATATGTAATTCCAGCTCGATCTGTTCCCCTCGGGATTAGTGCTAGAAGCACCGTTTGCGAAGGTATCATTGTGTTCATAAGTGGCCAGCCTGTACGCACTTCTTACCGTGAATTGGCCACTCTTCTCCGGGTGCCAAGATAGAAAATCATCACGTTGGCGCGGTGAGGGTCTGATCTTCAGAATGTGCTCCACATCCATCACCCAAAAAAACTCCCTCAGCCGATCCAATCTCCATGCCCCATTGTCATCAAGGAATTCAGAGACCCAGTTGAGGCGACAATTACGTTTAGGAGTAATTGGTCGGAATGAATGAGAAGAGAAAATTCAAAGTTACTCGTGGGCTGCCTAACTGTAATTGTAGAGAAGAGAAACCTAAGCTATGAAATTTGAAAAACAATAAGAACAACTCTAACGGGGTGGCCCATTTCGTCCGCTTGCGTTTGTTTGGGTCAGCGCGGACACAAAAATCGGCCCAACGCACCGACCCAAACAGACGTGCGTCCGCTTTTCGTCCGGTGGCGACCCATTCCCGGTCCATTTTTAGCCGGATTTGCGTCAGCGCGAACACGAGACGGACACACGCGCGCTCGCCTTCTCCTCCCCCGGCCTGCTGGTCGCTGCCCATTTTCCGGTGACTCTGCCAGCTGTCGGTGCTCGCAACATCCTCTGAGCAACGCCGCCACCTCCGGCGTCGCCACCGCCATCTTGCCGCCGGGAACCGACTGCTTCCCACCCGACACCCCCGCTCCCCCGACATAGCTGTTGGGTAACGTAGTAATTTCAAAAAAATTCCTACGCACACGCAAGATCATGGTGATGGCATAGCAACGAGAGGGGAGAGTGTTCGTCCACGTACCCTCGTAGACCGTAAGCGAAGCGTTAGCACAACGCGTTGATGTAGTCGTCGTCTTCACGATCCGACCGATCCAAGCACCGAACGTCACGGAGCCTCCGAGTTCAAAGACACGTTCACTCGATGACGATCTCCGGTCTCCGATCCAGCCGAGCTCCGAGATGAGTTCCGTCGAGACGACGGCGTGGTGACGATGATGATGTTCTACCGGCGCAGGGCTTTGCCTAAACTCCGCGACGATATGACCGAGGTGGAATATGGTGGAAGGGGGCACCGCACACGGCTAAGGAACGATCCGTAGATCAACTTGTGTGTCTATGGGGTGCCCCCCGCCCCCGTATATAAAGGAGGAGAGGAGGAGGGGGCCGACCTAAGGGGAGGCGCGCCCTAGGAGGGGGAAACCTACTCCAAGTAGGTTTCCCCCTTCCTTTCCTAATCCAAGAAGGAGGGGGAAGGAAGGAGTGGAGAGGGGGAAGGCAAGGGGGGCACCGCCCACCCCTTCCTTGTCCTATTCGAACTCAAGGGGAGGGGGCGCGCCACTTGCCCTGGCCGGCCCCTCTCTTTCTCCAATAGGGCCCATCAAGGCCCATTACTTCCCGGGGTCCGTAACCTCCCAGTACTCAGTTTTTTCCAAAACTTCCGAACACTTCCGTGTCGAATATAGTCGTCAATATATCAATCTTTATGTCTCGACCATTTCGAGACTCCTCGTCATGTCCGTGATCACATCCGGACTCGAACAAACTTTGGTACATCAAAACTTATAAACTCATAATAAAACTGTCATCAAACGTTAAGCGTGCGGACCCTACGGGTTCGAGAACTATGTAGACATGACCTAGAACCATTCTCGGTCAATAACCAATAGCGGGACCTGGATGTCCATATTGGTTCCTACATATTCTACGAAGATCTTTATCGGTCAAACCGCATAACAACATACTTTGTTCCCTTTGTCATCGGTATGTTACTTGGCCGAGATTTGATCGTCGGTATCCAATACCTAGTTCAATCTCGTTACCGGCAAGTCTCTTTACTCGTTCCGTAATACATCATCTCATAACTAACTTATTAGTTACATGCTTGCAAGGCTTATGTGATGATATTACCGAGAGGGCCCAGAGATACCTCTCCGACAATCGGAGTGACAAAACCTAATTTTGAATTCTGCCAACCCAACATGTACCTTCGGAAACACCTGTAGAGCACCTTTATAATCACCCAGTTACGTTGTGACTTTGGTAGCACACAAAGTGTTCTTCCGGTAAACGGGAGTTGCACAATCTCATAGTTGCAGGAACTTTGTATAAGTCATGAAGAAAGCAATAGCAGTATACTAAACGATCAAGTGCTAGGCTAACGGAATGGGTCATGTCAATCACATCATTCTCCTAATGATGTGATCCCACTAATCAAATGACAACACATGTCTATGGTTAGGAAACATAACCATCTTTGATTAATGAGCTAGTCAAGTAGAGGCATACTAGTGACTATAGTTTTGTCTATGTATTCACACATGTATTATGTTTCCGGTTAATACAATTCTAGCATGAATAATAAACATTTATCATGATATGAGGAAATAAATAATAACTTTATTATTGCCTCTAGGGCATATTTCCTTCAGTCTCCCACTTGCACTAGAGTCAATAATCTAGATTACATTGTAATGATTCTAACACCCATGGAGTCTTGGTGCTGATCATGTTTTGCTCGTGAGAGAGGCTTAGTCAACGGGTCTGCAACATTCAGATCCGTATGTATCTTGCAAATCTCTATGTCTCCCACTTGGACTTGGTCCTGAATGGAATTGAAGCGTCTCTTGATGTGCTTGGTCCTCTTGTGAAATCTGGATTCCTTTGCCAAGGCAATTGCACCAGTATTATCGCAGAAGATCTTCATTGGTCCCGATGCACTAGGTATGACACCTAGATCGAAAATGAACTCCTTCATCCAGACTCCTTCATTCGCTGCTTCCGAAGCAGCTATGTACTCCGCTTCACATGTAGATCCCGCCACGACGCTTTGTTTAGAACTGCACCAACTTACAGCTCCACCGTTTAATAAAAACACGTATCCGGTTTGCGATTTAGAATCGTTCGGATCAGTGTCAAAGCTTGCATCGACGTAACCATTTACAACTAGCTCTTTGTCACCTCCATATACGAGAAACATATCCTTAGTCCTTTTCAGGTATTTCAGGATGTTCTTGACCGCTGTCCAGTGATCCACTCCTGGATTACTTTGGTACCTTCCTGCTAAGCTTATTGCTAAGTATCGTCGGTCGGTACACAACATTGCATACATGATAGAGCCTATGGCTGAAGCATAGGAACATTTTTCATTTTCTCTATCTTCTCGTGGTCGGGCATTGAGTTTGACTCAACTTCACACCTTGTAGCACAGCAAGAATCCTTTCTTTGCTCGATCTATTTTGAACTTTTTCAAAATTTTGTCAAGGTATGTGCTTTGTGAAAGTCCTATTAAGCGTCTTGATCTATCTCTATAGATCTTGATGCCCAATATGTAAGCAGCTTCACCGAGGTCTTTCATTGAAAAACTTTTATTCAAGTATCCCTTTATGCTATCCAGAAATTCTATATCATTTCCAATTAATAATATGTCATCTACATATAAAACTAGAAATGCTACAGAGCTCCCACTCACTTTCTTGTAAATACATGCTTCTCCAAAAGTCTATATAAAACCATATGCTTTGATCACACTATCAAAGCGTTTATTCCAACTCCGAGATGCTTGCACCAGTCCATAAATGGAGCGCTGGAGCTTGCATACTTTGTTAGCACCTTTTGGATCAACAAAACCTTCCGGCTGCATCATATACAACTCTTCTTCTAGAAATCCATTCAAGAATGCAGTCTTGACATCCATTTGCCAAATTTCATAATCATGAAATGCAGCAATAGCTAACATGATTCGGACAGACTTAAGCATCGCTACGAGTGAGAAAGTCTCATCGTAGTCAACCCCTTGAACTTGTCGAAAACCTTTCGCAACAAGTCGAGCTTTATAAACAGTTACATTACCATCAACGTCAGTCTTCTTCTTAAAAATCCATTTATTCTCAATGGCTTGCCGATCATCGAACAAGTCAACCAAAGTCCATACTTTGTTTTCATACATGGATCCCATCTCAGATTTCATGGCCTCTAGCCATTTTGTGGAATCTGGGCTCATCATCGCTTCCTCATAGTTCGTAGGTTCATCATGGTCAAGTAACATGACTTCCAGAATAGGATTACCGTACCACTCAGTGCGGATCTTACTTTGGTAGACCTCGAGGTTCAAGAGAAACTTGATCCAAGTTTCATGATCAATATCATTAGCTTCCTCACTAATTGGTGTAGTCGTCACAGGAACCAGTTCTCGTGATGAACTACTTTCCAATAAGGGAGTAGATACAGTTATCTCATCAAGTTCTACTTTCCTCCCACTCACTTCTTTCGAGAGAAACTTCTTCTCTAGAAAGGATCCATTCTTAGCAACAAATGTCTTGCCTTCGAATCTGTGATAGAAGGTGTATCCAACAGTCTCTTTTGGATATCCTATGAAGACATATTTCTCCGATTTGGGCTCGAGCTTATCTGGTTGAAGTTTCTTCACATAAGCATCGCAGCCCCAAACTTTAAGAAACGACAACTTTGGTTTCTTGCCAAACCACAGTTCATAAGGCGTCGTCTCAACGGATTTTGATGGTGCCCTATTTAACGTGAATGCGGCCGTCTCTAAAGCATAACCCCAAAACGATAGCGGTAAATCGGTAAGAGACATCATAGATCGCACCATATCAAGTAAAGTATGATTATGACGTTCGGACACACCATTTCGTTGTGGTGTTCCAGGTGGTGTGAGTTGCGAAACTATTCCGCATTGTTTCAAATGTAAACCAAACTCGTAACTCAAATATTCTCCTCCACGATCAGATCGTAGAAACTTTATTTTCTTGTTACGATGATTTTCCACTTCACTCTGAAATTCTTTGAACTTTTCAAATGTTTCAGACTTGTGCTTCATTAAGTAGATATACCCATATCTGCTCAAATCATCTGTGAAGGTGAGAAAATAACGATATCCGCCACGAGCCTCAACATTCATCGGACCACATACATCTGTATGTATGATTTCCAACAAATCTGTTGCTCTCTCCATAGTTCCGGAGAACGGTGTTTTAGTCATCTTGCCCATGAGGCACGGTTCGCTAGTACCAAGTGATTCATAATCAAGTGATTCCAGAAGTCCATCAGTATGGAGTTTCTTCATGCGTTTTACACCGATATGACCTAAACGGCAGTGCCACAAATAAGTTGCACTATCATTATCAACTCTGCATCTTTTGGCTTCAACATTATGAATATGTGTTTCACTACTATCGAGATTCAATAAAAATAGATCACTCTTCAAGGGTGCGTGACCATAAAAGATATTACTCATACAAATAGAACAACCATTATTCTCTGATTTAAATGAATAACCGTCTCGCATGAAACAAGATCCAGATATAATGTTCATCCTCAACGCTGGCACCAAATAACAATTATTCAGGTCTAAAACTAATCCCGAAGGTAGATGTAGAGGTAGCGTGCCAACCGCGATCACATCGACTTTGGAACCGTTTCCCACGCGCATCGTCACCTCGTCCTTGGCCAGTGCTCGCTTATTCCGTAGTCCCTGTTTCGAGTTGCAAATATTAGCAACATAACCATTATAAAATACCCAGGTGCTACTACGAGCTCTAGTTAGGTACACATCAATAACATGTATATCACATATACCTTTGTTCACTTTGCCATCCTTCTTATCCGCCAAATACTTGGGGCAGTTCCGCTTCCAAAGGACTATGCGCTTGCGAGAGAAGCACTCGCCAGCTTAGGTCCAGACTTGGGTTTCTTCTCTTGAGCACCAACTTGCTTGCCGTTCTTTTGAAGTTCCCTTCTTCTTCCCTTTGCCCTTTTCTTGAAACTAGTGGTCTTGTTGACCATCAACACTTGATGTTCCTTCTTGATTTCTACCTCCGCTTTTAGCATTGCGAAGAGCTCGGGAATAGTCTTGTTCATCCCTTGCATATTATAGTTCATCACAAAGCTCTTGTAGCTTGGTGGCGATGATTGGAGAATTCATCAATGACACTATCATCGTGAAGATTAACTCCCGCTTGAATCAAGTGATTATTATACCCGCACATTCGAGTATGTGTTCACCGACGTAACTATTCTCCTCCATCTTGCAGCTATAGAACTTATTGGAGACTTCATATCTCTCAATCCGGGCATTTGCTTGAAATATTAACTTCAACTCTGGAACATCTCATATGCTCCATGACGCTCAAAACATCGTTGAAGACCCGTTTCTAAGCCGTAAAGCATGTCACATCGAACTATAGAGTAGTCATCGCTTTGCTCGCCAGACGTTCTAACGTCATCGGTTAGATCGGCAGCAGCTCGGTACCCAGCGGTGCTTCCAGGGCGTAACTTTTCTCAGGCAACAATGAGGATAATCCTCGATTTACAGCCCGATCCGTGTAATTGCTACCATCATCTTTCAACTTTGCTTTCTCAAGGAACGCATTAAAATTCAACGGAACAACAAAGACGAGCCATCTATCTACAAACAAACATAGACAAGCAAGATACTATCAGTACTAAGTTCATGATAAATTTAAGTTCAATTAATCATATTACTTAAGAACTCCCACTTAGACAGACATCTCTCTAGTCATCTAAGTGATCACGTGATCCAAATCAACTAAACCATAACCGATCATCACGTGAGATGGAGTAGTTTTCAATGGTGAACTTCACTATGTTGATCATATCTACTATATGATTCATGCTCGACCTTTCGTCTCCGTGTTCCGAGGCCATATCGCATATGCTAGGCTCGTCAAGTATGACTGAGTATTCGCGTGTGCAACTGTTTTGCACCCGTTGTATTTGAACGTAGAGCCTATCACACCCGATCATCACGTGGTGTCTCAGCACGAAGAACTTTCGCAACGGTGCATACTCAGGGAGAACACTTCTTGATTATTAAGTGAGAGATCATCTTAAAATGCTACCGTCAATCAAAGCAAGATAAGATGCATAAAGGATAAACATCACATGCAATCAATATAAGTGATATGATATGGCCATCGTCATCTTGTGCTTGTGATCTCCATCTCCGAAGCACCATCGTGATTACCATCGTCACCGGCGCGACACCTTGATCTCCATCGTAGCATCGTTGTCGTTTACGCCATCTATTGCTTCTACGACTATCGCTACCGCTTAGTGATAAAGTAAAGCAATTATAGGCGTTTGCATTTCATACAATAAGCGACAACCATATGGCTCGCCATTGCCGATAACTTCGGTTACAAAACATGATCATCTCATACAATAAAATATAGCATCACGTCTTGACCATATCACATCACAACATGCCCTGCAAAAACAAGTTAGATGTCCTCTACTTTGTTGTTGCAAATTTTACGTGGCTGCTACGGGCTTAGCAAGAACCGTTCTTACCTACGCATCAAAAACCACAACGATAGTTCATCAAGTTGGTGCTGTTTTAACCTTCGCAAGGACCGGGCGTAGCCACACTCGATTCAGCTAAAGTGAGAGAGCAGACACCCGCCACCACCTTTAAGCACGAGTGCTCGTAATGGTGAAACCAGTCTCGCGTAAGCGTCTGGCGTAATGTCGGTCCGGGCCGCTTCATCTCACAATACCGCCAACCAAAGTATGACATGCTTTGGTAAGCAAGATGACTTGTATCGCCCACAACTCACTTGTGTTCTACTCGTGCATATAACATCAACGCATAAAACCTAGGCTCGGATGCCATTGTTGGGTAACGAGTAATTTCAAAAATTTCCTACGCACACACAAGATCATGGTGATGGCATAGCAACGAGAGGGAAGAGTGTTCGTCCACGTACCCTCATAGACAGAAGGCGAAGCGTTAGCACAACGCGGTTGATGTAGTCGTCGTCTTCACGATCCAACCGATCCAAGCACCGAACGTCACGGAGCCTCCGAGTTCAGACACGTTCACTTTCGATGGCGATCTCCGCCTCCGATCTAGCCGAGCTCGGAGATGAGTTCCGGCAAGACGACGGCATGGTGACGATGATGATGTTCTACCGGCGCAGGGCTTCGCCTAAACTCCGCGACGATATGACCGAGGTGGAATATGGTGGAAGGGGGCACCGCACACGGCTAAGGAACGATCCGTAGATCAACTTGTGTGTCTATGGGGTGCCCCCCGCCCCCGTATATAAAGGAGGAGAGGAGGAGGGGGCCGGCCTAAGGGGAGGCGCGCCCTAGGAGGGGGAAACCAACTCCAAGTAGGTTTCCCCCCTCCCTTTCCTAATCCAAGAAGAAGGGGGAAGGAAGGAGTGGAGAGGGGGAAGGCAAGGGGGGCGCCGCCCCCCCTTCCTTGTCCTATTCGGACTCAAGGGAGGCGCGCCACTTTCCTGGCCGCCCTCTCTTTCTCCAATAGGGCCCATCAAGGCCCATTACTTCCCGGTGGGGGAGGGGTTCGGTAACCCTCCGGTACTCGGTTTTCTCCAAAACTTCCGAACACTTCCGGTGTCCGAATATAGTCGTCCAATATATCAATCTTTATGTCTCGACCATTTCGAGACTCCTCGTCATATCCGTGATCACATCCGGGACTCTGAACAAACTTCGGTACATCAAAACTTATAAACTCATAATAAAACTATCATCGAAACGTTAAGCGTGCGGACCCTACGGGTTCGAGAACTATGTAGACATGACCTAGAACCATTCTCGGTCAATAACCAATAGCAGGACCTGGATGTCCATATTGGTTCCTACATATTCTACGAAGATCTTTATCGGTCAAACCGCATAACAACATACTTTGTTCCCTTTGTCATCGGTATGTTACTTGCCCGAGATTTGATCGTCGGTATCCAATACCTAGTTCAATCTCGTTACCGGCCAGTCTCTTTACTTGTTCCGTAATACATCATCTCATAACTAACTCATTAGTTACATGCTTGCAAGGCTTATGTGATGAGTATTACCGAGAGGGCCCAGAGATACCTCTCCGACAATCGGAGTGACAAAACCTAATCTTGAATTCTGCCAACCCAACATGTACCTTCGGAAACACCTGTAGAGCACCTTTATAATCACCCAGTTATGTTGTGACGTTTGATAGCACACAAAGTTTTCTTCCGGTAAATGGGAGTTGCACAATCTCATAGTTGCAGGAACTTTGTATAAGTCATGAAGAAAGCAATAGCAGTATACTAAACGATCAAGTGCTAGGCTAACGAATGGGTCATGTCAATCACATCATTCTCCTAATGATGTGATCCCACTAATCAAATGACAACACATGTCTATGGTTAGGAAACATAACCATCTTTGATTAATAAGCTAGTTAAGTAGAGGCATACTAGTGACTATAGTTTTGTCTATGTATTCACACATGTATTATGTTTCCGGTTAATACAATTCTAGCATGAATAATAAACATTTATCATGATATGAGAAAATAAATAATAACTTTATTATTGCCTCTAGGGCATATTTCCTTCAATAGCCGCGACTGCGACCAAGCAGCCGCCTCGCTGTCCCCGGCCCGATCCTGACCGACACGCTCGTCGGACGCCGGCCCGCTCGTCGGACCCCCGCAGGGCAACTAGCTGGTCAGTGCGCGCCACGACTCCCTTCGTCGACGCCCACAAGCTGTTCGACAGTTTGCAAGGTACAAAATGGACTCCGCCGACATGTTCTTTTTTCACAATATCCTTTGCGACTCCGATGATTCGTCGTTCGATGACAAGGAGGAGATATTGACTGCCGTGTTGATCCATCACCACCTCAATAGCCAGCGGACATTGTTCTGTGGCTCCATTCTGGCCACCTTCCGGGGTTGAATCGCAACCGGGAGAGTGGGAATTTCCTTCTTTGGAAGGACTACTTTGATACAACAAATCCGTTGTTCAAACATCAAAAATTCCACCGCCATTTCTGTATGAATAGGCATCTTTTCAACCGTATTAGAGAGGGGGTGGTCGGCTGCGATGACTACTTCGAGTGCAAAGAGGATGTCGCTGGAAAGATTGATTTCTCCTCTTATCAGAAATACACTGCTGCCATTCGAATGCTTGCATACGGAGTGCCCGGTGATCTCATTGGTGAGTACTTCTGTATGAGCGAGTCTACATGCCTAGAGTCCCTGTATAAGTTTTGCAAGGCTGTTATTGATGTATTTGGCCCTGAGTACTTGAGAGAGCCGACTGCTCAAGATACAACCCGTTTGTTGACGATGAATGCCAGCAGGGGCTTCCTAGGGATGCTTGGCAACACAGATTGTATGCATTGGGAGTGGAAGAACCGCCCTTCTGCTTGGCAAGGGCAGTATAAGAGCAACTCTAGCAGACCCCGCATTCGTCCGGCCCGCAAAACATGTTTGCAATTCGCGGAAAAACGCCTATGCAGGCCGGCGTGCACGGCCGCGGATGCAGACCCCGCATAACGGACCCATAAACAAGCATATTCGCGGAATATGTTGTTTTACTGGTCGGCTTTGCGAGGTCTGATCTGGCGCAGCTCCTCCCGGTCCGGAAAACCTAAATTTGCACTGCACGAGCGCCGAGCCCGGTGGATGGCCGGACGAATCCATGCCCACAAATCGTCGGCGGCGCCGGGAAGACAAACTCATCCCTGCGTGCGGTGATGCGCCCTTGCCGGGGCTGCAGCAGATGCTCCCCGACCACTCCATCGCTGGGCGCAGCCACCGACGGCCGGTAAAGCCAAATCCGGCGGCCCCGCGATGAAGGTCCGCAGATTCGCAAATCCCGTGGCTAGCCGGCGCAGGGGGGGAGAGGGGAGGCCTCGTGCGTGTGGCGGCCTTTCGGCGAGCTCTTGTCGGCTACTTTCGCTGGAATCTTGGGCGGCGGGGTGGCGGCGGCGCGAGGGGGCTTATATGCAGGGCACCGCAGCGGTGAGCGGAAAACCCGCGAATACGCAGGTTGTGGCCGAGATTTTGCCGCGCCCCCCAAATTTTTTTGCGGGCCGGGGCGGGATGCGGGGTCTGATCGGGTAGGTTTTTCTACCCCGACCCGCATTTTGGCGGTTATTGCCGGGTCGGGGCGGGATGCGGGGTCTGCTAGAGTTGCTCTAAGGGCCATGTCAGGGCTTTCACTATCATACTTGAGGCCGTGGCGTCTCAAGATCTCTGAATCTGGTACTCTTTGTTTGGCATGGCCGGATCACACAATGATATCAACGTGCTTCAGCGCTCGCCGGTGTTTGCTAGGCTCGCCGAAGGCAACAGCCCACCGATGAACTTTACTATCAACGGGCACAATTACGACAAAGGATACTACCTGAGTGACGGTATCTATCCTTAGTGGACCACTGTTGTCAAAACAATCCCCAACCCTGTCGGAGAGAAGAGGAAAAGATTTGCCAAGAGCAAGAGAGTGCTAGGAAGAATGTCAAGCGTGGTGTTTTGCAATCTCGATGGGGCATCGTTCAGTATCCTGCTAATACTTGGAGCACGCAGAAATTGTGGGAGGTGATGACTGCTTGTGTGATCATGCATAATATGATCGTAAAAGATGAGCGTCCGGAACGTCTGTACGATCAAGGGTTTCAGTTTCAAGGTGAGAATGTTGTGCCTGAGCATGGATGAGCGGCAACGTTTGAACAGTTCACCCAATTCCATCATGACATGCGTGATTGGGAAACTCACGTGCAACTGCAAAATGATTTGGTTGAGCATATGTGCTATCATGTTGGCAACCAATAGATGTATTTTCTTTATTCGGCTTGCAAAACTATGCGAGACATTTTTACTTGTATTCGGCTTGTAAAACTATTCTATTTTATTCGGTTGGAACTATGTTAGACTATGTGTTTAAATGCAAAAGCAATGCAAAAATGAGCTATTTGTTGAAATTGGGCGGCCAACCGGCCATACCAGCAGATATGGGTCGGCGCGTTGGGCCCACTGCCGACCCAAACCTCAAACAAAACGGACGTTGGACAGACGGCCGACCTAAACGGACAAAAAAAGACAAAATTGCCGGTTTCGGTTCGTTGGAGTTGCTCTGAGAAACGTTTAAAAACTCAAGAAATCATAATCCGATTGTCTTCACGCTCACTGGCATGCCATCCCTCTTCATCAGTCCTTATCCACGGCTGTCTGCCAGCGCAGCATGGCATCAGAGCAGACGAGCACGAGACTCCCGTGGAAAATATACTTTCGAGCTCAATCAATATCCGCTGGAGCTTCCGTGCGGGAGTGTTCCTCCGTCCGTCAGTATACAGAGAGGTATCGCGCACTCTGACGCAGACTGCTCACTCCACTCCCCACCGGCGCATCCATCCATCATCGTCGTCCGCCGGAGATGCTCGGCCGACTGGCCGCGCGGCGGCCCCGCCCAGGCATCGCCCGTGCCGCCGCTGCCTACCGCTCCTCGGCGGCGGCAGCCTCCTCC
The DNA here is from genome assembly GCA_021437245.1 of Aegilops speltoides. Classification (NCBI taxonomy): domain Eukaryota; kingdom Viridiplantae; phylum Streptophyta; class Magnoliopsida; order Poales; family Poaceae; genus Aegilops; species Aegilops speltoides. The sequence goes on from CM038147.1 coordinate 58,267,151, forward strand.
TCGGTCCTGCCCGACGCGCTCGACCGGAGCTCCGACGCCTACGCCCGCAACGCCGCCGCCGTCGGCGGCCTCCTCTCCGACCTGCGCTCCCGCGTCTCCCAGGTGCGTGAGCGAGTGCCGCCTGCTGGCCTCTTTCCCTTCCTTGGCTCGACCCCTTCCCTCTCCTGATGAAACGGAAGGCGCTGCAGGTGCTGGGCGGCGGAGGCGCGGGGGCGGTGAAGCGGAACGAGGGGCGGGGGAAGCTGCTCCCCAGGGACCGCATCGACCGCCTGCTCGACCCGGGGGCCTCCTTCCTCGAGCTCTCTCAGGTCAGTAGTCATCAGTGAGACAGGCCCCTTTTCCTCCGGCGACCAGTAAATTCTAGTAGCATGTTGGTCTAGTTTGGCAATTGGACCAGGGAATGCATGAAACCTGGTGATACGAATGGCAGCAGGCAAATCATCCCTTAAACCAATTAGTGCCTTGTACGTTTCATAAGCCAAGCTGAAGTACGAAATACATGAGCCCTTGAAATTGGGATGATACATCATTGCCCATGTCTTATGACTTCCACCTCTTTAGGTTTGTTTGTGCTGAAGCAAATATGACAGCGGAAGCTTTACTAGGAGTAGTTGCCATTTTGATTTCCGGAAAATGGGACTGAATTTTCAGCCTGCAGCTCTAAAGTGTTAAGTTTCTTAGGAGTACCATTTTTATTTGAGGAAAATGGGACCGAGTTTTTCACCCTGCGGCTTTAAAAAGGACGTTCCCATTTCACTAATTTTTAGAGTAATCTTCTATTTTTATTTTCTCAAACACGCAGCTCTAATTTTTGCATGAATCCTGATTTTCTAAATACCTTCCTATTTTTTTTAAAGTGGTATGGATTTGACGTGTGCACTAGTATATCAGAAAAGACACTGGATGCAAGTCTCAGCCTCTCAGTAAGATATGCGATTCTGTGACATAATTGACCAGAACATCATTGTTTTCCAACCCATATCGGTATCCTGCAGCCAACTGCCGCTAACTATTCAGACATGCCATTATCTGTAGTAGGATGGCATAGAATAGAAACAATTTTTTTTCATAGTTTTCCATCTTGTTGTGGACTATGAGCTGTTGATGATACTTTTCGTGATAAAGCTTGCAGGATCTGATGTTTATGAGGAAGCATTACCATCAGGGGGCATAATCACTGGCATAGGACCTGTTCACGGACGATTATGCATGTTCGTGGCAAATGACCCAACTACAAAGGGGGGTACATACTATCCTATCACTGTCAAAAAGCATCTGCGGGCGCAGGAAATAGCTTCTGAATGTAAATTGCCCTGCATATATCTTGTTGACAGTGGAGGTGCTAATCTCCCCAAGCAGGCAGAAGTTTTCCCCGACCGTGATAATTTTGGTCGAATATTCTACAATCAAGCTAAGATGTCTGCAGATGGTATTCCTCAGATTGCAGTAGTTTTAGGTTCTTGTACTGCTGGCGGGGCTTATATTCCTGCAATGGCTGATGAAAGTATAATAGTTAAGGGAAATGGAACAATATTTCTAGCTGGTCCACCCCTTGTAAAGGTTAGTATTTTCTGTCGACAATCTTGACAAATATCTAAATTAAATGCCCAAGTCTAAATGGCCAATTCTGCAGGCTGCTACAGGGGAGGAGATATCTGCTGAGGACCTTGGTGGAGCATCAGTGCATTGTAAAATATCAGGAGTCTCTGATCATTTTGCACAAGGTATATTTTAACATAAATTGCTGTATAATAAGACTTGATTACTGCTCTTTTAGATATAACAACTGGAGGATCGTCTGCTTAATTTCTTAAAAGATGCATTTCCGGCAAGCTTTTTAGTGGAAAAGTTCTGCTTCTTTCTGTTATTATTTCTCTTTCCATGTTCTACATCCACGGTGGTACACGTCCAGCTTGGCGGTTCCGAAAAACGAAGTATTAACAAGTACCTTATTAGATGTCATCTCTGAGCATTCTATGGAGATTGGAGAGTACTGTTTGTTTCTTCCCTGATATATTTGATCATGCAAATAGTTTCCAGACCCTTGTTTGTTTCTGCCCTGATATATTTGATCATGCAAATAGTTTCCAGACCCTGATACTTTGCATTTGTTGTCACTCATTGGATGTTTCCATCTTAAACCATAGATGACCCTTTTATGTATCATTTTTTTTCTAGACATATTTGTTGGATGTTGTTGCAACATCTTAGACATCTTTTGCACTGTAAATTGCAACAGATGAACGTCATGGTCTTGCGCTGGGAAGGAACATTGTGAAGAACCTCCATTTGGCCGCTAAAGAGACAAGTACACACAATTCTGCTTGTGATTACCAAGAACCATTGTATGATGTACAGGAACTTCGCTCAATTGCACCAGCTGATACGAAGCAATCTTTTGATATTCGCTCAATAATAGCTCGTATAGTCGATGGAAGTGAATTTGATGAATTCAAAAAATTGTACGGAACAGTAAGGATTTCTCTTATGCTGATTATCCTTTGCATTCTGTATTGTGCGTTGTGCAACTCAAATCTGTTTCATTTTGCATTTATGCAGACACTAGTGACTGGTTTTGCAAGGATATGCGGGCAGCCAGTTGGAATTATTGGAAACAATGGCATTTTATTTACCGAGTCGGCACTAAAGGGTACCCACTTCATTGAGTTGTGTGCTCAACGCAATATTCCTTTGATATTCCTTCAAAATATTTCTGGATTCATGGTATGGCATCTTTTTGACTTTTCAGTTCATTCTTTCATTTCAATTCATGTTCAAAATATTGTCATTTCCCGCCTCCTATTCATCTACAAACCTTTGCATTTCCGTTATTTCAATGGAACCCGGTTCAAAAATAATTAAATAATTCATGGTCATAAATAAAGTCACCTAATTGAGATCGCGAACGTCCTTCACCTCACAAGTTGGCTTTTGACGGTGAAAAGACCCTTTATGACCCAACAGTTGTTATGAAAGCATGGTTCCAACAACAGCAAAAAGCATGGTTCCAGCATATCTGGCATGATGGAGTCTAGTGTTTGAAGGCCTAATGGACCGTGGGTGCTTGAGGGACCATCCATGTATTTTGAAGGGACATGTCAGCCACTTACAGTGGCGGCTACACACAGTTTATGATGTCAACTAACATCAGAACTGGTGGAAAACACTGATAATATTTTGTACTCATCACATAACTCATACAGTCGTCAAGAGTTTGGTTGGTTGACATAACAAGGTCGTAAGTCTAACACTGTCACTGCACAGAGACTGCCCATCTACAGCAGAGGGGCAGATTGGGGCACAAATGAGTGAATGGGCAGATTGTTGGAATAATCCGACATTGGTTGTACAAGGGAAATACCCCTAAGAACTCCAACCTCACAAGCTAGCTTCTGGGGATGAGAAAATCTTTTACAGTCCAACAATATGAACTGCATATATACTAAATAGTTGGTCAGGGATACTAAAGTTTGAACATAACAGTTGGTTTTATTTTGGAGTACGAGCCTTCTAACCTTTTGCAGTGACAATGTTTAATAGGTTGGGTCGAAATCTGAAGCAAGTGGAATTGCGAAAGCAGGAGCAAAAATGGTTATGGCAGTTTCCTGTTCAAAGGTCAGACATTTCTACTGTTTCCCATTCTTGGTCTTAGTAAACTAGCGGCCTAGTCTTGCTTTCTTCTGCATTTACACAGCATGCCACATGACATAGCATGAGTAGAGCAGAGTAGCACTTTTGTCTATTTGTTTTCTGTTCTTTTTTCTCTCTTTCGCCCTTTGATTTTTCGTATGTTCTTGTTGGGTTTCATATCTAGCCTACCCCAACTTGCTTGGGACAAAATGCTATTATGGAATCTATAGCTAGTCCTGTATTTTTATCTACATCTAAACTTCTATAAAATTATATGAATAGCATGACCCTATATATCTATATTTCTGCACAGGTTCCTAAAATTACCATAATTGTCGGTGGAAGTTTTGGTGCTGGGAATTATGGAATGTGTGGACGTGCATACAGCCCGAATTTTTTGTTCATGTGGCCAACTGCTAGGATATCTGTTATGGGTGGCATTCAGGTAAGACCTTTGGACCTGTCGTTGGCTACAAATTGTCTTACTATTTTACTAGTATCATTACCTGGTGAAGGACTATTTTACTAGTATCATTACTTATTAGGCAGCATTAGTAGTCCAAAATGTAAAGAATCTCGGGTGTTACTCAGCTGCAAACAAAAGTAGCCAGCATGCTACACTTTGTTGTAGAAACATTGTGCACGGTTGTTAGAAACTTTTTCGTGAGGCGCAACCAGGCAAAAACAAAGCAAAGCATGCTCTCAGTCTATCAGAAGACTATTTAGTTTTTTGTGTCTCCCAGGCATGTGCATTGGACATTAAGACGGAGACTGCGGTAGCATATATCGATCATGTTCTTGTACACGTGAACATATTTGCACTGGTTTCTTATGGATATTTGCACTGGTCTTAACATATCTTTCTCTTGAACCTTTTCAGGCAGCTGGTGTTCTCGCCCAAATAGAGAAGAACAACAGGAAAAGGCAAGGAGTGGAGGTATATTGCATCATTTATTGGATTCAGTAAAAATAAGACATACTGGTAGAAGATGAGACTTTCTTTGTTATGCAGTGGACCAAGGATGATGAAGAAGCCTTCAAAGCCAAAGTCGTCGAGGCCTATGACAAGGAAGGAAGCCCGTACTACTCGACTGCTAGGCTTTGGGACGACGGGATCATAGATCCCGCCGATACCAGACGGGTTCTAAGCCTTTGCCTCTCTGCCTCGGCCAAGCCGGCTCCAGAAGACACGAAATATGGCGTGTTTCGGATGTAATCATGTAAGTCGTGTATAGTACACATGTCACATCCCTGTAAAATAAAACTTGCTTCAATGCTTCCAATATGAATTGAAATGAGGTGCTTATTCAAGGCTTATTTCTCCGGGGAAATTTTGTTAGCCCTGCTGTAGTGATTTTGTCCATGTGCTTCTCTAGTGCTTGGAAGGGGCTGAAAGGCGTCTTGCTCGAGAACGAACTTCACATTGTGTTGTGTGAAAAGAAACCAGCGCGTGTAGATGTTGGTTACCATGTGCACTACTCCGGGAGTAGTATTTAGCAAGTAGTAGACCAAAGTGGTGACAACAAAATTGTGCCTGACTTGGGCTCACTTTTAGTGCTTGTAGTCGTAGCTTAGCTAGGTGGTTTGCGGATCTGGATATAACTTTTATTATTTCTGGTGCTAATAGAAAATGAACAAATCCGGAAGTTTTTCTGAGAAAAAAAAAGTAGCAGACCAGAGTGGTGACATGGACGAAAGACTCAAGGCTTCTTCTCCGGCGCCGGCACCGGCGCGTCCGGGGTCACGGCAGCCCATAACTCCTCAATCTCCTCGAGCGCCGCCATGTTCTCGGGCGTGAGCGTGAGCTCTGCGTCGATGCACCCGCCGCCCTCCCGGCCGGGGTACAGCGACGTCTTGCCGTCGAACTTGTTGGCCCGGCCGCTGCGCGCTGCCACGGGCCTCCCCCACCCGAAGTCGCAGCCGTACATGTCGAATCGCGGCGAGCTGCCCATCAAGGTCCCGGCCGGGTCGAAGAACCGATGCGTGTACACCATGGGCTTGGCCGTCCACGCCGCCACGCGCGCCCGGATGGCCGCGTCCGTGTGCGCCGCCACGGCCCGCCCCACGGCCGCCGCCGCCCACCCGTGCCCGCGCTCGAGGAGGTCCGCGGCGCGCGCCGGCTCCGTCCCGATGGCGTAGATGGTGTTGCCGAAGTACTCCCTGGGCAGCTCCGGCCGCAGCCGCCCGCGGTTGTCGATGGCGGCGCGGCACACGGTCTCCTGCCCCGGCGCCAGCCGCCGCGCGCGGGTGATGCAGCGCCAGAGGAGCGAGGACAGCGCCTGGAACCGCGTCAGGGCGGCGGCGCCGGCCGCGTCACCGGCGGCCAGGAGCTCCTCCCGCGCGCGCTCCTTGAGCGCCGCCAGCGAGTCCGCCGAGAAGTGCAGCATCCGCTCGCGCAACGCCAGCGGGGGCGCCCGCTCGACGAGCTCCGACGCGTCGGCGCACGGCAGCACGGCCGGCCCCGCCGCGCCGCCGTCCGGCGACCAGCGCTCGAACGAGGGCCTCGGCGTCGCGGGCGCCGGGGCGAGGCCGAGCCTGGCGCGCGCGAGGGCCGCCCAGCTGTTGACGAGGTCCCAGAAGGCGGTGCCGTCGGAGAGCGCGTGGTTGTAGGCGAACCCGACGAACACCCCGTCGGCGAGGTCGGTCACCTGGACGGCGAGCAGCGGCTGCTCGCGGCCGTCGTAGTTGACGGCGTCGGTGAGCTGGAAGAACTGCGCCAGCACGTCGCGCGGCACGTCGGCGTCGGGCGGGACGACGTCCGCCATGGCCACGCCGTGGGCGACGGCGTGCACGACCTCCACGCCCTGCCCGTCGCAGTCGATGTCGACGGAGCAGCCGACGACGGCGCCGGTAAGTTCGTCCCTGTGCTGCTCCGTGGCGCAGCGCCCGGCAACGGGGTAGTAGTAGACAAGCGCGTCGTCGAGGGCCGCGGCGAGGTGGTCGACGACGCCGGCGGCGGTGGAGAGGGCGGATGCCGAGGAAGAGGGTCTGTGGAAGAGGAGGCCCTTCTGGATGTAGTTGGCGGAGAGCATGGCGGCATCCCAGGAGGTTAGCGGTATGCGCTCGCGCGGGCGCGGCGGCGGCGCCGCCGTGCGCGACGACACCACGCGCACCATGGACGGCGACGGCGACGGCATCGCGCTTGTCTGGGGATAAAGATTAGTACTCCCTCCGTTCCTAACTACTAGTTCTGGATACATCCATTTCCGAGACGAGTAATTCCGAACGGAGGGAGTATTTGTGATTTCAGCGAGTGACTACATACAAAACAGAATGAGTGAATCTACACTTTAAAATATGTCTACATACATCCGTATATTGTGTCCATTTAAAATGCCTAGAAAAACAAATATTTAGGAACGGAGAGAGTACGTGGTAGGTTTGTTGCTGGCTGCAGTAGGCTGGACAGTGAGATTACAAATTGGAGCAGAAACTTATAGGGGTTGGTAATAATTAACAATACCGATTTCATTTTTAATTTGGGCACATGATATCTGCAGATGTGCGCATTGCTTAGCAGTTTCATTTTAGCAAATCAGTCAGATTTCATCCGTGGACAAGGAGGGTTGGACGCGCTTTGCTTCGTCGTTGATGTTATTGGGTTCCCATAATTTTTTATCCCTCTATTTTAAAATATAAGGCGTGTTAGTTTTTTGAAATGTCAAACCTCTCTAAGTTCGACGAAATTTATAAAGAAATATATCAATATACATAAAAATTGGCACAATTAGATTCATCCTGAAATGAGTTTTTATTTTATATCAATTAGTATTGCGGATGCCAATATTTTTGGCTTTGAACTTGGTCAAAGTTAAAGAAATTTGACTTTCAAAAAGCTAACACACCTTATATTTTGAAACTGAGTGAGTATTTGGTTTGGTGAGTGCGGGAGAATGTTTCCTTTTATTTATAATGTGGTGTTTTGATCGGCTTCCGGCGGTGTGATTCAATGCTACTATATTGTGCTACAATATTGCATGTTGGTACTTCTTTTTCTTTTCTAGATGGTGAGAGGGTGCATGGTATGATATGTTTTTATAGGCCAACTTCTCGCGACTGATTTAAAAAATCATTGACCCGTTCAAAATTATGAATCAAATCCAGAATTGAACACCTCAATCAAATGGGAATGCTTTAAAATTAAGGAGCATAATGAATTGATTTTTTTAATAAGATAGCTCCTTCAGAAATTGTTGAGATGACCCAATTTTAAATTAAAGATCTCAATTGAATTGAATATGAGACCTTAAAAATTAGGGAGCATAGTGTATTTATAGATTCCAATCAAAAGGGATGTTGTACTGAATGGTTAGGTGTAAGTGCCACTAGAATCCTTTTCCTTTTTCTTTTGAATTGGACGGCACCAGAATTTGTGAGAGATAAACTACGAAATTTCACATCCATCACTACTAGGAAAAGGCATGCTAGTGGCGCACCAGTTTTGCCTTCTAATGGCGCATGGCTGGTGCGCCACTGGCATCACGCCATTAGAATTTCTTTCTAATGGCGCACCACATGTGCGCCATTAGAATCTGGTATTCTAATGGCGCTTTTGCGATCGCCATTAGTATTGCTCACAAGGCGCCACTATTATCTGCTATACTTACAGTATGACACATTGTAGTCGCCATTAGTAACAACTTTTTAATTCTTTTCTTCTTAATCTCATGTCACTATTTCACATATGAGATATTCAACACATATATATGTACAACAAGCATCCATATAGCAATCATATCCAACACACAAGTTTCATCATATATACATACGTACATAGCCAACACATAGTTCCGTCGTTACAAAAGTTTCACATTGTTCATCCAACACCGTTATCCATCAATTCACAAAAGTTTCACATTCATACAAAATAAAAACAGAAATGGAAAAGAAGCACCCCATCCACGCAAGCTTCCGTCAATTAAATCAAATCTGCAAAATGATAAACAAGAAGTTAGAAGAAGAAAAAGAAGAAGACTAGAAGAAGAATAAGAAGAGTTTTGGAAAAGAAGAAGATTAAGAAAAAGACTATAAGCTTATTATGTAAACTTGATCATTTTGTGCTAACATAAGTTATTTTGGAGCTAACCTATAGGAAACTAAGCATATAAGGTCTAAGTTAGTATATTAGAGCCAACTTAGGTAAAATGAAGCTAACCTATGTCATTTTGGAAAAGAAGAAGATTAAGAAAAGACTATAAGCTTATTATGTAAACTTGATCATTTTGTGCTAACATAAGTTATTTTGGAGCTAACCTATAGGAAACTAAGCATATAAGCTCTAAGTTAGTATATTAGAGCCAACTTAGGTAAAATGAAGCTAACCTATAGAAAACTAAGCATATTAGAGATAACATAGGTAACTAAGTATATATATATCATTTTGGATAGCTAACCTATAGGAGATCGACATACCGACAAAGTAGGCAGTTCTTCTCCTTCTTCTCCTTCATCTCCTCGATCGCCTAGAGCGGCGAGGCTGTGGAGGCGTGGAGGTAGTGGGATGTAGTCTTCTACCACAATTGGCGTGGTCATGTTGCCCGGTGTGGGATCGCCGGCGCCACCACCGGTGTGTGGTCATTGTCGAGCACCACCACCATCGCGAGGCCACCTTCGAGCACGACCATCGCTAGGTCATCCTCACCACCTCCATCTCTTGCCCATGGTCACCACCACCATCTCTTGCCCTTGGTCACCACCACCAGCTAGGTCATCCTCACCGATGCCCATCGTCATGATGTAGCTCCTCATCCTCACTCTGCTCCTCTTCTCCCGCACTCCAGTCCGGATCATCCTTCTTGTTGTCTATCTTGGTGCGAGAATCGCTGCTGCTGTCGCTTCTGACCCGAATTGCTGCACTTCGCTCTGACCATAGTCGCCTTTGCTTTGGTCAGTAGCGATGATGTCTTCTTTGCTCCTACTGTCCAAATTACAACAATGACCGTTAACAATCGATGTGAGACAAAGCCAAATGTAGAGGAATAAGAAGAGGCGAACGCATCGGCATCATCATCGGCGTATCGCATGCGACACATAGTCTTGTTGTACACCTTCACGATGAGCATGTTGGCGTCGTCGTCGTACTCAAGACAAGGAAGTACCCACCGCAGGTCGTGGCACGGTAGAAGTTCTCCCACCCACGAGACAAGTACATGTGGCCCTTCTTGATCGCCAACTGCACATCCCATCGCTGCGAAACCCGCTGCCGACTGTCATGCTTCACATTATTTGGCGGATCTTCACCCATCAAGATGTTCATAAACTGTCGGGCAGCCTCTGCAGTTTGGGAAAATGAGTGATGTAGCAAACAACAGATATCATAATGAGATGGGTGAAGGGAGATCTCTCATTTTATATACCAGCGTCATGGATCCAACTGAAGCCTCAAGTATGATAGTGAAGAACTCGGAATCATCCAACTCAGATCATGCGATGTATCGCAGATCGGCGGTGGCTGCTTCCGCCATCTCTCGATAAGCAGCAGAAGAGACCAATTAGTACCCTTACAACAGATCATAAAACATGCATTAGTCGCAGTACCCCATATGTCCTATTTTTAACAAAGTCATGCTAAAATTCACGGAAAATTTCAGCATGACCTTTGCTGAAAATAGGACATATGGAAATGCCCGAATTTGCGGAGCGGAAGTTAATCGACATTCCGCAAACTCAAGGGCCTCTCGAGGTACCGCAAGTTCATCACGATACAATGGTGGGAGACAAACCCAACAAACTAGCAAGTCTTTCTCAATGTGATCACAAGTAATTCAGAGGCATCACAATAAAGCAACACCTGCACTAGCCTAAAAACAAGTGAAGTTTCACCCATATAAGAACAACTTTATAAAAAATTTAGTTCTATGTTGCATTTTAGTTCTGATGTTAACAAGAGTGTTTGTCAAAAGGAAAAACAAAGTTCATGGCAGTGTAGCTAGCTTCTCATGCATCCCTCTTATCATCTAGCTAGCTAACTCTTGAATCCATGGGTGCCCAAGATTTTCTTTATAATTATTAGTATATCATCGTATGAACAGATAAATCTTATAAAAATTATGAACAGAGAGAAAAAGAAAGGAAAGAACGATGAGCAGAGTACTACTACTAGCTAGCTAGCTGGTCTTGATCTAGCTTCGCATGCATTTCTCTGAATTTTGTTATACTTAAACACTACAAGGAATTATACTTTGTCATAGCTATTAGTCTTTGGACTAAGGGCACTAGCACACTAGTAAGTGATAGGCAACCATCCTACATGGAAATGTGAAGAGTTACATGGATGAGTACCAGCTCTAAGTGAAGGCTCAATGGATTCAAGATCAACCGATGAAGTTGCCCAAACCTGCAAGGAAAAGAGAGAATAATGATTTGAACTGCTTCGATGGCATACATAAGCATAAGTTCAGTCCCCCAAATCAAGCATGGTTTCTTCGCCCATCTAAACAACCACCACCACAAGGAGCAGATGTAGATAACTCACTCAAAAGACTAATAAACACCGATTCAGGATGGATCACTTCCTTTTAACCTTACTAATGATATATATGGTCCCTTATTGCAACATTGCTAATAGAGGATGACATCAATTTGCTAAAATAGCTATAATAGAACACGCATAGTCAATCAGCTAGAGAGCTTACTTCTAGGCTAGCAACAACTAAAGGCAGAAGGGTCGACAACTCCCAGGAAACTTGTCACTAAATGGCCAGTAAAATGATCTAGTTTTGAAAACTCTCTTGCTTTGACACTCCATCTGCTTTGACACTCCATCGAAATGTAACATCTCAAACTCGATTCAGTTGACTAACTAAAACATATGTACATGGAAACATGAACTAAAACACCTGAGTCAAACAAACCCACAAGCAAACCATCACAACTAAAACTAGAACAATACCAGCATCTAATAGCACATACATATCATTACCAAAGATCGGTTTGAGGGTGAGACCAACCTAATGCATAGCAAATTAATTCAAGAAACTGCAGTTGGACAAAACAGAAATTTAGAAGCATTCTACATAGAGCACAAGGAAGCGAATGAAATCTCAATCTACTTCAGATGCATTTGCAACCGAACAATGTCCAGAGGTTGAGCAACTTGCATGCTTATAGCCTCTGAACTCATCTTCACCATGTATAGGTTGGGGAGGGAGGAAGGATGGAGAGGAGGAAGGAGGAAGGAGGAGAGGTACACAGGCAGTGCGGCCGGTCCGGAGTCGGGTCGGGTCGGGTCCGAGCTCGTCCGGTCCTCGCCACCGCGATCGAAGGAGAGCAGGGCGGTGGGGCGGGAGGGGAGGAGGACTCTGCGGGAGGGAGGAGGAGAGGAGAGGAGGGCGGCGGCGGAGGAGGAGAGGATAGGAGGCGGGCGGCGGGGCTCGGCCGATCCTGTTCGGGGCGAGGCGGTGGGGTGGACTCTGCGGGGGTCGGGCGGCGTCAGGCAGCAGAAGACCACACCAGCCAGCAGCGGCACCGACGGCGTCTGGCGCGATGGACGGAGGGGGCGGAGCAAGGAGCGGCGTCGGTGAGAGAGGGGAACAGTGAGATCTGGCGAGGGAGGAGGAGGCAACAGTGAGAGGGAACAGGTGAACGGGAGAGGATCTAATGGCGCACGCAGCCTAGTGCGCCATAAGTACAACCATTCTAATGGCGCACCCGCCCAAAGCGCCATTAGAATTTACTAGCCCGATTGGTCAGGTTATATACCACATAACCCCCACTCCATCGAACAAGCCCACTATAGCCCGACTGGTCAAGACGCAGACACACACGAGGAGGTCTGGGTTCGATTCCTGTGCTCCCCATTTTTGTATTTATGCATTTAAAATGATGTTTGATATTTATTTGTGTTTAAATATGTTCAAACTTGTTTAAATCATAATAGTAATATTTTTATCAAAATAGAAATAATTTTTAAAAATATCATCAAATTTGTTATTTGAAAATATTTATGAATATGAAAAATATCATCAAATTTATTATTTGAAAATATCATCAAATTTCTTATTTGGAAATATAATCAAATTTGTTTTTTTTGCAATTTTAGTTGCATCCATTTGTGACGGTGGAGCGGGCCGGGAGGTGCGGGGAGAGGGTGCAGTGGTCGCCGACGGCGGTGGAGTGGGGGACGGTCTTGGTCGGGGTCGGCGCAGCAGCCGGTGGAGCGGGAGGTGCGGTGGGGCGTCGGCGGTGGAGGAGGGAAGGATGCGGGCGAGGGGTCGGCGGTGGAGTGGGAATGGTGTTTTATATTTATTTGTGTTTATCAAACTTGTTTAAATTATAACATGTAATATTTTTATAAAAATAGTAAAAAAATAAAAATATGTTCAAAATGTCTTGGTGCTTGTGAGGCGGGCAGTGCTCAGCGGTGGAGCGGGGAGGTTGCGATGGGTAGAGCTAGCGGGGAGGTGCGGGTGCGATCGAGATGGAGGGATCGAGGTCGAGATGGAGGGATCTGATAATGGCGCATATACAGACGGTGCGCCATTAGAAGTTATATATAGTAACGGCGCATTGGGTGAAACATGCGCCATTAGTTTGTATGGGAAAATGGAAAAAAAAAGAAATTCATACTAATGGCGCACTCCGTCCGCCGTGCGCCATTAGAGTCTTCCACTCTAATGGCGTATGAGGAACAGGTGCGTCATTAGTATATAGTAGTGGCGCACTGCATCCACGGTGCGCCATTAGAATCAATCCTATCTATAGCCCTTTTCCTAGTAGTGCATGATTAATTAACTGTAGTATTACAGCATTACTCCAGTACGAAGGTGTGCATATGCATGTGTAGCTAACTACTACTCCTTCCATTTCAAAATATACGATGTTTTGACAGTTCAAAATTCAAATTGAACTGCAAAACGTCATATATTTATGAACAGAGGGTGTAGAAAATTTCATTGCAACATAAATATATATTGGTGCAGGTTATATAAGTTTTCATCCTTGTGTTGATTTCACATGACACGTGTGTACATTTTCTCGTCCAAGCTGCATGTGTCCATTTTTTGCAAAAAAGAGAAAGAAATGCTGCGAGTGTCCATAATATTGGCAAAACCCAGATAAATCAATGTAATCAAACACATTGTTTAGATTAACTGTTTAACTCATAACATGCTAGTACAAATATGAGTATTGGAGGCGTTAAAAATCTCTATCCACCTGAGGTGTTTTTTTTTTCGAGAAGCCACCTCCTAGATCAGTAAATGAGTAATCCGTAGCGAATATAAACCCTCGGAAACTGAACTGTTGCGTTGTTCCTTCTCCAATCCCCCCCTCCCATGTAGCAACCACTGTATTTCTCCACCATCGGTTAGTCGGCAAATAGGCGCGGCAGCCCCCCCTCCTCCCGGTAGGTTAGCACCGCCCGAGGAGATGGCTTCTCCTTGTGGCCGCCATGAATGTTGGGCCGTGACCCGAGAGGAAGGCTCCTCCTCCCCCGCCACCATGAATGTCATTGCAAGTCCATTCATTGCAACATAAATAAATTTTTATGCAAGTTATATAAGTTTTCATCCTTGTTTTGATTTCACATGTCACGTATGTACATTTTCTCGTCCAAACTGCAGCTGTCCATATTTCACAAAAAAGAAAGAAAGAATGAAAGAAACATTGCAAGTGTCCATAGTATCGGCAAAATCTAGACAAACCAATAGGATCAAAAACCGTCTAGCTTGAGTGTTTAATTCATAACACGCTAGTACAAATATGAGTAATGGAGGCGTTAAAAATATCTGTCCACCTGAGGCAGGTTTCGTTGAGAAGCCGCCTCCTAGATGAGTAATCCCTAGCGAATATAAACCCTCGGAAACCAAGCTATTGCACTGCCCCTTCTCCATTTCCCCTCTCTCCCGTGTAGCAGCCGATGTAATTCTCCACCAATGGCTATTTGGCAAATGGGCGCGGCAAGGTTCCCCATCAGTCGAGGGCTAGGTCATGATTGGCACATAGGCTAGCACCGCCCAAGGAGAGGGCTTCTAATTGTGGCTGCCATGAATGTCGGGCCGTGACCTAGGAGTAAGGCTCCTCCTCCTCTGCCACCATCATCCCAATAAGGGGCGAGCATAAGGGGTTTGACACGGGTTCCACCGCGACCACAGTTGACCCCAAGAAGGAGGGCATGGTAACACCGCCATAACCAGACTAAGGACGTGAGGTGGAGCGGCCCATTATGTTGGGTTTGGTGGGTATGTGACCTCTCGCACGATCCGATCTTGCGAGAGGCGAGAAAGCCATGACCATTGAAAGATCGTGGATGTTGCCTAGAGGGGGGGTGAATATGCACTTTAAAATAATTACGATTTAGGCTTGAACAAATGCGGAATAAACCTAGCGGTTAATTTGCCAAGCACAAAACCTACAACAACTAGGCTCACCTATGTGCACCAACAACTTATGCTAAGCAAGATAAACTACTAGGTGAAAGCAAGATATATGACAAGAAACAATATGGCTATCACAAAGTAAAGTGCATAAGTAAAGAGCTCGGGTAAGAGATAACCGAGGCACGCGGAGACGATGATGTATCCCGAAGTTCACACCCTTGCGGATGCTTATCTCCGTTTGGAGCGGTGTGGAGGCACAATGCTCCCCAAGAAGCCACTAGGGCCACCGTAATCTCCTCACGCCCTCGCACAATGAAAGATGTCGTGATTCCACTAAGGGACCCTTGAGGCCGGTCACTGAACCCGTACAAATGGCAACCCTTGGGGGACGAACCCGTACACTTTGGCAACCCTTGAGGGCGGTCACCGGTACTCGTCAAATTGCTCGGGGCGATCTCCACAACCTAATTGGAGACCCCGACGCTTGCCCGGAGTTTTACACCACAATGATTGAGCTCCGAACAACACCAACCGTCTAGGGCGCCAAGGCACCCAAGAGGAACAAGCTCTAGGGTGCCCAAACACCCAAGAGTAACAAGCTCAAGGGTACCAAGCACCCAAGAGCCATAAGCTTCTCAACTTGTAACTTCCACGTATCACGTGGAGAACTCAAACCGATGCACCAAATGCAATGACAAGGGCACACAGAGTGCCCAAGTCCTTCTCTCTCAAATCCCACCGAAGCAACTAATGCTAGGGAGGAAGATGAGAGGAAGAACAAGAAGGAGAACACCAAGAACTCCAAGATCTAGATCCAAGGGGTTCCCCTCACATAGAGGAGAAAGTGATTGGTGGAAATGTGGATCTAGATCTCCTCTCTCTTTTCCCTCAAAAACTAGCAAGAATCCAAGGAGGGATTGAGAGTTAGCAAGCTCGAAGAAGGTCAACAATGGGGGAAGAACACGAGCTCAAAGGATAAGGTTCAATGGGGAAGAAGACCCCCTTTTATAGGTGGGGAAAAATCCAACCGTTATACTCACAGCCCGCACAGAGTGGTACTAACGCTCCAAGGAGCGGTACTACCGCCCCGCTAGGGCGGTAGTACCCCTTTGAAAAACAACAGTGAGGAGGCAAAAGGCCAGTAGAACCGCCGGAGCGGCTACCGCTCGTCCTCACGGTACTACCGCTCTACCTCACGGTACTACCGCAAATGGTAGCGGTACTACTGCTTGCAAGCGGTACTAAAAAATACTTCCGTGCCTACCTCCGCTAAGCAAAACACGAGATTTTGGTCCGGAGCGGTACTACCGCTCAGGAGCCGTGGTAGTACAGCACTGGAGCGGTACTATCACTCAGGAGCCACGGTAGTACCGCTCTGGAGCGATAGTAAAAATTTACATCCGCTCTAGTCGCGGTAGTACCGCTGCAGCCTTTACTAAAACAGCCACAACTTTGCAAACGGACTCCCAATTCAACGAAACCAAGTTTGTTGGAAAGCTAACGACATGGGCTAACACAATCTTGATAGAAATATCAATAAGAAGCAAATGAGAAAAGGCCCATAAGAAAATGGTGAGAACCCTTCCTCGGAAAAGACCGGTAAAACCTCCAACACCGAAAACATCATAGAAGACGCATGCAAACTCCATTTTCAATGAACTCAAACTTGTCATCAAGATGACCATAAGCTATAAGACTCACAACGAGAACCAAACAAGAACCAAGAAACATGATGCAAGGATGCAATGGTTTGAGCTCTCTACTAACGATACGACCAAGCTACCAACTTGAGAGCCCCCCTTGATAGTACGGCAAACGATCCTATAACCCGGTCTCCCAACTACCACCACGAGACCGGTAAAATAGAAAACCTATCAAGGGCAAACCTTTGCCTTGCACATGGTCCACTTGAGCTAGATGATGACGATCTTGACTCCCTCAAGTTGTACCACCTTTCTTGATTGCGTTGGCTCGATGAAGACTAGATGATTGCTCCCCCATAGTCCACTATGAGTGAGTCACTCTTCAGCACATCTTCACAAGTCCATTGACACCACAATGGATGGCAAGATTCAAGCACTTGATCTCTTCGTGATGCTCCACTTGAACTTGCACACGGCAATCTTGATGACGATCATCACTTGATGTCATCCTTTCCATGGGTTGTATGATATCTTCCTCTTGACGCAAGCCCATGGACACGTACCTAACCCCACATAGAACTCTCACATAGACTATGGGTTAGTACACAAAGTGCAATGGACAATGCTTACCATACCATGGGATCACTTGATCCCTCTCGGTACATCTTCTACGCTTTGTGAGTTGATCAACTTGATTCACTCTTGACTTAGTCTTGATCAACCTTGAATCTTTCCAACTCTCTTCATTTGGATGATGTCTTGAAGGTAAACATGAATGATCACACAATATTATTCTTCAAGACATGCTTGCAATAAGCTCAACACTCACATGACCAATCTTTGGATAATTCCTTAATAGCACCTTGGTCAACTCATAAACTCCTTGAAACCAACACATGGACTTCAAGAAAAGCCTATGGACAAATCCTTCAAATATAACTCAAGACAACCATTAGTCCATAGAGATTGTCATCAATTACCAAAACCAAACATGAGGGCACCGCATGTTCTTTCAATCTCCCCCATTTTGGTAATTGATGACAATCACTTTCAAGAGAGTTTATATAAGGAATTATGCATCACCATGCAATGCAACAACCAATAGTGCATGCGAATGAGATGCAAATGCTAAGGAACAAAACCAAAGCAAGAGGAGATAACTCTCTAAACTTCTCCACAAAACTCTCTGAAACTTCTCCCCCATTGGCATCGATTGCCAAAATGGGCAGAAAACTAAGAAGGCCAATATAAATTGTGGCCCTCCATAAATTGTGTATTTCTCAACAAGAGAGTGGAATGCAATACACATACCCAAAGGTAAATACTTGGAGGAACACAAACTATATTGAGGCACAGAGATTGCTAAAGAATGATATGCCACAAAGACATAACAAAGAGAGACACAAGCAATGAAGTAGTCAAAATATACCAATTGAAGCAAGCAATCAATGGATATCAACTGAACGAACTAGACCAAGGATCCTATGAGACACAAGAATAAATGATATTAAGATATGAGCAGAGGAGTGTTCTAAAGAAACTAGAGAAGCTCCCCATGATTTGTGCACAAATAAGAATATTTGTATTGGATACAAAGTGCACAAAATAGGATCATAGCTCCCCCAAAATCAATAGAAACTCACAACCAGTGCAAGTGAGCATATAGGAAACAAATCCTAGCACTTGCAACAAGCACATGTTTGAGCAACATGTAAAAGAGGCAACTTAAGAATAGGCTCAACCAAAATGATGTGTGTGAGTCATGACAAAGCACTTGAGAAGACTAATATAAGGATGAGCATAAAGCATCAACATAGTCTTGGGTAAATGAGATACACGGTGCATGACATGTCCTACCCACACACACCAAGCAAAAGGGTTCACAAGCACACTAAAAATGTAAAAAGAATAACCAACATTTGTGACAACCCATGGTGAAGATAGAAGATGAAAGCCTCATCAAGACGAGGGATACCAAATGGCAAAGCCTCATAGAGATAAGCATGAGGAAAATAATCTTCACCACACAAGAGTGAATCAAGATGCAACGAGATAAGACACACACTCAAGGCAAAAGCTTGCGTGGAGCCACCAAAGAGAAAAACAAAAGAAAGACAAGGTGGACGTGAAAGAAAGGATATCATCTAGATATGCAACTTCTCTCAAGTGTATAAGATTCTAGGTAGACGAAATCATGATGATATATATCTACAAAGAAGGATGTACACCCGGAATAGTTACAACACAAAGGAACAAGATATCCAAAAGGAAGTCATAGATAAACCAATAAAATATTTGCTTGGAAGCATAGCACATGGCTAGATATGGTCTTATTGTATATAGATGAATTCCTACCACACAACCATCAAATACATCACAACTAGCAACATGAGATCATCATTGAGATGCTTTGAGAAAGGAAACAAGTATCACAAGATGGAATGACTATCATGCCAAGATGCAACCTACACAAGGTTGAATGCAAGAAAAGATTGCATGAATAGATACTTGTTACCAAGATATTATTGGAAGGATGTAGAAGAAACCAATTGAAGGTAATAGATAGTAGTTCATTGAGCATCCTAGCTTGACTCCAATAAGCACGTGATGGCACCACCTTCCTTGTGAGTGAGCCGAGCATCCAATGCATCTCCAATTTTTCCTAGAACAACAACACAAACAAAATGGTACCCAAACTCATTGAGAACAAAGAGTTAGAAACACTAACAATACATAGGACAAACTCCACATAAATATGTGCATATAGATATGGAAATGAAATTCATGCACATCTCATCCAATTTGAGACTTGGTGGAGTTTCCCCTATATATTGGGTCAAAGAGAGAAAGCATGCCAAGGGAACTACATGAAGTTAATATGCATGCTCAAGACTTTCAAGAACCGATACCAAAATACAAGGAAATAGCAAGTGAAAAGAATACCAAATGGATAAATCATCACTTGGAAGATATCATTAAAAGATACATCAAGGAATGAGATATCCAATGGAACCCACAAAATGATATCAAACTCCCAAAAGAGAGGATGGTTCCAAACAAACCAAGCTCTCTACAAAGTTTCATGATGGCACAAGTACCAAAAAGAAATGGCTTGCCATCCACCAACACACACTTAAAATGGTTCACAAGTTTCGTGTTTTATAGAAAATAGGATAGCTCCCCCACGAGTTGTGCATTATAGATAATTTGCATTTGAATACAAAATGCACAAGGTAGGATCACCGCGTTCACTATATCAAGGAAAACACTAGACAAGATCAAGAAAACAACAAGATCCTCAAGTGGCAGGGAAGGCAATGGGAGTTGACACAAACTTGGCAAGAGATAAGGCAAATAAAAAGCAAACGCCAACGTGAAGATGGTCAATAATATCCACCACACATAAGTGAGTACCAATTGTCAAAAGACAAGAAGTATGTGGAAATAATTCCCGGTGGTAGATAGCAAGGATATCCGACATCATCTTCACACCAAACACAAGCAAATTGCAACTTGTAGAGCTAACATGCCACCTAGGAACAAGATAATTTACAATGTCAATTCTAGGTGACAATATCTCAAATGTACACATTTTCTAGGCTAGTAATATACACATAGCATATTACTCCCCCATAATGTGATACCAATTAAAGATAAACAAGAGGCAAAATAACGATAGATAATTAATGGACAATTTAGAATTTGAATTTCTCATGAGAAGACATACCACACAACGACTAGATAATCTTGTAATATCAATACTAGATGGTATTCCTCATGTACACACATTTATAGGATTGTGAGGTGTACAAAGCACATCACTCCCACATAATGGGATATTCCATTAATCTCTCATAAGAGCCAACTAAGAAACAAACAAGATGCACAAAAGGCTCAACGCACGACACACACGTACATGATGTGCAAACCAACATACACATACTTGATTACTCAAGTTAAGCAAATTGGAAACACATCATATACAAACACATGCAAGGTACAAAACCACAACATGCTTAGGGGCAAGTAACTATCAATGTAAACAATTTAATTACGAGTTACCACAAGGAGGAACATTGGATATAACATAGAAACTTGATAACCCAATTGACTTGGCTTGAGACAATAAGAATGATGAAGTCCCCTTAATTCTTCATAATGTAGCCAAGTCTCCAATGCCCTCCAACAACACCTATTGATCAAGTTTGAGATTGTTGGTCCCCAACCAAGTTGGGTCCTAAGAGGTTAGTTACAATAGTCTTGGCAACCCAAATGGTTCTTTTCTTGGCACCACTTTGAGTACCAACAAACTTGGCAAACACATTGCCAACCTTATCCTTCCCAAGAGAATAGATATTATCAATAATAATTAGGTTGGATAAGTTACCACTAGTGCATGAAGAAGCGACGTGACCTTTCTCACGACATAAGTAGCAACATCTACTCTTCACTTTATTCTCACTTGATTTCTCAACTTGAGAAGCATTAGCTTGAGTATTCTTGGGAAGAGGCATTTCTTCAACTTGTGGTTGAGCATGATATTGAACTTGTGGCCGCTTCCCTTGTTTCTTGTCACTAATGGCCTTCTTCTTCAATGGGCAAGATCTCACATGATGCCCTTCAATTTTGCACTTGAAGCAAGCAATCTTGGCCGAATTCTTGACTTGTTCTTGGCCCTTCTTCTTGTTCAACTTGGACTTATTATTCTTGTTGGAGTTGAATCCAAGTCCACCTTTGTCATTGGGGGATTTTTTCACACTCAAGATATTGTTGAGTGTGGATTTCCCTTCATGACTCTTCTCCAAGTCTTTCTTCAAAGAAGTGACTTGGGCCTTGAGCTCTTTGATTTCCTCTACATGGTTAGTCTCAACACAAGTACTAGAGGAAGTATAAGCTTCATCATTAGAGCAACAAGGCAAGGAAAGCAATTCATCACAAGATGTACCAATGTTATACATAGACGAATTACGAGGACTAGCACAAGGCAATATAGCATTTTGACTAAAAGTAGTGCTAATATCCACATGAGGCTCACTATATGTTACCTTAGCAATCATAGCCTCATGAGCTATTTTTAGCACATTATGGGATACAAGAAGATCATCATGAGAGCTAGAAAGCTTTTCATGACTTTCTTCCAATTTACCATACTTGCTAGATAGCAACTCAAGTTGAGCCCTTAGCTCAACATTCTCCTTTAAAATGGATGCTTCACAAGAAATAGAGTTAGTAGCACAAGCATCATCATTAACAACAAGAGGAGAAGGCAACTTGGAAAGCTCTTTTAAATAAGAAGCTTCAAGTTGAGCATGAGACTCGGTGAGTTTGATGAGCTCACCCTTGATGACCCTTGAGTCATTTTCGAGGTGCTCAAAATCCTCAAGGAGTCTAGCATGAGCAACTTCAAGCTTAGCATTTTCAGTTTCAAAAACATTGATTCTAGAGCAAAAGTCTCCTCAAGAGATTCCTTGATGGTTTGTTCAAGTTCAAGAGCTTGAGAGAGGTCCGCAATCTCATTAGCGTAATCACGCTCATGACCTTCCATTTTATATGGTGACCTCATGCTCCTCAAGACGAGATTCCAACTCATCAATATATTTCTTGCTCTCAATAGCAATCGACATGATTTCCATGAAGTTGGAATGAGCAATTTTATTCTTAAGAAGAGCTTTAAAAATCATTTCCCCTTAATTTTTAGGGAGCCAACATCATCATTCTCTTCATCGTAATCGACATCATCATCACTCTTGCCATCATCAATATCATCACAAGATATATTGGGATTCAAAGTGGGAGATACCTTTGAAGCCTTGGCCATAAGGCAAAAAGCAATAGATGATGATGTAGGATCCCTTGAAGCACCATTCAAGACCACATCTTGTTCCATGGAGTGTTGGGTTTCCACTACATTGTTAGCACAACAACTCGAGGAAATACATGCATTTTTATCATGGCAACAAGATATAGCAAGCATATCATCATGAGATTTAGTCAAGCAATTTCTACATGATATGCAAGAACTATCAACACAAGCATGTGAAACATTTCGAGTGCTCGAAGTGCTAAAGTCCAAAGATGAAGCATTGCAATAAGAAAGTGATGAAGGATTATCAACAATAAGTCCACTATCATCATTGCAATGAACACCACTACTCACCATGTCATTACCTTGTGTCAAACCACATGTAGGTGAAGTAGAACAAGTTGAGAACACAACACGGTCGGAGGTGGAGGGAGAACAATCATCCCCACAAATCTTGGACACGCCATATTTATCCTGAAGCTTCGTCCACAACTCATGAGCATCCCGGAATGGCATGAGTTGAAATATAACTACATTGCTCAAAGCATCTAAAAGCACATTAGAAGCTTGAGCATTAAGATAAGAGTTTTTCTCATCATCTAAAGATAATCTTTGGGGATCCTTTGGAGGAGAAAAACCCATATATACAATTCACTCTAAATTTGGGTCCATGGCCCTAAAGAGATTAAGCATGCGAATTACCCAAACATCACAATTTGTGCCATCGAAACTAAGAGTGTCAGAGAATCCTAATCCCCTAGTCAACATCTTTACTCTCTAGGCGGTAAAGCCTAATAAAGAGGGACGAGGCTCTGATACCAATTGAAAGATCGTGGATGACGCCTAGAGGGGGGTGAATAGGCACTTTAAAATAATTTCGATTTAGGCTTGCACAAATGCGGAATAAACCTAGCGGTTAATTTGCCAAGCACAAAACCTACAACAACTAGGCTCCCCTATGTGCACCAACAACTTATGCTAAGCAAGATAAACTACTAGGTGAAAGCAAGATATATGACAAGAAATAATATGGCTATCACAAAGTAAAGTGTATAAGTAAAGAGCTCGGGTAAGAGATAACCGAGGCACGTGGAGACGACGATGTATCCCGAAGTTCACACCCTTGCGGATGCTAATCTCCGTTTGGACGGTGTGGAGGCACAATGCTCCCCAAGAAGCCACTAGGGCCACCGTAATCTCCTCACGCCCTTGCACAATGCAAGATGTCGTGATTCCACTAAGGGACCCTTGAGGGCGGTCACCGAACCGTACAAATGGCAACCCTTGGGGGACGAACCCGTACACTTTGGCAACCCTTGGGGGCAGTCACCGGTACTCGTCAAATTGCTCGGGGCGATCTCCACAACCTAATTGGAGACCCCGACGCTTGCCCGGAGCTTTACACCACAATGATTGAGCTCCGAACAACACCAACCGTCTAGGGCGCCAAGGCACCCAAGAGTAACAAGCTCTAGGGTGCCCAAACACCCAAGAGTAACAAGCTCAAGGGTACCAAGCACCCAAGAGTAATAAGCTTCTCAACTTGTAACTTCCACGTATCACGTGGAGAACTCAAACCAATGCACCAAATGCAATGGAAAGGGCACATGGAGTGCCCAAGTCCTTCTCTCTCAAATCCCATCGAAGCAACTAATGCTAGGGAGGAAGATGAGAGGAAGAACAAGAAGGAGAACACCAAGAACTCCAAGATCTAGATCCAAGGGGTTCCCCTCACATAGAGGAGAAAGTGATTGGTGGAAATGTGGATCTAGATCTCCTCTCTCTTTTCCCTCAAAAACTAGCAAGAATCCAAGGAGGGATTGAGAGTTAGCAAGCTCGAAGAAGGTCAACAATGGGGGAAGAAAACGACCTCAAAGGATAAGGTTCAATGGGGAAGAAGACCCCCTTTTATAGGTGGGAAAATATCCAACCGTTATGCTCACAACCCGCACAGAGCGGTACTACCGCTCCAAGGAGCGGTACTACCAGTAGGGCGGTAGTACCCCTTTAAAAAACAACAGCGAGGAGCCAAAAGGCCAGTAGAACCGCCGGAGCGGTACTACCGCTTGTCCTCACAGTACTACCGCTCGACCTCACGGTACTACCGCAAATGGTAGTGGTACTACTGCTTGCGAGCGGTACTAAAAAAATACTTCCGTGCCTACCTCCGCTAAACAAAACACGAGATTTTGGTCCGGAGCGGTACTATCGCTCAGGAGCCGCGGTAGTACAGCTCTGGAGCGGTACTACTGCTCAGGAGTCGCAGTAGTACCGCTCTGAAGCGGTAGTACTGTTGTAGCCTTTACCAAAACAGCCACAACTTTTGCAAACGGACTCCGAATTCAACAAAACCAAGTTTGTTGGAAAGCTAACGACATGGGTAACACAATCTTGATAGAAATATCAATAAGAAACAAATGAGAAAAGGCCCATAAGAAAATGGTGAGAACCCTTCCTCAGAAAAGACCGGTAAAACCTCAAACACCAAAATCATCATAGAAAGACGCATGCAAACTCCGTTTTCGATGAACTCAAGCTTGTCATCAAGATGACCATAAGCTAAAAGACTCACAAAGAGAACCAAACAAGAATCAAGAAACATGATGCAAGGATGCAATGGTTTGAGCTCTCTACTAACGATAAGATCAAGCTACCAACTTGAGATCCCCCCTTGATAGTACGACAAACGATCCTATAACCCGGTCTCCCAACTACCACCACGAGACCGGTAAAATAGAAAACCTATCAAGGGCAAACCTGAAATCACAAGTGCTCCCTGGGTGATTTTGGTAATTAATGTCAACATATCTCTTGTTGGACTAACACTTTTACCTATTATGTTTCAGATAAGTTCAACAATGAAGTGGCATGGACTAGAGGATGTGGAACCCCTTCAAGATGCTAAGGACAAAGGATTGGATCAAGCTCAAAGAACAAGACTCTACATTTTCTATTTTAGTGATTCAAGATCACATTGAGTCTATAGGAAAAGCCAATACTATCAAGAGGGGATGAGGTGTTGCTTAATGGCTTTCTTGCTCAAAATTCTTAGTGATATGCTCCAGAGCCCCCAACTACTTTCTCACATCCACATATGACCTAAACCAAAAGTCAAACTCGGCCCCACCGATTCTTCCTATCCGGCGCAACCGAGTTCAGATGTCATAGCCACTGCCACAAACCCTAGGCAAATCGGTCTCACCGAGATGGGATTGTAATCTCTCTGTATGTATCTATTGCCAAAATCGGTCTCACCGAGTTTGCGTAATCGGTCCTACCGAGATTGCAATGTAAACTCTCTGTCTCCTTTTCATAACATTTCGGTCTCACCAAGATGAGCGAATCGGTCCCACCGAGTTTACCTGACCAACTCTCTGGTTAGCTTATTACCAAAATCGGTCTCACAGAGTTTGTGTAATCGGTCTCACCGAGATTACGTTATGCCCTAAGCCTAACCATGTCGGTCCTACCGAGTTGCATCTCGGTCCCATCGAAAATCCTAACGGTCACTAGATTTGCTGAATCGGTCCAACTGAGTTTCTCAATTTAATCCCACCGAGATTGGCAAGTTGTGTGTAACGGTTAGATTTTGTGTGGAGGCTATATATACCCCTCCACCTCCTCTTCATTCGTGGAGAGAGCCATCAGAACGAACCTACACTTCCAACTTACATTTTCTGAGAGAGAACCACCTACACTTGTGTTGAGGCCAAGATATTCCATTCCTACCATATGAATCTTGATCTCTAGCCTTATTCAAGTTGCTTTCCACTCAAATCTTCTTTCCACCAAATCCAAATCCTGTGAGAGAGAGTTGAGTGTTGGGGAGACTATCATTTGAAGCACAAGAGCAAGGAGTTCATCATCAACACACCATTTGTTACTTCTTGGAGAGTGGTGTATCCTAGATTGGCTAGGTATCACTTGGGAGCCTCCGTCAAGATTATGGAGTTGAACCAAGGAGTTTGTACGGGCAAGGAGATCGCCTACTTCGTGAAGATCTACCGCTAGTGAGGCAAGTCCTTCGTGGGCGAGGACCATGGTGCGATAGACAAGGTTGCTTCTTTGTGGACCCTTCGTGGGTGGAGCCCTCCGTGGACTCGCGCAACTGTTACCCTTCGTGGGTTGAAGTCTCCATCAACGTGGATGTACAATAGCACCACCTATCGGAACCACGACAAAAACATCTGTGTCTCCAATTGCATTTGCACACTCCAATCTCATCCCTTTACATTCTTGCAAGTTGCATGCTTTACTTTCCGCTGCTCATATACTCTTTGCATGCTTGCTTGATATGTGTTGTGATTGTTAAACTTGTGCCAAAACTCCACTCCAACTTAAAGAAATTAAAAACTGCAACTTTTGGCACTTAGTGTCTAATCACCCCCCTCTAGACACCTCTTCTCGATCCTTTAAAAACCTTTGCCTTGCACATGGTCCACTGGAGCTAGATGATGACGATCTTGACTCCCTCAAGTTGGACCACCTTTCTTGATTGCGTTGGCTCGATGAAGACTAGATGATTGCTCCCCCATAGTCCACTATGGGTGAGCCACTCTTCGGCACATCTTCACAAGTCCATTGACACCACAATGGATGGCAAGATTCAAGCACTTGATCTCTTCATGATGCTCCACTTGAACTTGCACACGGCAATCTTGATGACGATCATCACTTGATGTCATCCTTTCCATGGGTTGTATGATATCTTCCTCTTGACGCAAGCCCATGGACACATACCTAACCCCACATAGAAATCTCACATAGACCATGTGTTAGTACACAAAGTGCAATGGACAATGCTTACCATATCATGGGATCACTTGAGCCCTCTCGGTACATCTTCTACGCTTTGTGAGTTGATCAACTTGATTCACTCTTGACTTAGTCTTGATCAACCTTGAATCTTTCCAACTCTCTTCATTTGGATGATGTCTTGAAGGTGAATGACCACACAATCTTCTTCTTCAATACATGCTTGCAATAAGCTCAACACTCACATGACCAATCTTTGGATAATTCCTTAATAGCACCTTGGTCAACTCATAAACTCCTTGAAACCAACACATGGACTTCAAGAAAATCCTATGGACAGATCCTTCAAATATAACTCAAGACAACCATTAGTCCATAGAGATTGTCATCAATTACCAAAACCAAACATGAGGGCACCGCATGTTCTTTCAACCATATTAGTAGAAGTTATCTCTTGATAGAGGTCAAGAAGATACATCTATGGCGTTGACACAATGCAGAGTGATTGATGTCAAGACTCTTCTATCAATTGGCGCGACTGCTGATAGAATCCACAGGAAAAACATAATCAATACAACCTTTAGATTTTTGAATGTTGTTGCATATGCTTGTTGCAGACATTTGAAAATATATGAATGTATTATGAAATGGAATGCAAGTATGCAAGTATGAGACGAATGTGGATGTGTATAACACATATCATTAATGTGTGATGGATGTTTGCTGTGAATTGATTTGGAATGCAGGGTGGCTACAAAATAAGAGTTAAATTTTAGCCCGGAAAGATCAATACACGTGATTTTGAAGAAGAAATTGCTTTCGACACTCAAGTATTGGAGGCGGTTCTGCAGCAAACCATCTATAATACTTAAGCATTTGCGTTGTTTTCCCCTATAAATCGTTGTGCCAAGTAAATTATTCCAAGTTTTCGAACCGCCTCAATGCTAAAGGTTTTACATTGTTGCTCTATTATGTACCAGTGATGATGCAGTGTCCAAAAACATGCAATGTGTTTAAATACAAATCTTCAGTACTACCACTTCTTTAATTACTTCTATAATATTCCGCAAAAGGGAAACACTTGTATAATAGTTAGCTGATACCTCTGATAGCAAAAAAGCCACACATGTGGAAGTGGAAAGATGGAAAGTGGGGGGGGGTCTTTTTGCCCCACTATGGAGATTATTGTGCATGATATGTGGAAGAACCATGCCACCAATTTCATCGCGGTCACCACCGGCGAATTCTTGGTCGCCATCTTTGTCGAGGCTGGATAGGGTCCGTCGGAGAAGACTACGATCGCATCCTCGCATTTTCTTATCACGTCGAAGATAATTTGACGAGGCTGGGGTATCACTTTTGTAGCAATGGTTGATTGCATAACACGAATAAAACATCTCATGTGCATGGACTAGCGGTTAATGAATCCAATTTTCCAAGAACGTTGGCGGGACACCCGTTGAAAAATAGTAGTATTCACTCCTTTCAAATATGTGAACCCCTTAGATTTAAGTTTGAATTTGATCACAAATTTGACTAGAAAAGTATGAGTTATATGGAGTAGATTTTTATGATGTATGTTGCATTGATCCACCCAGTGGTGAATAAGGATAAACATGAAAGGTGTGCTCAAAGATCCAATATACTCTCCCCGTCCGGAAATACTTGTCGGAGAAATAGATAAAAATAGATTTACGTCTAGATACATTTTTATCCATTTCTCCGATAATTATTTTCAGACGGGGGAGTACACTATATGAACCGGTTCATGATCAACGCATCATCGTGCAAAGTTATGTGTGACATAAAAGTTAAACCAATGAACAAGCCAAAGAAAAACATGTTGAATTCTTTTTTTGGAATGACACCTCATATTTCAAACTGCAAACTTTCCACCTAAGTAAAATTAATTATAGAAGATCTAGCATGTTTTAGGGTTGGATAAGTTGATATTTGAAGTTAGCTCTCATACATCAAAGTGATTTGACGTCTCGAGTCAAAAGTTACATATTTTTTTTATCTTTTTTAGCAATTAATTACAGCGCGAGGCTCTACAAGTTTGCTCATGCTACAGCTTGTGACTCATGAATTAATCATTTATTTTAAGGTGCTTATAGGACAAGTACTCCTCGGCTGTTCGACGCAAAAAGACACGTTCTTGATTAAACTAACAGCCATGCGTCGGAGCTGGGGCGCGCAGCCACCGAAACTCCAAAAGAATACAAAAACAAATAGCAATTTGACAACTTGCAGCGCAGATTCATCAGCCGTCGCTGCGCTAGCTGCCCTGTCTCTCCTCCCGCGAGCAGAGCATCCATCCATGGCGCCGGGGGTGGAGGCGGCGGAGGGGGCTGGCAGTGGCCGGAGAGGGGTCCCTTCCCTGCTCGCCGGCGGCGGAACCGGGCAGGAGGAGCACATCGCCTCCGACGTCACCCAGGCAAACCTCCCCCTCCTCTCGGAGCAGATTCACTGAGATTGAGTTGCATTGGGATTTAGGGGAGGGAGGCTCATGTGGAGCGGTTGGTTTGGTTCAGCTGATAGGGTGGACGCCGCTGATCGAGCTGAAGCGGATCGCCGGGAAGGAGGGGGTGGGTGCCCGCATCGTCGGCAAGATCGAGGCCTACCAGCCCCTCTGCTCCGTCAAGGACCGCAGCGCTCTCAGGTACTGCTAACTCGATTTGATTAGGCTCGTTTCATTTCACAAATCTTCGAATAGGATTAGATTGGAGAGCTAGTTTTATTAGTGCCGGTTGAACTGAACCCCTAACCTTCAGTAAGCCACCCTTTCTACTGTTTGGTTGTATGAACTTCTTTACAGTTGCGTTAGTTCATCTGTTTTTGGCTCGTTGTTGGGACTAGTGGCAGCAGTAAGAAGACCTTTTTTTAATTACAATAGTAACTTCAGCTTCTGATCAGATATATAGTCTTGCTGTTGCCAGAACACTGAAACACATGGTAAGTACAGGAATTATGAACTTATGATGTGTCTGCTTCTTTATGTTTCCTTCAGAATGATAGAAGACGCCGAAGAGAAAGGGCTGATTTCACCTGGGGTCACGACTCTAGTCGAGCCGACAAGCGGTAATTTGGGGCTAGGACTGGTGCTCATTGCTCTGAGCAAAGGGTACAGGTTTGTCGCGGTGATGCCGGGCCAGTACTCGCTTGATAAGCAGATCTTGTTGAGATACATGGGTGCTGAGCTGTTCATAACCGGTAAGGTTAAGATAGATAGTAGCATCTTACTTTATTCCTGTCTAAAAAAACAGAATCTTACTTGCTTGCTTAGTTCTGATTTGCCTTGCATAGAGTTGCTTACAATGGCCAATTGCTATGATTTGTATTGGTGACTTGCTCCATTTGGTGTGACTAAATTGGCAGATCCAGCACTTGGGTTTCCTGGACAAGTCGAAAAGGTCGAACAGCTTAAGAAAGAATTGCCCAATGTACATGTTCTTGATCAGTTCTCGAATCCAGCAAACCCTGAGGCACACATCCGATGGACTGGTACTGTCTCAAGATGACTTGCACTTGATGTTCACAAGGAACAGAGCGTGTAACTTTTAAAGACATGCCCAATTTTCAGGACCCGAGATTTGGAAGGATACTGCTGGAAAGGTGGATATATTTGTCGCGGGTTCAGGCTCCGGAGGCACGGTATCTGGTGTTGGGAAGTATTTGAAGATGCAAAATCCAAATGTGAAGGTCATCTGTGTGGAACCTGCAGAGAGCCCAGTTATTTCAGGTAAAATCATCAATAAAGGACTATTTGCCCCATGTCCCCTTGGAAATCATCAGTAATGACTATCAGGGCCAGATAAATATTTTGTAGTGTTTCTGTGCTTCAAAGAATTAAACTACCAGAACACTGTGAAAAAAATAATTTGGCATCTAATCTTTGCTACAAAATGAAGTATTTCTCCCTTCACAGTTGTAACTCTGCTTGTTGTTTACTTGTCCGTCCATTAGTTTCACTCACCATTTTTCAGATAAGTGTCAATAAATCATGCTTCGCTTATCTACATGATCGGAACCTGTGGTGGTCCAGATAATTATATGGCTCCACGTTTGCCTCAGATTGTGTGGTGCCAGTTACTAAAATCACCCGAACAACACCAAAATAGTACCTTGAGTGACACTGACACTGACACTATTGCCTTGCTTGCCGGCATTGTTCAGGTGGGGAGCGAGGCAAACATAAAATCCAGGGAATAGGACCAGGATTCGTGCCGGAGATCTTGGACAGCTCGGTCATCGACGAGGTGCTTACCGTGACCACCGAGGAAGCAATGGTGAACGCAAGGAGGTTGGCAATGGAAGAGGGCCTACTTGTGGGCATATCTTCGGGGGCAAACTTGGCGGCTTGCTTGAAGGTTCTTACATCACCGAGAACCAGTCTGGGGAAAACTTTCTTTGAGTTATCTTAAGATTTCTCTTCCTGATCTTTAGTAACCCTTTTAGGTCGCCGCGAGAGAAGAGAACAAGGGGAAGATGATTGTGACCATGTTCCCAAGCGGGGGCGAGAGATACATGAACTCTGACCTCTTTGCAGCTGTAAGAGAGGAGTGTATCGCCATGACCTTTTGACCACACATGCTACAAATTCAGAAGGGTTGTATGTAAAAGGTAGATGTAGCGATTCACTGTATTGCGTTGCACGGCCTTTCTATGGAGCTCATCAACAGACGACCTTGCTACGGAGTTTATCTACAAGGGATCATGAATTGTTGTTAGTCATTGAATGCATGTATTACCAGATCATCTGATGCCACAGCAGCACCAAAATAGAACATCTATTTTGTGAATTTAGTGCACCACTTGGTTCTTGGTGTACGCCGTTATTTTTTAGAAAATTGAATATAAGAGTGACATCATCATGTATGTGCATATAGAAAGGAGGGAAGGAAGTGTTCGGCACTATTCCTCGAAATAGAGGACCCCAATAGGCAGGCCACGTCATATTTTTAGGGTTCCCAGCGAACACCCTCAAAGCCGTCGGGTCAAATGGATGGCTATTTTTCTGTGCAATGTGGCAACTTTTCTATGTGCTACATGGCAACTTTCGACTCTGATCATGGCAAATTTATTGAAGTTGTCATGATAACTTCAATTGGCCCGGCATGCCCAGTTTGGGGCGTTCGCTGGAAAACCGCTCCCAGGAAAAGATCGGCAGATAACGTTTCCCAAAACAAAATAATCGCCAGTTAGCCCGATTCTTAAAAAATAGTTATAACTAAAAATATATTCTATATAATAATTCATATCCAATATTAATTAGACAAAATATTTTTTATTAGGAAAAAGTAAAATAAAATAAAGCTTTTTCGAGGCCGGGAATCAAACCTAGGAACTACCAATGAGACCTGCACAAAATAGCCACAAAGCATATTAACTGCTACAATACGATATCACAAGGCATACTATTTGCACATAAAAATTCCACCCACTTGATACAGTCATAGGTTGTGGTGGTAATCACAAGGTCGGACCGTCATGATGCATTTTGAGCTCAATGCAAAATCGGTTAGAAGTTTATATGGATGAGAAACTTAAACTAAATAGAATTTATACTAAACATTTATACTTTTTGCTTACTTTTGTTAAAATAATTTTTGTACATATTATATTTTTAGTTTACTTAGTTTGCATAATCTATAGTGTTTTTTGTTACACTCTTTGAAATGTATGTAAATCTGCACTTGTTGTAAAAAAGATTATATTAGCCTTTCGAGACATTGCCCTTAATAAGATATTTACGTAGAACTTGCTTAATGCAAAAAAGAATGAAATAAATAAATAAAAGATGTTGTGACTTTGAAGATTAATCTTGATACTCTCCTGAAGATAGTGGATGATATTTGAGTGTGTATGTGTGTTCTTCTCTATATATTAGTATTCTTAAAAAGTGTACCATGTTTTTTACTGTATGGTTAAGAAAGCACAATAACAGAAACATCTAGAATATAAGTTTCTTATGAGGAGTTTATCATCGATTGTTAGCATGCTTCTTTACCTGTTTTTGTGTTATCATATGTTACAATGGATTAAGTATGAAAATATGTGCTTGAATTATAGTTGTATTAAAATACCATCACTTATAAAAATCACAAATGAATATAAAAATATTATGGATTTTTCAACTATTACATACATATGATTTGATATACTTGTCAGAATGCACTTGGTCTCATCTAGTGTGTAGAAATGCTCCTACGAGTTACACAAATAAAATTCATCTTAAGTACAACAAAAACAACAACAACAAAGCCTTTAGTCCCAAGCAAGTTGGAGTAGGCTAGAGGTGAAACCCATAAGATCTCGCAACCAACTCATGGCTCTGGCACGTGGATAGCAAGCTTCCACGCACCCATGTCCATAGCTAGCTCTTCGGCGATACTCCAATCCTTCAAGTCTCTCTTAACGGACTCCTCCCATGTCAAATTCGGTCTACCCCGCCCTCTCTTGACATTTTAAGTACCTACATAAAATTAAACATATCAATCTATTCCCTCCATCCGGGAAAACTCGTCGGACGAATGGATGTATCTAGATGTATTTTAGTTCTAGATACATTCATTTTTATGCATTTCTTCGACAAGTATTTCCGGACGGAGGGAGTAGTTAAGAGGGCCTTTATAAAGGACAATGTATGATCGAAAAGAGGGGGTTAATAGAAGATTTAACCCCTTTCTTAGTGGGGTTCGCAAATGTAACTGGATAAACTACTATTTGCCTAATAGCTCCCTACAAATGCAATTTTACAATTGAGAACTCCAAGAAAAGTAGATTGCACAAAGCAGAGTGAGTGAAAGGGAGGACCCGATGAAGGCGGCGTGTTCACGGTGGAGGACCCCGATTGCTATTGTAGTGTTAGGGGTGGTGTTGCTGCGCTCAACACCTTTGTATCCCGCCTTTTGTGTGTGTGTGTGTGTGTGTGTGTGTGTGTGTGTGTGTGTGTGTGTGTGTGTGTTGCCGTGGGGTGCGTTTGTACTTGGGCTATGATTGATCATTGCTTTATATATAAAGCGGGGCAGAAGCCTTTTTGGTAGTTAGGATGTAGTTCTCCAAGTTCGGATAGTTTGCATGATGACTTCACTTAGAGAGGCTTGAATACCAATTTGTAAGATCACCAAGGTCTCGGCCACCCAGGACAGTTGCATCTCCTTGAGATAGGATACTATGGGGACCCAATTTTGCAAACTAGATAAACGCTTCATTACATGCAGTATTCCTATTATTGGTAGGTAGTGTTTCATATTCAGCTTCATTAGCATACCAAATAACAATGAAACATTAATATAGATAGGCCCTTGAGGCCATGTACTTGCATACAAGTTTAATTAGCTTGGAAGAGAACATAGAGTAACACCTCCAACGGGTTGGACCGGTAAATCTTGAGATTGACGAAATCATCAGGAGATACATCGTACTCGAGGGGAACTACGTCTACCACTGACCACACACATCGAGAGAATGCCTAAATACAAGAAAATGTGAACACCATTGAATCTGAGGGACTGGCTGAAACCAGTTTTCTAAAGCACCTGGGTGTGATGCCGGTTTAAAATAGGAGCACTTTGATCCATGGGAGGTAGCAAATAAACTCCACTTTAGATACATGTCAGCTGACTGAGTTTTAAGTTTTGGGCCAGTCGATTGTTTCACCGTTGATTGCTGCTCCAAGATGCGTGCTAATTGTTTTTTCCTGTTGTGTGTTGTGTCCTGTATTGGGCTGGACATTTTTTGATTGACCCCTATTTTGGGTCAGTCGATTTCTTGTTGGGCTGAAGCCTGTTACATATTTTTTATTCGGCTGTTTGCGTGCATTTTTACTTCTGTTTTTTTGTCGGTTTTTGTGGTTATATTTTGGATGTTGGGCGAATATAAAATATATACACGTAAGTATGTATAATTTGTGTGTAAATTGTAATTCTATAAAAAATGCACTATTATGTGCCACTATTCATTTGTTCTTAGATTATGTTTTTGCAAAAGTCCCACTTTTATATGCTTATTCTTGCATATTTTTGAAAAGCACAATTTTTATGTATATTTCACGCAAATTTTGTCAGTGTTTGTTTTAGATTATTTTTCCCATTTTCTTTGTTCTTAAATGGTAATACCAATGCCACATATTCATTCTTTCTTTTGTGGGTATTTTTGCTTTATTTTTTTATTCCAGATTTCTGTTTCTATGTGTTTCCTTTTTCCATTTTTCTTTCCTTTTTTTAATTTGTGTTTTAGTTTTTTTATGCCATTTTTGGATGCTGAGTGTGTGTAAATATATGCACACAGGTACTACATGTATACAGTATATTAGAGTATGTAAATTTCACTACTATATGTTTTTTTACATATCATAAACAGTGCAATTTTTGTACTAATCTTGACAAAATTTTAGTTTAAGTTTTTATTTCACTTTCTCTCTTATTTAAGGGTAATACCAATGACACTAATTTATTCCTTCTTTGAAACCTATTTTTATGTAAATTCTACTAGTATATGTTAGTTCTTGTATAGCTATAAAAGTGCAACTTATGTGTAAATTATGTGCAAATTTACCATGATTTATTTTTCATTCCTTTCTTCCTAAAGGGTGGTACCAATGCCACTACTTCATTCTTTTTTAGAAAATGTTATATTTTTGTGTGTTTAAATAAGTATACACACAAGTACTATACAACATGTGTGTAAATTATAGTAGAGTGTAAAATTGCAATATTATAAGTTCATTGTTTGCATATTACTAAAAGTGCAATTTTAGTGCAAACTTTATTATTTCCATTTTCATTTTGTTTTAGTTTTTTCATTTCCTTTCCTCTTAAAGGGTTTAATTCTTCCATAGAAACTTTATTGTTTTGATTCTGATTTTTTCTAATTTATTTTCTTTCTTTAGAGGCAATACCGATCTCATTCCACTAGTATATTTTTATTTTATTTTTTATTTTTAGGGTCCAAGCCAGGCTGTAAAAAGCAAAGCGCCTATCAAATAGTTGCCCTCATAACAAGGATAAACACTCACTCAATTTTAATGTAATTAATGTGTGTGCGGTTCATACCGTTGTCTAAAAATTGTATTACTATATGCTTATTTTTGCATATTATGAAACAGTGCAATTTCCGTGCCAACCGTGTGCAATTTTTTTATCATTGTTTGTTTTATGTGTAGTCGCATATGCACGGGCATGCTGGTATCTTTTCAGCCAACATGCCAAGCTAGCTCATGTGCAGATATGCTTCTAGGAACTACTAGTTAGGGGCAGAATTGTGTAGAAGTACCATACACGTAGGGGTAGGACTACGTAAAAATCACTATCTACAAATATGCAGATGGTAACTCGTCAAGTGAGGCGATGAGGGACGATCAGGGGCGCGATCGTGGGGGTGACCACGGGGCCAACCGCGGGGCGTCTCGTGCGGTGGCGCTCCGGCCGGTAGCGCCCTCCGTTCGTGGTGGAAATCGATTCTGGGCCTTGGCTGGACGGAGTCCGACGACTCCAATGATGAGGAGAGGGGCGGTGGCGGATCTGAGGCGGCGGCGTACTCCCCCACACCGAGTGACAAGATTTGTGAAGTTTTGGAAGCCGACTACTCGGAGGAAGAGGTGGCCGGCTTCATCCATGAGATTGTTCCGGAGAGCGATCGGGCGTGGGACGGGCTGGGCAAAGCGGATGCGGTGGAGGTGCTCCGGCGAGTGGTGCATCGCCGGACGGCCCCGACGGCGATTCGTCCTTGGAAGGGGCCATTACCCAAGGTATGTCTTCCCTCCCTCACTCTAGGTGATCTTTTGGGTTCGTGGAAGGTCGTGAAGGACCGCCGGAGAAGGTCCCGCCGACGGCGGTGGTGTCGCCGGCGTGCCATCGAGATGGGATCGAGGCGGCTCGGAAAGATCGTTTGAATTTCCTATTGGGCCAGGATGGGCCTGATTTGATAGCTGTGGATTTGGGTGCAACTGATGCTGGGCAAGTGGCCCAAGTAGCGGCCCAAGCCACCGATACGAGTCCATCGATCGCAACATGTTGTGATCCTGGTGTTGCCGTGTTGTCGCAGCATGTACGTGATCGTAGGGATTCTGGGTGTGCCAAGCTTGGCTTCCCATCGATCGGATCGGGCCGTGCGAGGCGCATCTCTCCGGCGGCCTTGACTGCTCTGACGTACTCCTCCGGCACCGAAGGCATGGCGGGGAAAGGCCATCCGACGCCGCTGCCCGCCAAGCAACCTCCCGCCCCAGCGCCAGCGGGGCAGCAGGAGGGTCTGCCTGTCGGTCAAGTTGTCGGGCGGGACGGCACTGCTGTCGGGCGGGGCGCAGCCCTTGCTGCCGGGTGCACGGCCAATCCTGCTGCCGGGCGAGGAGGCGCCCATGTTGCTGGACGTGGGGGTGCCCATCGCACCGGCCGGGGTGGTGGCCCTGGTAGGGATGCTGTCGGCGGTGGTAATGCTCGATACAACCGCTATGGCCAATGGGGTGACGACGGCTACAATGCATATGATGAGGGTCTGCACCGTGGTTCTTCTTCTGGGGGTGGTCGCGGCTCTGGTTGGAACAATGGCAATGGGACGGGGCGTGGCTTCCAAGGACCGCCTAGCAATTTCGTCGAGGGGGTCGCCGGCCCAACCAACAGGTCTAACCGCGGAGCTCACTGTGGTTTCCGTGGCGGGAGAGGAGGAGGGCGGAGCCCGCCTCCACTGCGGCCTCCTCCACCGCCGGTTGATACGACCAGGGTGGCAATTGCCACGCCATCGGTTGCGGGGCAGGCTCCTTCTCCAACACTTCCCAACGTGGTTGTAGAGACTGTCTGGGCTTTGGCTGTTGTTAGTATTCTGGAGATCAGCACCGGTGTTGCTAAGGTTGGTGACAAGATTTCTGAAAAGGTTCCGGATAAACGGAATGGTGAAAAGCTATCTAAGTGGGCTATTAAGAAAAAGAAGTTACCGTGCTATTGGTGTGGAGAGCCAGGACATTTTGTGCAGAGTGTCCACAGAATTGTGTGATTACTGCTGTAGATCACAGCATAAATCCGGTGACTACCCACTTCTTTCTGGTCCCAAGCCAGTGGTCATCATTTATGGAGTCTGTTGTCAGGAACTTATGTTTTTCGAGTCACCTGATGTGGTACCTTTGACGCATCTGCATGAGAGTTCTTTTCCCGCGGTCGTCAAGGTTACTAATGGGAGTTTGACCGAGGCACAGATTGTGCGACAACTGCAAGATCTTGTTCCAGGTAATCACTAGTGGGGCATTGTCAAGTTGGAGACCCAGACTTACAAGGTTGATTTTCCCACTAAGGAAGACCAGCTACATATCCTCAAATGGGGCATGTGCAGAGTTCAGAGTACGAACATTGTCCTTACGTTTGATGAGTGGAAGGAGAAGGAGCCTGAGGGAACGCCTTTGGAGAAGGTCTGGGTTCGTTTCTATGGTGCACCATGCAAATACATTAATCACTTCCTGGTAGCTTGGAGCTTGGGTTCTCTAATTGGGACGACGGAACAGGTGGACATGCCTTTCACTCGGGCACATGGTGCAGCGAGATTACTTGTTAGTGTTGTCATCTTGGAGTTTGTTCCGGATGTGGTCTAGTGGACACATGCCGGCGTCACATACGTACTTGAGCTTGAGACTAAGGATAGTCTGATTCCTCAGGAGGGCGAGGGTGAGGACACACAGGATATGGATGCGACCGAGGGGGATGGGGCCCCTGGAGATCAGAGTAAGGAGCCTGAGAGCACCTCTCGGGAGACGGCTAAGGGGCCGGAGTCGTTGTCTGATAAGGCGGATAAGCCTGCTTCAGGGCCGACCGGCTCCTCGACTCCTATGAACTCACTTCGGTTTGCGCCTTTTGATGCACGGTCTGCGCCTAGTCATCTTTGGAGCATCCGAGTGGAGATGGACGATCCGGTGGAATCTGAGTTACCACCGATATTGGCTTCTGGTTGTGTGTCACCACCGCTCCCTGCATCCCTCGGGACGGACTCCGGGACAATGGTTTGTCCAGGAACGGTATTGGGTCGGATTCGGTGGTTCGCTGCGAGGGCAGGGAGGATCATGGGCAGGAGGCTCACCGATCCCCCACGACACTCGATCGGGATGGTGGTTCTTTGCGGATGATTTGTTCGGCGACGCCGTGCGACACTGCAGACATTCTTCACGCTCCTGGAGGTGGCGGTACGGGAGGGGGTGTGGGCAGGAGGCCAATGCCCCTATGTCTCCCTTGGTGGCCGCGCCACGCACCGCAGGGGATGCTCGATCGGGAGGGGGGCGCGGGCAGGTGGCCTCCACCCCTACCTCTCCCAGGCCGTCCCTGGAGGGGCGGCCCTTCCTCAGACGCCGAGTGGTGGTCTTGGACCGAGATCGCTGGGTGTGCCGAGCCTGGTGGCTGTGCTGGCCAGCGGAGCTTCGCCGATTCTGCCGACGAAGGGCAGCTCCCCGGCTGGTTCTGTTCAGCTGAGCCCTGTTGGGGGTAGGGCAGGAGGTCTTACCCCGAACGGGGT
Organism: Aegilops speltoides; assembly: GCA_021437245.1. Classification (NCBI taxonomy): domain Eukaryota; kingdom Viridiplantae; phylum Streptophyta; class Magnoliopsida; order Poales; family Poaceae; genus Aegilops; species Aegilops speltoides. Next base: position 58,306,789 of record CM038147.1, read on the forward strand.
CACTCAAGACGACATCGTCGCTTTTGGAGGGATTCCGGACCCTATTATCGATGGGCGGCGGATTAGCTGTCACCTTCAGGATCAACCCGATGTTGATGACATGCAACTACGGTGCGCCGTGCGGGTGGCCAAGCTTCGTGATGTTCAGGTCACTACTGGTATGTCAGTAAACACTTTCAATTCTATCTTGCATTTCTCTAATGATGAGATTATTCATAACGAAAATCAGTTGGGAGTGTCTGTGGGTAGTAACGACATTGAAGTATCTAAGTCCGTTAATTATCTATTGGATCTTGAAGCGGAGCGCGCTATAGAGATGATTAGAAACCTAACGGCTGTTAAACCTATGAACGATTCTGATGTAGATGCTTTGGGGGTCAATGTGCTTGATAGCTTTTGTGCGGATCTGGCACCTTCTCCTCCTGATAACGAGGAGGAGGAATACGTTAATTCCCCAAGGGATTCCATTATGGCTGTTTCCCAGGTGGATGGGTCCACCGAGCCCGGTCGTGAGGACCAGGTAGAGGACCAAAACAAACAGAAGCGCAAGTGGAATCGTAGAATTTATCCGGCGTCGACCGCGCGTAGAAGTGCTAGGATCCAAACCACTAAAAAATTTCATGATGAAATATGAAAGGAATTTTTTTGGAATAGCGGAGGTCTTAAGGACTTGGCTAAAAGAAGATTTCTAGCGGATGCTTCTATAGATCACAAATTGGATATTATTGCCCTTTCAGAAACTGGAAGGGACAATTTCACCCCTCAGTTCCTTAGTACTCTGTTGGGAGGGGTTGACTTTCATTCGCATTGTCTACCTCCAAGAGGAAGATCCGTAGGATTTTACTTGGGGTTAAATGCGACTCTTTGTAAGTTAGAAATGTGGTTATGGGAAATTTTACGGTTAAGTTTCGGGTGAAGGAAATATGCCCTAGAGGCAATAATAAAGTATTCATGCTAGAATTGTATTAACTGGAAACATGATACATGTGTGAATACATAGACAAACACATAGTCACTAGTATGCCTCTACTTGACTAGCTCATTAATCAAAGATGGTTATGTTTCCTAACCATAGACATGTGTTGTCATTTGATTAAAGGGATCACATCATTAGGAGAATGATGTGATTGACATGACCCATTCTGTTAGCCTAGCACTTGATCGTTTAGTATACTGCTATTGCTTTCTTCATGACTTATACAAAGTTCCTGCAACTATGAGATTGTGCAACTCCGTTTACGGAAGAACACTTTGTGTGCTACCAAACGTCTAGCGAATCGGGTGATTATAAAGGTGCTCTCAGGTGTTTCGAAGGTACATGTTGGGTTGGCATAATTCGAGATTAGGATTTGTCACTCCGATTGTCGGAGAGGTATCTCTGGGCCCTCTCGGTAATACTCATCACCTAAGCCTTGCAAGCATGTAACTAATGAGTTAGTTATGAGATGACGTATTCGGAACGAGTAAAGAGACTTGCGGTAACGAGATTGAACTAGGTATTGGATACCGACGATCAAATCTCGGGCAAGTAACATACCGATGACAAAGGAACAAAGTATGTTGTTATGCGGTTTGACCGATAAAGATCTTCGTAGAATATGTAGGAACCAATATGGGCATCCAGGTCCCGCTATTGGTTATTGACCGAGAATGGTTTTAGGTCATGTCTACATAGTTCTCGAACCCGTAGGGTCCGCACGCTTAACGTTTCGATGACAGTTTTATTATGAGTTTATAAGTTTTGATGTACCGAAGTTTGTTCGGAGTCCCGAATGTGATCACGGACATGATGAGGAGTCTCGGAATGGTCGAGACAAGATTGATATATTGGAAGCCTATGTTTGGACATCGGAATGGTTCCGGGTGAAATCGGCATTTTACTGGAGTACCGGGAGGTTACCGGAACCCCCCCGAGGTGTTAATGGGCCTACATGGGCCAAGAGGGAGAAGAGGAAGGAGCAAGGAGGGGGCCGCGCGCCCCTCCCCCTCCTAGTCCGAATAGGACAAGGGAAGGGGGGCGGCGCCCCCCTTTCCTTCTCCTCTTCCTCCTCTTTCCCCCTCTCTCCTACTCCAACTTGGAAAAGGAGTCCTACTCCCGTGGGAGTAGGACTCCCCCCTGGCGCCCCCTTAGGCCGGGCGGTCTCCTCCCCGCTCCTTTATATACGAGGGCGGGGGGCACCCCATAGACACACAAGTTGATCTACGGATCGTTCCTTAGCCGTGTGCGGTGCCCCCTTCCACCATATTCCACCTCGGTCATATCGTCGCGGAGTTTAGGCGAAGCCCTGCGCCGGTAGAACATCATCATCGTCACCACGCCGTCGTGCTGACGGAACTCATCTCCGGAGCCTTTGCTGGATCGGAGGGCCGGAGATCGTCATCTAGCTGAACGTGTGCTGAACTCGGAGGCTCCGTACGTTCGGTGCTTGGATCGGTCGGATCGTGAAGACGTACGACTACATCAACCGCGTTATGCTAACGCTTCCGCTTACGGTCTACGAGGGTACGTGGACAAACACTCTCCCCTCTCGTTGCTATGTCATCACCATGATCTTGCGTGTGCGTAGGAATTTTTTTGAAATTACTACGTTCCCCAACATCGGGTTCGGTCAAAGGCCGATGGATTTAATTGGGCTTTGGTGGCGGTATATGGGGTCGTGCAACCTGAACTCAAACCAGACTTTTTGGCGGATTTAGTCCGAATTTGTGGTAACGAGCAGCTCCCAATCCTGATTAGGGATGACTTTAACATTATCCATAGACGAGAGGAAAAAAACAATGATAATTTTGACGGCAGATGGTCGTTTATGTTTGATACAATCATTAAAAGCTTAGACCTTCGAGAGATTGAGCTTTCTGGTAGAAAGTTCACTTGGGCCAACACATTACCAGTCGTGACTTTCGAGAAGCTGGATCGGGTCCTTGCGAGCATTGAATGGGAACAGAAGTTTCCCCTAGTGACGGTTCATGCGCTCTCTCGCGCAATTTTTGATCATACCCCATTTTTGGTGGACTCGAGAGAGGCAACGCATGTGGGGAACAAGAGTACGTTCTCTTTTGAATCAGCATGGTTTGAGAGAGAAGGGTTTCTGGATCTAATATCAAGAGAATGGGCTAAAGATTCAGGAGGGAGAACGAATATTGATCGTTGGCAAAATAAAATAAGGCATGTAAGGCAGTTTTTGTGGGGCTGGGCTAAACATCTGAGTGGGATTTATAAGGCTGAGAAGGAAAGACTCCTTTTGCTTATTCAAGCCCTTGATTTAAAAGCTAAATCCTCCATCTTAGATAACAGCGAGCTGGAAACTAAAGTGGAGGCGGAGTTAAGATTGAAAGAACTGCTCCATGAAGAGGAATTGAAATGGGCACTGCAAGCTAAAGTGCGCAAAATCGTCCAAGGGGATGATAACACACAATTCTTCCACATGATTGCGAATGGCAAGCACCGAAAGAAGAGGATCTTTCAGCTTGAGCAAGATGAGGGAACGATTTTAGGGCTGGAGCCTGAAGGCATATATCACTAATTACTACAAGCAGTTGTTTGGGCCTCCGGAGGACAATTTTGTCTCTTTGGATGAATCCAGGGTTGAGGATGTGCCTCAGCTCGCAGTTGAAGAGAACAATATTCTGACTGCCCCATTTTCGAAGAAAGAGGTGTTTGAAGCAATTTCCCAAATGAAAAATAATAAAGCTCCAGGACCGGATGGTTTTCCGGCGGAGTTTTATAAAAAGTGTTGGCACATCATTAAGGGGGACTTGCTCCGATGTTCCAGGATCTTTCCCTGGGTCAGTTGCAGTTGTTTCACTTGAATTTCGGTACTGTCACTTTGCTTCCTAAGAAAACAGAGGCTGTGAGGATTGAGCAATTTAGGCCGATCTGTCTTCTTAATGTTAGCTTTAAAATCTTCGCCAAAGTTGGGACTAATAGGCTTACTAAGATTGCACATTCTGTGGTGCAGCCGTCCCAAACTGCTTTCATGCCGGACAGAAACATCCTAGAAGGGGTTGTGGTTCTGCATGAAACGCTCCATGAAAACCACACAAAAAACTAGATGGGGTGGTGTTCAAAGTGGATTTTGAGAAAGCGTACGACAAAGTTAAATGTCCATTTCTTCAGCAGGCGTTGCGTATGAAAGGATTCGATCAGGCCTGGAGAGACCAGGTGAATTCGTTCACGCAAAAGGGGAGTGTTGGAATCAGGGTTAATGATGACATAGGTCATTATTTCCAGACTCATAAGGGTCTGCGACAAGGAGATCTGATGTCGCCGATTCTGTTCAACATTGTCGTTGACATGTTGACAATCCTTATAGGAAGGGCCAAGTGAAAGTGCAACTATCCCTAAGTGGTTTTGGTAATTCATAACAACATATAGCTCATTAAGCTAATGCTATTCCAAGACAAATATTTCAGGAAAGCTCAATGAATGGCATGGCATGGATGATGAAAGTGGATCCCTCAAAATATTAAGGACAAAGGATTGGCTCAAGCTCAAAAGCTCAAGACTCTACATTTTACATTTTAGTGATCCAAGATCACATTGAGTCTATAGGAAAAGCCAATACTATCAAGGAGGGATGAGGTGTTGCTTAATGAGCCTCTTGCTTCAAGTGCTTAGTGATATGCTCCAAAAACCCTCAACTACTTTCTCACATCCACATATGACCTAAACCCAAAGTCAAAATCGGTCCTACCGATTCTTTCTATCCAGCGCCACCGAGTTCAAATGTCATAGCCACTACCACAAACCCTAGGCAAATCGGTCTCACCGATAGGGATCTCGGTCTCACCGAGATGGGATTGTAATCTCTCTGTTTCCCTTCGTAACTGTTGGGGAACGTAGTAATTTCAAAAAATTTCCTACGCACACGCAAGATCATGGTGATGATACAGAACGAGGGGAGAGTGTTGTCTACGCCCTCGTGAGACCGAAGCGAAGCGTTGGCGCAGCGTAGAGGAAGTAGTCGTCGTCCTCCGGTTCAACCGATCCAAGCACCGTTACTCCGGCACCTCCGAGTTCTTGACACGCGTACAGCTCGATGGCGCACCTCGATCTCCGATCCAATAGAGGCGCCGAGGGGAGTTCCGTCAACCTGACGGCGTGGTGACGATCTTGATGTTCTCTGTCGCAGGCTTCGCTAAGCACCGCTACAATATGACCGAGGTGTAATATCGTGGAGGGGGGCACCGCACACGGCTAAGGAACGATCAATGATCAACTTGTCTGTCTAGGGTGCCCCCTACCCCCGTATATAAAGGAGGGAGGGAGGAGGTGGCCGGCCCAAGGGGGCGCCATAGGGAGGAAACCTACTCCAAGTAGGTTTCCCCTTTTCTAATCTTATTTGGAGGGAAGGAAGGAGTACTAGTATTAGGAAGTAGTACTAGTAGTAGGAAGGAAGAGAGGGAAGGAGAAAGGAAAGGGGGCCGCCCCCTCCCCAATCGGATTGGGCTTGGGGCACGCCTCCCTTGCTCCTTCTCTCTTCCTCCTACATGGGCCCAATAAGGCCCATATACCTCCCGGGGTTCCAGTAACCTCCGGAGCTCCAAACTTCTCCGAACCTTTCCGGTGTCCAAATATATCCGTCCAATATATCAATCTTTATGTCTCGACCATTTCGAGACTCCTCGTTATGTCCGTGATCATATCCGGGACTCCGAACAAACTTCGGTACATCAAAATACATAAACTCATAATATAATTGTCATCGAAACCTTAAGCGTGCGGACCCTACGGTTCGAGAACGATGTAGACATGACTGAGACACGTCTCTGGTCAATAACCAATAGCGGGACCTGGATGCCCATATTGGTTCCTACATATTCTATGAAGATCTTTATCGGTCAAACCGCATAACAACATACGTTGTTCCCTTTGTCATCGGTATGTTACTTGTCCGAGATTCGATCGTCGGTATCCAATACCTAGTTCAATCTCGTTACCGACAAGTCTCTTTACTCGTTCTGTAATACTTCATCTCATAACTAACTCATTAGTTACATGCTTGCAAGGCTTAGGTGATGAGCATTACCTAGAGGGCCCAGAGATACCTCTCCGACAATCGGAGTGACAAAACCTAATCTCGAATTATGCTAACTCAACATGTACCTTCGGAGACACATGTAGTACTCCTTTATAGTCAACCAGTTACGTTGTGACGTTTGGTAGTACCCAAAGTGTTCCTCCGGTAAACGGGAGTTACATAATTCTCATAGTTCTGAGAACATGTATAAGTCATGAAGGAAGCAATAGCGAGAATACTAAACGATCAAGTGCTAAGCTAACGGATGGGTCATGTCAATCACCTCATTCTCCTAATGATGTGATCCCATTAATCAAATGACAACACATGTCTATGGTTAGGAAACATAACCATCTTTGATTAATGAGCTAGTCAAGTAGAGGCATACTAGTGACTATATGTTTGTCTATGTATTCACACATGTATCATGTTTCCGGTTAATACAATTCTAGCATGAATAATAAACATTTATCATGATATGAGGAAATAAATAATAACTTTATTATTGCCTCTAGGGCATATTTCCTTCAGTCTCCCACTTGCACTAGAGTCAATAATCTAGATTACACAAGAATGATTCTAACACCCATGGAGTCTTGGTGCTGATCATGTTTTGCTCGTGAGAGAGGCTTAGTCAATGGGTCTGCAACATTCAGATCCGTATGTATCTTGCAAATCTCTATGTCTCCCACTTGGACTTGGTCTCGAATGGAATTGAAGCGTCTCTTGATGTGCTTGGTCCTCTTGTGAAATCTGGATTCCTTTGCCGAGGCAATTGCACCAGTATTGTCACAGAAGATCTTCATTGGTCCCGATGCACTAGGTATGACACCTAGATCGGAAATGAACTCCTTCATCCAGACTCCTTCATTTGCTGCTTCAGAAGCAGCTATGTACTCCGCTTCACATGTAGATCCCGCTACGACGCTTTGTTTAGAACTGCACCAACTTACAGCTCCACCGTTTAATATAAACACGTATCCGGTCTGCGATTTAGAATCGTCCGATCAGTGTCAAAGCTTGCATCGACGTAACCATTTACGACTAGCTCTTTGTCACCTCCATATATGAGAAACATATCCTTAGTCCTTTTCGGTATTTCAGGATGTTCTTGACCGCTGTCCGATGATCCACTCTGGATTACTTTGGTACCTACCGCCAAGCTTATTGCTAAGCATACGTCGGTCCGTACACAGCATTGCATACATGAGAGAGCCTATGGTGAAGCATAGGGAACATCTTTCATTTTCTCTCTATCTTCTGCTGTGGTCGGGCATTGAGTTTGACTCAACTTCACACCTTGTAGCAGAGCAAGAATCCTTTCTTTGCTCGATCCATTTTGAACTTTTTCAAAATTTTGTCAAGGTATGTGCTTTGTGAAAGTCCTATTAAGCGTCTTGATCTATCTTTATAGATCTTGATGCCTAATATGTAAGCAGCTTCACCGAGGTCTTTCATTGAAAAACTTTTATTCAAGTATCCTTTTATGCTATCCAGAAATTCTATATCATTCCCAATTAATAATATGTCATCAACATATAAAACTAGAAATGCTACAGAGCTCCCACTCACTTTCTTGTAAATACAGGCTTCTCCAAAAGTCTGTTATAAAACCATATGCTTTGATCACACTATCAAAGCGTTTATTCCAACTCCGTGATGCTTGCACCAGTCCATAAATGGAACGTTGGAGCTTGCACACTTTGTCAGCACCTTTTGGATCAACAAAACCTTCAGGCTGCATCATATACAACTCTTCTTCTAGAAATCCATTCAAGAATGCAGTCTTGACATCCATTTGCCAAATTTCATAATCATGAAATGCAGCAATAGCCAACATGATTCGGACAGACTTAAGCATCGCTACGGGTGAGAAAGTCTCATCGTAGTCAACCCCTTGAACTTGTCGAAAACCTTTTGCAACAAGTCGAGCTTTGTAGATAGTAACATTACCATCAGCGTCAGTCTTCTTCTTAAAGATCCATTTATTCTCAATGGCTTGCCGATCATCGGGCAAGTCAACCAAAGTCCATACTTTGTTTTCATACATGGATCCTATCTCAGATTTCATGGCCTCTAGCCATTTAGCGGAATCTGGGCTCATCATCGCTTCCTCATAGTTCGTAGGTTCATCATGGTCAAGTAACATGACTTCGAATAGGATTTCCGTACCACTCAGTGCGGATCTTACTCTAGTAGACCTCACGAGGTTCAATGAAACTTGATCTGAAGTTTCATGATCAATATCATTAGCTTCCTCACTAATTGGTGTAGTTGTCACGAGAACCGGTTCTTGTGATGAACTACTTTCCAATAAGGGAGTAGATACTGATTATCTCATCAAGTTCTACTTTCCTCCCACTCACTTCTTTCGAGAGAAACTCCTTCTCTAGAAAGGATCCGAATTTAGCAACGAAAATCTTGCCTTCAGATCTGTGATAGAAGGTGTACCCAATAGTCTCCTTTGGGTATCCTATGAAGACACATTTCTCCGATTTGGGTTCGAGCTTATATGGTCGAAGTTTCTTCACATAATCATCGCAGCCCCAAACTTTGAGAAACGACAACTTTGGTTTCTTGCCAAACCACAGTTCATAAGGCGTCGTCTCAACGGATTTTGATGGTGCCCTATTTAACGTGAATGCGGCCGTCTCTAAAGCATAACCCCAAAACGATAGCGGTAAATCAGTAAGAGACATCATAGATCGCACCATATCAAGTAAAGTATGATTACGACGTTCGGACACACCATTTCGTTGTGGTGTTCCAGATGGCGTGAGTTGCGAAACTATTCCACATTGTTTCAAATGTAAACCAAACTCGTAACTCAAATATTCTCCTCCACGATCAGATCGTAGAAACTTTATTTTCTTGTTACGATGATTTTCTACTTCACTCTGAAATTCTTTGAACTTTTCAAATGTTTCAGACTTGTGCTTCATCAAGTAGATATACCCATATCTGCTTAAATCATCTGTGAAGGTGAGAAAATAACGATATCCGCCACGAGCCTCAACATTCATCGGGCCACATACATCTGTATGTATGATTTCCAACAAATCTGTTGCTCTCTCCATAGATCCGGAGAACGGTGTTTTGGTCATCTTGCCCATGAGGCACAGTTCGCAAGTACCAAGTGATTCATAATCAAGTGATTCCAGAAGTCCATCAGTATGGAGTTTCTTCATGCATTTTACACCGATATGACCTAAACGGCAGTGCCACAAATATGTTGCACTATCATTATCAACTCTGCATCTTTTGGCTTCAACATTATGAATATGTGTATCACTACTATCGAGATTCAATAAAAATAGACCACTCTTCAAGGGTGCATGACCATAAAAGATATTACTCATATAAATAGAACAACCATTATTCTCTGATTTAAATGAATAACCGTCTCGCATCAAACAAGATCCAGATATAATGTTCATGCTCAACGCAGGCACCAAATAACAATTATTCAGGTCTAAAACTAATCCCGATGGTAGATGTAGAGGTAGCGTGCCGACCGCGATCACATCGACTTTGGAACCATTTCCCACGCGCATCGTCACCTTGTCCTTAGCTAATCTTCGCTTAATCCGTAGTCCCTGTTTCGAGTTGCAAATGTTAGCAACGGAACCAGTATCAAATACCCAGGTGCTACTGCGAGCATTAGTAAGGTACACGTCAATAACATGTATATCACATATACCTTTGTTCACTTTGCCATCCTTCTTATCCGCCAAATACTTGGGGCAGTTCCGCTTCAAAGTCGATCGCTTGCGATAGAAGCACTCGATTTCGAGCTTAGGTCCAGACTTGGGTTTCTTCTCTTGAGCAGCAACTTGTTTGCTGTTCTTTTTGAAGTTCCCACTAGTAGAAAAAGGGTCATACGTGAAGTCCAATAGTGTCGGTTTGTATTAGAGCCGGCACTAATGTGTACAATAGCACCGGTTCGTGGCGGCGATCAATAGCACCGGTTCGTGGCTAACCTTTAGTACTGGTTCATGCCACGAACCGGTACTAAAGGGTATGTGCCAGCCTGCGGTCAGGGTATGGTCCCACCATCACCATTTAGTGTCGGTTCGTACCACGAACCGGTACTAATGAGGTTATGGCAAGCTATGTTTAGTCCCACCTCGCCAAGAGAGAGGGAGTAAGAGCGGTTTATAAGCCCTGAGTGCAGAGACAATGAAGAAGAGGCTCAGTGCTCACGTTGCTTAGCTTCAATCCTTTGGGAATACGGTAGATTGCACGGAGCTACGCGCAGTGCAGTTTACACTATCCCAAAAGGGTTGAAGCAAATTAATGAGCATTGCACCTCTTTTTTATTTTTAATAACTTATTACAACTCTGAACTTCTTCTTTTTTATTTTTAATAACTTATTACAACTCCCAAAAGGGAAGAAGAAGGAGAAGAAGAAGGAGGAGAAGAAGGAGGAGGGGGAAGAAGAAGGAGAGGATGAGGAGAAGAAGAATAAGAAGAGGAAGAAGAAGAAGAAGAAGAAGAAGAAGAAGAAGAAGAAGAAGAAGAAGAAGAAGAAGAAGAAGAAGAAGAAGAAGAAGAAGAAGAAGAAGAAGAAGAAGAAGAAGAAGAAGAAGAAGAAGAAGAAGAAGAAGAAGAAGAAGAAGAAGAAGAAGAAGAGGAGGAAGAAGGAGAAGAAGAAGGAGGAGGAGAAGAAGAAGGAGGGGGAAGAAGAAGGAGAGGATGAGGAGAAGAAGAATAAGAAGAGGAAGAAGAAGAAGAAGAAGAAGAAGAAGAAGAAGAAGAAGAAGAAGAAGAAGAAGAAGAAGAAGAAGAAGAAGAAGAAGAAGAAGAAGAAGAAGAAGAAGAAGAAGAAGAAGAAGAAGAAGAAGAAGAAGAAGAAGAAGAAGAAGAAGAAGAAGAAGAAGAAGAAGAAGAAGAAGAAGAAGAAGAAGAAGAAGAAGAAGAAGAAGAAGAAGAAGAAGAAGAAGAAGAAGAAGAAGGAGGAGAAGGAGAAGGAGGAGGAGAAGGAGGAGGAGGAGGAGGAGGAGGAGGAGGAGAAGAAGAAGAAGAAGAGGAAGAAGAAGAAGAAGAAGAAGAAGAAGAATAAGAAGAGGAGAAGAAGGAGGAGGAAGAAGAAGGAGAAGAAGAAGAATAAGAAGGAGAAGAAGAAGAAGAAGAAGAAGAAGAAGAAGAGGAAGAGGAAGAAGAAGGAGAAGAAGAAGAGGAGGAAGAAGAAGAATAAGAAGAGGAAGAAGAAGGAGAAGAAGAAGAAGGAGAAGGAGAAGGAGAAGGAGAAGAAGAATAAGAAGAGGAAGAAGAAGGAGAAGAAGAAGGAGGAGGAGAAGAAGGAGGGGGAAGAAGGAGAGGATGAGGAGAAAATAAAGCAGAAAATAAATAAATATATAAAAAATTACTCAAAAATAAATAGAAGAAAATAAATAATGCGGAAAAGAAAAAAACTAATATAAAGCAAAAATATTCACAAAGAAACTAAATACGGCAAAAAACTACTCAGAAATAAATAGAAGATAAAAATAAAGCAGAAAATAAATAAATATATAAAAATTACTCAAAAATAAATAGAAGAAAATAAATAATGCGGAAAAGAAAAATACTAATATAAAGCAAAAATTAAAAAAAAATGTTGGGCGCTGCCTGTGAACCTTAAGTGCCGCCGGTGAGCCTACCAGTCCTAGGGTGTGCAAATGCAGGCCCGGAAGGGCAGGAGGCTCACCGGCAGCAGCATACTTTAGTTAGGCCCGAAGCACTGCTATTCAGAGGAGTTCAAATGGCAGCCGTGGCTGGGTTTATAAACCAGTCTGGCTGCCCTTCGCTCAGCGAGTGGGACTAAACATAGAGCACCATGAGGTGGCAATAAGACGGCCTTTAGTACCGGTTTGTGGCACAAACCGGTATTTTCACTCTCACTTTAGTACCGGTTGGTGCCACCAACCGGTACTAAAGGGCCTCGTTTCCCGCTGCTTGGGCTGGCCAAAATTGGCCTTTAGTACCGGTTGGTGGCTCCAACCGGTACTAAAGGTCAGTCCTATATATATGGCACTTACGAAAAACCAGTTATCGTCGCCACTATCGTTCCACGAATCGCGCGAGAGTCGATCTCTCCGCCGTCGCCCTCGCCGCCCCCGCCGCCGTCGTCGTCGTCGCCGCCGCCGCCGCCGCCGTCGTCGTCGCCGCCGCCCTTCCTTCCGCCGCCTCGTCTCGTCGTCGCCGCCCCGACTTCACCGCCGTGCCCAGTCGTCTCGTCGCCGTCGATCCCGCCGCCCGCCGCCGTTCGTCGCCGTCCAGCCCCGCCGCCGTCGTCGTCAGATCCCCGTCCCCGCCGCCGTCGTCGCCGCCCGCGCCGCGCACGCGCCGCCCGTCGTCCATCACACACACACACACGCATCCACACATACACACACACACACACACTGTACACACACACACACACACATATATACACACAGACTCACACACACACACACACACAAACACCACACACACACACACACACACACACACTATACAAACACCACACACACACACACACATATATACACACAGACACACACACACACACACTATACTTATTTTCTGTTTTTTAATGTTTAGATTAATTAGAACTATATCTATAGTTAATTTATTTTTAGAATGTTAGAAATATTATGTTAGATGAATTAGAAATATGTTAATGTTTATTTTTAGTAAATGCTTAGTTGAACTAGTTGAATTAATATGTAGAACTAGTTTTTTAGTAAATGCTTAGTTGAACTACTAGTTGAATTAATTAATATAATTACTAGTTTATTTTTAGTAAATGCTTAGTTGAACTAGTTGAATTAATAGATTTTTCTGTTAATAGATTTTTTTTCTGTTAATAGATTTTTTTGGTGATATTATTATTGAATATGCATGTTTGGTGATACTATTGTTAATAGTTTTTTTGGGTGATATTTAGATTGTGTAATTAATTTTGTTCATAGAATTTTAATGATTTTTTGTTCATAGTATTTAGAAAAAGGAAAAAAAAGAAGTAGTTTATTTATAGTTGAACTAGCTAGTTGATTTAATAAACTAATTTATTTTACTATATATAGAAGTAGTTTGTTGTAAGTACTACTTATTTATTTATAGTAAGTGCTTAGTAGTTGAACTAGATAGTTGACTAATAAAACTAAATTATGAACGTAGGCCGGAAATGTCGTACTCATCGGACGACGATAACCGCCGAAGTCGATTGGTGCCACGACAACCGAGGTATCTGCGACAGTTCATTGAGCTGGATGAAGATCGGCGCTTCAGCATTAACCTCGAGGAGACTTGCGACGTTCATACGGTACGCAACGACGAGAATAGGTTTTTTCGTAATTAAGCACGACTTCAACTATTTTAACGTGTATTTTCATCTTTCCTATTCGACTAGCTTATCCCATGCTTTGCAAGACGCTATGTCTTGGAGAGGATGGGTATTGAAGACCATGAAAATTTTGAAACCAAAAAATTATCCTAAGTACCGAACATGGCGTGGATTTTCAAGTAAAGCTGTACAATCCTCGAGTGTAACCCATTTTGGTTGCAAAATTGGGATGCATTTTGCAAGATGTATGGTCTTGATGAGGGTATGACTATCACCATGGATCTTGGTGATCCTACAATCGAGCAAGAGACACCTACGATTTGGGTCTTTGTGGATACACCTCCAGTTCTTCCCTCATGTGAGCTAAACATAGTTATTAAGTAATTTATATTGTTTATTTTAAAATATAATGTTGACAACTTATCTCCATTGACAGCTTATTTTCATGCTTCAAAGAATGTGCGGAAGATGGTAGACAGAACGTACTACGCGAAGGCTCTTGAATTAACTTATCGGAGAAAGCGACATCTGGTCGGATTTTGTAGAGATCTTGAAAATTACAATATCTACAATCAAACTCCTCAACATTATGGTCAATACGTGCCACTAGTGCACGTGTTGAACTCGATAACTACCATGGAGATACCTTGGTAAGATTATTTTTACTATTACAACATCCGTGCATCTTTTTTGCACACTTCTAAAACTAGTACATCATTGCTAACTACGAAGTTATTACTATGTTTTTCAACAGATAATCCCGAATGATTGTGTGCCTCATCGATGTATCGTGTGGTAGCCTTCATGTTTTGAACATACTACCAGGTCGTCCTCTGAATCTCAACTGTCCATACCGGGTTTCTAAAAGAAGTGGAGACATAACAATCAAAGAATGGAGAAAATGTATGGACGATCGTAAGGAGCTTCTTGGAAGCAATAAGCAGCGAAAGGCAAGAATTGGAGACAGGATGATCGCCATTCTTCATAACGGAGAGTCGTGGTCTATATTGTTTTATGCTATTTTACCTTAAGGGTGTTTAGGTCCTACGATCTCGATGATCATGTGCTAAGAACAATTATGTAGGGTTGGGTTATGAGGATGATGATCGTATGACTTATTATTAATAACGATTAGAAGTTGTACGATGATGCATGATTAGTACGACTTGTTATTATATATATATGATGATGTAATGATGCAAAAGCATGCATGATGTATATATGATGCATAACGTGTACAATGTGTAGTATCGTAAAATACCAGCAAACGAAAAAGAATTAAAATGGAAACACAAAATTAAATGAAAAAGAAATCATAAAACTAAAAACCCACCAAACCTTATAGTACCGGTTGGTGTTACCAACCGTACTAAAGGCCTCGTCACGCCCGCCTAGCTAGTGCCACGTGGTAGCCCTTTAGCACCGGTTCGTCTGAACCGGTGCTAAAGGGGGGCCTTTAGTGACCACTAATTAGTGCGGTTATGTAACCGCACTATAAACCTCTGAACCGGTGCTAATGCCGGTTACGCACTAATGTCCCTTCTTCTTCCCTTTGCCCTTTTCTTGAAACCGGTGGTCTTGTTGACCATCAACACTTGATGCTCCTTTTGATTTCTACCTCCATGCTTTCAAAGCATCGCGAAGAGCTCGGGAATAGTCTTGTTCATCCCTTGCATATTATAGTTCATCACAAAGCTCTTGTAGCTTGGTGGCAGTGATTGGAGAATTCTATCAATGACGCTATCATCCGGAAGATTAACTCCCAGTTGAATCAAGTGATTATTAAACCCGGACATTTTGAGTATATGATCATCGACAGAATGTTCTCCTCCATCTTGCAATTGTAGAACTTATTGGAGACTTCATATCTCTCAATCCGGGCATTTGCTTGAAATATTAACTTCAACTCCTGGAACATCTCATATGCCCCATGACGTTCAAAACGTCGTTGAAGACCCGTTCTAAGCCGTAAAGCATGGCACATCGAACTATAGAGTAGTCATCAGCTTTGCTCGCCAGACGTTCTTAACGTCGTCGGTTACATCGGCCAAGAAGTTCGCACCCAGCGGTGCTTCCAGACATAACTCTTACGTGCAGCAATGAGGATAATCCTCGAGTTACGGACCCGATCCGTGTAATTGCTACCATCATCTTTCAACTTTGCTTTCTCAAGGAACGCATTAAAATTCAATGGAACAACAAAGACGAGCCATCTATCTACAAACAAACATAGACAAGCAAAATACTATCGGTACTAAGTTCATGATAAATTTAAGTTCAATTAATCATATTACTAAAGAACTCCCACTTAGACAGACATCTCTCTAGTCATCTAAGTGATTACGTGATCCAAATCAACTAAACCATGTCCGATCATCACGTGAGATGGAGTAGTTTCAATGGTGAACATCTCTATGTTGATCATATCTACTATATGATTCACGCCGACCTTTCGGTCTCCGTGTTCGAGGCCATATCTGTATATGCTAGGCTCGTCAAGTATAACTGAGTATTCCGTGTGTGCAACTGTTTTGCACCGTTGTATTTGAGCGTAGAGCCTATCACACCCGATCATCACGTGGTGTCTTAGCACGAAGAACTTTCGCAACGGTGCATACTCAGGGAGAACACTTCTTGATAATTAGTGAGAGATCATCTTAAAATGCTACCGTCAATCAAAGCAAGATAAGATGCATAAAGGATAAACATCACATGCAATCAATATAAGTGATATGATATGGCCATCATCATCTTGTGCTTGTGATCTCCATCTTCGAAGCACCGTCGTGATCACCATCGTCACCGACGCGACACCTTGATCTCCATCGTAGCATCGTTGTCGTTACGCCATCTATTGCTTCTACGACTATCACTACCGCTTAGTGATAAAGTAAAGCAATTACTGATGCGTTGCATTTCATACAATAAGCGACAACCATATGGCTCTGCCGATTGCCGATAACCGGTTACAAAACATGATCATCTCATACAATAAATTATAGCATCATGTCTTGGCCATATCACATCACAACATGCCCCGCAAAAACAAGTTAGACGTCCTCTACTTTGTTGTTGCAAATTTTACGTGGCTGCTACGGGCTTAAGCAAGAACCAATCTCACCTACGCATCAAAACCACAACAATAGTTTTTCAAGTTGATGCTGTTTTAACCTTCGCAAGGACCGGGCGTAGCACTCTTCAGTTCAACTAAAGTTGGAGAAACAGACACCGCTAGTCACCGTGTGCAAAGCACGGCGGTAAAACCAGTCTCGCGTAAGCATACGCGTAATGTCGGTCCGGGCCGCTTCATCCAACAATACCGCTGAACCAAAGTATGACATCTTTGGTAAGCGGATGACTTATATCGCCCACAACTCACTTGTGTTCTACTCGTGCAAATAACATCAAACCATAAAACCTAGGCTCGAAGCCACTTGTTGGGGAACGTAGTAATTTCAAAAAAATTCCTACGCACACGCAAGATCATGGTGATGATATAGCAATGAGGGGAGAGTGTTGTCTACGTACCCTCGTAGACCAAAGCGGAAGCGTTGACGCAGCGTAGAGGAAGTAGTCGTACGTCCTCCCGGTTCAACCGATCCAAGCACCGTTACTCCGGCACCTCCGAGTTCTTGACACGCGTACAGCTCGATGACGCACCCTCGATCTCCGATCCAGCAGAGGCGCCGAGGGGGAGTTCCGTCAGCACGACGGCGTGGTGACGATCTTGATGTTCTCCTGTCGCAGGGCTTCGCCTAAGCACCGCTACAATATGACCGAGGTGTAATATCGTGGAGGGGCACCGCACACGCTAAGGAACGATCAATGATCAACTTGTGTGTCCTAGGGTGCCCCTACCCCGTATATAAAGGAGGGAGGGAGGAGGTGGCCGCCCAAGGGGGCGCCATAGGGAGGGGAAACCTACTTAGGTTTCCCCCCTTTTTTCTAATCTTATTTGGAGGGGGAAGGAAGGAGTACTAGTATTAGGAAGTAGTACTAGTAGTAGGAAGGAAGAGAGGGGGAAGGAGAAAGGAAAGGGGGGGCCGGCCCCCCTTCCCAATTCAGATTGGGCTTGGGGGGGCGCGCCCCCCTCCCTTGCTCCTTCTCTCTTCCTCCTACATGGGCCCAATAAGGCTCATATACCTCCCGGGGGGTTCCGGTAACCTCCCGGAGCTCCAAACTTCTCCGGAACCTTTCCGGTGTCCAAATATATCCGTCCAATATATCAATCTTTATGTCTCGACCATTTCGAGACTCCTCGTTATGTCCGTGATCATATCCGGGACTCCGAACAAACTTCGGTACATCAAAATACATAAACTCATAATATAATTGTCATCGAAACCTTAAGCGTGCGGACCCTACGGTTCGAGAACGATGTAGACATGATGAGACACGTCTCGGTCAATAACCAATAGCGGGACCTGGATGCCCATATTGGTTCCTACATATTCTCGAAGATCTTTATCGGTCAAACCGCATAACAACATACGTTGTTCCTTTGTCATCGGTATGTTACTTGTCCGAGATTCGATCGTCGGTATCCAATACCTAGTTCAATCTCGTTACCGACAAGTCTCTTTACTCGCTTACGTAATACTTCATCTCATAACTAACTCATTAGTTACATGCTTGCAAGGCTTAGGTGATGAGCATTACCGAGAGGGCCCAGAGATACCTCTCCGACAATCGGAGTGACAAAACCTAATCTCGAATTATGCTAACTCAACATGTACCTTCGGAGACACCAGTAGTACTCCTTTATAATCACCCAGTTACGTTGTGACGTTTGGTAGTACCCAAAGTGTTCCTCCGGTAAACGGGAGTTACATAATTCTCATAGTTCTGAGAACATGTATAAGTCATGAAGGAAGCAATAGCAGAATACTAAATGATCAAGTGCTAAGCTAACGGGATGGGTCATGTCAATCACCTCATTCTCCTAATGATGTGATCCCATTAATCAAATGACAACACATGTCTATGGTTAGGAAACATAACCATCTTTGATTAATGAGCTAGTCAAGTAGAGGCATACTAGTGACTATATGTTTGTCTATGTATTCACACATGTATCATGTTTCCGGTTAATACAATTCTAGCATGAATAATAAACATTTATCATGATATGAGGAAATAAATAATAACTTTATTATTGCCTCTAGGGCATATTTCCTTCAGTAACATTTCGGTCTAACCAAAGTGAGCGATTGGTCCCACCGAGATTGCAATGTAAACTCTCTGTTTCCCTTTCGTAACATTTCGGTCTCACCAAAAAGAGCGAATCGGTCCCATCGAGTTTACCTGACCAACTCTCTGGTTAGCTAATTACCAAAATCGGTCTCACCGAGTTTGTGTAATCGGTCTCACCGAGATTACGTTATGCCCTAACCCTAACCATATCGGTCCTACCGAGTTGCATGTCGGTCCCACCGAAATCACTAACGGTCACTAGGTTTACTGAATCGGTCCGACCGAGTTTGTTGATTTGGTCCCATCGAGTTTGGTAAATTGTGTGTAACGGTTAGATTTTGTGTGGAGGCTATATATACCCCTCCACCTTCTCTTCATTCGTGGAGAGAGCTATCAGAACAAACCTACACTTCCAACTTACCAGTTCTGAGAGAGAACCACCTACTCATGTGTTGAGGACTTGAGGCCAAGATATTCCATTCCTACCATATGAATCTTGATCTCTAGCCTTCCCCAAGTTGCTTTCCACTCAAATCTTCTTTCCACCAGATCCAAATCCTATGAGAGAGAGTTGAGTGTTGGGGATACTATCATTTGAAGCACAAGAGCAAGGAGTTCATCATCAACGCACCATTTGTTACTTCTTGGAGAGTGGTGTCTCCTAGATTGGCTAGGTGTCACTTGGGAGCCTCCGACAAGATTGTGGAGTTGAACCAAGGAGTTTGTAAGGGCAAGGAGGTCGCCTACTTCGTGAAGATCTACCGCTAGTGAGGCAAGTCCTTCATGGGCGACGGCCATGGTGGGATAGACAAGGTTGCTTCTTCGTGGACCCTTCGTGGGTGGGGCCCTCTGTGGACTCGCGCAACCGTTACCCTTCATGGGTTGAAGTCTCCATCAACGTGGATATACGATAGCACCACCTATCGGAACCACGACAAAAACATCTGTGTCTCCAATTGCGTTTGAATCCTCCAAACCCTTCCCTTTACATTCTTGCAAGTTTCATGCTTTAATTTCCGCTGCTCATATACTCTTTGCATGCTTGCTTGAATTGTGTGAAGATTGCTTGACTTGTCCAAAGATAGCTAAAATATGCCAAAGTCTAAAATTGGGAAAAGGTTAAGTTTTTAATTGGTCAAGTAGTCTAATCACCCCCCCCCCTCTAGACACACTTCAAGGTCCTACAAGTGGTATCAGAGCTTGGTCTCCATTTGCTTTGATTTCCATAGCTTTTGGTGGTCATAGCCTTGGTTTCACAACCTAGGAGAGTATGGCGTCTAGCGAGGGAAATTATCACCGTAGAGGTCCTTAATTTGATGGCACTAATTTTGCTAGTTGGAAGCATAAGATGAAAATGCATATTCTCGGACATAACCCCGCCGTTTGGGCTATTGTGTGTATTGGCTTGCAAGGTGAATTCTTTGATGGGAGAGAGCCGAACCGTGAAGCTAGTGCGGATGAATTGAAGATGCTGCAATACAACACTCAAGCTTGTGATATCCTCTTCAATGGCTTGTTCCCCGAAGAATTCAACAAAATCAGCCGTCTTGAGAATGCAAAGGAAATTTGGGATACTTTGATTGATATGCATGAAGATACCGACTCCGTCAAGGAATCCAAGTTGGATGTGCTCCAAAGTCATCTTGACAAGTTCAAAATGAAGAATGGTGAAGGTGTCGCTGAAATGTACTCTAGGCTTGCTCTTATCACAAATGAGATTGCCGGCTTAGGAAGTGAAGAGATAACCGACAGATTCATCATCAAGAAGATCCTAAGAGCATTGGATGGAAAGTATGATACCGTGTGCACATTGATCCAAATGATGCCAAATTACAAAGATCTCAAGCCAACGGAAGTCATTGGAAGAATTGTTGCTCATGAGATGTCACTCAAGGATAAGTAGGAACTTCACAACAAGTCAAGTGGTGCTTACAAAGCCTCATGTGAAGCCCCCACATCATCAAGTGAGAAACAAACCTTCATTGTAGAATTGAGCTTAATGGTGAAGAACTTCAACAAATTCTACAGGAGTAGAAGCAAAGAAAGAAGCTCTAAGTCAAGGTCCTACAATGACAAAAGATCTTCTAGTCGAGAGCGCAATTGCTACAATTGTGGGAGACCCGGACACTATTCCAATGAGTGTACGGCACCCTACAAAAGAAGAGAAGATTCTCCAAAAAGAAGAAGTAGAAGAGAGGAATCACCACCAAGAGAGAGAAGGAGTAGAGATGATCATTATGAACAAAGACCCTCACGGAGAAGAAAGGATTCAGAAAGGAAGGACAAGTCATCAAAGAGCTACACAAAACGAAGACATCAAGCTCATGTTGGTGAATGGGTATCCGACTCCGACTCCGACAATCACTCCGAGAGAAGCTATCACTCCGACTCCGAATATACTCAAGATGAAGGTGTTGCCGGTCTAGCACTTGTATCAACCAACTCCTATGACATATTTGATTCACCAAATAAAGGAATTGGAAGATGCTTCATGGCCAAAGGTCCTAAGGTAACACACCCCGAGTATGTTGATTTTAATAGTGATGAAGATGACTTGTTAGGTGATGATGATTTACTTATTGACAACTCTAGTAATGAATACTACGATGAAACGTCAATTAATCATGCTAATCAAGATAAAACGAATGAAAATGATAAGGAGAAGATTTAGCTTCTAACTAAAGAACTAAACACTCTTAAGTTAGCTCATGAAACTATCTTCGAAGATCATCGAGAACTTTTAAGAGCTCATGAGAAGTTACGCTTTGAAAAGCTCAATCTTGAGCAAGAGCATGAGTTCTTAAAGGCAATCAATGATGATCTCCGTAAGAAAAGTTCTTCTTACATTGCCAAGCGTTTACTCTTATCTACTTGCATGCCTCAAGTCAAGTCTAGTAACAAGAACAAGAAAGATTCTTCCTCTAGTAGTAACAATAATAATGCTAAATCCAATATTGTTGCTTCTAGTAGTTCTCTTGATTCCACTAATGATTCTCTTAGCCAAGTTACACTTGAGCAAGAAAATAACTTATTGAAGGGAATTATAGAGAAAGGTGTATACAAGAGCCTTGTCGGGAGTAAGCAATTTGAGGAAATTATACGCAAGCAAGGAAGGCACCGGAAGAATCAAGGTGTTGGTTTTGAATGAAAGTTCAATGCCAATGGAGTTGAGTGGGAAGAAGATCAATACCCCAAGACGAAGTTTGTTCCTCAACAAGAGAAGTATGATCCTACTTCCTTCAAGGGAACACAAGCTCAAGATGATCTTCCACCACAAGACCACAAGAACAAAGGCAAGGACAAGCTTCAAGAGGAGATTGATGCATTTGAAGAAGCACCTAAGGCCTTGGTCAAGTGGGTTCCCAAGACTACGTCAAGTTCTACTTCATCAAGTACAACTACCACCACAGGAATCTGCTACTTTGCCATATGCCACGGCGGACGGCAAAGGCATGGATGGCGGACGGCAAAGACCTTTGCCGTCAGCCGCGGACGGCAAAAGGTGACGGCAAAGTAGGGGACGGCTAAGAGTTGCGTTGTCGTCTGCTTCGGGCAGCTGACGGCAAAGGGGCCTTTGCCATCAGCAGCGGACGGCAAAGAAGACGGACGGTAATAAATGCGCTGTTACTCCGTTAGGTGGTTAACAGCAGGCCTTTGCCGTCCGCTGCGGACGGCAAAGCCTTTGCCATCAGCCACTGTGGGCAAACTGACCAAATTGGTCAGCCTCCCAGAAGCACGATTGCACCTTACGTGGCCTCTTTGCCGTCCGCTACTGATGGCAAAGATCTCTTTGCCGTTGGTGGCAGACGGCAAAAATCATGCATATTGTCTCTTTTTTCTGTTTTTTTACTCCAACACTTTTCACAGCAAATATATATGACAGCAAATATATATCACATATCCAACACATAAGTTTCATATCACATATCCAGCACATAAGTTTCATATCACATATCACATCAGTTTCATCCATACACATTGTTCATACATAAGCAAGTTCCATCCATACACATTGTTCATACATAAGCAAGTTCCATCCATACACATTGTTCATACATAAGCAAGTTCCATGATAGCAAGCTAGATACAATGCAAAGTTTCATCAAAGGAAAAGCAAGCACTCCATCATAGCAAGCTAGCTTCCATGAAGTGAATGAAATCTGCAAAATGGTAAATAAGAAAGTTAGAAATAGGTGACTAGAACAAGAAGAAGACTAGAACAAGAAGTATATGTCATTTATGAGCTAACTTAGGTGAAATGGATCATATATGAGCTAACAAAGTTGAAATGGGTTGTTTATGAGCTAACTTAGTTGAAATGGATCATTCATGAGCTAACTTAGTTGAAATGGGTCGTTTATGAGCTAACTAAGGTGAAGGGCACCGTTTTTTTAGCTAAGTAAGGTGAAATGGATCGTTTTTGAGCTAACTTAGGTGAAATGGATCATTTATGAGCTTTTATGAGCTAACTTAGTTGAAATGGGTCGTTTATGACCTAGCTTAGGTGAAATGGATCATTTAAGAGCTAATTTAGGTGGAATGGATCGTTTTTAGCTAACTTAGGTGAAATTGACCGTTTAGGAGCAAAAATCTAGGTGAAATGGGTCATTTTGGAGCTAACCTACGTGAAATGGGTCATTTTGGAGCTAACCTACGTGAAATGGGTCATTTTGGAGCTAACCTAGGTGAAATGGGTCATTTTAAAGCTAACGTAGGTAAAATGGATCATTTACGAGCTAATCTACTAAAATGGGGCATTTTAGAGCTAACTTGGATAAATTGGATCACTTGTAAGCTAACTAAGGTAAAATGAGTCATATTAGAGCTAACTTAGGTAAAATGGATCGTTTATGAGCTAACTAAGGTAATTATGCAATTTTTGACATAAGTAACCTAAGTACATATCGTTTTAGAGCTAACTTAGGTAGAATGGATGGTTTATGAGGTCAGTAAGCATATTAAGTCATTTTGGAGGAAAAGAAGCTAACTCTAGGTCATTATGGTAAGCATATTGGAGGAAATAAAGCTAAGTCTAGGTCTTTATGCATTTGTTAAGCAAAACACTAGAGAAACTTACCATGATCAGGGAGGTGTAGGAGCGGGTTGGCTCGTGCCGGTAGGTGGAGAAGGATCGTGCGATGCGTTTCTGGAGTTAAGCTGCACCAAAGATCATTTCCAATGTCTCGTTAGCATTATGACACTCAAATGTTAAGACTAGCAAGTAATGTCCATTCAAATTAAACTCACCGTGCTCCCAGGAGCAATCACTGGCATCGACGGAGCGGTCTGACCGGACTTCTCGCACACGCATCGCACATTTGTTTTTCTATGAGAGTCATACTAGTTAGTAATGAGACTCAAATGTTAAGACTAGCAAGTAATCTGCAGAAGAAACTTACCACAAGGAGCTCGTACATGGCCCTTGCCTACATGTCATTCCGTGCCCTCTCCTCCTCCAACATCTTTGTCGTCCTCTCCTCCAACTCCCGCTGCCTCTCCGCCGCCTCCGCCAGAAGTTTCTCCATTCTATCTCTCTCACTCTGTATAGCAGCCTGCAACACCACTCACATGACCATTTGTAATCATTGATGGAGCACACAATGTAATGGAGAAAGATAGCTGAGTACGTATAACTAACCTTGAAGGCGAGTTGTACTGGCCGTTCATGAGGCCTTATCTTAGGAGCGGAGCTCGACTAGCGCGCCTTGATCTCCGAGAGAGTGCTAGGACAACAGATAAGTCCATCTCCCACGGCTATGGAGCCATGGGACCTCTCGCCACCAGATATCATCAGCAGCTCTGTATCAATGGGACCCTGGCTCGGGTTAAAGTCCTCCCCTTTCCTCGCCTTCCCCTGATCTCTATATTGCACGAGCTTGTCGTGAGTGGAGATGTTGGTGAAGTTCTTTGGATCATCGAGGTCAGACGCAGAGAATGCCTTGACTTTCTTGTAAGAGCCAGTGTGGGCCATGGCATACAGGTCGTACACCTCTGGCACCTTATCCACCTTATTGTAGCGTGCCTGAAAGAGAGAAACAAAGTAAATTAGTAATTAAAGGGCTAAAACTAGCATGATGAATGAATTGCATGAATCATGAAGCAAACCACATACCCAGTTCTGCCCGTACTGAAATAAGTTGGAGCTGCCTTGGTGGTGTGGCACACCTTCCATTTGGG
This sequence comes from Aegilops speltoides, assembly GCA_021437245.1. NCBI lineage: Eukaryota > Viridiplantae > Streptophyta > Magnoliopsida > Poales > Poaceae > Aegilops > Aegilops speltoides. The sequence continues at coordinate 58,331,492 of CM038147.1, forward strand.
CACGTTTGTCCTTGGCCTCGTTGTGGGTGGCTCGCCATTGTTTTGAGCACCACGCATTGACCAACACCTCCCAACAATCCATCCGATCCGCACACCATCTCGGAGGGGCCTAAGTTAGCAAATAGAAACTTGGCGCTTCTGACTATGAATTACTAAATGAAGGAAGTAAGTACAAGGCCTTAAGAATTACCTTCATGTACTGCTCCTTACTCAAGAACTTATCGCGGCACTCCTGCTTGGGCTTCTTGATACCACGCCCGGCGTAGTAGTCTCGAACAGCCTGCATCCGAACCTCATGTCGTAAGTTCCGAAGTAGGCGCTTGCACTCCTTGTCAATAACATCTGCCGCCTCCTCCTCGTATCCCTCCTCACACCTGTAGAATGTCTGCAATCAAATGAGACAATATTGATTAGTATAATTAATAACTAGCTAGTTCAAGATTTTTAATTGGGTAAAGGAGAAATTACCCAGAACTTTCTGATCACCATGTCTGCCCTCGTCTTGCACAAGACACCGTCGATAATCTCACCTGGCGGGGCCGGGGCAGCCAAGTAGTGCTCCCAACTCAATCCAACCTCTGGAAGCCGACCCTCACCAGGCAACGTGACATACCCCGGAAAGTTTTGCCGAATCAGAACTCCAAGGACGGAGTTGGGCCGGCGGACACTTTCATGGTGGTCCCAACCCCTGTAGCATGACAAGGCCAACACATTAGTTATTTGAAGAAACATGAATGCAGAAGGTACAAAAAGATTAAATGCACTTACCTCTCCCCATCAGGGAAAATCAACCACCTCTGCTCGCGGGTCGCCGGCACGGACGGGAGCCGTGTAGCACCACGCTGGTAGACGTTGCCCCCTCCTCCCCTCCTCCTCAAAATCAGTCGGCTCCCCGCCATCATCAGCATGGCCACTCGGCTCCCCGCCATCATCAGCATGGCCACTCGGCTCCTCAGGCTGACCCGACCAAGTACCCCATCCAGACGTGTGCTCCTCCGGGGTCTCGTGGGCCCAACTCTCGTGGGCCGAAGGCCCGTCGACCCGAGGCTCGTGGGCCGAAGACCCGTGGACCGGAGGCTCGTGGACCGGAGTCCGTGTAGCCTCCTCCTCAGACGAGTCCACCCTAGTAGTCACGTGCTCGGGTGAAACAGCTGGGGGCGGCGGTGAGGAAGGCGCCGTAAGAGTCACCCTACCTCCTCTCTCGCGACCACGTGCTCCACCTCCTCTCTTCTTCTTACCTCGTCCCCTGCTGGGCACCGCGGTCGACGAAGAAGGGCCCGGCGGTGTCGCCATACTGTCCAGCAATGCTCGGCGGAGAGGTGCGTGTGGAATGGAAGACCTCGCACTATGCACCGACGAAGAAGGGACCTTGGCGCGCTCCCGACCAGCGCCCACCATCTTTCAACACCTGCCATGACAAAGAATAAACGAAATTAGTAAAACATAAAAAAGTACCGACATGAATAATAATATGTATATCACTTAAGTGTATCATCATCAAGTACAACATAAACAACTGCACATTTAAAACTACCCGATCAACACAATTATATATGATGTTTTTCATAACAAAATCGAAAAATATATGACCTAACTAATAATTCACAAATATATGACCCGGCGGCCTCGGAAGGCCAAAGAACACCTTTTAGGAGGTGTCAGGGTCGAGGTGTCGTGTCGGTGTCGGGTGCCGTGTCGGGCCGGGGTCGGGGTCTCGGGTGCAGGTGTCGGGTCGGGGTGCGGGTCGGGTCGGGTGCCGTGTCGGTGTCGAGGTCGGGTGTCGGGTCGGGCTCGGGGTCGGGTGTCGGTGTCGGGCGGGGTCGGGGTGTCGGGTCGGGTCGGGTCTCGGGGTTGGGGTGTCGGGTCGGGTGCCGGGTCGGGTCGGGTGCCGTGTCGGTGTCAGGGTCGGGTGTCGGGTCAGGCTCGAGGTCGGGGTGTCGGTGTCGGGGTCGGGGTCGGGGTGTCGGAGTCGGGGTCGGGGTCTCGGGGTCGGGGTGTCGGGTCGGGGTCGGGGTGCCGTGTCGGTGTCGGGGTCGGGGTGTTGGGTCAGGCTCGGGGTCGGGGTGTCGGGGTCTCGGGGTCTGAAAGGATCGATATGGTTAACTAGAGGGGGGGTGTGAATAGGCAACTAACAATTTTTAAGCTTTTCTTTACCAAATTAAACTTTGCAACAAAATAGGTTGTCTAGATGTGCAACTAAGTGAGCAACCTATATGATGCAAAAACAACTAGCACACATGCAAGCAAGGATGTAACAACAAGTAGACTTGCAAAAGTAAAGGCACGAAATAACCAAGAGTGGAGCCGGTGGAGACGAGGATGTGTTACCGGAGTTCCTTCCTTTTAAAGGGAAGTACGTCTCCGTTAGAGCGGTGTGGAGGCACAATGCTCCCCAAGAAGCCACTAGGGCCACCGTATTCTCCTCAAGCCCTCACACAATGCGAGATGTCGTGATTCCACTATTGGTGCCCTTGAAGGCGGCAACCGAACCTTTGCAAACAAGGTTGGGGCAATCTCCACAACAATTGGAGGCTCCCAACAACACCACGAAGCTTCACCACAACGGAGTATGGCTTCGAGGTGACCTCAACCGTCTAGGGTGCTCAACACCCAAGAGTAACAAGATCCGCTAGGGATAAGTGGGGGGAATCAAATTTCTCTTGGTGTAAGTGTAGATCTGGGCCTTCTCAACCAATCCCGAGCAAATCAACAAGTTTGATTGGCTAGGGAGAGAGATCGGGCGAAAATGGAGCTTGGAGCAACAATGGAGCTTTGGGGGAAAGAGGTAGGTCAACTAGGAGGAAGAAGACACCTTTATATAGTGGGGGAACAATTCCAACCCTTACCCCACTGAGCAGCCCCGCACAGAGCGGTACTACCGCTAGGGCAGGGCGGTACTACCGCTGAGAGCGGTACTACCGCTCCCTACCCAGCGGTACTACTGCGCTGGCAAGGTAGACAGGGCCCTGGCCCCAGAGCGGTACTACCGCGGGAGTAAGAGCGGTACTACCGCTTGGAGCGGTACTACCGCTTCTACTACCGCTACTAGTGCTGCAAAACCCGACACGAGAAAACACCGGTCTCAAATCGAGGCGGTAGTAGCACGGAACAGCTGCGGTACTACGGCCAAAGCCCGCAAGCGGTACTACCGCCCTGCCGAGCGGTACTACCGCTGAGAGCGGTACTACCGCTAGAGAGCTTCGGCGGTACTACCGCTGTAGATCGCGGTACTACCGCTGGCACAGAATGGAGCAGGTATGGAAGAGAAGGGGCAGCTCCAAAGATGCGAAAGGAAGACGACGGGTTTGATAGGGATGTGCACGTGTTGATTCCACCCTAGTCTTACCAAAGCGGATCCCCTCTTGATAGTACGGTGACTCCTACGAAACTAGTCCACCAACAACGAAACGAAGGAGCTACACCGTCTTGAATAAAACACCGAGGGGAGGAAATCGTCTCGTGCCAAAGGATGAATCTCTAAAAGAACTTAACGCACACGATTAGTCCGCAAAAGCATTGTCATCAATCACCAAAACCACTTAGGGATAAATATGCCCTTACAATCTCCCCCTTTTTGGTGGATTGATGACAATACGGGATATGCACAAGCAGGATATAGAGTAAGCGTACAAACCCCACCGTCCTAAAATGTAGATGGGCTCCCCCTAGATGTGTGCTATCTAGATAAGTGCTTTGACTGCACGGCACACATACTAGGATCAACGCTCCCCCTACATTTTAGAGACCAACAATCTAAGCAAGGTATATGAGAGCAGCATAGATGATATAACAAGAGAAGCAAGCAACTCATAAGCTAGATAGTGACATAGATAATGGTACTGGAAAGATAAGGTAGCATATGTCTCACACCATATGACTCGAACTTAGGTCTCACAGACAAACCAACCAAAGCAAATGCGAGGAAAACAGGAACACAAGAGACGAAAGACACAAATCGCAAATCCCTATACTCTCTCCCCCTTTGGCATCGAGACACCAAAAAGGAGAGGGATTGTTGCTACGGCTTCAGGTGATAGCAGTAGACGGACACACACATCAGATGTCAGTAGGATCATCTGCGCCACCATCGTCAGTCTGGAAGTGCTCGGCATCAGAATCGGTCCACGGGCAGTGCTGCTGAATCCACTCCTCCTCCTCGATGGTGGTCGTCGGATCCACTTGTTGATGTAGCACCCAAGCCGACGCATGAGCTCCTTGTGGCGACCGCGAGCCTTCTTCTCAGCCACATGAGTCATGTACTGACCGTGAGCCTCCATGCAGAACAACTTCTTCATCTTAGACTTGAGCTTCTTTGCCCAAGAGGGCTCTGCCTTAGAAGGCATGTAGTCATCATCATCATCATCAGCCCCAGTCTCCTCCTCGGTCTCCATGGCAGTAGTAGACGAAGGAACTCCAGTCCTAGGGGCCTGAGTGCCCCAGTTATCCTTCTTCCTCAGACGCTTGACATCGTGAGAGATCAACTCTCCAGTCTCCAGTATCACCTTGGGATAGACACGATCCCAGGCCTTCTCAATGAGTAGCATGATAAACGGACCATAGATCGGGCACTTGCGCTCGGAGATAGCAGATAGCAGCTCAGACCACATAACATGAGAAATATCCAAGGACTCTCCAGTGAGCTATCCCTTCTCACGCTAGCAGAAGAGAAGCATGTCCACGAGATAGGAGTGAACCTGGTCCAGATTCCCGATACGAGGGAAAAGAGTCTCTCTGAAGATGCGGTGAAGGATATCCAGATAGGCAGGCAGCTCATAGGTTTCTTTCTTTGTTTCATGGTTGATCCTCAAAGTGCAGTAGGGCCAGAGAGCTTGCTTGTGAGTGGCGTTGGGGCGGCCGTGAGGGCGAAAACCGACAGGAGACTCAAGACCTAGATCTTGCACCCCAATCAACCCCATGAACGCTTTCCACTTGACTGAAAGCAACTTGCCATTGGTCATCCAGGTCAGTGTCCTGTCCTCATCAGTCCCAAGGTGAACCGTGGCATAGAATTGGGCCACAATATCAGCATCATAGTCCTTGTTGAATTTCATGATCCTAAGAATGTTCAGTCGAGTGCACATCTGAAGAGCTTCCCCAAAGTATTCAGGATCTTGCTCCATATGGTCGGTGTCGATGGAGTACACGTTGACATAGAGGTTCTTCTTGGCTTTGAGAACATCGAAGAAGATGGCAAACTTGAACCTGTTCCAGAACGGACGGTTGACCAAAGTGGGATCTTGGTCAGCCTCATACGGGTTGCGGCGGCGCCTTGCCCAGAACTCTTTTGGCTGCATTTCAGGCATGATTTTCCCTAGCTTTGGCTTGACCCCAGGCTTCTTCTGGAGTTGAGGTGGAGGTGGAGCACTTGTAGATCCTCCGGCAGGCTCGGTGGTGTGGTAGCGCTTGGACGTGGCACGACCGGGGTTGACACGACGAGCCTGATGCTCAGGGACCTCATCACCTGGAACCACACACAAGAACACGCAAACAACCAGAAAGAACAAGCATAAGCCACAAAACACAAGCAAAAAGATCACTGAAAGGTAGGAATATGGTGGAAATTGGTAGGGAGCGGTAGTACCGTGACCTGCTAGCGGTAGTACCGCTCCAAGCGGTAGTACCGCTCTGCAGGGAGCGGTAGTACCGCCCTGGAGAGGGCGTTAGTACCGCTCAAGACAGGGAAACAGCAGTTTCCTACTACCGTGGTCAGATCTGGCACTACCGTCCTACCAAATTCAAAAATACTCCAACCAAACATCAATCCAAACTGCCTAGAAGCATTCTCCATCCTACTCAAGCCTAGATTTGGCCAAAAATCTAGAGATGCAACTGCTACTGCCCCTAAGATGCTAGATTGGAAATCTAGACAAGAATAACAAGGGAACAGGGCAATACCGGTATCCATGGCAAGAGGACAAGGTGGGGATCGTCTCCACCGAAGGAAATGGAGAGGGCGCCCGGAGAGGAGATCCGCGGAGCCCTCTGCTGGCGCCGGTTCTTTGGAGAGAGAGGAATGAATGAGGCGGCGAATGGGTATGGGGAGAAGAAAACTCCCCCCCCAATATAAACCCCGCGCCACGCCTCACAGTAGTAGTACCATGTTGGAGGGTGGTAGTACCGCTTGAGCGGTAGTACTGCTTCGCCAGGCAGCGATACCCGCCAAAGAACCAAAAAAATGTCTCTAGACAAAGACACAAGCACAACAAAGAGAACGGGAAGGAAAGGTCAAGAAAATAAAAGACCAACAAGACAACACACGCACTAACAAAGATCTGGAACCCACTCCTTCAAAACAACCACACGAAAAAAAGAGCGAGCTCTGGCCTCTCTCAAGAGAGGGCGGTGGCCAGAGCCACCTATGTTTGAGTCAATTGGTACAGCACCGCGAAGAATTATCGTTGGGCCCATGACCAAAACTCGTCTTTGAAGCACAAGTACCATCAAAAATGGCTAATGTGAAAGAGTTGATCGTTTTATGCATAATGGGGGGAGGGAGAGTTCATTGAGAGAACAACACTCCCCCTATGTCCATGCCTACACCTAAACTAGACAACAAGTTGAGTGTGGTGGGGGTGCACGGGTTCAAGTCACATTGCTCAAATCAATGATATTTAGCTCATGCCTTAACTCGTGAAATCTTGCTTCATCCAAGGGCTTCGTGAAAATATCTGCAAGGTTATCATGAGTGTTGACATACTTGAGCTCGATCTCCCTCGCCTAATGTGATCCCGGATGAAGTGATACCAATCTCAATGTGCTTCGTCTTGAAGTGTTGCACGGGTTGAGAGAAATCTTGATGGCACTTTCATTATCACACCAAAGAGGCACTTTGTCACAAATGACACAGACTCCTTTAAAGTTTGCCTCATCCATAGGAGTTGAGCACAACAACTACTGGCCGCCACATACTCCGCTTCGGTGGACGACAGAGACACACAACTTTGCTTCTAGGAAGACCAACTTACCAAAGAGCAACCAAGAAATTGGCATCCTCCGGAAGTGGACTTCCTATCCACTTTGTCTCCCGCCCAATCGGAATCCGTGAAACCTTCAAGCTTGAAGTTTTCTCCTCTTGGGTACCATAAGCCAAAGTTTGGGGTATGAGCCAAATATCGAAAGATTAAACTTGACCGCCACATAGTGACTTTCCTTTGGTGCGGCTTGAAAACGTGCACACATCCCCACACTCAACATGATATCCGGTCTAGATGCACAAAGGTAAAGCAAGGAGCCAATCATGGAGCGATATACCTTTTGATCCACCACTTTACCATTGGGATCGATGTCAAGTTGGCACTTGGTAGGCATTGGTGTAGTAGCCGGCTTGACATCACTTAGCTTGAATCTTTTAAGCATGTCTTGAGTGTATTTGGCTTGGTTGATGAAGGTTCCTTCTCTTCTTTGTTTGATGTCAAAACCAAGGAAGAACTTCAACTCTCCCATCGAAGACATCTTGAACTTGGAGGTCATGAGAGCGGCAAATTCCTCATTGAAAGCTTTGTTAGGAGAACCAAACATAATATCATCAACATATAGTTGGCATACAAACAACTCCCCTTTGACCTTCTTAGTAAAAAGAGTGGGATCGATTTGTCCTACTTCAAATCCACGATCTTGTAGCAACTCGGTAAGGTGGTCATACCACGCACGTGGGGCTTGTTTAAGGCCATAGAGTGCCTTATTGAGTTGATACACATGATCAGGGAAGTAGGGGTCCTCGAACCCGGGGGGGGTTGCTTGACATAGACCAACTCATTAATAGGACCATTAAGAAAAGCACTGTTCACATCCATTTGTTGCAACTTAAAGTTGTGATGGGAAGCATAAGCAATCAACAAACGAATGGATTCAAGACGAGCGACGGGAGCAAAGGTTTCACCATAGTCGATACCCTCGAGTTGGGAGTAGCCTTGTGCTACCAATCTTGCCTTGTTGCGAACAATGTTCCCATGAGCATCTTGCTTGTTCTTGAAGATCCATTTGGTCCCAATGACGTTGTGGTCTCCCGATGGCCTTGGCACCAATCTCCATACTTTGTTGTACTCAAAGTTGTTGAGTTCTTCATGCATGGCATTGAGCCAATCCGAGTCTTAGAGCGCCTCATAGACCTTTTGGGGTTCAACACAAGAGACAAACGCGTGATGTTCACAATAGTTTGCTAATTGTCTACGAGTGCTTACCCCCTTTCTTAGGCTTCCAACCACATTTTCCATGAGATGGCCTTGGGTGATGAGCTTGGAAGCAATCTTTGCAGCACGACGCTCTATTTCCTCCTCGGATGTGGAAGGAGGAGGGTTGACTTGATCATCTTGAGCGCCGTCTTGAGCTTGGTCTTGATCTTGAGCTTGCTCTTGATCTTGAACTTGCTCGAGGGGGAGAACTTGACCTTGGGCATCATTTAGAGGTTCACCACCATCTTGAGGTTGATCTTGCCCTTGGTCTTGTTCACAAGGTTGAGGGCCTTCACTTTGTTCTTCAGAAGCGTGTGGGTCTTGATGAGGTGATGGCTCTACTTGAGTAGAACATTGTCCTTCTCCTTCGGCCACAAGGGGTTCCTCAATGGGTAGAATTTGACCAATACCCATTCTTCTTATGGCTTGGGGAGGAATTTCATCACCTACATCACAAGTACCACTTTGCTCCACTTGGTAGCCGTTATTTTCATCAAACTCCATGTTACACGTCTCCTCAATGAGTCCGGTGGACTTGTTGAGGACACAGTAAGCATGAGAGTTTGTAGCATAACCAACAAATATGCCCTCATGAGCTCTAGCCTCAAATTTAGACAAACGAACACCTTTCTTGAGAATGAAACACTTACAACCGAACACCCGGAAGTACTTGAGGTTGGGCTTGTTGCCGGTGAGTATCTCATAAGGAGTCTTGTTCAAGCCTTTGCGAAGATAGAGCCGATTGAATGCATGACAAGCGGTGTTGATGGCTTCGGCCCAAAAGTTGTATGGAGACTTGAACTCCGCCATCATGGTCCTAGCCGCATCCATCAACGTCCGGTTCTTCCTCTCCGCAACACCATTTTGTTGAGGGGTGTATGGAGTAGAGTATTGGTGCTTGATCCCCTCATCACTAAGAAACTCATCCAAGGTGTAGTTCTTGAACTCGGTGCCGTTGTCACTTCTTATTGTCAAGATCTTTGCATTGTGTTGAAGTTGAGCTTCATTTGCAAACTCGATGACGGTTTGTTGAGTCTCACTCTTCCTCTTGAAGAAGTATACCCCAAGTGTATATTGAATAGTCATCCACAATCACCAAGCAATACTTTCTTCCTCCAAGACTATCAAAAGATGGAGGCCCAAAGAGATCCATGTGAAGGAGCTCCAAGGGTCTCTTCGAGTAGACGATGGATGAAGGAGGGTGAGCCTTTTCATGAAGCTTTCCTTCAATACAAGCACTGCAAGCACGATCTTTGGCAAAACTAACATTTGTTAGTCCACGGACATGGTCCCCCTTGAGAAGACTTTGAAAAGATCTCATATTGACGTGGGCTAAACAGCGATGCCAAAGCCATCCCACGTCAACTTTAGCCATTAGGCATGTCGTGGTCTTAGTGGGTCGCTCCAAAAATTTAATCACATAGAGACCGTTCTCGACATGCCCAACAAAGGCTACTTTAAGAGTCTTGCTCCACAAGAGGGCCACGGTATCAATGTCAAAGAATGTAGCAAAACCCATGAGTGCAAGTTGATGAACGGAAAGCAAATTGTATGCAAGGGACTCAACAAGCATGACTTTCTCGATCGTTAGATCATGAGAAATGACAACCTTGCCGAGACCCAATACCTTAGAATGTGATGCATCACCCCACTCGACATTGGTGGGCATAGATGGAATCTCTTGCACGTCCACCACCAAGTCCTTGCTCCCGGTCATATGATTTGTTGCTCCACTATCGAGCAACCATGATCCCCCACCGAAAGCAAACACCTACAAGAGATCAATGCTTGGTTTTAGGTACCCATTTAGTAATGGGTCCTTTGATGTTAGTAACAAGGGTCTTGGGTACCCAAATAGACCATTCAATGTACTCATAAGGAGAACCAACAAATTTAGCAAAGACATGTCCATCACTAGCACGGCACAACACATATGGCGGGTTAAAGTCGCCGGCTTTGTTTGAGGAAATGCTTTTGTCCTTTTGGGCATCAACTCCCTTTACTTTTTCATTCTTCTCCTTAGGAGCACCCTCTCCCTCTTTCACAAACATTTGTTTGAGGGGAGGTGGACGTTTGGTCTTGTTGTTCTTCTTCTTCTTGCTCTTGGACTTGGGTGCAAACCCAATTCCTTCTTTGGCCACAACTTCCTTTTGATTGCTCAAAAGGTCGTTGAGGTTCTTCTCACCTTGAATGCAAGACACAAGGCCTTTCTCAAGTTGATCCTTCAACTTGGCATTCTCCTCCACAAGATGCACATGCTCACAACACGGGTTAGTAGCACATGCATTATCAATTAATACCATATGAGGAAAGGTGGCCTTTTCCTTGATTAGCTTAACTTGGAGTTGAGCATGGGACTCTTTGAGGTTAGCATGAGTACCCTTCAAGACCTTGTGGGCCTTGTCAAGTATCTCAAACTCCTCTTTGAGTCTAGCATGATCAACCCCAAGTTTAGCCTTCTCGGAGGTTAGCACACGAGACACGACAAGAGCATGATCAAGATCTTTCTTTAACTTAGCATGGTCATCATTGTGTGACTCCTCAAGAGTCAAACGATGCACACACTCTTCCTCAAGAGCATTAGAGAGATCCGATATCTCATCGGCATAGTCACGACTATGACCTTCCATCTTGGAGATGGTTTCTTCGTGATCCTCGATCATGTCATTGGCCTCACCAAGTTGTTCCAAGAGAGCAACAAAGTGCTTCTTGGACTTACCCTTGAGCTTATTCATAAAAGACTCAAATTCATTCACTTCCTCATTAGACTCAACATGTTCATCAATGCAATCCTCCAAGGAGGGATTAGTAATGATGGTGGTTGTGATGTTGGGGGTTACCTTGTTTGAAGCTTTAGCCATGAGGCATTTGGCGGTGATGTTTTCGTTGGGTGAATCAAAGAGAGACACCCGGGAAGGAGTAGCAATGGCAACGGATGCCATGGCCATAGCTTCTTCATTTTCATCATCATCGTCATCCTCTTGGTATTCTTCTTGAACCACCAACCCACGAGTGGGAGTCTTCTTGGCGAAGTTGTTCTTGTTTGGGAAGGACTTGGCTTTGTCTTTTCGGATGAACTTGCCACCATTGTCTTCCCGCTTCTCGTAAGGACAATCCGCAACGAAATGGCTCACATTGCCACAGTTGAAGCAAGTTCTAACTCGGTGCTTGCCCTTGACGCCACTTGAGTTGTTCTTGTTGAAGTTGGGTCTTGAACTCTTCTTGCTCCAAAATTGTCTTGAAGCAAGGGCTATGTGCTCATGGTAATCAAATTTGGTGTCTTCGGGGTTGCTTTCCTCATCTTCCACTTCTTACTCTTCTTCCATAATAACCTTGGCCTTCAAAGCAAGGTTGGGCTTCTTTGCCCTTTGAGAATGGAGCACCGCATTGTCGGCGATCTTGTCCAAAATGCTCATTGCAACGAACTCATCCAACACTTCACTTGAGGTCATGGAGTGGAAGTCCGGTCGTTGAGGAATGATGGAGGACATGGCCTTGTTGTAGGGCATCATGGCCTTGAGGAACTTTCGCTTGATCCAATTGTCATCCGTGTCCTTGCTTCCATGATCTCGGAGTGCGACCGCGAGTTTGGTAACTCTTCGAAAGAGCTCACGAGGTTCTTCATCTTCTTTCATTGCAAACTCATCGGCTTCATCTTGCACCACTTAATAGTTGGAGCGTTGAATGCTAGCACTTCCACGATAGAGACCCTCGACACATTTCCATGCTTCTTTAGCCATGACATGGGGTCGAAGATGAGGGAGATCTTCGGGAAGGATTGCATCTTGGATGATGAAGAGAGCACTCTCATTGAATTGATTGTCCACGGCTTCTCGAGGGGTGAAGTTGCTTGGGTCATGAGGATAGAAACCTTCTTCAATGATTCTCCAAAGGTTAGTGTTCACATGTTTTAAATGTCGCTTAAAGCGATAGACCCAAGAATCAAAATCTTCATGTTTCTCATATTTAGGTGGAGGACTGGCATGATTCAAATGAGTGGAGGGGATTGGCCCTCCATAGACCGGGGGTTCCACATGGGAAAAGATGCCGGTACCATTTCTACCACTAATAGAAGGACTCTTCTCAATGTTAGCTTCACCCTTGTCGGAGGTAGCATCCTGTGACGCCCGGGTAGTTACGCTACAGTAACTCTCCGCTAATGATGCCACATCACCTCGATTACTGTGACTAATCTCGTGTTAGTTCAAAACCGATTCAAATTCAAATTAAAAAAAACAAACAACAAAAGTTTTCAAAATTAAAACTAAAATGTTCGAGTTATGTCAAATAAATCATAGGTAATTATGATGGACCACACTTTTATAAAGTGTTTAAATGCACTATAATAGATTAAAACAGCGATAAAACAATTATCTAAAATGCTTTTAAAATAATAAGCACATGCAAAACACTTTATTTAAAGTGCCAGATTATTTGGGGTTGTGACCTATTTAATAACAACAAATTAGTTGTCGCTTTTAGATTTTATAAAACTAAAATAAAAGTAACAGAAAACAAAACAAAATAAAAAAGGAAAAAAAAAGAGAATTTCCCCACTGGACTTTGTCCCACCGGGCCGCCTTGTCGGCCCAATCGGCCCAGCCCGCCCCGCTGGCCTATATGGCCTACCGCGAGCCACCAAGAACCCTAACCCTATCCACTCCCCCACTCTCTCTGGCTCTCCCTCGCCCCCGATCCAGAACAGATCGGGGCATCGACGACTCGCCGCCGCGCCTGTCGCCCACCCCCGCCGTCGTCTCCCATGGCCCATGCCGGGGCGAACCCCCTTCCCTCTCGCGCGCGCTCTGGATTGGGAGCGCCCCAGCGCTCACCGCCTCGATCCCGCAGCCGCCCGGAGGCCCCGTCGCCGACCACCGCTGCTTGAGGACTCCGCCGACGCGCCATCGACCCCGTCGCCTCGCCGCACTCGTCCCCGGCGACCCGGACGCCGCCCCTTCGTCGTCCTCCTCCCCGAGCCCACTGCCACGAACCCTACGCCGCCCCTGTGAGCTTTCCCCTCCTCCTCTCTTCCTCGTGCTCACGCCATGGCCTCCTCCCCGCGGCTCCGCTGACGCCGCCGTGGCCTCGCCGCGCCCGGCGTGCCCCCGCGTGCCCCGTGCCTATTGGTGCCCGCCGCTTTCGCCCCTTGTCTTCTGCTTGCCATTGTTGCCGCTCTCCCGCTTCGGCTTACGAGTCGCCGTCGATGCTCGTCGCCGCTCCACTGCTGATGCCTAATGCTACTGCTGCTTTCGATGTCGCGACTCTGCTACTTCTTGCCACCACAGAGTGCCGATGGGCGCCGTACACCGCCTCCTCATGGCGCTTCGTCGCTGGTGCCGTCACCGGCCGCCGCCCAGAATCGCCAAGACACTCACGGGGCTCGCCCGAAGAACCACGCCGAACCCGATAGCCTCTGGGCATCGACAAGGGCCCCCGCCTTTAACGTTTTAATAAAAAAAGGGAAAATAAAATAAAAATAAATTATTAATTAATTAATTAATTAATTAGTGGATTAATTAAGTTAATTAATCCTAGATAATTAATCTAATTAACTAGTTAGTTTAATTAAACAGTAATTAGATTAGTTAAAACCTAATTAGACTAAACAGTCAATGACGAATGGGACCCACACGTCAGCATGACCAGTCAACACCTCTGTTGACTGATGATGTCATGCTGACGTCATGCTGATGCAATAATACTATTTTCGAATTTAATTAATAATTAATAAGTTAGAAAATGATTTAAAAACTTTAAAAATTAATATAAAATAAACTGTAGCTCGGATGGAAAAACTTTGTACATGAAAGTTGCTCAGAACGACGAGACGAATCCGGATACGCAACCCGTTCGTCCGCCACACACCCCTAACATATCAAACTCGCAATTTTTCCCCTCCGGCTCCTCTGCCCGAAAACGCGGAACACCGGGGATACTTTCCTGGTTGTTCCCCCCCTTCATTGGTATCACCTACTACCGCGTTAGGGCACACCTAGCACCGCTCATTGTCATGTCATGCTTATGGTTGCATTGTATTTATTGTTCTTCCCCCTCTTCTCTCCGGTAGACTACGAGACCGACGCTGGTTGTTCTTTGCCCGACGACTACGGAGTTGACGACCCTCTCTCTTGCCAGAGCAACCAGGCAAGCCCCCCCCCTTGATCACCAGATATCGCCTATTCTCCTCTATACTGCTTGCATTAGAGTAGTGTAGCATGTTACTGCTTTTCGTTAATTCTATTCTAATGCATAGCCTGACATTGTTGCTACATCTGTTGATACCTTACCTGCAATCCTAAATACTTAGTATAGGATGCTAGTTTATCATCATTGGACCTACATTCTTGTCAGTCTGCCTTGCTATACTATCGGGCCGTGATCACTTGGGAGGTGATCACGGGTATATACTATACATACATACGTACTATCTGAGATGGTGACTAAAGTCGGGTTGACTCATTGAGTACCCGCAAGTGATTACGATGAGGGGGCTGAAAGGACAGGTGGCTCCATCCGGTGAGAGGTGGGCTGGGTTCCCGACGGCCCCGATTTGTTACTTTAATGGCGGAGCGGCAGGCGAGTTGAGACCACCTAGGATACAGGTGGGCCTGCCCTGTTCGGCGTCTGCGGTTGCTTCATAATAACACGCTTAACGAGTTCTTGGTATTTGATCTGAGTCGGCCATTTGGTCTATACGCACTAACCATCTCTGGAGAGTAGTTATGGGTATCCGGTGTCGTGGTATCACCAAAGCCTTCGTGACATCGGCGAATGGCGGCGCCGCGATTGGAACGTAAGCTGCTCTTGTATTAAGGGGCTAGTTACGCTTCCGGCCGCCCACGCAACATGCAGTGTGCATTGGGCGATGGGCCTGCACCCTGTGCGCTTAGGTTTAGACCGGCGTCTTGACCTCTGTTGTGCCTAGGTGGGGCTGCGGCGTGTTGATCTTCCGAGGCCGGGCATGACCTAGGAAAGTGTGTCGGCCAAATGGGATCAAGCGTGTTGGGTTATGTGGTGCACCCTGCAGTGAAGTTAATCTATTGAATAGCCGTGATCTTGATAACAGGATCGACTTGGAGTTGTACTTTGACCTTATGACAACTAGAACCGGATACTTAATAAAACACACCCTTCCAAGTTCCACAGACAACCCGGTGATCGCTTTTCCACGGGGCAACGAGGGGAGGATCACCGGGTAGGATTATGCTATGCGATGCTACCTGGAGATGCTACTTGGAGATGCTAGTTGGAGATGCTACTTGGAGATGCTAGTTGGAGATGCTACTTGGAGGACTTCAATCTACTCTCTTCTACATGTTTGCAAGGCGGAGGCTACGAGCGTAGTCTTGATAGGACTAGCTATCCCCTCTTATTCGGCATTCTGCAGTTCACCCACGATATGGCCTCCTTACACATATACCCATGCATATGTAGTGTAGTTCCTTGCTTGCGAGTACTTTGGATGAGTACTCACGGTTGCTTTCTCCCCTTTTCCGTCTTTCCTTTCTTTACGGTTGTCGCAACCAGATCTTTGGAATCGAGGCCGACGCCACCGTGGGCGGCGACCCTATTACTCGGAGGTGCCTACTACTATGTGCAGCCCGACGAGGACCGAGAGTAGTTAGGAGGATCCTGTGCGGGAGGCTGCGCCTCTTCGATCTGTATCGATTTGTGCTAGCCTTCTTAAGGCAAACTTGTTTAACTTATGTCCAGTACTCAGATATTGTTGCTTCCGCTGACTCGTCTATGATCGAGCACTTGTATTCGAGCCCTCGAGGCCCCTGGCTTGTATTATGATGCTTGTATGACTTATTTATATTTTTAGAGTTGTGTTGTGATATCTTCCCGTGAGTCCCTGATCTTGATCGTACACGTTTGCGTGCATGATTAGTGTACGATTGAATCGGGGGCGTTACACATCCATCACCTTATTGGTGGGATCACCCACTTTCATCGGCGAGGTAGATTGTTTAAGTCCTTCTAGGAAATCTTTAAACATGTCCTTGACCTCGGTCGTCATGGAGGTTTTCAATGTTTCCAAGGCCACATTGAATTCCTCACGTGAGATCGAGTTACCCCCATCTCCCGTAGATGATGTCGGATTCGCACCGGAGTGCTCTCCCACCTCATCTACGGCATCAACCATACTCTTCGGACGGTAAAGTCCTTAAAAAGAGACGAGGCTCTGATACCAATTGAAAGGATCGATATGGTTGACTAGAGGGGGGTGAATAGGCAACTAATAATTTTTAAGCTTTTATTTACCAAATTAAACTTTGCAACAAAATAGGTTGTCTAGATGTGTAACTAAGTGAGCAACCTATATGATGCAAAAACAACTAGCACACATGCAAGCAAGGATGTAACAACAAGTAGACTTGCAAAAGTAAAGGCACGAAATAACCAAGAGTGGAGCCGGTGGAGACGAGGATGTGTTACCGGAGTTCCTTCCTTTTAAAGGGAAGTACGTCTCCGTTAGAGCGGTGTGGAGGCACAATGCTCCCCAAGAAGCCACTAGGGCCACCGTATTCTCCTCACGCCCTCACACAATGCGAGACGCCGTGATTCCACTATTGGTGCCCTTGAAGGCGGCAACCGAACCTTTACAAACAAGGTTGGGGCAATCTCCACAACAATTGGAGGCTCCCAACAACACCACGAAGCTTCACCACAACGGAGTATGGCTTCAAGGTGACCTCAACCGTCTAGGGTGCTCAACACCCAAGAGTAACAAGATCCGCTAGGGATAAGTGGGGGGAATCAGATTTCTCTTGGTGGAAGTGTAGATCTGGGCCTTCTCAACCAATCCCGAGAAAATCAACAAGTTTGATTGGCTAGGGAGAGAGATCGGGCGAAAATGGAGCTTGGAGCAACAATGGAGCTTTGGGGGAAAGAGGTAGGTCAACTAGGAGGAAGAAGACACCTTTATATAGTGGGGGAATAATTCCAACCGTTACCCCACTGAGCAGCCCCGCATAGAGCGGTACTACCGCTAGGGCAGGGCGGTACTACCGCTGAGAGCGGTACTACCGCTCCCTACCCAGCGGTACTACTGCGCTGGCAAGGTAGACAGGGCCCTGGCCCCAGAGCGGTACTACCGCGGGAGTAAGAGCGGTACTACCGCTTCTACTACCGCTACTAGTGCCGCAAAACCCGACACGAGAAAACACCGGTCTCGAATCGAGGCGGTAGTAGCGCGGAACAGCTGCGGTACTACGGCCAAAGCCCACAAGCGGTACTATCGCTGAGAGCGGTACTACCGCTTCGTGGAGCGGTACTACTACCGAGAGCCGGGCGGTACTACATCACGTAGATCATGATACTACTACCGGGCGCCAAATGGAGCAGGTATGGAAGAGAAGGGGCAGCTCCAAAGATGCGAAAGGAAGATGACAGGTGTGATAGGTATGTGTACGTGTTGATTCCACCCTAGTCTTACCAAAGCGGATCCCCTCTTGATAGTACGGTGACTCCTACGAAACTAGTCCACCAACAACGAAACGAAGGAGCTACACCGTCTTGAATAAAACACCGAGGGGAGGAAATCGTCTCGTGCCAAAGGATGAATCTCTGAAAGAACTTAACGCACACGATTAGTCCGCAAAAGCATTGTCATCAATCACCAAAACCACTTAGGGATAAATATGCCCTTACAGGGGTGCCGGGTCGGGGTCGGGGTGCCGTGTCTGGTTGGGGTTTTTTCCTCTTTTTTTCTTTTCTTCTTCTTCCTCTTCTTCCTTTTCTTCCTTTTCTTCCTTTTTTCCTTTTTTTCCTTCTTCTTCTTCCTCCTTTCCTTTTTCCTCTTCTTCTTGTCCTCCTCTCCTCTTTTTTCTTCTTCTTCTTCCTCTTCTTCTTTTTTCTTCTCCTCCTCTTCTTCTTCTTCTTCCTTTCCTTTTTCCTCTTCTTCTTCTCCTCCTCTCCTGTTTTTTTCTTCTTCTTCTTCTTTCCTAAAACTGAACTAAACCTAAAACTAAACCTAAAACTAAACCTAAATCTAAAACTAAAACTAAAACTAAAACTAAATCTAAACTAAACATAAACCTAAAACTAAAAAAATAGAAGAAAAAAAGGAAAAAACTAAATCTAAACCTAAAACTAAACTAAAACTAAACCTAAACCTAAAACTAAACCTAAAACTAAAACTAAAACTAAATCTAAACTAAACATAAACCTAAAACTAAAAAAAACAGAAAGAAAAAAAAGGAAAAATAGAGGAGGTAGAGCTCACCTGGGCCAGTGGAGGAGGTGACCAGTGGAGGAGGTGGCCGGTGGAGGAAGGCGGTGGCCGGGCCCGGGCGGTGAAGGGCAGGGCACGGGCGCCGAGAGGCAGGCGGCGGCAACAGGCAGGCAGGGGCGACGGCGGGCAGGCAAGAAGGCGGATGAGGCGGCGGGGCAGTGGAGGAGGCGGCGGGCGGCGGGCCAGGCAGCGCAGGCGGGGCAGGGCAGGCAAGGCAAGCATGAGACGGCAGCAGGCGGCGAGGCGACGGGCGGGGACGGCGGGCGGCGGGCGGCGGTGGCGAGTGGTGGGGGCGGCGGCGCGTGTGTGGGAGCAGGGAGAGAAACAGAGAGAGGGCGGGGTGGGGCGCGCCGTTAAATATGTTAAATGTTTGCCATCCGCCCTCTTTGCCGTCCGCTTTTTTGCTCTTTGCTATCTGCTAGCAGACGGCAAAGAGAGGGTCGTTAAGTATTTTTTTTAAAAGCTCCTCAGTGGGGCCCCCTCCCTCTTTGCCGTCTGCTAGCCGACGGGAAAGAATCTTTGCCGTCAGCTAGCGGACGGCAAAGAACTGGCTGATGGCAAAGACTTTCTTTGCCATCAGCCACTTCTTTGCCGTCTGCTTTTGGGTAGCTGATGGCAAAGAGCTTATTTGCCGTCCGCTAGCAGACGGCAAAGAGCTGGCTGATGGCAAAGTAGCTGATTCCAGTAGTGTACAACTCCAAGGATTTCCATCAAGATGATGTGGATCCCGAAGAAGAAGAACTAGAGAGTTCTTGAGGGTGACTCCGCCAACATTCTTCACTCATATCATTATGGCAAGGACAAGTGCAATCAACTTCCATATCTTGCACTAGTTCAAGGAGTCACAAACCCTCATGTTGGTAAGGCAAGGGACAAGGTAACCTAATGTTTCCATGGACATCATCTTGTGTGTGCATCACTCTATGTCTATGGATATTCTTGTTTGTTCCTTGTGGGACTAACCCATGTAGGTATTGAAAGTGCAACTCACTCCAAAGGATTGCTCCAAATGATCTACATCAACGTTGAGCATCCACATCTTCAACACCTACATGAAGTCATCATCGACAAAACCCAAGGTTAGTTCATCCCTCTAAGGGGGGATCTCACATCTAGGGGGAGCTTAACTCTAAGAATTGAGTCAAAGCAACTCTAATGATGTGAACACATCAATGCATTATGTAAAAGTGGTAACCCCACTTGAGCTTAAACGATGAGTATGACCTATGATCAAATGTTCTCATTTGACTCCTAAGTCAATATACTCATATATAGGTGACCTAGTCATCGCCAATTGTTTGATAGATGCTAGAATTGGTTGTGCATGCTTTACCACATATTTCATTTGCCATTTTGTTGTGTGAGCATGCTGGTTGCATATTTTACTCATTCGAGGACATCCACTTGTTGTTTGGATTGATTGGTTTCTTTTGCCAAGTGGATGGACAAGAATGCCTAAGAACCTTCTCTAGCTATCTATGCTTTTCTCGTCTCAAACTCTATTCATGCTACATCATAAAATTTGATCAAGTCGATTCGAACCACTCGTGTGAGGAGCACTTTCGAGTCCCGATTCGTCATAGACTTAAACTTCCAAAACTTCTTTGTGCTTTTCGGTCTGACCGATTCTTCCATTTCGGTCATACCGAGATCACTAAGTCGGTCTAGGTTTTCAATCACGGTGCAACCGATTTGAACTTTTCGGTCTCACCGAGTTGGTGTAACTGTCAACAGTTATGCATCTTGGTGCCACCGAGTCGTTCCACTCGGTCACACCGACAGTGTCGGGCTATATATTCACACGGGAAAAAATTTGGAAAACTTTCTCCAAACCTCTTCGCCCGCGCATAGCTCGCTCTGCCTTCTAGGTCTCCGGATCGTCGACTTCGTCGCCAGCCGCCTCCTGTCGCTGGTCTCCGCTGCCGTCAACGGATTTCATCTCCGTCGTTGCCGCCGTAGCAAGTTCATCGCTAAACTAGGGTATGAACTCGATCACAGTGCTATCCTCGTCTGATTCTCAGCACATTGTGTTCATTATGATTCTTGCCACGATTGAAACACCTCTATCCAGTCAAAACAATCCTTAGAATAGATGCGATTTGAAATTTAGGGTTAGGTTTCCGCCGAAACCATCTCAGACCCACCGAGTTGACAAACTCGGTCCCACCGATTCGGCTAACGCCATTGCACTAGTAACTCTTGGTCTGACCGAGAATTGCTAATCGGTGTGACCGATTTTGGAACTTTGTGAAACCCTAGCAGTCTCGGTGCCACCGAACTGTGACTCGGCCTGACCGAGTTCACTAGTTTAGGTTCCAAAACTTCTTCGGTATCACTGAGTTTGAAAATCGGTTGATCCGAAATGCTATCTATGGAAAACTAAAACTAAGTTTTTGAATCATTCTTTTGCAAAAATCTCTGCATTTTGTGATGCTCATCCACTCTATCTCATCTATAACTATTCACAGGGTCAGCAGTCAGTGTTTGCATCATGTCAGACCAAAGTGACAGCCAGAACATGGAAGAAGAGCAGATTCACATGAGTGACGGCACTACTCCCTCTAGTTCTTCAGATGATGGCAGTAGAAGTACTCCTAGCAATTTGCCTAAAGCAGCCACAAGAGCTAGAAGGAAGAGAACCTCGGACTCTGAGGATGATGACTATGTGGTAGCTGAAGATGAGGCTACTTCCAAGAAGGTAGTGCTAAAAAAGGAGTATGGCTCAGCAAAGAACACAAAGCCTAGACTTAATAGGAAGGTCCCTACCAAGAGGACACCTATGCTGAAGGTCAGAGGATCAACACAAGTACCTGAAAAACCTAATCCCAAAGAGGCACCTGCAAGAAGGATTCCCACTTCCAAACCCAGGAAGGTTACCACTAGAGAAACCATAAAGTTTACTATTGAGTCAGAAGATGAAGCTGCTGGTCAAGACAAAAAGAAAAAGAGAGTCAGAACCACTACTGCCAAAGTTCTTGGCAATCCCTCTATGAGGAGAGACTCTGAAGAAGAGGAAGAAGAGGATGTTGCACCAGCACCCAAGGCACAAAAGCTGATGGGTGATGCTATAAGGTCAGGGGCTGCATCATCAGAGCCCAAAGAAGCACCCAAAGCTGCCTCCAAGCCCAAGAATGCACCAAATAGGAATACCAGGAGTATACCAGCTGCTGAGAAGAACAAGGCCCCAGTGCCTAAAGTTGCTGCTGAGGAAGATGATGAAGGACAAGTCCTGAGGAAGCTCAAACCCAAGATTCCAGACCACAATGATGCTCATCCTGTGTCTGAGAACATGAAGATCATGAGAGACTCAGGTTTGAGGCTATGGAGAGAGTCAGATCCATATGCCACCAGGAGAAGGACTGCTATTGATTAAAGGTTCCACACAAAGGAACAACAGGATTTCTATGAGACAGTCTTGTTGGACAAGAAGCCTATAGTGTGTGATATGAGGTGGGTCGATTGGACCTACATGAAGGAGAATGAAGAACACTATCCTGGAGTGTATGACAGCTTCAGTGCATGTGGAGTTGCAGACTTTTTTGGGCAGAAGCTCACAAACTGGAATGATGAGCTCATTATGCAATTCTACTCCACAGCACATTTCTATCCCGATGGCAGGATAGTTTGGATGTCTGAAGGTACGAGATACCAATCAACTATTGAGGAATGGGCAAATCTTATCAATGCCCCAAAGGAGAGTGAAGATGACTTGGACGTTTATGCCAAGAAAAAGATGGATCACAATTCTATGTCACATATGTACAAGGAGATCGCAGACGAAGCTCTTGAGACTTTCAAGTTTGGGTCGGTCCATTTTCTTCTGTCAGGGCTGCCAACGATCAACTGGATCCTAAGGCACACTCTTTTGCCCAAGTCAGGTGACCACAACATGATCAGAGGGCATGCAATTAACTTGCTACACATATTTGATGTGCCACAGAAATTCAAGGTCATGAGCCTCATGGTTGAGACTATCAAGAGGACAGCAGCAGACCAAAAGAGAAGTTGTGGATATGTCCCACAAATTCAGGAGTTGATTAACTCAAAGATGGGCACAAGAAAATATCTGTTGGATAAGGTACACTTCGTTCTCCATCCAGACTTTGAGGACAATCAAGTTGTGATGAATGAGAATGAACCATCATCAGTACAAGCTCAAGAGAAGAAGGAGAAAGCAAAGAAAGAGAAGGCTGCCAAGATGCCAACTCAAGAGGAGGCATCTAAGTACTTTTTGAAGAACAAGCAGGACCAGCTTGGTTACTTGATAGCATCAACTCGAGGATTGAGAAGGGTTGGCCACCTAACTCAAAACCAGAGAGCACTGGAAAGAATCATGGAACAAAAATTCTATGATTTAGATGTCAAAGTAACTGAGATTCAGTCAGTTGTGGAGTAGCTACAGGTGACATGCAGGAGAGGAATGGCAGGACAACTACTGATGCATTTGCCAAAGTGCCTCGAGCTCAGAGATCAGCTGCAGAGCCAGTGACAGACACCAGAGCCACTTCATCTGCACCAGCTACAGCTCCAGTGCAACCAGCTCCAGCACCAACTCCTTCAGCTCCATCCACATCTACTGAAGCTTTCGTCCTTGGCATCATCTCTACACCACCAAGTGAAGACCAAGCCTGAGAGACGATATAGTACTATGCATTTTCTAGGAACTTTTTGGTACCTTGTTGCCAAAGGGGCAGAAAAATGTATAGATCATAGGCTTCGAGAGAGAGAGAGAGAGAGAGAGTTTGCTTTTCTTCTCTCTTGTTTTCTTGGTTGAACTTTGTTTGCTTTTGATTGCTTCAGATACTATGCTATTATCTATGATACATTGATGATCATGTGTTTGATCATAAGCTACACTTATGCTTGTTAGATGATATTATCTTACTTATCCTTATATGATCATTCACTTTGCTTGGTGATGAGTGCATGTATTCAATCTTTATTATTTTGAGCGCTCCACCAAGATGTATGTGACATGGAAGAGTAACCCATGATCCTAATTCCTTGTGCATTTGCAGTCCAAAGCAAATCTTAAACTATGCACAAATTTAGGGGGAGCTCTTGCTTATCACATACTTCTCAAAGCGACGATGTTTTTCAATCTTATTATCATTTGTCGAAGCTTTGATCTATATGTTGTCATCAATTACCAAAAAGGGGGAGATTGAAAGTGCAACTATCCCTAGGTGGTTTTGGTAATTCATAACAACATATAGCTCATTGAGCTAATGCTATTCCAAGACAAATATTTCAGGAAAGCTCAATGAATGGCATGGCATGGATGATGAAAGTGGATCCCTCAAAATATTAAGGACAAAGGATTGGCTCAAGCTCAAAAGCTCAAGACTCTACATTTTACATTTTAGTGATCCAAGAACACATTGAGTCTATAGGAAAAGTCAATACTATCAAGGAGGGATGAGGTGTTGCTTAATGAGCCTCTTGCTTCAAGTGCTTAGTGATATGCTCCAAAAACCCTCAACTACTTTCTCACATCCACATATGACCTAAACCCAAAGTCAAAATCGGTCCTACCAATTCTTTCTATCTGGAGCCACCGAGTTCAAATGTCATAGCCACCGCCACAAACCCTAGGCAAATCGGTCTCACCGATAGGGATCTCGGTATCACTGAGATGGGATTGTAATCTCTCTGTTTCCCTTCGAAACGTTTTGGTCTAACCGAAGTGAGCGATCGGTCCCACCGAGATTGCAATGTAAACTCTCTGTTTCCTTTTCGTAACATTTCGGTCTCACTGAAAAGAGCGAATCGGTCCCCCCGAGTTTACCTGACCAACTCTCTGGTTAGCTAATTACCAAAGTCGGTCTCACCGAGTTTGTGTAATCGGTCTCACCGAGATTGTGTTATGCCCTAACCCTAACCATATCGGTCCTACCGAGTTGCATGTCGGTCCCACCAAAATCACTAACGGTCACTAGGTTTACTGAATCGGTCCGACCGAGTTTGTTGATTCGGTCCCACCGAGTTTGGTAAATTGTGTGTAACGGTTAGATTTTGTTTGGAGGCTATATATACCCCTCCACCTCCTCTTCATTCGTGGAGAGAGCCATCGAACAAACCTACACTTCCAACTTACCAGCCTAGAGAGAACCACCTACTCATGTGTTGAGGCCAAGATATTCCATTCCTACCATATGAATCTTGATCTCTATCCTTCCGCAAGTTGCTTTCCACTCAAATCTTCTTTCCACCAGATCCAAATCCTATGAGAGAGAGTTGAGTGTTGGGGATACTATCATTTGAAGCACAAGAGCAAGGAGTTCATCATCAACGCACCATTTGTTACTTCTTGGAGAGTGGTGTCTCCTAGATTGGCTAGGTGTCACTTGGGAGCCTCCGACAAGATTGTGGAGTTGAACCAAGGAGTTTGTAAGGGCAAGGAGGTCGCCTACTTCGTGAAGATCTACCGCTAGTGAGGCAAGTCCTTCATGGGCGACAGCCATGGTGGGATAGACAAGGTTGCTTCTTCGTGGACCCTTCGTGGGTGGAGCCCTCTGTGGACTCGCGCAACCGTTACCCTTCGTGGGTTGAAGTCTCCATCAACGTGGATATACGATAGCACCACCTATCGGAACCACGACAAAAACATCTGTGTCTCCAATTGCGTTTGAATCCTCCAAACCCTTCCCTTTACATTCTTGCAAGTTGCATGCTTTAATTTCCGCTGCTCATATACTCTTTGCATGCTTGCTTGAATTGTGTGAAGATTGCTTGACTTGTCCAAAGATAGCTAAAATCTGCCAAAGTCTAAAATTGGGAAAAGGTTAAGTTTTTAATTGGTCAAGTAGTCTAATCACCCCCCTCTAGACATACTTCAAGGTCCTACACCAAGGATTCTGGTCAGGTACGTGGCCTAGCCCCACATTTAGTTGATGGGGGAGTATCTATCTTACAGTACGCTGATGATACTATCATCTTCATGGTGCACGATTTTGCTAAAGCTAGAAACATGAAGCTGGTTTTATGCTTGTTCGAACAATTGTCGGGGTTGAAGATCAACTTACACAAAAGTGAATTGTTCTTCTTTGGAAGAGCCAAAGAAGAACAACAAGCTTACAAAGAATTGCTCGGGTGCGAATTAGGATCTCTACCCTTCACGTATCTGGGTATACCAGTCCACCATCGCAAGCTTTCTAACAAAGAGTGGAAGTGCATTGAAGGTCGATTTGAGAGAAAACTTAGTTGCTGGAAGGGCAAACTTATGTCATACGGAGGACGATTGATTCTGATTAATTCGGTTCTCACAAGTATGCCTATGTTTTTATTGTCTTTTTCGAAGTACCAGTTGGACGGAAAAGGCTAGATTTCTATCGATCATGCTTCTTCTGGCAGAGCGATGAATTAAAAAGAAAATACAGACTCGCTAAGTGGGATATCATTTGTAGGCCGAAAGACCAAGGGGGTCTAGGCATTGAAAATTTAGAGGTGAAGAACAGATGTCTTCTCAGCAAATGTCTGTATAAGTTATCTGTAGAGACGTATGCCACGTGAGCACAGATTCTTTGTAATAAGTACCTACAGTCCAAAACCTTGTCCCAGGTGACAGTAAGACCGACTGACTCACCTTTTTGGAAGGGACTCATGCGAGTGAAAGCAGCCTTTTTCAATAGGACAAAATTTGTAGTTGGGAATGGTACTTCCACAAGATTCTGGGAGGATACATGGCTAGGGGAGACGCCCCTTGCCATCCAATATCCTTCTCCCTGTAATATTGTTCAGAAGAGATGCGTACGTTGCAACAGTGATGTAGTCAAATCCTCTAAATATTCAATTCAGGAGGACGCTAGTGGGAAACAGTTGGGAAGTTTGGCTCCATCTTGTGAGAAGATTGATGGACGTTCAACTTTCTCAACAGCCAGATCAACTTTGCTGGAAACTAGCTAAGAATTGGGAGTTTTCGGTTAAATCCATGTATTTGGATATTATCAACACTAGCGTTATTCCTAGTTCGAAACATGCTTGGAAAGTCAAAGTGCCTTTAAAAATCAAAGTGTTTATGTGGTTTGTCCACAAACAGGTTATCTTAACTAAAGACAATTTAGCAAAGCGAAACTGGACGGATTCTAAAAGATGTAGTTTTTGTGATAGTGATGAATCAATCAGACACCACTTTCTTAATTGCCCTTTGGCTAAGATTTTGTGGAGGTCGGTCCACGTAGCGTTTAATATAACTCCTACGAATTCCATCAACACGTTATCTTGGGACGTGGCTAGATGGGATTGACGTAGTAACAGCGAGGCATATCCGTGTAGGAGTATGTGCTTTACTATGGGCAATTTGGAACTGCAGAAATGATTTGGTTTTTAACAGAACAACAAATATTCACTTCTTGCAGGTTATCTTCAGGGCCACTACACTCATCTGTATGTGGTCGCTACTCACTCCGACGGAGGCCAAAGAGCATTTGGTTACTGGATCTATTCGATGGGAGACGGTAGCACTGGCTATTTTCAACCGGTTTGGATGGCGGTCATGTAATAGGATAGGTGTTTAGTTTCCTATCTGTCTCTTGCCTGCCGGTTGTGGCCGTCCTGCTTTTGCTTTCGTGCTCTTTGTTGAGCACATGTTTCTTTTGTTTGAGACTACGAGACTTTTGTCGAACCTTTTGCTTATTAATAATATGTGAACACTAACGCCCACACATGTGGGCGTTTGCATCTCGCCCACACGCGTGGATCCGCGTCCGTTTGTGCGTGCACGAATCTTGGCATGTTTGTGGTGTCACGTAGGACTGGACTGGTATGTGGGAATTCACACGGTCGCCCACACGTCCGTTTGACCACACGGAGGGGCCGGTATGTGGGCGTTTAGCAGTTCACCCACACGTCAGTTTTCACTCACGCACAAGGGCTGGTGTGTGGGCATTTGCCATCTCACCCACACGCCCGTCTCCTCTCCCACCCCAAGCTGCTAGTTGCCATGTATTTTGCAGTGTACATGACAACTGCCCTAGTGTGCTTGTAAGCAGATGGCAACTCTCGCTTTTTTTTACCCGAACATGTCAGTTGCCATGTGTTTTGCGGGGTACACGGCAACTGCCCTAGTGTGCTTGTAAGCAGATGGCAACTCTCTCTTTACTCGGACATGTTGTTTTGTCATGTCTTTTTGTAGCGCTACACAGCAACTGCCTAGTGTTAGTAGGTGGCAACTCCTAAGGTTTTCAAATCATGGCAACTGTTGTAAACCAGACCATACATGGAAACTGTTTAGTGTTAGTAGGTGGCAGCCTCTAAAGTTTTTAAATCATGGCAACTATAGTAAACCAAACCATACATGGCAACAATTGCAGTTGTCCAAAATGGCATCTCGCACTTGACCTGAGATGGCAACTGCAGTTGAGCAACCATGACAACTGTAGTTGTTCGACATGGCAACTATAGTTCAGCGACATGGCAACTGCAGTTAAACAGACATTGAAGATGGTCCAGACCATGGCAACTGCGGGGATGCGTGCTGACTGTCACGCGGGGGCGTGCGGGGCCATGAGGTAGGTGGCTGAGAGAGGTCGTGTGGCACTTATCTATTTTGCCCACACGTAGGCGTGCAAGAGGGACCGCAAGGAAAAAAGAGGCGTGTGGATGCTAGTTGTTTTGCCCACACGTAGGCGTGTGGGCTGGTCCTTTTAGACACCACACAAAATGTGTGGCCAGACCCTTAACGCCCACATGTGTGGCAATTATCTCGTCCTAATAATATCGACCGTATGCATTTTCTGATGCAAAGGCCGGGGCAAACCTCCTTTTCGAGAAAAAAGTGAGAACGTCAGCTTGACTGAAACGATTCGATTTTGGGTGAGTCAATTGACCCAAAATTATTTCAGTCGACTGGCCGTAGTCGCTCATAATAAACTCTCTCTCCAACCCAATGTGATGACATGCCACCCAGGAAAAAAAAGGAAAAACCGGTTTTTATTGAAGCATTTGTCTTGGGCATTTCCTAACGGGCGCCTTAAGCGCCCGTTTCTTCTATTTCCGCAAACGGGCGCATACCCCCACGCGCGCTGGGCCGGCCCGCTTTCTTCCTTTTCTTTTTGTTAAAAAACTGCAGCAAAAACCTTATTTCCAATGTGAGGGCTCGAACTCGCGATCTCTCTGTTGAACCAGCTGCGCACTAACCAACAGACCACCATATAGACCATGTCCTTTTACTTATTTTCGTTCTTTTATTTACGTAGGCCGCGAGAGCCCACCAAACCAGCTTTCACTGCTCGCTGATTTCGGGCGTTTTTTTCTTTTTTTTCTGGTTCGTTTTTTCTTTTTCTTTTCTCATTTTTCTTTTTTATTTTCTTTTTAAAATTCGTGAAATTTTTAAAATTGAATGAACTTTTATCAAATCAATGAACTTTTTTTAAAATTCGATGAAAATTTTAAAATTCCATGAACTTTTTAAGACGTGAACAATTATTGAGAACATGAACAAAAATTTATATACGACTAGAGCTTTTCAAATATACACTGAACATTTTTTTGGTGTACGATGAACAATTTCTAACTACACAGTGAACATTTTTGTGATATACATTGAAATAATTTAAAACATTTTATAGATTTTTTTTTATATGAGATGAACAAATTTTATACATTGAACATTTTTGTAATATAATCTGAACAATTTTTAACTACAAATTGAACAATTTTGTGATATGCGCTGAAAAACTATTTAAATACCCATTGAACATTTTTTATGTACACTGAACAATTTAAAATGTGGAACAAAATTTTAAAAAGTGAATAGATTTGAAAACTATGAACATGTTTTGTAATCTTGAACAAAAAACAAAAAATACATTAAAAAATTAATAATTCGCAAATCTAATAAATAGCGATGATGCATTGGTCTTAAATAGTTCGCGTTCCTTGTAGTCGCTGGTGCTCACAGGTTGTAGTGGTTAGCAAAAGTGTTCTCGTGTTGTAGCCGTAAGGGGTGAGTTCGAGTGGCTGTATCCATCGTTTTGTGTGTTCTTTTCGCGAGACCTTTTTTTCTTCTATTGCGCGCGGTGGGCCGGCCCATGGGGTGCGGAGTGTGAGCGCCAGCTGCCTGAACCGGCGCTTAAGGCGTCATATATGCTCTGAGTCTGAGATCGTGACCCGGTGGCTGTCGCAATTCGCAAAGGTGGGGAGAAAGGGAAACGTTTGGTGTCGGCGCGCCGGCCGAGTCTTCGGCCGGTCGCGTCCACGCTCGCTCCCCACAAACAATCAGTTGGCCCGCACACCGCCCGTGCCTTTGCCTTTTTTCCTTCTTATTATCCTTTCTATCTTTCATCTCCGCCACTCGTCTCGCACGCCTCCTCTCCTTTTCTACCTTCTCTCATCAGCAGCGGCTGCCGCCACTCCGCGCGAATTCTCGATCTGAACGGTCACCGATTTTGTGGGAGACACACATCACCGGTGCAAGGGGTGATGGCGGTGGTTGTCTTGGCCGTGAGGTGGCTCTATCTCGCGCGCACCGTTGAAGCAAGCCACGCACGAGCTACGGTGGCGGCGAGGTAGCACCCTGCGACTCAGCGGATGCTACCACCACCGACACCGGAATCTGCAAGCACCACCACGGGGAGCTACAACCCCCAAGGTCAGAAGCTGCATCCACCTCCTAGGGGAGCTGGAAACATACAATCGGGGTGCTGGAACGTGCATTCAGGATAGGTCCAACTGGCGAGCATGCGGACATCGCTATGATCTGCAGCAGCAAACAATCGCGCGCGCAGGTGCCAAACAAGCTTCGTGTTCTACAAGCGGTGGCGCAGGGCGCATCCGGTGAGCACGGTGCTGGAACCGGTGCTCTGCAGAGCTGCATCCGGCGAGCAAAGTGCTGGAACTGGTGCTCTGTAGAGCTGCAACCGTCGAGCATGGTGCTACTATGCTCTTCGCTGCAAAAGCTGCAACCGGCGAGCATGGTGCTGGAACCGGCGAGCACAGAGCTGCAACCGACGAGCAAGGTGCTGGAGCCAGCGTGCATGGGGCGTGAACTGGTGCCCAGTTTTGCTACAACCAGGCGAGTGTGGCCGGCGACGACAGTGCCATGTTTTGCTACTACGGGCAACGAGGAAAGCTACTACCGGTGACGGAATTGCGACAACCACTACAATGAAGTGTGGCTGGCGGCGACAGTGTCGTGATTTTTGCTGCAACCGGCAGCAGAAAAGCTACAACCGGTACCCAAATTTGCTACAACCAGGACCAGCGACAACGAAGTGTGGCCGGCGGCGACGGTGCTGTGATCTTTTTTTTGTTCCAACCAGGCGACGGCAAGCGTGGCCGACAACGGCGGCATACGATTTTTATTCTTTGCGAACAGGCGACAGGAAGCTCCCTTTGGCGCCGATTTTTGTCGCAACCATGGGGGTTCCTGGAACTGCGGCTGTTCGTGATTGAGAATGGCGAGCGGCGGCGAGCTGCTGAGCTCATCGATGTGGGGAGGGGGGATTCTCTCGTGCCTGCTGTTGCTGCAGATCTAGTGCGCTGGCGCGTAGGGAAGGGAAGGAAGAATCGAGGGAGGGAGGAACAAGACGACACAGATGGCAGATATGACAGCTGCCCACAGCTATATCGTGCGGCTGTGGTGCGACCGGCCCAAATTTGGGCCGGCGCATCGGCGCCTATCACCCGCCGGGGAGAAAACCCATCGTTCTCCGGTGAACAGTCCACTGGATAGGGTTGTGTTTGCAAGGTGTGCCAAATGGCGGCAAAAAAGGACACGTTATTGATCCTTAAATTAACAGCCATGGGGTCGGAGCGGAGCGGAGCGGAGACTGGGCTGCGCAGCTACCAAAGCTCCAAAAACAAATACTCCCCCGTCTCCTCCTCGATCCTCGAGTAGCAATTTGGCGATTTGCAGGACCGATTCATCAGTCGTCGAGGCGCTAGCTAGCTGCCCTGTCTCTTCCTCCCGCGAGAAGCCAAGAAACAGGTGACCGCCGGCCGTCGGGCAGCAGCAGCAGCTTCATCCATGGCGCCGGGGGAGGGGGCGGAGGGGAGTGGCAGGAGAGGCGTCCCTTCCCTGCTCGTCGACGGCGGAACCGGGCAGGAGGAGCACATCGCCTCGGACGTCACCCAGGCAAGCCTCGGCCCCTTCCCCTGCATATGACTCTGAGTCTCTGACGGAGATTGAGGTGAGTTGGGATTTAGGAGAGGCTCATGGGGGGCGATTGATTTTCTTCAGCTGATAGGGTGGACGCCGCTGATCGAGCTGAAGCGGATCACCGGGAAGGAGGGGGTGGGTGCCCGCGTCGTCGGCAAGATCGAGGCCTACCAGCCCCTCTGCTCCGTCAAGGACCGCAGCGCTCTTAGGTACTGTCAGCTCCTTCTGATCAGGCTCGTTTCTTTTCACAAATCTTGGGATGGTATCAGGTTACAGAGCTAGTTTCATTTGTGCTAGTTGGGCAATTTTTCAGAAGTCAACGGGGGCTAAAAGGAGCTAAATTTCCACTTATGCGGGTTTTCTGTGAAGTGTAAACCATCATTTTCATTGTTTGGCTGTAGGGATTGGTGTGATAAGGTGGTGATTTCAAGTATATCTTCTTGCACTTCCCAGATTTTTTTACAGAAATGGCAGTTATCTTGCATTCATTAAGAAGAAAAGAGTTGCTCACTTAATTGGGGAAAACCAGCTTGCCCAGTTAATTATGGAGAACCGGGCGAAAACCATCACAACCGCTGAGCGACATAGATTTTGCCAGTGCTAGGAAATTGTAAGCTTATGTTGTGCTATCTCTTCATGTTTCCTTCAGGATGATCGAGGATGCTGAAGAGAAAGGGCTGATTTCACCTGGTGTAACAACTCTAGTTGAGCCGACCAGCGGTAATTTGGGCCTGGGATTGGTTCTGATTGCTCTTAGCAAAGGGTACAGGTTTGTCGCGGTGATGCCGGGCCAATACTCGCTTGATAAACAGATCTTGTTGAGATACATGGGTGCTGAGTTGTTCATAACTGGTGAGATAGATAGATAGCATCAACATAGTTGCTTACTGGCTCAAGGAAAAACAAATGTTTGCTTGCTTGATTAGGTCTGATTTTCCTTGCAATCGTTGTGATTTGTATTTGTAACCTTGTTTCGTTTTGTGTAACCACGTGACAGATCCAACACTTGGGTTCCCAGGAATAACCGACAAGGTCGAACAGCTCAAGAAAGAATTACCGAACGTACACGTTCTTGACCAGTTCTCAAATCCAGCAAATCCTGATGCACACATCAGATGGACTGGTACTGTCCAAGATGACTTAACCTATGATATTCAGAAGAAAGGGGTACTTCCTTATTGATCTGTCTTAGCAAGTTAGTACTTAAAAAGATGTATGCCATTTTCAGGACCTGAGATTTGGAAGGATACTGCTGGCAAGGTGGACATATTTGTTGCCGGTTCAGGCTCAGGAGGCACGGTATCTGGTGTCGGAAAATATCTGAAGATGCAAAACCCAAATGTGAAGATCATTTGTGTGGAACCTGCAGAGAGTCCAGTTATTTCAGGTAAAAAGAAATCTGATGTTGAACTTCAAAATTGATGGAGTACTTACCCCTTGGAAATCATCAGTAATGGCTAATTAAGATTAGATAAATATTTTGTAGTGCTTGTATACTTCATAGAAATAAAGTACCACACTTTTAATTGAAATGATATTTACTGTAGAGAATCTGCTAAATGATTTGGCATCTAATATTTGTTACAGAATATCCTAAAAAAAATGTTACAGAATGGAGTTCTTTTCTTAGTGCAGTTGTAACTCTGCTTGCTGTTTAGTTGTCACTCCATTAGTTCCACTCGCCGTCATTTTTTTTTTCTTTTGAGAAAATGTTTCACTTGTCATCTCGAAAGGATGCTTTCATTTGTTAGGCAGCAGATAAGTGTCAAAGTGTCATGCTCTCATCGTATCTTGATGATTGATTGAAACCTGCGGTCCAGATAATTCTATGGCTACGCGATTGCTTCAGATTGTGTGGTACCATTGCTTCAGATTGCTTCATTAGTGACAGTGACACTCTGTTGACCTACGTGTTGGTATTGTTCAGGTGAGGAACCAGGAAAACATAAAATCCAGGGAATAGGACCAGGATTCTTACCTGAGATCTTGGACACCTCGGTCATCGATGAAACGGTCACCGTGACCACCGAAGACGCAATGGTGAATGCGAGGAGGTTGGCAATGGAAGAAGGCCTGCTTGTGGGCATATCTTCTGGGGCGAACTTGGCAGCTTGCTTGAAGGTTCACATCTCATATTTAATTTTTTCCCCTGTATCTATGGAAAATGGGGATACCTGGTTTGAGTTTTTGTTTGCATTTATAGAAAAAATAAATGGGTATTAACTTTGTTTTCAGTTTTGTTATACTTTTCTTCTTTGATATTTACTAACTCTTCCGAGTCAAATGTATCTTCAGGTCGCAGCAAGAGAAGAGAACAAGGGAAAGATGATTGTGACCATTTTCCCGAGCGGGGGCGAGAGATACATGAACTCTGACCTCTTTGCAGCTGTAAGAGAGGAGTGTATTGCCATGACCTTTTGATCTCACATTTTATGAATACAAAAGAGTTGTATGTGAAGGGTATATGTCATCGGTTACCTTAATGTGTTGCACAAGAAGACATTTCTATGGAGTTTAACTACAAGGGATCATGAATTGTTATTAATCATTGAGCGAACGCCCGTTAATGTGTTACCAAATAATCTCATGCCACAACGACACTAATAAAGAATGTCTATTTTTTCAATAAAGAGCGCTTTTATTAAGTCGTAATGTAGCACGAAGGGGATACAAAGCATGATGAGCATACACCCGGTCTTTGCATGACTAGGATATATAAAGCCAGCACAAACTCACACACAAGAACGAAAAAAAAAGGTCAGCAACAACAAAGTCATATGGGACTGAAAGCATGCCTAAGGCGAGAGGGTGAAGGGCCTATCCATAGACTACGCCACTGCCCATGTGGAGTAAAACATCTACAACGTGATTTCTTAGCATGATTTGGTGCTGCAACGTTATGAATGTTTCTTCATGAAACACCATCTTTGAGCTTCGTAACTAGCGGTCATCCTTTCATGATGGACCTACACAAAGGATATTATGGAAGCCTCATACTCACATGTGTTGAGAAACATAGTATAAAACAAAAAAACTCTGTCATATGAATCAAACATAGGAACACTATGAAGATGCAGATGGGATTAGATTGGATCTTTACCAACTTAGAGTGCAGCGGCAGAAGAGTTGGTGAAGATTGTTGATGCAAATTCCCGTAGCTAACAACCTTCAAACCGCGAGAATTTCTCCCTCATACAATTTTCGAGAGCACAATCGTCAGCAATCCGGCAGCGCTTCGGCGTCACAGAATTATAAAGGGGTGGAGCAGCCTTGCGATGGAGAACAAGCAGGAGAGAGAGAGAGAGAGAGAGAGAGAGGAGCAACCCTTGCGCCAGGAGTTGTGCACGTTTGGAGGGGTTGATCCTCCATATATATAGGCGCATGGGAGGAGTGTCGCCTTGGAGGAGGGCCTCCCAGGTGGGCTC
Source organism: Aegilops speltoides (assembly GCA_021437245.1). Classification (NCBI taxonomy): domain Eukaryota; kingdom Viridiplantae; phylum Streptophyta; class Magnoliopsida; order Poales; family Poaceae; genus Aegilops; species Aegilops speltoides. Next base: position 58,366,424 of record CM038147.1, read on the forward strand.
CACAACAGCCCTAGTCACACCAAACTTTACTTGGGTCCTAAATCTAGGGGGTAGGGCCCGTAATGGGCATCTAAGGCCCATGTGGCTAGCCTCCTTAGGCCTTACCTATGAGGCTGGCCCATGGTGCCACTAGCACATCCGGAAGGTCCAGAATATTCCGGAACCTTCCCATGCCTTCTGGGGTTTATTTTATTTCTCCAGAACAATTTCAGGTCTCTGGGTTTTATCGTGTTTTCCCTGTAACACTTATGGTTCTCTTTCCGAAATATTTTCAACATCTCCAAAACTTTCTGGTGATTTTCTCTCAAACTCCTAACCCATCTAGTACTCAACAGATCGATGACCCTTAAGCGTGTGGCCCCGCAAGTTCGGTAAAGTATAGACAGGACAGGACCGGACCTCCTTTCGTTCAATGATCAATAACAGAACCATGGACATCCACAATGACCACTATACCCACACGAATAGTTATCTAGTGAACATGTAGTTGTCGTGTGCTATTCCTTTTACTTCGCAATACTTTACAAAAACTGGGGTGAGATTTATCGCCATCCCCTTGAACAAACAACTTGATCACTATGCTAGTTTCCTTGTTACTGGTTTTCTTCTCTTTTCTCGTTCCCGTGTTCTAACATCTCCATGACCATGTCACGCTATGCCTAGTGAGATGATGATGAATATCCTCACATTGAGAGGTCCCTAAGAATATCTCTCCATCATTGGAGGAGCAAATCCTAGTCTCAAGCTATCAAGACCCTTGTCATACTTTTCAATGCACCTGAACGTTGTCGTTATGATCACCATGTTACTGGGTTGTATTCAACTTTGCGGTCTACTATCTGCAAGTCAAACTCTTGAAGAACTAATATCCACCAAATCAATCGAGGCTTAGCGTCATTCTTGGTAAGAAGATAACGTAAGGATGATGATCCGTAGGAACCATCACTTTTGAGTTAATAATATAGGGCCTGAATTTATCACGGACAAAAACAAATAGCAAGTAATTCTTTCTTGGTTGTGGCCAAATGCTTTTGGTTTTCATCCAAACTCTTATTAGCATAAAAGACAACATTAAGTTTTTTTATCATCCTGTTGTCCCAAGACAGCTCCAACAGCATAGTTGCAAGCATCACACATGATATCAAAGGGTTCATCCCACTTAGGGAGGTTGGATGATCGGAGCCGTGATCAAAGCATCTCTCAGCTTCTCATAAGCCTAAATACATATCTTGTTAAAAGAATGTGGTACATCTTTTTACAAAATGTCAGTCAAAGGTTTTGATAGTTTAGAAAAATCCTTAATAAATCTTCATAAAAACAAGCATGACCCATGAAATTTTGCATACCTTTGACATCCTGAGGGTAAGGTAAGTTTTCTATTACCTCAACTTTCTTGGTCTATCTCGATGCTCTTACCTGAAACTCGGTGTCCCAGCACTACTCCTTCGGTGATCATGAAGTGACTTTTCTCCCATTTCAATACGAAGCCTGTTTCTTCACACCTCTGCAAAACCTTTGTGAAATTATAGAGACAATAATCAAAAGAAGTGCCTTGGATAGAGAAACTACCCAACACTTCGAGATCTTCTCCACAAGGCCAGGAAATATCTAGAAATGAACTTCTGAAAAGAGAGTGACCCATTGCATAAGCCAAAAGGCATTCTACGATATGCATATGTACCTTAAGGACAAGTGAAAGTGTTCTTCTCTTGGTCTTTGGGTCGGATAGGTATTTGTGAGAATCCAGAATATCCATCGAGATAACAAATTTAAGAGTTGTTAGCCAACCTTTCCAATATCTCATTCATGAATGGTAGTGGGTAGTGATCCTTCTGAGTCCATTTATTTAATTTCCTGAAATCAACACACATTTCATATCCAATAGCCCTAGTAGGGACTAGGTCATTATTTTCCTTAGTTACTAAGGATACTCCTCCTTTCTTAGGAATACAATGAACTGGACTTACCCACTTGTTGTTAGAGATGGAGTATATTACCCCAGTGTCAAGAAGACGTATTACCTCTTTCCTTGCCACATTCTTGGAAGTGTAATCTTCGTTAACTTTCAAATACTAGTTTGGCTTCTTCTTTAATAGGAATAGCATGAGAATAAATAGATGGGTCTATTCCCTTTACACTTCCATTGAGTATCCCAACGCCTTTTGGTGCCTAGTTAGCACTGAGTAGCTCCTTCTTTTTTCATGTAAGGTCAGCATTGACAATAATGGAATCTTTCAGTATTATCCATGAACGCATGCCTTATTCCTTTGGGTAATGGTTTAATAATAGGGGGAGGTAGTTCCCCATCGCCTTTTCTTTCGAGAACCTCGTACACTTTATTCATGTAAGGGATCACTATTGGAGTGGCATATATTATCATTTCAATTTCCTCTTTACCTTCTTCCTCGGATAGAGACTCGGGCCTCACCATGGCCCTCTCAACTTTGTCATTCGGAGTTTGAAGGTGAGTCTCGGCTAATTTATTTAATTTCAGTTCTTCTTAATCTTGAGATTCTCTTTGATATGGTTTACCTATCACTGAAGAAAATGGGAATTTAATTGTCTCTTCACCCATTTCACCGAGAAAGTTTTGTTTCTGATATATGCCCATGCAACATTCAGAAAAGAGGTTCCAAACACAATAGGACAGTCTTTATCCTCTGAAACCATTAGCACATAGATATCAACAGGGTAAATAAGTGAACCTACTATGATTTTGACATCCCTTGTGACCACAAGGTACTCTATCAGTTTTATCTGCAAGCTTGATAACTACGTCAGTAGGATCAAGGGCGCATGGAGAAATCTCATCATAAATCTTTGCATAAAGAGTGTAGGGAATTATATTAAGTGGGGATCCAGGATCACATAATCCAAAGTAAGACTTGTTGCCGAAGGAACATGAAATTTTTTGTTAACCTGTATCTTTACCTCAAGTACACCCTTTGAGATAAGATGTGGTGTCTCGGTCTGGATAGACTTCTTTATTGACCACTGATATGGGTGTAGCAAGTTCTTTTACAATATCAACATGCGGTGGAGTCACGTATTGTTCTACCTTGATACTCTTCTTATGCTTAGCTAAAAGTGACTCTCCATTCTCTTTGGCCTCTGTTTGAAATAAGATTCTCTCCGGTCGGTGAGTGTAGTGGCTTTCTTCATAATTGCTTCTACCACGCAAATTGCTTTAGCTTCTCTGGTATGCTTTACATACCCCTCATCTGGTAACTGCAAAAACACAGAGAAATATTTCAAGATGCATAAAGCAGGGTCCGTTCCAATATTAAGCTAATGATGAAGACTTTTCATCTCCTTTGTTCTAAAGAAGGATTTAATACTATCATAACGAGGATCAATTTTTGCCTTGTCTTTTGAACATAGGTACCAACTCTCGGCATCGTGTCGAATCATGTCAAGTAAATTTTGGGCCTGTGAAATCTTGGTTCCCACAAAAGAACAAGGAGAAGCAATATCTAATGACTGTTTACTCTGGGAGTCAAACCCACCATAAAAGAAGTTCACAATTAAATAATCAGGATAGTTATGTGCATGCATGCTACTAATCTTCCTTCTGATCTTATATAATTTTCTTTGAGGATAGAAACAAGAATAGAATGCACATGATATTTTCTTCCAATCATTCAAGGTACTTGCAGGCTACTGTAATAGCCATTTGGCGGCGTCCTTTTCAAGGGTATAAGGAAAAAATAGCCTTTATCTCTTCATTAGTCAAACCCTGCAACTGAAAAGTACCACAAGCAAAATTAAATATTTTACTATGTCTATAAGGACTTTCAGTTCCATCACCTCAGAATGTGTTCTTTTTCAACATTTCAAGTAACCAAGGGTTTATCTCAAATACTTTACCAGAGAGGTCATGACTGATGGATATGAAATTCTCTCCTCGAACTGGTCCTGCTACTAGTTGCACACCTACCTGGTAAATTTGCTCTTGAAGGACCATGGTTGCTAGTAACCTACAAAAACCGTTAGAACGCAAATAATTGAAAACTCAAGACAAAGTCCAAAAGCGATCAGCTCCTCGGCAACGGCGCCAGAAAAACCTTGATAGCGTGCAAGTGCACAGGGTTTAGTTGTAGCCTTTTCGAAGTAAGAGTATCGATCCCACAAGGAGCACAAGAATCAGTCTTTTGCCTCTTGTAATGAATTGTCAATTTGAGCCTGCAGATAGTTTTAGACTCCAAGCAAAGTGAGGGCATAAGTAATTTATAAATGAGTAGTGAAACAAGATTTATAGTAAATAACATAAAAGTAGAAGGAAAAAATAGATAGAGTGATTGATGGAATAACAAATGAGTAAGGCGTTCTCAACGAGTCCGGAATCCCCGTTGGTATGTTTCTAATGCACCCTACGCATGGGCATAATATGACATGGATACTTGAGTCACTCTTGATGATTATGTTGGGCGGAGCCGGGTACAAAACACGTTCTACTCAAAGTAGACTTTGTGCCTATGCATGCCACCACTATAGTCTCCTCCTTAGAGTTGCAACCATGAAAATTAAGGGTTTACCCCATGGACGCGACCTCTCTAAAGGTTCTCCGTAATTCCCCTATCAATTGTAAAGATTAAGAGCAAAGACTTTTATTGTCACCTCGAGTTACCTTCACATCCTAGCCTTTACAACGACACTGATATACTTTGTGGCCATAAGGCAATAATGCTGAGTGGGGCCCCTTCGCAATATTTACGAAGTTATTAAACTAAGCATTCAACAACAGGTCTCATATCCAAATAGCGGTTCACATCCTATACATACCAAGGTTCACCCATATCCCCGAGAACTAGGGGTCTACTCACACATGGAGACAACCAACGTCATGACGGGAATGGTGACAAACATGAATGAGTGATACGACTAACACACAAGATGATCCACTAGGGTTCCTGATCTTACAATGATAAGGATGTGTATGATGATGACGATGATAGTGATGATGATGTTGTGGTCGCCTTATGCTTGGTGGCAAAGATGGCCCCCTTCTCCTTGCCAATCCCTCCTCTGGATGAACTATCGAGGCTCTAGACGAGTTTCCAGTATATCAGGGTGTTTGATCCGCGATCCTATTTCACGTGGTGGAAGTAGTCGATTAGGCAGCGGTGCTGGAACCTCATAAGACAACCCATGCGAGCGGGCGCGGTCGCATGGAACATCCTCTTTTGCTCTAGAAGCGTTGCGATGGCTTGCTACTTGCGTTGGAATTTCCCCGAAGAGGAGGGGATGATGCAGTACAATAGAGATAAGTATTTCCCTCAGCTAAGAACCAAGGTTATCAATCCAGTAGGAGAATCACGCAACACCTCGTTAGCAGTACCTGCACACAAAATAACAAATACTTGCACTCAACGCGAACAAGGGGTGGTCAATCCCTTGATGATTACTGGCAAGATTAAATTTTGTAGTGATAGATAGATTGATAGAACACAAAATAAACTAAGTAACAAAATTGCAGCAAGGTATTTTTGGATTTTGATATATGATAAAAGTAGACTTGGGGCCCATAGTTTTCACTAGAGGCTTCTCTCTTGAAAATAGCATATGATGGGTAAACAAATTACTGTTGGGCAATTGATAGAAAAGTGAATAATCATGACGATATCCAAGGCAATGATCATGTATATAGGCATCACGTCCAAGACAAGTAGACCGAAATGATTCTGCATCTACTACTATTACTCCACACATCGACCGCTATCCAGCATGCATCTAGAGTAATAAGTTCATAAAGAACGGAGTAACGCCTTAAGCAAGATGACATGATGTAGACAAAGTAAACTCGCGCATGAATAAACCCCATCTTTTTATCCTTAATGGCAATGATACAAATACGTGTTATGTCCCTTTCTATCACTAGGATTGAGCACGCGAAATCAAACCCATCACAAAGCACCTCTGCCATTGCAAGAAAAATCAATCTAGTTGGCCAAACCAAATCAATAGGTTAGAGAGAAATACAAAGCTATAATAATCATGCATAAAAGAGTTTAGAAAAGACTCAAATAATATTCATGGATAATTTGATCATAAACTCACAATTCATCGGATCCCAACACACACACACCGCAAAAAGTGATTACATTGAATAGAACTCCAAGAACATCGAGGAGAACATTGTATTGAAGATCAAAGAGAGAGAGAGAGAGAGAGAGAGAGAAAGCCATCTAGCTACTAACTATGGACCCATAGGTCTGTGGTAAACTACTCACACATCATCGAATGGGAAGCAAGGTTGATGTAGAGCCCCTCCGTGATCGATTCAGCCTCTGGCAGAGTGCCGAAAAAGGCCACCAGATGGGATCTCACGAAAACAGGAACTTGTGGTGGTGGAAAAAATATTTCGTTTGGCTCTCTGTTGGTTTCCCGATTAGGTCAAGCAGAGCCTCGTTGGCCCCACGAGACACTAGGGTGCGTTGATGACCCACAAGTATGGGGGATCTATCTAGTCCTTTTGTTAAGTAAGAGTATTGAACCCAACAAGGAGCAGAAGGAAATGACAAGTGGTTTTCAGCAAGGTATTTTCTGCAAGCACTGAAATTGTCGGTAACAGATAGTTTTGTGATAAGATAATTCGTAACGGGTAACAAGTAACAAATGTAACAAAGGTGTAGCAAGGTGGCCCAATACTTTTTATAACAAAGGACAAGCCTGGACAAACTCTTATATAAAGCAAAGCGCTCCCGAGGACACATGGGAATTGCTGTCAAGTTAGTTTTCATCATGCTCAATGATTCGCGTTTGTTACTTTGATAATTTGATATGTTGGTGGACTAGTGCTTGGGTGTTGTCCTTACTTGGACATTGATAATCCCCAGGTGCAGGGAATCATCGTAGCAATTTCCAAAGGTGGAAGTGATAAGCATGGAGTGTCGAACCCACAAGGAGCTAAAGGTAAGATCAATATTCTCTCAAGTCCTATCTGCCACTAATACGACTCTACATACACCGAACGTTTGCTTCCAACTAGAAACGAGAAATAAAACTATGTTGTGGGTATGAAGAGGATAACTTTGCATGATATCGGAGAGCTAAAATATAAAAGTAGGTGATGTTATCATAAAGTTAGAATATATTACTTAAGTATAATAAATAGCGAGTGTGGAATAATGATGGGTCGGTGTGCGGAATTGTCCTAGGCAATTGTTAACAAGATTGGTAGTTGTCATTGCAATCTCATATGAGAGAGAGGCATAAGCTAACATACTTTCTCTACTTGGATCATATGCACTTACGATTGGAACTCTAGCAAGCATATGCAACTACTAAAGATCATTAAGGCAAAACCCACCATAGCATTAACATATCAAGTCCCCTTTATCCCATACGCAACTACTAAAGATCATTAAGGCAAAACCCAACCATAGCATTAACATGTCAAGTCCCCTTTATCCCATACGCAACAACCCCCTTACTCGGGTTTAAGCTTCTGTCACTCTAGCAACCCACTATAAGCGAATCATGAACATATTGCAACACTCTAGAGCGGGAATCCCTCACGTGTGCGCGGCACGGAAGGCACCATAGAACAGCACCAAAATAAAACATACAACTCAAACCAATCTAGATCATCAATCAACCCAAAGACAAAGGATATCTACTCAAAACATCATAGGATGGCAACACATCATTGGATCGTAATATGTGGCATAAAGCACCATGTTCAAGTAGGTGATTATAGCGGGGTGCGGGAGAGTGGACCACTGAAAAGAGATGATGATGGTGATGATGATGGTGATGATGATGGTGATGTTGATGAAGACGATCACCGCGGCGATGATTCCCCTCTCGATGGCACTCCCACGCCACCGAGAGAGAGGAGGAGAGGTTCTCCCCCTTGTGCTTCCTCCTCCATGGTCTCCCCCTGGATGGGGAGAGGTTCTCCCTCTGGTCCTTGGCCTTCATGGCGATGATGGACCCTCCAAGATCCTCCCCCATGGCCTCCGTTTGATGATGGCCCTCTCCGACAGGGTGCCGGAGAGGGCCTAGATTGATTTCTCGTGGTTCTGGAGGCTTGCGGCGGCGGAACTTCCGATCTCTCTTCTGTTCTGGGTTTTTTGGATTTATAGCAGGGGTTAGCGTCGGTTTCATGTCAGGGGCCCCCATCACAAAGCACCTCTCCCGTTGCAAGAAAAATCAATCTAGTTGGCCAAACCAAACCAATAGATTGGAGAGAAATACAAAGCTATAATAGTCATGCATAAAAGAGTTCAAAAAAGACTCAAATAATATTCATGGATAATCTGATCATAAACTCACGATTCATCGGATCCTAACAACCACACCGCAAAAGTGATTACATCAAATAGAACTCCAAGAACATCGAGGAGAACATTGTATTGAAGATCAAAGAGAGAGAGAAAGCTATCTAGCTACTAAATATGGACCCGTAGGTCTAAGGTAAACTACTCACACATCATCGGAAGGGCAACAAGGTTGATGTAGAGCCCCTCCGTGATCGATTTCGCCTCCGGCAAAGTGCCGGAAAAGGCCTCAAGATGGGATCTCGCCAGAACAAGAACTTGCCATGGTAGAAAAAGTATTTTGTCTGGCTCTCTGTTGGTTTCCCGATTTTAAAGAATTTATAGAGGCAGAATTAGATCAAACAAAGCCTCATGGGCACCACGAGCCACTAGGGCACGCCCTGGTGCCTCGTAGGCCCACGCTTCATCTTCTGACCCTCTCCCGAAACTTCCAGTGTCTCTTTTGTCCAGAAATAATCTTCAAATAGTTTCGTGGCATTTGGACTTCGTTTGATACTGATATTCTGAAAAACCAAAAATAGGCAAAAAAACAGCATCTGGCACTGGTCACTAAGTTAATAGGTTAGTGCCAAAAAATGACATATAAGTGCTTGTAAATGTATAAAACATCCAAGATTGATACTATAATAGCATGGAACAATAAAAAATTATAGATACATCGGAGACGTATCACGGCTCCTTCCTTGTAAAATGGATGTGATAATGGCCCTCTCCAGCAGGGTGCCAGAGAGGGCCTAGAAGGATATCGGTAATGTTGAGGTTATATGTACATATTATGCTAGAGCATAAAATGGATGAATGTGTTATAGTAGATGCTATTACGACATGGCCAGTTTCGCGCCCAGACCCACTTATTTCCATATGTTTGGAATATCCCAAGGGTGGAAGGAGCTGACTTCCCGCCCGTTCCTTTGTTGGGCGATGGCCGAATGTTGAGTGAGGTGGGGCTTGGGTCCGTGGATGTTGGGGTGGCGGCCCTGGAATGTCAGTTGCATCTCTGGCTCTTGGACGAGCATCATTGCAGTGGTGTTGGAGGTGCCTCAGTCATGTGAATGGTGAGGTGCGTTATGGTGGGTGGTCTTGGTGACGACCAGATCTCAATACAGATATGGAATCATGGATTTTGTGTTAGGTCTCCCGACATGGTGGGCTCAGTGGATTGAGTCCCTCGGTTGACGACATCTGCCTATCATTTGTCGAGGGAGGATGACTGCCTATCATTTGTCAAGGGACGACGACCGCCTCTCATCCCGGTGTTTGACGAACATGTTTGCCCCTCTTTTCACGTTTCAAACTGCGCCTCTCTGTTCTTTCTGCTAGTCGATAGGGACGACACTCCTCGGTTCAGGGCTAAAGGGTAAAGGGTCCTCTCCGACAACAAATTTGCCAGAGTTTTTGCGGCAGTTTAGTGGTTTATTCTAGGTGGGGCGTGTCTTCATGGGCCATCTGGTGGTGTCTCATGGTGGTCCAACCTCTGATATGCTTTTGCTTGGCATCTTTCTGTCGATGTCTCCTAGTGCTTGTTATCAGGATTCACAAATCATGTTTCCTTAGGCCGTGTGACTTTATTCATAAAACGGGATGAAAACATGTTTTGAGAAAATCATCTACTATCTCCTCCTCTGTTAGAACATGAAACATATGGTTTGCGATTAGCACATGTATGACAAAAAGAAGAATAGATACAGGGTATCAAACCTATAGAGTTTTTGCTTCAAAGAAATAGAAATATCATGAAATAGAAATATCATCATATAGAGTCAGGGAATGGAATAGAGTCAGCGAATGAAGCATATTCATTAACAACTCCATTTACAGATCAAAAATGAAAAAAAAGAAAGCATTGCCTTCTTTACTATATCTTGTATTTATCGTACTTTTGCCTTGGGGGGGCATCACTATCTTCTTTCTATTTTTTCAACACTTCTCAACAACTAACAAATAATATAGAACCATGTGTGCTATCCTAGAACCGGGCATGCCATTCCTATACATACATTTGCTTTTCCACGACGAAGCACGAGACACTTAGCTCGTACTCCATCCGTACGGAAATAGTTGTCATCAAAATGAATACAAAGGGATGTACCTAGATGTATATTAGTTCTAGATATATCCCTTTTTATCCATTTTGATGACAACTATTTTCGGATGGAGGGAGTACCACGTATGAATATGTTCATTTATTCAAGTGGTCATAAAATTTATAAACCAGGGAAAGAAATACAACTGCGTCCAAAGAGAAAACGTATATCTCGACACTCAAGGACGAACAATTTTGGGGTCGCTTTGATTTGCAGAAATTTTCAAATGTAGGAATAAGAAAAATACAAGATTAAAGTGCCATGCCATTTTTAGTCCCGCCAAGCTAGTGAGCCCCAAAAATTCTGAGTATTCGACGTGACAGAAAAAAACAAAGACATTGTATAAAAAGGTTTGAGTGGATGGTTTTTTCCTCTGAAATAGAAAATCCAAAAACTTCTCTAAGGATAAAAATCCTCCAAAATTCATATGAGGTTTCTCTGATCAAAATTCGTCTGCGAATTTTCCTCACAGAACTGAATTTGCTACGTACCCGTGAAAAAATAAAATTGAACGCGTCCTCGCGCAATACCTGCCCGAGTGTGCACCGAAACGCGCCAGCCCATGACAGCGCAGGCACCTCGGCCAGCCAATCACGTCACACGAACCCCCACCTCACGGATCGCCCCCCACGATCCGCGTGCTCACCCCTAAACCCGATCCCAGCCGTCCATCTCCCACCGATCCAACGCCCCAAACTTCGTCTCCTTCCTCCAGCCCGCGCCTTCTCCCCGCAAAATTTCCCCGACCCCCGCCCACCCTCTCCCCCATCTATTTAACCCCCGCGCCTCCCCCACCAGACCACACCACAGCCCAAATCCCCCACCGGCGAAGCACTCCCACTCAAACCCTAGCCTCCTTCCCCCCCTCCAGCCCCGATGGCCCGCACGAAGCAGACGGCCCGCAAGTCCACCGGCGGCAAGGCGCCGAGGAAGCAGCTGGCTACCAAGGCGGCGCGCAAGTCGGCCCCGGCCACCGGCGGCGTGAAGAAGCCCCACCGCTTCCGCCCGGGCACCGTGGCGCTCCGGGAGATCCGCAAGTACCAGAAGAGCACGGAGCTGCTCATCCGCAAGCTCCCCTTCCAGCGCCTCGTCCGCGAGATCGCGCAGGACTTCAAGACCGACCTCCGCTTCCAGAGCTCCGCCGTCTCCGCCCTCCAGGAGGCCGCCGAGGCGTACCTCGTGGGTCTCTTCGAGGACACCAACCTGTGCGCCATCCACGCCAAGCGCGTCACCATCATGCCCAAGGACATCCAGCTCGCCCGCCGCATCCGCGGGGAGCGCGCATAGGCTTGGCCGTAGCAGTTCGTGTCTCGCGATCTGGCTGTAAGGAAATGTGCTGGGTTGGTTCCCATGTAGTGTTGATATGATCTTTCGTCCCGTCTCTGGTGATCTTTCCTGATGTAGTGTGATGCTGAAACGAAATGGCAATGAAAAGTTCAGTTATCTTCGGATGCAAATTTGTCCTGTGGTGTCGTTTCTTTGCTGCTTAATTGTTTTTATCATGTCGTGCTAATTAGATGGTTGAACAACACATGGCCTGAATTAGTGTTGCACTGGTGAGATTGAACAATGCATGATGTAATTGATTTAACATTGTCGCTTGGATTTGGTGATTCTGTTAGTCTGCTCTGTTATTTCTTCTTGGTTGCTGTGAGATTCAGTTTTTTTTTTCCTATCAGGTAATTTTGTACGCTATGCAAAGGCAGATTGTCATTCCATTTTCTACCTTGGGGCAGGTTGAGAAAGAGATGGAGTGGATTCCTGATCTGTTGAAACCATTGCTGGGTGCATATGGCAATGAACATGAGCACACTGTCTGATATCACCAAGGTGAACTTCTTGTATCCAATTTTGTTTGTCCTTTCTGTGCAGTTCTATAGAGATATTCAGTGACAATCGGATCTCTTTCAGTTTAGGCATCTATGGGAATGTTCAGAAACAATTACCTGTTCATAACTTTACTAGCAGTGCATGGATTTGGGTCCTGGGTATGGATTTTGTCTAGTCAAAGGATCAGCAGTGGAAAATATTTTTCTGAATATGATGTGTGCTGGGTGTCTCTGTAGTGTTGATATGATGCTTTCCGTCTGGTGATCTTTCCTGATGTTGTCACGCTGAAATGAAGTGGCAATGAAAAGTTCAGTTCGTATGATGCAAATTTGTCCTGTGATCTCATTTGGTTGTGGCTTAATTTTTTTTGCCATCTCCTGCTAACCAGATGATGAAAAAACACATGACCTGAACTAATGCTGTATAGATGGTGTCGAACAATCCATGTTATAATTGATTTAACATTGTTCCTTGGATTTGGTGATTCTGTCGATCTGCTCTGGTATGTTTTGTTTGGCTGCTGTGATCTTCAGTTATCCTTTTCCCTTCAGGAAAATCATGTACCTGCGACTCAGAGAAGCCAATAGAAGCAGAGTTTGCGGGCAGAATGAAAAGTAGATGGAGTTGATTCTTGTATCCATTTTTGTCGGTCCTTGTTGTGCAACAAGTGCTTCTCTGCACTAGCAGTTCTATAAAGATATACGGTGGACAATCAGCTCTCTTTCAGTTCAGGCATCTGTGGGAATGTTCAGAAACCATCTCTTGTTCATTACTTCACCATTAGTGCATGGATTTGGGTCCCATGTATGGATTTTATCTAGTCGAAGGAACAGACGTTGAAATTAGTTCTCTTAATATAATCCATCTTTCCCTTGCTATATTTGCAATATTACCTTACACGTTGCTACGACTTGTTACCGATAGCGTATTCTGCTAGTGCTGTTTCTATACAACAGCCAGGGCAAATAAAAAAATAAGCCAAGGCATGAGTTATGAACTGAAAAATTATTTGGGGGATTCAACACTGAATAGAGACTTTATATTCTATACATGCTGCTGCCATGTTTGCCTACATCTTTAGAATTAGATGCATGAAACTTTTCATGTGACCTGGACATGAGTAATGTCTTGCTGCAAGGGCGCATGGTAAAGAGTGATCCAAGCTGTTATAATTTGTGAGGCTTGCTAAAAGAGTAAAAGTTTCATGTATGTTTGTCAGTTTGTTTTACAAGTATAACTTTTGCCAGGTTAAGCTGCAGGATCGAATGATTCTCAAACTCTGTTGGCATTTTTTGTTGTTAGCATGTATAACTGACTTTGTTTGGCCCAACTTCGGTCAAGCTACATGATTCATACTGTCCGAATTTCCTAGATTTTTTTTGTGCACTCAACCTCTGACTTATTGCTTCCAGTTTGTTCTATATCTTATCAATTATCCATGGGGATTCAAAGTCTGCATATTTTTTGATCAGTAGATTGATGTTGCAAGTAAAATTCCCACTTTAGTCTGTGATTTTTGGCTGCCTCAGAGAACCAACATTCATCCGTGTAATAATTCAGAGCCAACATGATGAGATTGGCAAAAAAATTGAACGGACTGCCTATGAACCTAAGTATCAGAAGCTGTAGGACCCATTGTATACAGTGGTATGCTTACTCTTCATGCTTTATAACGTTTCAGGTGAATATGTGTGAAGATACATCAGTCCATTTCCTTATGTGCAAATTGTTCTGTTGTTTTGCTTGCTTTCAGAGGTATGATACTGTAAATGGAGTTGAACCCTGCCCTTGAAAAGGATACTGAGGGGGGAGATTCAGATGATATGAATTCATAGTTTACAATTCCTCTTAGAAGTTACCATTCTAATGTGTCTTTATACCATTTTACAGCTAAATGAGTCCCAGATTTTTTTTCAGCTAAAGTAGTACCAGATTTTTTTCAGCTAAAGTAATCCAATCCCAGATTTTTTTGCTCACTGCTATGAAAATAAATGAAGTCTTGACTTTCAAATGTAAAGTATTGATCTTGAAATTGAAACAAGTACATTTCAGAAGAAGCTCAATAACAATTGCTCATTTCTCTAACTCCACCACAAGCACTTGAATTTGTTCTCTGAAGTGGCATGTTTCAATGTAAAATTCCCATTTATTCTGTGATTTTTGGCTGCCTTAGAGAACCAGAATTTATCCATCTAATAGTTTAGACCCAACATGATGAGATTGAGGCAAAGTTTTTTGTATAAAGTGTCACCTTCCAAGGTCTTGCCGTGAATCTGTTTATGCTCACCGCAAAGTGCCTCGATGATTGGAAACTCGTCAGAAGGAGGACCGTGGCTCGCTCGTCGCCCTAACTATGTTAACGTGACAGTTGGGAGATATGGTTCTAGCGGCCAATGTGGTAGCATGTTTGGAGGAAGAGGGGATGCAGTACTTTCTTTGATGGCAACATAACGTGTTTTGACAATGATCTATATCCGAGTCCCTTCTTCAATGGCGACTAATCCTCTCGTCACCAACAATAGTTGACCAACATTTACAAGTCATGACCTTTGTGACTGTGGCTCAAGGGGACTCCTCTTGAGGGAAAATAAATAATTACACAGGAGGTCCCATTAATCCTACATGTCCGGTCTACAAAAACCCAAGCCAGTCAACAAGGTCCAATATGGTCACAAAGGTCATCACTTGCATTATCAACAAGGTCCAATATGGTCAACAAAACTTTAAGCAATTGCATTATAAACAAGCTAAAAGACAAGACAAAATAAAGGGCTAGTCAACAATCAAGGCAAGAAGCAAAAGAAACTCAAGTCTAAATAGGGTCCAACTCGCCAAAGACCCATTAACGCATGGATGAACGGAAGCAATGCACCATGGACTATCGACACACTCACCTTTGACTAGTCTCCGTGGGCCTAAACTTAACAATACTACCCCTCCGACCTACCACCACCATGGGTAGCGATGGACATTTGTCAAGGTACCCTTTCCTCTATAATCCCCAATGGGCATTTATTCACTAATTCTCACTTGAATAAACCCATCTCTTGGGCCTGGCAACAGCCTCAAGTCGGATCAGAGTCGAGTCCAAGGAATTGCATATGACTCGGACTGACCTCGTGCAAGAGCTCGAGAGAGGGTTTCGAGGAGTCTCGCACGCTTCGGATCCTGCGACCGTCCAACCCACTTGAGGCCCTTCTAACACGGGAATAGGCCACGTCCCGTTGAGGCGGCACAAACTATTCAGAAAACACCATTGTGTTAGGATCACACTACTAAGGATACTCTTAGCCGACGGTTGTTTCCACAACAACAACGCTCATTATATTGTTCTTGCAAGGACAAAAGCCAAAAAAAAACTTGAAAATCAACGGGTCAATCTCTTTGTGCACATTGAGTATAGTCGTTCTCTCTTCAATAAGCACAGACCCTAAACTTTTCTGTTCGAATTTCTATGATGTGCGTATTGTTTTGACCCATTTGGTATTCCCTTTCTCTAAGTGATGGTATTCTAGAAAAGAGGAACAATCAAGTAAGGATTTGGTTCGATATGAAGGCAATTAAGTATTTGATTTGACTCAAGTAAGGATTTGATTTGATAGCGAGGCAAGTAAGAAATCGATTTGATAATGTGCTTAGCTCCAACAAGGCAACTAGGGTGGGAGCCGAATCCCTATCCGTACAAACATTTGCTCGGATCAACATTTAATAATAGTAATGAGAAATGTGGAGATCAGCTGATTGTGTTTTTTTTAAAATACAAAATTATTGTTTCCGATTTTGATGGAATTTTCTAAGAGCATCTCCAACAGCCGCGCTAAACTAGCGCCGCGCCGCAAATTAGGCCGTTTTAGCGCAAGAACGCCAGGGGTCGCTCCAACGGCGCAAAAAAACGGCGCTGCTTATAACG
Organism: Aegilops speltoides; assembly: GCA_021437245.1. Classification (NCBI taxonomy): domain Eukaryota; kingdom Viridiplantae; phylum Streptophyta; class Magnoliopsida; order Poales; family Poaceae; genus Aegilops; species Aegilops speltoides. The sequence continues at coordinate 58,382,530 of CM038147.1, forward strand.
GGTTGGGCGCGTGGTCGAAAACACTTACCCGCGGTGTATTTGGCGCCACATACACACAGCACACTCGAAGGCCACGCGCGCGTCTCTCTCTCTCTCCTCCTCGCCCGCCAGCGCCGGCGCGCTCGCCACCCACCCATGGACGCCAAGACACCGCACCCGCCACCCCGTTATGCAGCCGCGACCCCCCGCCGCCGCCGAAACCCTAGCGCAGAAGCGTTATGTCGCCACCGTCGGAGCTCCGCCGAAGCGTCGGCCTCGCAAGCCTCTTCTTGCCGTCGCGGATGACCACGGCGCCGGGTGGCGTCTGCCGGCGCCGTCCGTGCCACCGCCGCACCGTCGAAGAAGGTCCCCAATGCGGCGCGGACGAAGAAGGGCAAAACATCCGCGAAGGAAAACAAGGCGGAGGACGGCTCCAGCAGCACGAAGGCGAGGGGAAAGAAGCTTGCAGGGCGTTCGACGGCACAAGCGGCTACCGGCGCCGAGAAGCTCACTCGTTGAGCCGGCCACGACGCACTTTCCACGTGTTCGACGAAATGCCCCCAAGGTGAAAAAATTTCCAACTTTTCTTTTCTTCTTATTTTTTCAATGCATCATCACATATAGATAGCTTATTTGCATTGTTCAAAAAACTTTGTAGTCTCAACGATGATGCATACATGTCCACTATGGGTGTTGGGTCCAACAATTCGCATTGGTCTCAAACCAATGACATCCATTTCGAAGACCATGAGTTTGAGGTGGACGAGGAGGGTGAGGGAATTGTCGAGGCGCCGAAAGGAAGAGCGGGCAATTACTCCACCAACGATGACAAGTTACTATGCTATACTTATTTGCAAGTGTCGAGGGATCCATCCATTGGAGGTGATCAAAGTAGAGACGCGTATTGGGGGCGAATGAAAGAACACTTTGATGCTCACAACGTTAGTGGAATTGACCGCTCCGAGAGATCACTTCGGTCCCGATGGTCGACAATCAACTCAGATTGTCAAAAGTGGACGGCCGCACAAAAGTCAGTGGACAAGATTAACCCAAGTGGCACAAATGAGGATGATCGAGTAAGTGGCATCTCATATATGTTCATCATACTTGTTTTTGGTGACCGAAGTGCTAACTTGTTTTGTTTTTCTTGTAGTACAACATTGCACAAAACTTGTTCAAAGAAGAGACAAGGACAACCAAGAAGGGGAAGATCAAGAAAGGCAGGATCTTTACCTTGCCTCATTGCTATGAAGTGTTTAAGGATGATGAGAATGGAAGAAGCGTGAAGGTTTGGAGGATTTGCATTTGAGCAACAAACGGAAGCGAGCAATTGAGATGAATGATGATGAGGAGGAGGAGGATGCATCAAGTGATGACGGCAAGAGAAGCCCCACACCCAACTCGGTTTCATACTCGAAGCCAAAACGACCGGATGGGTGCAAGAAAGACAAAACTGAAAAGAAGAAGAGGAAAGGAGATGATGAGCTCAAAAATGCTATGGAAGCTATTGTGAAGGCAAGGGTCGAAGCCAATGAGGTGAGGAAAATGGCAAGGAACCAAGATGCCGTGGCCGAGGAGAGGAGGTTGGCGGCCGAGGAGAGAAGGATGGCGGCCGAGGAGAGGAAGGTGGCTTTGGAGGAGAGGAAAGTGAGCAATGAGGAGCGAGCTAAGTTGTTGGAATGGGAGAAGCACTTGTTCTTCTTGGACACATCTAACCTCAATGCGGCGCAAAAGGAGTATGTCAATCTTGCCCAACAAGAAGTCTTGATCCAAAAAAGAGCCATGGTTCGTGCAATGGGTGGCGGTGGCCTCGGCGCCATGGGTGGTGGTGGCCTCGGCGCCATGGGAGGCATGGGTGGCTTCGGAGCCATGGGAGGCATGGGTGCACATCCGGCCGCCATGGGAGGCATGGGTGCACCTCCGGCCGCCATGGGAGGCATGGGTGCACCTCCGGCCGCCATGGGAGGCATGGGTGGCTTTGGAGCACCCTCCGACGCTATGGCCGCCATGGGAGGTTGCTTCTCTCATGGGAGGCATGGGAGCACCTCCGGCCGCCATGGGTGGAATGTCTTTCGATGTGCCTTCTCACACACATTCCCATGAAGATGCCGTTGAAGATCTTGCCAACACCGTCGGAGCTTCACATGATGCGGTGCGTGATGAGGAGAGGGAGAAAGATTCATCTTCGGAGGCGGAAGAGTCGTCTTCGGAAGATGAGGACGAAGACGAGGAAGATGAAGATTGATGTGTCTTTCATGTCTTGAACTTTAGTTTGCATTTGAACTTGGTTGGATGAACTTGTGGGCATGAACTTTTATTCATCAACTTGTTTGTGTCAAATTTCACATGTTCATTGCATTTTGATGAATGTTTTAAACTCATTTTGTGTCCAAAATATCATATATGTTAATGCCTCATGAGTCGCTGCTGCTGCATTATAATACGGCCTCTTTGGAGCCAATACGACGGTGACGCGCTAAACATGCTGCCGCAGCAAACAGGTTTTTTGCGTGCGGCGCTTTGTGCGGCTGTTGAAGATGCTCTAACACATCTTACTTTTCAGTATTATTTTGGGATACGTTGACCAGATGTCACTATGCTAGGTAACTTTAAAGGGGCCATGACAACATCTTTCGAATTACAAGTGTGAACAATCACAGCATAATGAGCATCGCAGTGACCAAGTCATCGCCGGTGGTGGTCGTGGCCCCGTCGGAGCTGAGGACGGCGAGCGGCGGCGTTATCAACCTCTCCTCCTTCGACAAGTGTTTCGCTCCTATTCCGGTCGCGCTGCTCCTCGTCTTCGATCAGCCAATCGACGACCCCGTGGAGACCATCAGGAAGGCCCTCTCGCAGGCACTGGTGCACTATCACCCAATGGCCGGCCGCCTCGTCGACGGAGCCGACGGGGAGCCGATCCACATCTCGTGCACGGGCGAGGGCGTGCCGTTCGTGGGCGCGTGGGCTAGCTGTGCCCTGGACGGACCAAGTCGCGAGGTGTCCGCTGCTCGTCGGAGACCTGGCCGTCCGCTACCCTGCCGCGTACTGCCGCCCCAGCGACGCCTTGCTGCTGATGCAGGTGACCGAGTTCGCCTGCGGCGGGTTCGTCGTCGGGGTGACGTGGAACCACGTTGCGGCCGACGGCGCCGGGATGGCGCAGTTCCTGCAGGCCGTCGGCGAGCTCGCCCGTGGGATGCCAGCGCCGTCCGTCGCTCCAGTCAGATCGGAAGTTGACGGCTCCCTCCCGCGCCTCCGCCCGCCGATGGTCGCCGCAGTGCGGTCTGGGATGCGCGTCGGAACGGAGGAAATGGCGAGCCTCGACGTCACCGTCCCATGGAACTTGATCAGCCGCATCAAAGCAGAGTGCGGCGGCGACTGCACGGTGTTCGACGCCGTTGTCGCGCTTATCTGGCAGTGCCGCACCCGCGCGGTCACCTCCGACCCCGACGCGCCCGCGCTCCTCGTCTTCACGAGCAACGTCCGAGGGCTCGTGGGCGCCAAGCGCGGCTACTACGGCAACTGCCTGATGGGGCAGACGGTCCAAGCGAGGAGCGGCGCGGTGGCGAGCGGCGACGTCAAGGACCTGGTGAAGCTCATCAGGTTTGCCAAGGAGAAGATACTCATGAACGGTGGCGGCGCCGACGGCGGCGGGGATCGTCGGCGGCAGCAGCAGACGCCCCCGCCGAGCTGTTCCAAGTACAACACGCTGGCTGTGACGAGCTGGAGGAACATTGGGTTCGACGCGGTGGACTTCGGGCGTGGGAGTCCGGCGCGGGTGATGCCACCGCTGTGCAAGCCGGAGCAGACGGCGATGAACGTCTGCATTTTGTGCCCGCCGTGCAAGGGGAAGGACGGCGTCAACGTCGTGTCCCAGTGCGTCAAGCCGGAGCACGCCAATGCCTTCGTTCGGGAGTTGGCCGCCCTCGGTATATAGTGGTGGCATATATGCAACCGTACCGTACGTACTCCCTCCGTCCGAAAATACTTGTCGGAGGAATGGATGTATCTAGATGCAATTTAGTTCTAGATACATCCATTTTCATCCATTTCTCCGACAAGTATTTCCGGACGGAGGGAGTACATCGGAGCACGTACGCAAATGCACCCATACGATGATGCACGCATGCAGAATAAATTCCGTGAATAAAAACGAGCCTTCCACTTTCTTTCTTTTGTCGCGAATACATAAAGCTTGCGTATCATTTCATTGATAGGAGGAAGCAGAATAAGTACTCCCTCCGTTCGGAAATACTTGTCATCAAAATGAATAAAAGGGATGTATCTAGATGTATTTTAATTCTAGATACATCCTCTTTTGTCCATTTTGATGAAAAGTATTTTCGGACGGAGGAAGTACATAAGAGGTAAACCCATGACACGAACGCAAAGTCATGAGCATGACACCCGGAGCAGAGACAAGGGACGCTCGGCCCAAACAGAAAAAAAACACTGCTAAACCCACGAAGCCTAGAACTAAGGAGGCAAACCGGACCATTGTGACATCCACCATCTCAAAAACCAAACATCGGGGACGCTTCGAGCAAACAAGATAGCGCCTTCAAGAAGAAGAACGACCTCATGGTGTCGCCGCCATTCGGTCCGAAGAACTAGACCTGGGGTTTTCCCCGTGCTCGAAAAGGGGCACAGATAAAGGCCATGGAAGCTCCTCCAAAAAGGGAAACGATACCCGCGGGTGTCGCTGTTGCCAGCATCGGCAAGCCGAGCAAGAATTTCTCCCTAGCCTAAGTCTGAACAATCCCAATGTCGCCGAAGCATGGTTCCGAAGATGAAGTCAGGACACTCGTCAAGACCGCCACTACATGAGGGATGGGGCTGCATCTTCCATCGAAGGGTGGCACTTGGCACCGTCGAATATGATGCGAGCTTTGGATTTGGCCAAGGACGACGCGACAAGGTGGACGGGGTCTAGGCGGCAGAGCAGAGAGCCGACGCGAGGGAAGTGGCGACTACCGGTAACGCCGATAAGCAAGGAACCAGAGAAGGAGCACAGATCCGAGCTACCGAGGACGGAATCACCGAACCACCAACTACTGAAGGAGCTGGAAGGGACGCAACACCCGCAGCGTCGGGGTCAGAACTGCGCCGGCAGAGGACGCCGGCGAACCGTGGACGCTGGAGGACGCAGGTACAAGGTCGCCGAGACTGAGGCAGTGCCGTCAAGGAATCCACCACGAAGAGCCAAATGCCCGCCGAGAAAGACCGCCGTGACCGCACAGAACCATCTCGCTGTAGCTGCCACCGCAGCCCGGAAGACAGCGCCACCGGAGACACCGGCATGCCCAAACCTGCCGAAGCCCTCCAACCAAGCACCGCACGAACGCTCAACCTGCAACAACAATAGAGAGGCTGCGCCGTCGGGTCGAGGGGGTCCAAGGGGGCAAGGGAGGAGCTGCTGCGGGCTAAGGCCAATGATTCTAGAAAGAGAAGAACCCTCATCCAGCCAATCACATCAACCAAACTTCCATCCCACGGATCCCTTCCCCACGATCCGCGTGCTCACCCCGAAAACCAGATCCCATCCGTCCATTCTCTACCCATCCAACGCTCCAAACCTCATCTCCCTCCTCCAGCCCCCACCCCACACCCCGCGTCGCGCGCCTTCTCGCCCCAAAAATTCCCGATCCGCGGCCCACCCCTGCCCCCTATTTACCCCCCGCCGCCCCCTCCATCCCATTCCACCCAAGCTCAAATCCCTCACCGGCGAAGCATCCAACCCCAAACCCCTCCCCGCTCCGATGGCCCGCACGAAGCAGACGGCGCGCAAGTCCACCGGCGGCAAGGCGCCGAGGAAGCAGCTGGCGACCAAGGCGGCGCGCAAGTCGGCCCCGGCCACCGGGGGCGTGAAGAAGCCCCACCGCTTCCGCCCGGGAACCGTCGCGCTCCGGGAGATCCGCAAGTACCAGAAGAGCACGGAGCTGCTCATCCGCAAACTCCCCTTCCAGCGCCTCGTCCGCGAGATCGCGCAGGACTTCAAGACCGACCTGAGGTTCCAGAGCTCCGCCGTCTCCGCCCTGCAGGAGGCCGCGGAGGCCTATTTGGTGGGGCTGTTCGAGGACACCAACCTGTGCGCCATCCACGCCAAGCGCGTCACCATCATGCCCAAGGACATCCAGCTCGCCCGCCGCATCCGCGGGGAGCGCGCCTAGGTTTTCGGTCGCCGCCGGTGACAATACTGGGTTGTAGCGCTTCCTGTCTGGTGTCTTCTGTTCGGTGGTGTTGATATGATGTGTCGTCCTTGTCCCATGTAGCATGATGTTGGAATGAAATGGCAGTGAAAAGTTCAGTTAACATCTCGTGTTAATTTTGTCTCTGTTTGCTGCTTGTTTACTTTGTGATTTTGCTATGGCGTTTTAGTCGGACGTAGCGTGGTACGTGGTGCTGCAGTGATGGGGTTTGGGTCAGAGCATTTCGTGATTTTGCCATGTGATTCAGTAATTTTGCATGTTGTTTGTACAGGTATCTGATGAACTCATTTGGTATTTTGGCTCTGCTGGAACTTGGAAGTGAATGTGAAGTTTGTTTGGACAGAGGTTTGTTCTCTGTATACTGACTCAATATTCGTGAGCAAACTCTGAACAACTTGTATGTAAGCTTACAACCTGTTTATATATCAAATAATTGGTGCCTGCAGTGCAATTGACATGTCAATTGTGCTGTGTTATCTTGCATAGCCACATTTACAGAGTTGTGTTTCTTTCAATGATTTCTTACAGGTTTAACACACACAACACAAGCTCAGGTGGTGTGGTATCTGGGCCTGTGAAGTATCTGGAATTGAAAATTCACCAGGAAAGATCATCTGTGTGCAGCCCCATAGATATTTTACCAGGTAAATTTAGAACACCTTGCAAACAGCACGTACTAGGCAATATGCAAGACCAATTGACTGTGTCCATCCTCTGACTGCGAGGAGTCAAGGACAGGAGAGATTCCAGTCAAGGAAGAGAAGGAGATGAAAGGGGTTCCTGCTCTGCTGAAACCATCGCCGGGCAAATGTGGCACTGAGAAGGAGCATATTTCGTCAGATTTCACCAAAGGTAAAGTCATCTTCTCTGACACATTCATACATATGAGCGTTGTCTTTCATGCTGTTTGCTGTGCGAAAGGCTTTATTGTGCTAGCAGTAGATATACGGTATCCTTAAAAATAAATAGAGATATTCTGTGGACAATCATCTCCTTTTCAGTTCAGGCATCTGTGAGAGTTTCAGAAACCATTACCTGTTCATAACTTTAGTAACAGTACATGCATTTGGGTCCCAGGTATAGCTATTGGCTAGTCTAACCAACAGAAGTTGAAAGTATTTGCAATGATGGCTTACAGATTGTATGCCTTGTTAGTGAGCTGTTACAGCTTAATTGTGCTGACCCTAGAAGAGAGCAATAGTGAACTGATTTAGCTTCAACCGACTTACTTTATGGAAGTTACAATGGAGAAGAGTTTATTACATGTTTTGTGCACACTAATTCATTTCAAACACGTGAAATCAAAGACCGATGCCCGACACCTCTGTAGCACAACCACCTCCCCAGGGTTGTCCAGGTCAATGTATCACCCACCCATATGCACCTAAAAAGAGTCGGCGAGTGGATGGCAGGACCCAGCCAATCCTGAGGGAGGGGTTGTCTAGGAAGTACCGGCAGCAGCATAATCAAGCTAAGCTCATAATGGAAATTCTAACTTGATTTTCATCATTGATCCCCAATTGTTCTCCCGCAGAACAGTAGTCTTAATAGAATTTCAACTGAACAGTCAAGCTACTGTCAAAGCTGTGGGGACCACATTAGAGACTCGCTACTTGTCATTCTAGACATCAGGGGCCATGTTACAGTTAACTGAGCCAGTTTCATTTTAGACAAGCAAAGCTAAGAAAACAGAAAAAACAACAGCAATACAAATAAAAGCAGAGCATTCAGCTCTGCATGGACCAGTCAATTTCATGGGACGATTGCATCAGATTCCATGTAAACAGGCATAATTCCTTTCCACTCGAGGGTCGCAGTTTGTGATTTGCCTCCCTTTAGCCTCCTCAAGCATATGGCAAATCTTCCGTAGCTTGCCCTCGGTGCACCGTTGGCCTTTGAACTGGCCAGCGAGAGGAGATATTAGCCTGCTGACCATGTCTCCGACAACCGCAGAGAGGATGAACTCTGCCATGATAAATTCCTGTAGCCACTGTCTGGATGTGGTAGCGACTGTAAGGTTCTGAATGAAATCTGAACTCAAGGTGAGCACCAATGGTCTGTGTGGTGGAGGTATGCGAGTATTAGCACGAGAGCGACAGGAAAGACTTCAGTGCTCTGACTCCACATATTACACTGCAAGTCTACAACATCTGTTTTGCTTCTATGAAAGTGACTGCTGATTGAGATTGCACGGCCATTTATCGTGGTTACATTTTTAAGTGTCAGACGGCAGAACAAAAAATTAACAGAAGTAATTTCCTTTTTGCCATCACTCATTGGTTGTACAAGTAATACTAGATATTAAAGTATTTTTTTGAATGGTCAGAAAAGTATATTCTGAGTTTACCTCGTGATTATTAAAGAAAATGGGTCCAATATTAACCTTTACAGGTACAAAAAATGAAGGGATTTTGTTTTGAGAGCTAGTCCTTGTCTTGGAGCATCCACATCTTGAAGCCAAGGTGGTGCTACCTGTCTATATTGGAGCTTCCACATCCGTGGCCTAATCATTAGTGCATGCAGTGCAATGGACATGTCCATCGTGTTGTGTCATGTACTCGTGTTCCATAGCCACTTATGCGGAATTGTTTATTTTTTGCAATTATTTCTTACAGGTTGAACACGTGCAGTACATACAATTCAAGCTCAGGTGGTGTGGCATCTAGTTTTGTGACATATCTGAAGTTGAAAATCCATCGGTGAAGATCATCCGTGTGCGACTGCAGAGCGCGCTATTCTATCAGGTAAATTTAGGACACATGAACCTTAAAGTTTCTCAAGACGAATGGACAGCCCATCTTCTAACAGGGAGAAGCCCAAAACAGAGGAGCTTCCAGTTCCAGGCAGGAAGAGGAGAGGAAAAGGACTCCTGCTCCACTGAAATCATCGCCAGGTGAAATGCGTCACCGAGCAGGACAGGAGCGTACTTCCTCAGATGTCACCAAGGTGAAGGCCTCTTCTCTGATTCATATGACCTTTGTCTTGTATGCTGTGCAACAAGTGCTTCTTTACACTAGCAGTTCTTGTTCGCAAGAGTTCTATAGAGTAATAGAGATACATGGTGGACAACCAGCTCTCTTTCATTTCAGGCATCTATGAGATACTCGGAAACCATTGCCTGTTATATTACTAGTACTAGTGCATGGATTTTTGTACCAGGTATGGAATTGGCTAATCTACTCAGCAGAACTTGAAAATATTTTTTTCTCAATATTATCCAACTTTGCTTCGCTATATTTTGCAATGATGGCTTACAGTTTTTTTTCAACCGACACTAGGTTGCTATGACTTATTGTGCTAGTGATAGCATATTCTGCTAGTGCTGTTACAACTTATATCGTGCTGATCCTATATGAGAGCAATGGTGGACCGATTTAGCTTCAACCAACTTTGTTGATGTTGAATGGAAAAATAGTTAATGCCTGGCACCTCCGTAGCATGACCACGTCTCCAGGGCTGCCCGGGTCAATATACCCGCCTATATACGCTTAGAAGATTCGGCAAGTGGATTGCAGGACCCCTCTGATCCCGAGGGAGGGGTCACCTAGGGAGTACTGCCGTACCGGTAATCAAGCTAGTAATGGAACTTCTAACCAGATCTTCACGGTCAACTCGCAAATTTTCTCCCACAGAGCGATACTCTTAATGGGAATTTCTAACTGCATATTCAAGCTACTACCAAAGCTCTAGGCACCACATAACAGACTCACTACTGTCATTCTACACATCAAGGACCATGTTAAAGTTATTGGAGCCAGTTTCATGTATATACTACCAGAAAAGCAAGTCAAGAAAAACAACAATAATACAACTCAAAACAGAGCATTCAGCTCTACACGAAGCAGTCAATTCCATGGGAACGAGTAAACCAGACTCCATATAAACAGGCGTAGTTCCTGTCTGATCTTCACATCCCTATATTGGCAAACCTTTTATTGATGGGAGTATATGGGCAGAGTCAACTTCCTTAAATTTTGATTAACTCTGCTGAATAGTCCGGCCCTCACACATTGCAATCAGCAGCGTAGGCCCACACACATTGCAATCAGCAGCGTAGTTCAAGAGTTCGAATGGCAACATTGACCTGCACAACAGAGCTTTTGCAAACCGGTTATCACCAAGCGGACTTGCCTGATACAGATCCTCCAACCGAGCCAGTTCTGTCTGAAAGATAAATGGACTCTTACAAATGGTCACCTTACACACCTCTGCGTAGATTGGTAGCAAATTCTCTGCCAAATCTGTAATGTACCCAATTCCATCACCCAACAGAAACAACCCCCCTATATTGCTCCTCAGCACCTTGCTCCAGAATCGGCGATTCGGATGAGCTTTCAGCACCCTGCCGATGATTTTCGCTCCGAAGAAGGACCCATTTAGCTTCCTTGCAATCACCTTGCCTGCTGCTAGCATCCTTGGGTCCTCCTCGACATCTCTGCCAGCAAATGCGTGCGCCTTGAAGAAGAACCAGTACTCCTGGTGCGGCATAACCTTCAGACTGACCGGCTGCACTGTTCCCATGCTCGCCGCGACGGCCCTGCTGTTTGTGGTGATTATGATCCTGCTTCCATGTTTGCCATCTCCTAAGATCGACAGTAACTCTTCTAGCGTCTGCTTCTTGTCCGCGTCAACATCTTCAAATACCATCAAGAACCTCTTGGTCAGGCATTTGTCCTTAAGTACATGTAGTGACTCGATGAATTTTTTAGCATCTCTAACTGCGTGTTTGGATCCTAGAACAAACGGGGCCTCACCCCATGCCATTGCCCTGGTGTATGAGAAATTGGAATACAAAATTATTGGAAAGTGGTGGCGCACCCTCTCATCATCGCAGACATGCTGCACAAGGGTGGTCTTCCCGACTCCCATGCCGCCAACAATTGGGAGCACGCCCAGTTTTCGAGCTGACACACCACCATCGTGCAGCAGGAAGTTGATGATCCTCTCTTTCTCGACATGTCGGCCGAACATCTGCCCCTCGATAAAGATATTAGTAGCCAAAGGACGATGGATGGGCTGGCAGTTGTGTAGGAGCATCAGGAACTCCTTGAGATCACCGGATATGGTTTCCAAGATCTCTACCACTCGTTCTATCTCCTCAGGAACACCAACATCATGGCCAGAAAATAGGCTCTTCATGGCACAGGCTGCTACGCGCACACGCTTTGCAGGATTAAACAAGGAGAAAGAGAAAGGTTGTGCAACTACCTTGTCAGCATGCTCATCTTCAAACTCCTGCTCTCTGCATCCGACCGTGTCGAGCAAGTAGCGGCCCTGGTACACACTGTCGTTGAGCTCCGAAAGCCACTCGAGGGTGCCGTAGTTTGTGATCTGCCTCCCTTTGGCCTCCTCTACTGCACTATAAACTTTGACGAGCATATGGCAAATCTTGCGTAGTTTGGCTTCAGTGCACTGTTGGCCCTTGAACTGGCCGGCAAGAAGAGATATCATCCTGCCGACCATGTCTCCGACAACCGCCGAGAAGATGACCTCCGCCATGATAAATTCCTCTTGCAACTTTGTGATGTTCGCAAGTTACCTGGTACCCCAGCCTTTCTATCAATTCCAAGTTTCTGAATGAAACCATAAGTCAAGGTGAGGACCAATGATTTGTGTGATGGAGACATATAAATATTAGCATGAGAGCGACATGGGAGACTTCAATGCTTTGACTCCATATTGCACTGCAAGTCTACAACACGCGTTTTCCTTCTATGAAGAAACTGTCGTTTTAGATTGCACGACAAGTTATTGTGGTTATATTTTAAGTGTCACACTGACACGGCAGAGCAAAAAGCAACAGACTAATTCTCTGTTGGCCATTACTTATTGGCTGTACAGTACTAAATATGAAAATATATTCTGAGTTTGTCTGATGACTAATGCTGTGAATGCCTAGCCCTTGTCTTAGACCATCAACATCCCTAGAAGCCAAGGAAGTACTAACCTGTCTATTGTTGCCATAGCCTAATCACTGGCGCTTGCAGTGCAGTTGACCTGACAATTGTGTGGTCATCTTCCATAGCCACATTTGCAGAATTGGGTTTCCTTGCGATGATTTCTTACATGTTTAACAGTTAAGAGTACAATTTAAGCTCAGGTGGTGTGGCATCTGGTTTTGTGAAGTATCTGAAAGTTAAAATCCATCAGTGAAGACCGTCTGTGTGCTGATGCAGCAAGTGCTCTTATTTCAGGTAAATTTTTGCACAATTGACAGTCCATCTCTGCCTGTGGGAAGCCAGAAGGGAAGAGCTTCCTGCTCTGCTGAAACCATTGCCTGGCGAATGCGGCACCGAGCAGGAGCATATTTCCTCAGATATCACCAAGGTGAATGCCTCTTCTCTGATACATATGAGCTTTGCCTTCATGCCTTGTCTGATGTGCCACAAGTGTTTCTATTTATTTTTCTGATAAAGGCAACAATTGTTTCTATGCACCAGCAGTTGTATTATGGAGATATACGGCGTACAATCAGCTCTTTTTGCAGCAATTGCATCTATGGAAGTTTTCAGAAACCGTTTCCCGTTCATAACTTCACTGCAAGTGGATGGATTTGGGTCCGGGTATGGTATTGGCTAGTCTAATCAACAGAAAGTTGAATATACTTTTCTCAGTGTTATCCATCTTTCCCTTGCCATATTTTTGCGATGATGGCTTATAGGCTGGTATGACTTGTTGGTATGACTTGTTAGTGATGACATACTCTGCTCGTGCTGATACAGCTTATTGTGCTGACCCTATAAATAGTCGACCAATTTAGCTTCAACCAACTTTCTTTGTTGATTTTGAAATGTCTGAACATCTCGTCAAATGTTTGAAAATTAAAGACTAATGCCCAAACACTTCTAGAACGACCACTTCTCCAGAGCTGCCCGGGTCAACCTAAGCCCAAACCATATGCGCCTAGAATACTCGGCGAGTGGATGGCAGGGCTGAGAGAAGGTCGTCTAGGAAGTACCAGAAACAACCTAATCAATCTGCCGGCAAAGCTCACAATGGAACTTCTAACCCGATTTTCATGATTAGTTCCCAAGTGTTCTCCCGCAGAACATTAGTCTGGATAATCAAGCTCCTGTCACAGCTCTGGGAACCGCATAAAAGACTCACTACTTTTCATTCCACACATCAAGGGCCAGGTTACAGTTATCCGAGCTAGCTTCATGTATATACCAGGGAAGCAACACAAGCAAGCAAACAAAACAGAAATAAACAAGAACTAGTACAATGCAACTCAAAACAGAGTATTCAACTTGCGCTGACGTCAATTCCATGTAAATAGGCATAATTCCTGCCTGATCTTCACACACATATATTACTAATATTAGGAAATCTTTTCTTGAGGGGAGTAAGATGCGCAAATCTACTCCCTTCAAGTTTGGTGAACTCTGGCGAGTAATCTGGCCCACGCAGAGTGCAATGAGCAGTGTAGTACAGTGATTGGAGCGGCAACACTGACCTGCACAACAAGACTTTTGCAAACCCGATATCACCACGCGGGGCAACAACACTAGCACTAGGACTTGCCTGATATACTAACCTAGCCAGTTCTGTCTGAGATGGATATGGAGTCTTAGAAATGGTCACCTCACATATGTTTGCATAGTTTGGTAGCAAATTCTCTGCCAAATCTGCAATGTACCCAATTCCATCACCCAACAGAGACAACCCCCCTATATTGCTTCCCAGCACCTTGCACCAGAACCGGTGATTCGGATGAGCTTTCAGCACCCTGCCGACGATTTTCGCTCCGAAGAATGACCCATTTAGCTTCCTTGCAATCGCGTTACCTGCTGCTAACATCCTTGGGTCCTCCTCGACATCTCTGCCAGCAAACGCGTGTGCCTTGAAGAAGAACCAGTACTCCTGATGCGGCATAACCTTCAGATTGATTGGCTGCACCGTTCCCAAGCTGGCGACATCCCTGTTGTTTGTGGTGATTATGATCCTGCTCCCGAATTTGCCATGTCTCAAGATTGGCAGTAACTCTTCTAGCATCTGTTTCTTGCCCATGTCAACATCTTCAAATACCATCAAGAACCTCTTGCTGAGGTATTTCTCCTTGAGTACATGCAGTATTTCCATGAATCTTTTAGCATCTCTAACTGCATTTTTGGATCCTAGAACAAACACCGCCTCACCCCGAGCCATTGCTCTGGTGTATGAGAAATTGGAATACAAGATTATCGGAAAGTGGTTGCGCACCCTCTCATCATCGCAGACATGCTGCGCAAGGGTGGTCTTCCCGACTCCCGTGCTGCCAACAATTGGAAGAACGCCTAGTTTTCCAGTAGACACACCACCATCATGCAGCAGGAAATTGATGATCCTCTGCTTCTCGACATGTCGGCCGAACATCTGCCCCTCGATGAAGATATTAGTAGCCAAAGGACGATGGATGGGCTGGCAGTTCTGTAGCAGCATCATGAACTCCTTGAGATCACCGGATATGGTTTCCAAGATCTCCACTACTCTGTCAATCTCCTCAGGACCACCGACATCATGGCGAGACAGTAGGCTCTTCACGGCACATGCCGCTACGCGCACACGCTTTGCAGGATTAAACAAGGATAAAGAAAAAGGTTGTGTCACTACCTTGTCAGCATGCTCATCTTCAAGCTCCTGCTCTCTACATCTGACCGTGTCGAGCAAGTAGCGGCCCTGGTACACCCCGTCGTTGAGTTCCGAAAGCCACTCGAGGGTGCCGCAGTTTGTGATCTGCCTCCCTTTGGCCTCCTCTACCGCACTGTGGACCTTGACAAGCATATGGCAAATCCTCCGTAGCTTGGCTTCGGTGCACCCTTGGCCTTTGAACCGGCCAGCGAGAAGAGATATCACCCTGCCGACCATGTCCCCGACAACCGCCGAGATGATGAGCTCCGCCATGATAAAATCCTCTTGCTTCTGTTTGGATGTGATAGCAATTCTATGGTTCTGAATGAAATCAGAAGTCAGGGTGAGCACCAACAATGGTCTGTGTGGTGGAGATGAACAAGTAGTAGCATGAGAGCGACACCAAAGACTTCAGTGCTGTTAGTACTTAGTCCATATTACACTGCAAGTCTACAACTCGTGTTTTGCCTCTATGAAAGGGGCTGTTGATTGAGATTGGACGACCAGTTAATGTGCTTATGTTTTTAACTTTCATAAGTATCACACAGCAGAACAAAAAATTAAAAGGAACAAGTTTTTTTTTTGAATGGTCAGAAAAGTATATTCCGAGTTTGTCTGATGACTAGTGCAGTAAATGGTCCAGTATTTTCTTTACAGGTACCAAAAATGAAGTCAAAGTGAGCATCCACATCTAGAAGCCAAGGAGGCGCTACCTGTCTATATTGGAGCTTCCACATCCATGGCCTAATCACTAGTGCTTGCAGTGCAATTGACATGTCCACAGTGTTGTGTCATGTACTGTCTTCCATAGCCACTTATGCCGTACTAGTTTTTTTCTTGCAGTTACTTCTTACAGGATTAACACGTGCGGTACATATAATTCAAGCTCAGGTGGCATGGCTGTGGCATATGGTCTTGTGAAGCTGTATCTGAAACTGAAAATCCATCAGTGAAGACCATCACTGTGCGACCGCATAGAGTGCTATTCTATCAGGTAATTTAGTACCCCTTCATGGCCTCATCCTTGACAATTTGCAAGATCAATTGACAGTGCTCTTCTTCTACCTGTGAGAAGCCAGAACGGAAGATCTTCCAGGCAGGAAAAGAAGGACAGGAAAGGGATTCCTGCTCTGCTGTACTGAAACTATTGCTGGGCGAATGCGGCAACGGACAGGGGCACACTGCCTCTGTCCTCTGATATGACCAAGGTGAACTTATCCATTTTTGTTGGTCCTTGCTGTGCAACAAGTGCTTCTCTGCACTAGTTAGCAGTTCCATAGAGATATAAGGTGGACAACCAGTTGTCTTTCGGTTCAGGCATCTAAGTGAGTTTTCAGAAACCATCTCCTGTTCATAACTTTACTAGGAGAGCATGGTACATCTTTTGTGCACACTGATTCTCTTCAAATATGTGAAAAATTAAAGCCTGCTGCACAGCTTAGGTTTTTTTATGCATGATAATACATGCATCATAAATAAAAATAAACCAACTGTCCGTTCCTTACCCGGTTTGTTCTCAACATGGTTCTTTCTCTTCGTGTTTGTGTCAACTTTTCTAGTTTACAGCAAGTCTAAATTCAGCACATTTCTTTTGGTGTAGTTGCATTCTATGGTATTTCAGGCTACTAGCTCTTGGAACTTGCTAAAAATCAGCAACTAAAATTTGAACCGTCTATTTGAAAGTTCATCGGTGAAGATCATTTTTTTGCGCGGCTGCAGAGAGTGCTATCCTATCAGGTAAATTTAGGACACCCTCAACCTTGACAATTTGCAAGACCAATTGACAGGCCATCTCCTACCTGTGAGAAACCAGAACAGAAGAACATGCGGGCAGGAAGAAATGCAGAAGAAAGGGATTCCTGCTCTGGTCTGCTCTGCTGAAACCATTGCCGGGCGAATGCGGCAACGAAGAGGAGCACACTGCCTCTGTCCTCTGATATCACCAAGGTTAACTTCCCGCATCCATTTTTGTTGGTCCTTGCTGTGCAACAGCACTATAGAAATATATAAGGTTGACAGTCAGTTCCCTTGCAGTTCAGGCATATATTTTACGGTAGTTTTCAGTAACCATTTCCTGTTGATAATTTTAGTAGCAGAGCATGAATTAGGTTCAGGTCCCTGGTACAGTGGTCTAATCATCTTTAGCATCTATCTTTGCAATGGTGGCTTAGCTTACAGGTCGCTGTGATGAGAGCACATTCTGCTAGTGCTGTGCTGTCACAGCCTATTGTGCTGATACGATACGAGAGAAATGGTGCACAGGTTCAGCTTGAGCCAACTAATTCTTGTTGATGCTGCAATGGAGAAAGAGTTTGTGCGCGTACCTCTTTTGTGCGGCCCGTGGAAACGACAGCGACGGTGGCCAGACGACGCGTGAACCACCGCCGCCTGCCGTCGCTGTCGGGCACCGCAGCGCCCGTGACCGGCCAGGACCTGGGGCAGAGAGTACACGCTTGCCCATGCCCAGCGAGGAAAGCAAAGGAGGCATCCATGCTAAGAACAACAAAATCTACTAAGATAAGACGGCGACGGCCCCCATTGATGCGCTTAAGTGGCGAACCGCAATGAATGGCCGGATAATCCCGTCGCCATCGCCCGGACGCTTGTTCGGTTCAGAGTCAGACTGCGGTGCGTGTGTAGTCAC
This sequence comes from Aegilops speltoides, assembly GCA_021437245.1. Lineage (NCBI taxonomy): Eukaryota > Viridiplantae > Streptophyta > Magnoliopsida > Poales > Poaceae > Aegilops > Aegilops speltoides. The sequence continues at coordinate 58,399,969 of CM038147.1, forward strand.
CACGGTCACCGTCCGACACCGCAAGCTAGTGGGGACGTGCGTGCCCCGCGCATCAGCAGAGCGTCCGCTCTGCCCCGCCGCTGACCTTGCCCAAAGCAGTATAAAACCAGCGCCACCTCCCTCCTGTGCTATGCTATGCTATGCTCGGCCGCCGCGCGCACCGGCCGCACTAACCATACCCATTTAACTCCACTGGTCAGCTAGCCTCCTCGTCTCCTCCAAGAAGCAGAGCATCCTCAGCCTCCACCATGGCGAGTCGGGCTGCTGCCATGTCCGTCGCCGTGGCCCTGGCGCTGCTGGCGTCGTCGGCGGTCGCATGGCTGCACGAGGAGTTCACCACGGAGGGCAACGTGCGGGCCGGCTACGACGCGCGGGGGCAGCAGGTGGCGTCGATCGTCCTCGACCGCCAGTCCGGCGGCGCCTTCCGCTCCCGGCGCAGCTACCTCTACGGCCAGTTCAGCGTCCAGATCAAGCTCGTCCCCGGCAACTCCGCCGGCACCGTCGCCTCCTTCTACGTGCGCATTCCATTCCCGTCCGAGCACATAATATATTGTCGAGACTTTACATTTCTGACGCCATTGCTATGCTATGCAGCTGTCGTCGGGCGACGGCCCCGGGCACGACGAGATCGACATGGAGTTCATGGGCAACAGCACGGGGCAGCCGGTGGCGCTCAACACCAACGTGTGGGCCAACGGCGACGGCAAGAAGGAGCAGCAGTTCTACCTGTGGTTCGACCCGGCCGCCGACTACCACACCTACACCATCATCTGGAACGCCAAGAACGTCATCTTCAAGGTGGACGACCTCTTCCTCCGCTGCTTCACCCGCCACGCCGACCTGCCGTACCCGGGCGCCAAGCCCATGGCGGTGCACGCCACGCTCTGGGACGGCAGCTACTGGGCGACGCAGCGGGGCAAGGTGAAGGTGGACTGGTCCGCCGCGCCCTTCGTCGTCTCCTACCGCGGCTACCTCGCCGACGCCTGCGTGCCCGCCGGCGCCGGCCGCCCGCTCGCCTGCCCCGCCGGCACCGGCCGTTGGATGCGGCGCCGGCCCAGCGCCGCCGAGCGGGGCACCGTGGCCTGGGCTAAGAAGAATTACATGCGCTACAACTACTGCGATGACGGGTGGCGGTTCCCCAAGGGGTTCCCCGCCGAGTGCTCCCGCGGCTGATCGGCTCACCGGTGCTTGCTCGACACCAACTTCTGATCGACCATGGATCATCGATGGACATGACACACGTTCATTGGTTGCCCCTGTATGCCATTTCTTGCCTCCGATGTATATGTACATTTTGGCATCCATTGATCCAAACTGTTCTCGCTCTCGCAATCTCTGTTTTTTCACTGTTATTTAGTGATTGTTACCTAGACGGATTAAAGATAATAGAGGTGAACTATTCAAGAAATGTTGGTGAAAAATGTTGAAAAAAACTGTGGATTTGCTAATGAAATCTGGCAGCTGCACATGGTGTCAGTCTCGGGCAGGTAAAAACGAACCATAAACAATACCCTGTCGGGCGATTCAGATTTGAATTGCGTTGAGATTCGCTGTAATCCATGTGGTTGTTTCCCCCCATTTCTCAAAGTTCTGCCTGGATCTGGGTTGGATTGGATTCCTTTCCTGGAAAGCATAGATAAATGCCGCCGGCTGCAGTAACTGCGGTGAGGTGAGGTGAGCGGACCAAGCTTTTCTCCCGACTTTCGGTTGCAATCGTAGTACACGAGAAAGGAATAGTACGGTGCTGCTGCTAACGGTTGCTGCATCTGGAGGACAGCAGCAGGAGTAACTTCACCCGCAACGCGGAGACATCAAAACAATTTAATTCCTCGTGTGCTTTTCGCCTGGATCTTTAAGTACATCCACAGGGTCACGCAGTTTCCGTGCATGCATATTGTGTACTCTTTCTGGTGTACTCTGTAATAAAAAGAAATATAATATCGTTTAGATCAATACTTAAGTGATGTAAATGATCTTATATTTTTTTAAGGGTCTGTCTAGGACACATCTAGATGTGACATAGTCACATCTAATCTGATGTCCACCCTGTTTGTGGTCTTTTTTTATCCTAATATTTTTTGTTTCTTGTTGCTGCATTATATATTTGTGAAAGTTTAGATGTGACATCCTTAAAAAACATCTAGATGTGAATTAGATAAACTGTTTTTTTAGGACATCTCCACCGACAACCCACAAAAAACCCTCCTACATTCATCCGCGGACAGGGAGAGACCAGTCCGCGGATACAATGCGGAGGCAGCCATCCAATGCAAGCCGCATATATTTTGACAACAACTTAAACCAACGGATGAAATTCTTGCAAACACAGCCGGATTTATGCAAACTCGACCAAATTTTATACAAACATGACGGATTTCATTACAAATACATCAAAGCGGACCTAGGCGGGTTCAAGAGTATAATTAAATCCTATTAAGCATCTTGATCTATCTTTTATAGATCTTGATGCCCAATATATAATATATAAGTAGCTTCACCGAGGTCTTTCATTGAAAAACTCTTATTCAAGTGTCCTTTTATACTATCCAGAAATTCTACATCATTTCCAATCAATAATATGTCATCCACATATAATATTAGAAATGCTACCGAGTTCCCACTCACTTTCTTGTAAATACATGCTTTACCATAAGTCTGTATAAAACCATATGCTTTGATCACCTTATCAAAGCGTATATTCCAGCTCCAAGATGCTTGCACCAATCCATAGATGGATCGCTGGAGCTTGCACATTTTGTTAGCACCTTTAGGATCGACAAAACCTTTTGGTTGCATCATATACAACTCTTCTTTAATAAATCCATTAAGGAACACAGTTTTGACATCCATTTGCCAGATTTCATAAATGCGACAATTGCTAACATGATTCAGACAGATTTAAGCATCACTACGGGTGAGAAAGTCTCATCGTAGTCAAGGGTGAGAAAGTCTCATCGTAGTCAACTCCTTGAACCTGTCAAAAACTTTTTGCGACAAGTCGAGCTTTGTAGATAGTAACACTACCATCAGCGTCTGTCTTCCTCTTGAAGATCCATTTATTCTCAATGGCCTGCCGCTCATCGGGCAAGTCCACCAAAATCCACACTTTGTTCTTATACATAGATCCTATCTCAGATTTCATGGCCTCAAGCCATTTATTGGAATCTGGGCTCATCATAGCTTCTTCAGAGTTCGTAGGTTCGTCATGGTCAAGTAACATGACTTCCAGAACAGGATTGTCGTACCACTCTAGTGCGGATCGTGCTCTAGTTGACCTACAAGGTTCAGTAGCAACTTGATCTGAAGGTTCATGATCATCATCATTAACTTCCTCTCTAGTTGGTGTAGGCATCATGGGAACATATTTCTCGGATGAGCTACTTTCCAAATTGAAAGAAGGTACAATTACCTCATCAAGTTCTACTTTCCTCCCACTCACTTCTTTCGAGAGAAACTCCTGCTCTAGAAAGGTTCCATGCTTGGCAGCAAAGATCTTGCCTTCAGATAAGTGGTAGAAGGTGTACCCAATTGTTTCCTTAGTGTATCCTATGAAGACGCGCTTCTCCGATTTGGGTTAGCTTATCAGGCTGAAGCCTTTTGACATAAGCATCGCATCCCCAAACTTTAAGAAACGACATATTAGTTTTTTTGCCAAACCACAGTTCATATAGTGTCGTCTCAATGGATTTTGACGGTGCCCTGTTTAACGTGAATGCAGCTGTCTTTAATGCATAAGACCAAAATGATAGTGGTAAATCGGTAAGAGACATCATAGATCACACCATATCCAATAAAGTATGGTTACAACGTTCGGACACACCATTATATTGTGGTGTTCCACGTGGCGTGAGTTGTGAAACTATTCCACATTGTTTTAAATGAAGGCCAAACTCGTAACTCAAATATTCACCTTTACGACCAGATCGTAGAAACTTTATTTTCTTGTTACGATGATTCTCCACTTTACTCTGAAATTCTTTGAACTTTTCAAATGTTTCAGACTTGTGTTTCATTGAGTAGATATACTCATATCTGCTTAAATCATCTATGAAGGTCAGAAAATAACGATACCTGCCGCGAGCCTCAACACTCATCGGAGCATACATCGGTATATATTATTTCCAATAAGTCATTGGCTCGCTCCATTGTTCCAGAGAACGGCGTTTTAGTCATCTTGCCTATGAGGCATAGTTCGCAAGTATCAAATGATTTATAATCAAGTGATTCAAAAAGTCCATCTGCATGGAGTTTCTTCATGCGTTTTACACTAATATGACCTAAACGGCAGTGCCACAAATATGTTGCACTATCATTATCAGTTTTTGCATCTTTTGGCATCAATATTATGAATATGTGTATTACTATGATCGAGATTCAATAAACCATTAACATTGGGTGTATGACCATAGAAGGTTTTATCCATATAAACAGAATAACAATTATTCTCTGTCTTAAATGAATAACCGTATTGCAATAAACATGATCCTATCTTGTTCATGCTCAACACAAACACCAAATAACATTTATTTAGGTTCAACACTAATCCCGAAAGTATAGGGAGTGTGCGATGATGATCATATCAATCTTGGAACCACTTCCAACACACATTGTCACTTCACCCTCAACTAGTCTCCATTTATTCTGCAACTCCTGTTTCGAGTTACTAATCTTAGCAACCGAACAAGTATCAAATACCTAGGCGTTACTACAAGCACTAGTAAGGTACACATCAATAACATGTATATCAAATATATTTTTATTCACTTTTCCATCCTTCTTATCCGCTAAATAATTGGGGTAGTTCCGCTTCCCTTGACCATTTCCTTTGTAGTACAAGCACTCAGTTTCAGGCTTAGGTCCAGCTTTGGGCTTATTCATGGGAGTGGCAACTTGCTTGCCATTCTTCTTGAAGTTCCCTTTCTTTCCTTTTGCCCCTTTTCTTGAAACTAGTGGTCTTGTTAACCATCAACATTTGATGTTTTTTTTGATTTCTACCTTTGCTGATTTCAACATTGCTGTCGGTGTCAAAACCGGTGGATCTCGAGTAGGGGGTCCCGAACTGTGCGTCTAGGCGGATGGTAACAGGAGACAAGGGACACGATGTTTTTACCCAGGTTCGGGCCCTCTCGATGGAGGTAAAACCCTACTCCTGCTTGATTGATATTGATGATATGGGTAGTACAAGAGTGGATCTACCACGAGATCAAGGAGGCTAAACCCTAGAAGCTAGCCTATGGTATGATTGTTGTTGTGATTGTTGTCCTACGGATTAAAACCCTTCGGTTTATATAGACACCGGAGAGGGCTAGGGTTACACAGAGTCGGTTACAATGGTAGGAGATCTACATATCCGTATTGCCAAGCTTGCCTTCCACGCCAAGGAAAGTCCCATCCGGACACGGGACGAAGTCTTCAATCTTGTATCTTCATAGTCTTGGAGTCCGCCGAGGATGATAGTCCGCTATCCGGACACCCCTAGTCCAGACTCCTCAAGAGTCCCTCGAACCGGGCTTCAATGACGACGAGTCCGGCGCGCATATTGTCTTCGGCATTGCAAGGCGGGTTCCCCCTCCGAATAATTCATAGAAGATTGTGAACGCCAGGATAGTGTCCGGCTCTGTAAAATAAATTCCACATACCACCATAGAGAGAATATATTTACACAAGTTCAATCTTCTGACGTATTTTGTGGCGTGACGTCACACCACTACCAAGCCTTTACTTGAATTGTTTTTATTATACCACCTCAGCGCGTTTAGCGAAGCGGTTTCCTTGACACGTCTTGTCGAAGCAGAGATCGTGTTCCCCTTATTCCAGGATTCCCATCAATACGGACGTGGGTAACCCAACCGCGCCATTGATTGTGGCGCTTGGGAGATAAGCGAGTTTTACCAGGCTAGTAGGGACGCATAGTTTCATCCGCCCATATATAAGGGGATAAGGATCCACCTCTTTTACCTACGCCTTCTTCCTCCTTTGCTTATCCATCTCCGCGCACCCGAGCTCCAGCACTCAAGTCCGCACATCTCACCTCGACCCTTTCCAGCCATGTCCGGAGCGGAGGCAGTGGATGGCCTCCTCCGTTACGGAGGGCACATCGAGAAGCTGCGCACGGATACCTGCCCAATGACATCACAAGACCGGCCGCCCGACGAGGGCAGCTCATCCCCACCCCAGTGCCCCATGAGAGGGTCGATTCTTCCCACTTCCTCCGCTGGATGGGCTTCCCACTCCACCCCTTCGTCCCAGGGCTCATGTACTACTACGGCCCGGATTTCCACGATCCGCCCCAAATTTCATCCTCAATATCTCTGATTTATCATCGTGTGCGAGGCCTTCCTCTCAGATCCAGCCCCACTTCGCTTGTGGCTAAAGACCTTCAATGTTGTCAAGGTTGTGAAGGGCAGCCAAGCGGAGTGCGGAGGCGCCATGGTGGGCAAATGCCCAATGTCACTTGGCTTGAGTGTGCCTTCGTGGAATCCATCAAAGGGTGGCAATCGGGGTGGTTCTACATCACCGAGCCGTGTGACCCTAAATGGGCAGCGGCCCCCGAGTTTAGATCTGGCATCCCCATGCAGCTCACCTCCTGAAAAGAGAAGGGCTTGCTATGGGGTAGTTCGAAAGAGCCGACCGGACTCGATCTGCTCTGCACTCGTGAACAAGAAGCTCAAGCTTGTCAACGTGATCCAGGTCATGCTCGTCCGCCGGATTCTCTCCTGCCAGCAACGGGCCTTCAATTTGTGGGAGTTTGATCCGGCACAGCACCGGACCTTGAGCGGGCTCTTCGACACGATGTACGAAGCTGCCTGGAGGGTGTTGTTCAAGGGCGCCAAAGCTCCCGCATCCGCAACCGAAGATCAAGGATTCAGCACGCAGTGCCCGGCCGGCGAGGTAAGCTACGTTATCCTTTATGGGACATTTGCTTTTCATAGTTTGACTCTATGTGGGATCTAAACTCCCAATGCCTTTAACCGGACTGTCAGAAGACGTCCGGACATGCTAACTGTCCGGGTCCCCTTACAGAAGACCCAGCGGACACCCGTTTGACAGGGCTGCTGGTCCTGACACTTTATGTGGTGCCGGAGAAGAAGGCCAAGAAGAAGGCCACGGGAACCCGAAGGAGTTCCCGACATCAGGTGGTGTCGGACTCATCGTCCGATGACTCCGAGGCGGACTCCTCCCCTGAGGACGAGGAGGAGAAGAAAGAGGCCTCTCCCCCAGTGGGGGGAGAGAAGAAGAGGAAGGCCTCTCCAACGAGGGAGGCTGAAGGGTCCAAGAAGGGAAGGACCCTTCCCCCGGACTGCTCCGCCAACGTCGGCGACGACGACGAGGAGTGGCCCTCAAGGGCCAAGCCCCTGGCAAGATCGTAAGTATCCGGACTCCTAGATAATTTATAATTTTTCTTTTTGCCACGCGGTGTCTTTCTAATGCGGCATACAACCTGTAGTCCGGCCAAGGACGATCTTCCCGCTTCGTCGAGCGGGTCCTTGGGTACGCCGGATATGGATTCTCTTCCGACCGCCTCAACCCCCTGTGACGCCGACGACACCGAGGTGGGATCCCGGGAAGGGACCCACCAGGAGGAGGAGGCCCCGGAAGTGCCGCAAGGCAACCTCCCGGACTCTACACGGACTCGCACCGAACTGTAGTGGTTCCGAGTCCGGCGAGCGCCCTTCGTAAGAAGGGCAAGATCGTGTTTACCGCGGCCTCTGTCCAATCGGAGGCGCCGGAGAACTTGCTGGAGGCGCTCAACGGCGCTTCCATCGAATAAGAACACCGCATTGTCATGAGTGCGGTGATTCAGAAGGTTCAGCTCGCCAAGAGCGGGCTGACGGAAGCCTGTAGCAGCCTTCTAACATGCTTTGAGGTAAGAATTTTAAGATATGTAATATAATACCGCATAGACAGTAGCCCCTGATGCTCGGTTCGGTGTTCGGAAAGAAAAGCCGGACTGAGGATCTAAAAATATATACGCAGGAGTTCTAAAAAGTATGTCAATATGGGATTGCAGGCTGCGCTGCTGACCTCTGCCGCACTGACTGCGGAGGTCAATGCTTTGAAGCAGAGCCTCGAGCGGTCCGAGAGCGAGCTCGGCCATGCCAAGAAGCAGCTAGAGGACAATGAGGGTGAGTAACACCGTATTAAATTAGTACCTTAAAGAAAAGGATTTGGTTGCAAGAGAAATAACAAGGATAACGTGGGTACTCCAGGGGCCACGAACAAGGTGGCGACCCTGAAGGAGGCGGTGTCCGCGGCCAAACGCAATGCGGCTGCGGAGCGAGCCGAGCGAGAGAAGCAGGAGGCACGGGTGGCGGAGGTGCGGCAAGAGCTCCAGGCTCTCATGGAAAAACATGAGGGTTTGGAGCGCGACTCAAAGACTCGAGAGTCCGAGCTTGCATCGGCTCTTGAGAGTGCCAAAGCCGCTAAGGCCGAAGCCCACAAGGCCCTCCAGGAAATCGAGGCGTTGAAGAAGATAGCGGCGGGTAAGGCATTTTTCATACAAAGCAAGCATGTGAATGTGATATTACCTATTACTTACCCGAATTCGGAGCTCTCCAGGAGCGTTCACAGATCTGCCCCGCAGCGTGTCCGATGCTGCCGCTATCTACCGGGCCGAGGAGGGGAGCTCGACGGAGAAGGTCTTCTGGTCTCAGTATGCTGAGGCCGGACATCCGGTGCCCCTTAGCGACCAGCTGAAGCAGCTGGTCGAGCTCCACAAGGTAGCCGAACAGGCCATGAAGGGCCTCATAGTTTGGCTGTGGCCTAAGGAGGCCATGCCAGGAGCTACTTCGCCTGGTGCGGCGGCCGGTGGACGCGTGTCCTCGGGTTGAAGTCGCAAGCACTCCTACCGCATTGAAGGTGCCCATCGGGCCTTGCCCGTGCAAAGGTGCATCAGGGGCAGATGGACGCCGAGAAGCTTCGACGGACGCACGCGCGGCGGGCAAGGAGTATCGTCGCCCAAATGTATTATAAGAGTGTCTCAAGGGTGCCCGCATGATTGCGGGTGAGTGCTCCAAAGATGTAATATTTGAGTAGACTCGCATTTTGTTATCTTGTGCGCTGAAAACTTTGTTCATATGCGCTAAGCAACGCTTGTTAATTTAAAATATTACCTTCTGTGCGGCTGTTTATCAAATCTGAGAGATGGCAAGTCGTCAGCTTCAGCCCCCATGCCGCAAGTGCTGGGGTGTTCGAGATAAACTTGAGCGCTCTTGTTCCCATTTTTGGGTCCATCTAGGGAGGCGCTCAACACAACGAACGAGGCAACCAGACTTATAATGCTTGAACACTCTCACTTAGCCATAGAATTCTATAATTTTAAATTTCGGCGAAGCCCCTAGTGTTCGGAAGACCGTGATCGGGCGCTATCCATGCTCGGGCGGACAAAGCCGGTTCTCGGCTCTAAGCGGCATAAGTCTTTAGGGACTCGAAAAGACCTCTCGAACAGCGACCAGCTCTCGCCTTATCATGACGGTCGGGCTTTTAGCTTTCCATCGAGGCGCCGCCCAGCTCAACCGGGCGCAATCGCAGTGGTTCTCCCAAGCTACCTTAGCCGATACAACGGAACGTAAGGTACCAAAACATGGGAGCCGGGCAAACCCAACTATTGACCCAAGACATGATTCGGAGCCGATGCATATAATGCTATAAGTTCAGGGTGCCGCACTTGTGAAAGTGTTCGGACTTATCACACCATAATGTGGGGAACTTAAGCCCCTGGTGTGTTTAGCCGTACCAAAGTGTACGGATGCAACATGTCATAAAGGAACATATGTGTAAGAAAGAAATGCAGTTATAAGCAAAAAGCGATGCATTGTTTATTCAAGAAATTCTGCCATGAATGCAGAACGATACAAATAGTGCGGTAAGCAAGGGATAGGACTATTAAACATGTCCCCCTCCAGGGGTAGGCTGCGGAATGGTGTATAAAACAGATTTAGTGCTCGTAATGGAGACCACCTGGATATTCATCGTAGCCTTTCTCCTCCCCTGGCTGTTGCATCGTGAGTTCGACAGGTCTACTGCCGGACAGGGCCTCTGGTGAATGGAGTCCTGTGGGTAAGAAAAAAATAAAAAGGAAAAAGAGTGACACACTTGGGAGCCCCTGGTGCGGTTAAGCCGCATTCTGGGCCTGTGGTGGTCGTGCCCCTCCCCCTATGCCCATGGTATCTCCAAAGCGTAATGATGTACGCTGGCGACCAGTCTTGCAATTTTGCAAGGGCTGGGGTTAGCCGCATTGCTACGGGTGCTCGGAACGTGCTAGGTGGTCTTGTTGTAGGTTACTCCGGGCGCGTTTGGCCGTGTCCGGCCGCTTAACGCCGGACTTGAAAATTGCCTTAAGAGGCTGCTCAGATTGCCGCGAGAGCCGCTGTGTGTTCCTCCGTTCGGAGGGAGCGTTCAGTGTTTCCGTTGACCGTAATGACTCCTCGAGGGCCTGGCATCTTGAGCTTGAGGTATGCATAGTGCGGCACCGCGTTGAACTTTGCAAATGCGGTTCGTCCGAGCAGAGCATGATAGCCGCTGCGGAATGGTACTATATCAAAGATTAACTCCTTGCTTTGGAAGTTATCCGGGGATCCGAAGACCACTTCCAGTGTAACCGAGCCTGTACAATTGGCCTCTACACCTGGTATGACGCCTTTCAAGGTCGTCTTTGTGGGTTTAATCCTTGAGGGTCTATGCCCATCTTGCGACCGATCCCGATAAAGCAGTTCAGTTGCTGCCGCCGCCCATCGTGACTCTAGTGAGGTGAAATCCATCGACGATTGGGTCTAAGACCAATCGCGCGAATCCGCCGTGGCGGATACTAGTGGGTGGTCCTTCGATCAAAAGTGATCGGGCAGGAGGACCATGGGTTGAACTTCGGGCGATCGCTCCATCGCAGATACGCCCTCGAGTGCACGCTCGCCCATCTTGGGTATGTGGGTTGCGATATCATGTTCATCGTCCGCACTTGTGGGGGAAAACCCTTCTGTCCTCTATTTTTCGGCGGCCGGGTCTCTTCCTCGTCATCGCTATGCAGCCCCTTGTCATTGTTTTCGGCAATTAACTTGCCTGCCTGCTTGAATACCCAACAATCCCTGTTGGTGTGATTGGATGGCTTTTCGGGGGTGCCGTGTATCTGGCACGAGCGGTCGAGTATTCGGTCCAAATTGGACGGACCCGGAGTAGTTCTTTTGAATGGCTTTTTCCGCTGACGGGTTTAGAGCCTCTGAATCCGGCGTTGACTACCGTATCCTCAGTTTTATCGCTGTTGATGCGGCATTTGTTTTTGTTGCGACGCGACCTGCCATTGCGGTCCTTGGTATCCGGACTGCCAGAATTTTTGCTGAGGTTGTTACTGTGGGCTAGCCAGCTGTCCTCTCCCGCGCAGAAGCGGGTCATAAGTGATGTGAGGGCTGCCATGGATTTCGGCTTTTCCTGTCCTAGGTGCCGGGCAAGCCACTCGTCGTGGATGTTATGTTTGAAGGCTGCGAGGGCCTCTGATCCGGACAATCGACGATTTGATTTTTCTTTGTTAAGAACCGTGTCGTAATCGTATCGCCGATTCTTCCGCTATCAATTATGTGGCTTAGGTCATCGCGTTCGGTGGTCGCACATATGTGCCCCGGAAGTTGTCAAGGAATGCGGCTTCCGTGTCTTCCCAACACCCAATTGACTCTGCTGGCAAGCTGTTAAGCCAATGCCGAGCTGGTCCTTTAAGCTTGAGTGGGAGATATTTGATGGCGTGAAGATCGTCACCGCGGGCCATGTGGATATGAAGGAGATAGTCTTCGATCCAAACCGCGGGGTCTGTTGTGCCATCGTAGGATTCAATGTTCACGGGTTTAAACCCTTCGGGGATTTGATGATCCATTACTTCATCTGTGAAGCGTAGTGGGTGTGCAGCGCCTCTATATTGGGCTATATCACGACGTAGCTCGAGTGAGCTTTGTCTACTGTGTTCGGCCCAGCCGGAGTTGCTGTATCCGGCACGACGGTCGTCGTCGCGCATCGTAGGGCGCCCATGTGATCCGTAGATCGATCTTGATTGTCTTGCCTTATCCTCCAATATGTCTCGCAAGTCCGGCGCATTCCCCCGTGGCTTCGTACTTTTCGAGCGGTGCCGGGGTACGGTTCTGGTGGAGGGCCTAGAGGCCTCTCTCGTCGCGCCACGAGGTGGTCGGTCACCGTGACAGCGCTGGTGATGCAGGTTTATATGCCTCCTCCTCTAGTCGGGGGAGCAACTTGCGTTTGGGGTAGCTTTTGGAGGGGCGTTCGAGTTCATACTCTTCGGCCGCAAGGACTTCAGTCCATCTGTCGGCTAGCAGGTCTTGATCAGCTCTAAGATGTTGCTGCTTTTTCTTTAGGATGTTCGCCGTGGCCATTAGCCTGCATTTGAAACGCTCTTGTTTGACGGGATCCTCGGGCACGACGAATTCATCGTCGTTGAGGCTTGCCTCGTCTCCGGAGGGAGGCATGTAATTATCGCCCTCTACCTCTTCGTCTGTCGCTCTCTCATGAGGGCTGGCTTCTCCGTCCTCCTGTGCTGAATCTTGCTGGAGGGGGTTGTCTTCGGCACTCTTTGGGGTGTTATTGTCTCTGGTGCCGGAATCTCCATTCTTGCTGTGGCGGGATTTGGAGCGGCGCCGCTGACGCCGACGCTTGGGCTGTTTCTTGGAGGAGTCTTCCTCCGCTGCTTCCTCGCCGTTCCCATCCTTTGGGATGTCCACCATGTATATGTCATATGATGAGGTGGTCTTCCAGTGCCCCGTAGGTGCTGGTTCTTGATCGTCTCCAGCATCGTCATCCATACCGTCGATGTCTTCGGAGTCGTAGTCTAGCATGTCGGTTAGATCGTCGACAGTGGCTACAAAGTGGGTGGTGGGTGGGTTTTGAATTTCTTCGTCGTCTGCATCCCAACCATCCTGACCGCAATTCGGCCAGGGCTCTCCTGATAGCGAGAGGTACTTTAGAGAATTCAGTATGTCGCCAAAAGGTGAGTGTTGAAAGATGTCCGCGGCAGTGAACTCCATGATCGGCGCCCAATCGGATTCGATTGGAGGGGGCGCGGGAGGTTCGGAGTCCGGAGAGGAATCCGACACCTCAAAGTCACAAGCCTCACAAGGGACAAAGTCAGTATTCGGCTCCATCGCCGTAGGGGTAGCAGCCCCTGAGGCGGTGTCTAGCCACCCGTCCTCGATCTGGGCAGCCGGCTCCGAATTGAGGATTGGGGCGGACTCGTGTGCGACCTCCAGGGCACTGTCCGGTAGCAGAGCTAAATCATGCCCATCGTGACAGTGCGGCACGCTCGGCTGTGGCTCGAATCCATCGAAGATCAAGTCTCCGCGGATGTCGGCCGTGAAGTTCAAGCTTCCAAATCGACCGATGGCGGGCGAGCTTAATCTGCTCCAGATGGCTGCTTAATTGGCTGCGGTTGCAAAGCCGCCAATGCGAAGATCTGTCTCGTGGAGAAAAGTCTCACCTCGATCGCGCCATTGTTGATGATCGAAGGAGCCATCAAGCCTATCGGTGACGACACGAGGAACTCTCAATGAAAGCACCAATGTCGGTGTCAAACCGCGGATCTCGGTAGGGGGTCCCGAATCGTGCGTCTAGGTGGATGGTAACAAGAGACAAGGGACACGATGTTTTTACCTGTGTTCGGCCCTCTCGATGGAGGTAAAACCCTACTCCTGCTTGATTGATATTGATGATATGGGTAGTACAAGAGTGGATCTATCACGAGATCAAGGAAGCTAAACCCTAGAAGCTAGCCTATGGTATGATTGTTGTTGTGATTGTTGTCCTACGGACTAAAACCCTCCAGTTTATATAGACATCGGAGAGGGCTAGGGTTACACAGAGTCGGTCACAATGGTAGGAGATCTACATATCCGTATTGCCAAGCTTGCCTTCCACACCAAGGAAAGTCCCATCCGGACACGAGACGAAGTCTTCAATCTTGTATCTTCATAGTCTTGGAGTCCGGCCGATGATGATAGTCCGGCTATCCGGACACCCCCTAGTCCAGGACTCCCTCAATTGCGAAGAGCTCGGGAATCGTTTTCGTCATCCCTTGCATATTATAGTTTATCACGAAGTTCTATTAGCTTGGTGATGGTGACTAGAGAACTCTGTCAATCACTATCTTATCTGGAAGATTAACTCTCACTTGATTCAAGCGATTGTACTACCCAGACATTCTGAGCATGTGCTCACTGGCTGAGCTATAGTCCTCCATCTTTTAGGCAAAGTACTTGTCAGAGGTCTCATACCTCTCGACATGGGTATGAGTCTTAAATACCAATTTCAGCTCTTCGAACATCTCATATGCTCCGTGGCGTTCAAAACGTCTTTGAAGCCCCGATTCTAAGTCGTAAAGCATGGCGCACTAAACTATCAAGCAGTCATCATATCGAGCTTGCTAAATGTTCATAACGTCTGCATGTGCTCCTCCAATAGGTCTGTCACCTAGCGGTGCATCAAGGACATAATTCGTCTATGCAGCAATGAGGATAATTCTCAGATCACGGACCCAGTCCGCATCATTGCTACTATCATATTTCAACTTAGTTTTCTCTAGGAACATATAAAAAACATAGGGGAGCTACAACGCGATCTATTGATCTACAACATAATTTGCAAAATACTATCAGGACTAAGTTCATGATAAATTAAGTTCAGTTAATCAAATTACTTAAGAACTCCCACTTAGATAGACATCCTTCAAGTCATCTAAATGATACGTGATCCAAATCAACTAAACCATGTCCGTGTTGGAAATATGCCCTAGAGGCAATAATAAAAGGATTATTATTATATTTCCTTGTTCATGATAATTGTCTTTATTCATGCTATAATTGTATTATCTGGAAATCGTAATACACGTGTGAATACATAGACCATAATATGTCCCTAGTAAGCCTCTAGTTGACTAGCTCGTTAATCAACAGATAGTCATGGTTTCCTGACTATGGACATTAGATGTCGTTGATAACGGGATCACATCATTAGGAGAATGATGTGATGGACAAGACCCAATTCTAAGCATAGCACAAGATCGTAGTTCGCTTTTGCTAGAGCTTTTCCAATGTCAAGTATCTTTTCCTTAGACCATGAGATCGTGTAACTCCCGGATACCGTAGGAGTGCTTTGGGTGTACCAAACGTCACAACATAACCGGGTGACTATAAAGGTGCACTACGGTATCTCCGAAAGTGTCATTGGGTTGACACGGATCGAGATCGATTTGTCACTCCGTATGACGGAGAGGTATCTCTAGGCCCACTCGGTAATGCATCATCATAATGAGCTCAAAGTGACCAAGTGTCTGGTTACGAGATCATGCATTACGGTACGAGTAAAGTGACTTGCCGGTAACGAGACTGAACGAGGTATTGGGGTACCAACGATCGAGTCTCGGGCAAGTAACGTACCGTTTGACAAAGGGAATTGTATACGGGGTTGCTTAAATCCTCGACATCGTGGTTCATCCGATGAGATCATCGAGGAGCATGTGGGAGCCACATGGGTATCCAGATCCCGCTGTTGGTTATTGACCGGAGAGCCGTCTCGGTCATGTCTACGTGTCTCCCGAACCTGTAGGGTCTACACACTTAAGGTTCGGTGACGCTAGGGTTGTAAAGATATGAGTATGCAGCAAACCGAAAGTTGATCGGAGTCCCGGATGAGATCCCGGACGTCATGAGGAGTTCCGGAATGGTCCGGAGGTAAAGAATAATATATAGGAAGTGCAGTTTCGGCCATCGGGAGAGTTTCAGGGGTCACCGGTATTGTACCGGGAGCACTGGAAGGGTCCTGGGTCCACCGGTGGGGCCACCTATCCGGGAGGGCCCATGGGCTGAAGTGGGGAGGGACCAGCCTGGTGGGCTGGTGTGCCCCCTGGCCCCCTCTGCGCCTAGGGTTGGGAACCCTAGGGAGGGGCGCCCACTTGCCTTGGGGGACTCCACCCCTTGGCGCCGCCCCTAGAGATCCCATCTCTAGGGCTGGCGCCTGGGGCCTATATAAATGAGGGGGAGGAGGCAGCCGGACCACAAGTCTTGGTGCCTCCCTCTCCCTGCTACACCTCTCCTCTCACGAAGCTCGGCGAAGCTCTGCGAACTCTCTGCATCCACCACCACGCCGTCGTCTCACTGGATCTTCATCAACCTCTCCTTCCCCTTGCTGGATCAACAAGGAGGAGACGTCATCCGCTCTGTACGTGTGTTGAACGTGGAGGTGCTGTCCGTTCGGCACTTGGTCATCAGTGATTTGTATCACGACGAGTACAACTCCCTCAACCCCGTTCTCTTGAACGCTTCTGCTCGCGATCTACAAGGGTATGTAGATGCACTCCTATCACTTGTTGTTAGATGAACTCATAGATGGATCTTGGTGAAACCGTAGGAAATTTTTTATTTTCTGCATCGTTCCCCAACAGTGGCATCATGAGCTAGGTCTATGCGTAGTTCTCTATTGCACGAGTAGAACACAAATTTGTTGTGGGCGTAGATGTTGTCAACTTTCTTGCCGCTACTAGTCTTATTTTGCTTCAGCGGTATTGTGGGATGAAGCGGCCCGGACCGACCTTACACGTACGCTTACGTGAGACAGGTTCCACCGACTGACATGCACTAGTTGCATAAGGTGGCTAGTGGGTGTCTGTCTCTCCCACTTTAGTTGGAGCGGATTCGATGAAAATGGTCCTTATGAAGGGTAAATAGAAGTTGACAAATCACGTTGTGGCTTTTTCGTAGGTAATAAAACGTTCTTGCTAGAACCCTTTTGCAGCCACGTAAAAGATGGAACAACAATTAGAGGACGTCTAACTTGTTTTTGCAGCAATTGCCTTGTGATATGATATGGCCAACAGTTGTGATGAATGATGAATGATATATTGTGATGTATGAGATCATGTTCTTGTAATAGGAATCATGACTTGCATGTCGATGAGTATGACAACCGGCAGGAGCCATAGGAGTTGTCTTAATTATTGTATGACCTGCGTGTCAATGATTTAACGCCATGTAATTACTTTACTTTATTGCTAAAACGTTAGCCATAGCAGTAGAAGTAATAGTTGGCGAGCAACTTCATGGAGACATGATGATGGAGATCATGGTGTCATGCCGGTGACGAAGATGATCATGGAGCCCCAAAGATGGAGATCAAAGGAGCTATATGATATTAGCCATATCATGTCACTATTATATAATTGCATGTGATGTTTATTATGTTTATGCATCTTGTTTACTTAGAACGACGGTAGTAAATAAGATGATCCCTTATAATAATTTCAAGAAAGTGTTCTCCCCTAACTGTGCGCCATTGCTAAAGTTCGTCGTTTCGAAGCACCACATGATGATCGGGTGTGATAGATTCTTACGTTCACACACAATGGGTGTAAGACAGTTTTACACATGCGAAAACACTTAGGGTTAACTTGACGAGCCTAGCATATACAAACATGGCCTCGGAACACAGAGACCGAAAGGTCGAACATGAGTCGTATGGAAGATACGATCAACATGGAGATGTTCACCGATGATGACTAGTCCGTCTCACGTGATGATCGGACACGGCCTAGTTGACTCGGATCGTGTAACACTTAGATGACTAGAGGGATGTCTAATCTGAGGGGGAGTTCATTAAAATAATTTGATTAGATGAACTTAATTATCATGAACTTAGTCTAAAACCTTTGCAAATATGTCTTGTAGATCAAATGGCCAACGCTCAAGTCAACATGAACTTCAACGCGTTCCTAGAGAAAACCAAGCTGAAAGATGATGGCAGCAACTATACGGATCGGGTCCGAACCCGAGGATCATCCTCATAGCTGCCAAGAAAGCATATGTCCTAGAAGGACTGCTAGGTGAAGCACCCATCCTGAGAACCAAGACGTTATGAACGCTTGGCAGATCACGTCTTGATGATTACTCCTCGTTCAAGGCGGCATGCTTTACAGCCTAGAACCGGCTCCAAAAGCATTTTGAGCAACACGGAGCATATGAGATGTTCGAGGAGATGAAAATGGTTTTCCAAGCTCATGCCCGGTCGAGAGATATGAAGTCTCCGACAAGTTCTACAGCTTGTAAGATGGAGGAAAATAGTTACACGGTGAGCACATACTCAAAATGTCCGGTTGCACAACCGCCTGTCCCACCGGACATTAACCTCCTGACGAGGCGGTCATTGACAGAATCCTTCATCGCTCCCACCAAGCTACAAGAGCTTTGTGATGAACTACAATATGCGGGGATGGTGAAAACTATTCTCAAGTATTTTCAATGTCAAGTCGACAGAGGTAGAAATCAAGAAAGAACATCAAGTGTTGATGGTCAATAAAACCACCATTTCAAGAAGGGCAAGGGTAAGAAGAACTTCAAGAAGGACGGCAAGGATGTTGCCGCGCCGATAAGCCGCTTGCCGGGAAGAAGTCAAAGAATGGACCCAAGCCCGAGATCGAGTGCTTTTATTGCAAAGGAAGGGTCATCGAAGCGGAACTGCCCCAAATACTTAGCGATAACAAGGCCGCAACACTAAAGGTATATATGATATACATGTAATTGATGTGTACCTTACCAAGACTCGTAGTAACTCCCGGTATTTGATACCGTGCCGTTGCTCATATTTGTAACTCACAGCAGAGCTGCGGAATAAGTGGAGATCGGCGAAGGACGAGGTGACGATGCGCGTCGGGAATGGTTCCAAGGTCGATGTGATCGCCGTCGGCACGCTACCTCTACATTTACCTACGGGATTAGTTTTAAATCTCAATAATTGTTATTTAGTGCCAAGTTTGAGCATGAACATTGTATCTGGATCTCGTTTGATACGAGATGGCTACTCATTTAAATCCGAGAATAATGGTTGTTCTATATATATGAGAGATATGTTTTATGGTCATGCCCCGATGGTCAATGGTTTATTCTTAATGAATCTCAAACGTAATGTTACACATATTCATAGTGTGAACACCAAAAGATGTAAAGTTGATAACGATAGTCCCACATACTTGTGGCACTGCCGCCTTGGTCACATTGGTGTCAAGCGCATGAAGAAGCTCCATGCTGATGGACTTTTAGAGTCTCTCGATTATGAATCATTTGACACATGCGAACCATGCCTCATGGGCAAAATGACCAAGACTCCTTTCTCCGAATAATGGAGCGAGCAACCAACTTATTGGAAATCATACATACCGATGTAAAGCGGTCCAATGAGCGTTGAGGCTCATGGAGGATATTGTTATGTTCTCACTCTCCGATGACTTGAGTAGATATGGGTATGTCTACTTAATGAAATACAAGTCTGAGACCTTTGAAAAGTTCAAGGAATTTCAGAATGAGGTAGAGAATCAACGTGACCGAAAGATAAAGTTCCTACGATCAGATCGTGGAGGAGAATATTTAAGTTACGAATTTGGTACGCACTTAAGGAAATGTGGAATCGTTTCACAACTCACGCCGCCTGGAACACCTCAGCGTAACGGTGTGTCCGAACGTCGTAATCGCACTATATTGGATATGGTGCGGTCTATGATGTCTCTTACCGATTTACCGCTATCATTTTGGGGATACGCTCTAGAGACAGCTACATTCACTTTAAATAGGGCTCCGTCTAAATCCGTTGAGACGACACCGTATGAATTATGGTTTGGGAAGAAACCTAAGCTGTCGTTTCTAAAAGTTTGGGGATGCGATGCTTATGTCAAGAAACTTCAACCTGAAAAGCTCGAACCCAAGTCGGAAAAATGCGTCTTCATAGGATACCCTAAGGAAACCATTGGGTATACCTTCTACTTAAGATCCGAGGGCAAGATCTTTGTTGCCAAGAACGGATCCTTTCTGGAAAAAGAGTTTCTCTCGAAAGAAGTAAGTGGGAGGAAAGTAGAACTCGATGAAGTACTACCTCTTGAACCGGAAAGTAGTGCAGCTCAGGAAAATGTTCCTGTGGTGCCTACACCAACTGGAGAGGAAATTAATGATCAAGGTACTTCGGATCAAGTTGATACTGAACTTCGTAGGTCCACAAGGACACATTCCACACCAGAGTAGTATGGAAACCCTGTCCTGGAAATAATGTTGTTAGACAATGGTGAACCTTCGAACTATGAAGAAGCGATGGCGGGCCCAGATTCCAACAAATGGCTTGAAGCCATGCAAGTCGAGATAGAATCCATGTATGAAAACGAAGTATGGACTTTGACAGACTTGCCCGATGATCGGTGAGCGATAGAAAACAAATGGATCTTTAAGAAGAAGACGGACGCGGATGGTAATGTTACCATCTATAAAGCTGGACTTGTCGCTAAGGGTTATCGACAAGTTCAAGGGGTTGACTACGATGAGACATTCTCTCCCGTAGCGAAGCTGAAGTCCGTCCGAATCATGTTAGCAATTGCCGCATACTATGATTATGAGATATGGCAGATGGACGTCAAAACGGCATTCCTTAACGGCCATCTTAAGGAAGAACTGTATATGATGCAGCCGGAAGGTTTTGTCAATCCTAAGAATGCTAACAAAGTATGCAAGCTCCAGCGATCCATTTATGGGCTGGTGCAAGCATCTCGGAGTTGGAACATTCGCTTTGATGAGATGATCAATGCGTTTGGGTTTATGCAGACTTATGGAGAAGCCTGCTGAGGGAGTCCTGGACTAGGGGGTGTCCGGACAGCCGGACTATCAATATCCGCCGGACTCCCAGACTACGAAGATAGAAGATTGAAGACTCCGGCTCGTGTCCCAAGGTACTTTCCTTGGCGTGGAAGGCAAGCTTGGCAATACGGATATGTAGATCTCCTACCATTGTAACCGACTGTAACCCTAGCCTCTCCGGTGTCTATATAAACCGGAGGGCCTTAGTCCGTAGGGACGAACATACATCTCAACAATCATACCATAGGCTAGCTTCTAGGGTTTAGCCTCCTTGATCTCGTGGTAGATCTACTCTTGTACTACCCATATCATCAATATTAATCAAGCAGGGCGTAGGGTTTTACCTCCATCGAGAGGGCCCAACTCAGGTAAAAACATTGTGTCCTCGCTCTTGTTACCATCCGCCTAGACGCACGCTCGGGACCCCAACCCGAGATCCGCCGGTTTTGACACCGACATTGGTGCTTTCATCGAGAGTTCCTCCGTGTCGTCACGCCGATAGGCTCGATGGCATCTTCAACCAGCAACGCTGTCCGAGGTGAGACTTTTCCCCGGACAGATCTTCGATTCGGGCGGCTTTGCACCGCGGCCAATTCTCTTGGCCATCCGAGCAGATCGAAGTTACGCCCCGGCCGTCAGTCGATTCGAAGCTTAAACTTCACGCCCGATGACCGCGGAGACTTGATCTTCGACGGACTCGAGCCACAGCCAAGCCCGCCGCACTGTGACGATGGGAACGATCTAGCTCTACCGCCGGACAGTGCCTTGGTGGCCGCACTCGGATCCGCTTCGGCCATTAGCCCGGAGCCGATCGCCCATATCGAGGGCCGGTGGATAGACGCCGCCCTGGGGGCTTCAACATCCACGGCGATGGAGCTGAATACTAATCTTGTCCCCTGCGAAACTCGTGATCCCGAGGCGCCGGACTCCTGACCGGACTCCGAACCTCCCGCGCCCCTACCAATTGATCCGGATTGGGCGCCGGTTATGGAATTCACCGCCATGACATTTTCCAACACTCGCTTTTGGCGATATCCTGCATTCATCAAGCGCCTCGCTATCAGAGAATCTGGCGGACTATGGCGGGGCGGTTGGAGTTCGGACGATGAAGAAATTCAGAGCCCACCCACCACCCACTTTGTAGCCACCGCCGAGGATCTAACCGACATGCTAGACTACGACTCGACGACATCGACGCCATGGACGACGATGCCGGAGATTTAACAGAACCAGCGCCTACAGGGCACCGAAGGCCACCTCGCCATATGACGATACATGGTGGATACCCGAAAGAAGGGAGGGCGAAAAGCAGCGGAGGCGCACTTTTAAAGAAGCAGCCCAAACGCCGCCGTCGGCCGCGCCGCTCTAAATCCCGCCAAAGCAAGAATGGAGATTCCGGCACAGGAGACAACAACACTCCAGAGAGCACCGAAGACAATCCCCTCCTGCACGACTCAGCGCAGGAGGATGCGGAAGCAAGCCCCCACGAGAGGGCGGCAAACGAAGGGGTTGAGGATGATAACTACATGCCTCCCTCTGAAGACGAAGCAAGCCTCAACGATGACGAATTCGTCGTACCTGAGGATCCCATCGAACAAGAGCGCTTCAAGCGCAGGCTTATCGCCACGGCAAACAGCCTAAAGAAAAGCAACAGCTTCAAGCTGATCAGACCACCGCCGATCGATGGACAGAGGTCCTCGCGTCAAGAGTATAAACTCAACGCCCCTCCAAAAGCTACCTAAGACGCAAGCTGCTCCCCGATTAGAGGAGGAAGCATACATACCTTCATCACCAGCGCATGACATGGCTGACCGACCACCCCGTGGTCGCGACAGAGAGGCATCCAGGCCCCCAGCCAAGACCGTACCCTGGCATCGCTCCAAGAGTATGAAGCCAAAAGGGAACGCACCGGACTTGCGAGACATATTGGAGGACAAAGCAAGACAATCTAGATCCATCTATGGATCACGTGGGCGCCCTACGACCCACGACGAATACCGTCATACGGACATAATGCCGGCCGGGCGAACATAGCGAGATAGCGCTCCCTCGAGCTGCGCCGCGATATTGCTCAATACAGGGCGCCAAGACACCCGCTATGCTTCATCGATGAAGTAATGGATCATCGATCCCGAAGGGTTTAAACCCGTAAACATCGAATCTTACGATGGCACAACAGACCCATGTGTGGATCAAGATTACCTTCTCCACATCCATATGGCCCGCGGCGACGATCTCCACGCCATCAAATATCTCCCACTCAAGCTTAAAGGACCAGCTCGGCATTGGCTTAACAGCTTGCCCGCAGAGTCAATTGGGTGTTGGGAAGACCTGGAGGCCGCGTTCCTTGATAACTTCCAAGGCACATATGTGCGACCACCAGACGCTGATGACCTAAGCCACATTATTCAGCAGCCAGACGAATCGGCCAGGCAATTCTCGACACGGTTCTTGACGAAGAAAAATCAAATCGTCGACTGTCCGGATGCGGAGGCCCTTGCAGCCTTCAAACATAACATCCGGGACGAATGGCTAGCCCGACACCTGGGGCAGGAAAAGCCGAAATCCATGGCAGCCCTCACATCGTTAATGACCCGCTTTTCTGCGGGAGAGGACAGTTGGCTAGCCCGCAGCAACAATCTCCGCAAAAATTCTGGCAGTCCGGACACTAAGGACAACAACGGTAGGTCACGTCGAATCAAAAACAAGCGCCGCATTAACGGCGACGATAAGGAGGATACGACAGTCAATGCCGGATTCCGAGGCTCCAAACTCGGTCAACGGAAGAAGCCATTTAAAAGAACCACTCCGGGTCCATCCAATTTGGACCGAATACTCGACCGCTCATGCCAGATACATGGCACCCCCGAAAAGCCAGCTAATCACACCAATAGAGATTGTTGGGTGTTCAAGCAGGCTGGCAAGTTAATTGCCGAAAACAATGACAAGGGGCTAAATAGCGATGACGAGGAAGAGACCCGCCACGAACAATAGAGGATGAAGGGTTTCCCCACAAGTGCGGACGGTGAATATGATATACGGACCCATATACCCAAGAGGGAGAGGAAGCGCCAAGACTACGGACGCCTATGCGATGGAGCCAGCGCCCCAAAGTTCAATCCATGGTCCTCCCGTCCGATCACTTTCGATCGAAGAGACCATCCGACCAGCATACGCCATGGCGGATTCGCCGCATTGGTCTTAGACCCAATCGCCGATGGATTTCACTCACAAGAGTCCCGATGGACGGCGGCAAAGCAACCTGAACTCGCTTTATCGATACAAGGCGCAAAATGGGCATAGACCCATCCAGATTAAACCTACAAAGACAACCTTTAAAGGTGTCATCCCAGAGTGGAAGCCAATCTATACAGGCTCACCACACCGAAGTGGTCTTCGATCCCGGATAATTTCCGGTTAAGAATTAATCTTCGATATAGTCCCGCTCAGAAGCGCTATCATGCCTGCTTTCGGACGAACCGCGCTTGCAAAATTCAACGCGGTGCCGCATTATGCATACCTAAAGCTCAAGATGCCAGCCCTCATGGAGTCATTACGGTCAATGGGAATACGGAATGCTCCTCCGAACGGAGGAACATACATGGCTCTCATGCGCGTATACGAGTAGCCTTCACGGCAATTCTCAAGTCCGCAACTAAAAAGCCGGATACATCAAAGCGCCCCGAGCAACACTAACTAAGACCACCTGGCGCGATCAGAGCATCGCCAGAGTAATGCGGCCCCAACCTCGCCTCACAGCATGATCACAAGAATAACACTCACGTACATCATTACGCTTTGGAGATACCATGGGCGCAGGGGAGGGGCTCGATCACAAGGGACTAAGAGTGCGGCTCGACCACACCAGGGGCTCACGCGAGCGCCCCCCTTGGTTTTATTTTTATTTTTTATCTTTTCTTCTTTTTATGTATACATGACTCTGTTAATCAGAAGCCTTGTTCGACGGCGCACTTGCCGAACTCACGGTGCAAACAGCCAGGGACTAAAGGAGGCCACGACGAATATTCAGGTGGTCTCAATTACGAGCATTAAATTCAATTACATACACCAAGTCTGCAGCTCATCCCTGGAGGGGGACATGTTAATTTAGTCCAAATCCCTTGCTTACCGCACTATTTGTATCAGTCCGCTTTATTAGCAGACCTTCTTTCATAAATAACGCAACACTTCTTTTTTGCAAGTACATTACCTTTTCATTGCAATTGCGTTATATTTTATATATGTTCATTATATGACATCTTGCACCCATATACTTTGGTACGGCCGAATATGCCAGGGGCTTCTGTTCCCCAGATTATGGTGTGATGAAGTCCGAACACTTTCACAAGTGCGGCACCCTGAACTTATAGCATTATATGAATCAGCTCCGAATCATGTCTTGGGTCAATAGTTGGGTTTGCCCGGTTCCCATGTTTTGGTGCCTTACGCCCGCTCCGGGCTAAGGTAGCACTGGGAGAACCACTGTGATTGCGCCCCAGTTGAGCCGGGTTAACGCCTCAGTGGAGAAAGCTAAAATTGACTGGCATGATAAGGCGAGAGACTGGTCGCTGTTTGAGAGGTTCTTTCGGGTCCTTAAAGACTCATGCCGCTTCGAGCAAAGTTCCGGATGATGTCCGACGAAGGCGTGGATAGCGCCCCGGATTCGGTCTTCCGAATACCAGGGGCTTCGCCGAAATTTAAAATTATAGAATTCTATGGCTAAGTGAGAGTGTTCAAGCATTATAAGTCCGGTTGCCTTGTTCGTCATGCTGAGCGCCTCCCTAGATGGACCCAATAATGGGAACAAGAGTGCTCAAGTTTATCACCAACACCCCAAAGACTTGTGGCTTGGGGGTGAAGCCAACGACTTGCCATCTCTCGATTTTACAAACGGCCGCATGTATGTAATATTTTAAATTAAATAAGCGTTGCTCATGGCGCATATAAACGAAGTTTTCAGCGCCAGATAAATACACACGAGTTCACTCAAAGATTACATTTCGGGAGCACTCATCCGCAATATCGCAGCTCCTTCAGACAACTTTATAATACCGCTCGCGACGATGCTCCTTGCCGGGCGGCGGCGGATCCGTGAGAAGCTCCGCATCCAGTTTGCCCCATTGCACCTTTATTGGGCAAGGGCCCGACGAGCGCTTTCAATGCAAAGTGAGCGCTTGATTACATCCAGCCTGGGGCATGCATCCACCAGTCAGAGCACTAGGCCAAAGTAGCTGCTGTGCATGGCTTATCCAGCCACACCGGACTATGAGGCCCTTCATGTCCTCCTCGGCTACCTTGTAGGAGTTCGACCACCGCTTCACCGGTCGCTTGGGGGCACTGGATGGCCGCCTCAAAGATATCGAGACCGAAGACCTTCTCCATCGAGCTCCCTCCTCGCCACGATAGAATGCGGCGGCATCGACGACTACGCGACAGATCTGCAAACGCCTCGAGAGCTCCGACCGGTAAGTATCCGCAATTTACATTAACGTGCCTGCTCTGCATGAAAAAGGCCTTACCCGCCGCTATCTTCTTTATGTCCTCTACCTCCTGAAGGGCCTTCTGGGCCTCGGCCTTGGCGGACTTGGCACTTTCGAGAGCCGAGGCAAGCTCGGACTCTCGAGTCCTGGAGTCACGCTCCAAACTCTCATGCTTTTCCATGAGAGCCTGGAGCTCTTGCCGAACTTCCGCCACCAGTGCCGCTTGCTTTTCTTGCTCAGCCCGTTCCGTGGCCGCATTGCGTTCAGCCACGGACACGGCATCCTTCAGGGCTGCCACCTCGTTAGTGGCCCCTGCAATACACATATTATCCTTGTTAATCTTATTTGCAACCAAAACCCTTTTCTGTAAGTGTAGGATCGAAAGTATGTCTAGAGGGGTGTGATTAGACTACTTGACAATATAAAAATTCAGCCTTTTGATAAAGACAAGTTTTTTGGCAAGTTCACAATGATGATCAAGTCAAGTATCACCCTACACATGCAATTCTAGAGTATAGGCAGCGGAAAGTAAATTGCACATGTAGTAAAGAGAGGTGGAGAAGAGCAAACGCAGTTTGGAGACACGGAGATTTTTCTCGTGGTTCCGATAGGTGGTGCTATCGTCAATCCACGTTGATGGAGACTTCAACCCACGGAGGGTAACGGCTGCGAGAGTCCACGGAGGGCTCCACCCACGAAGGGTCCACAAAGAAGCAACCTTGTCTATGCCATCATGGCTCACGCCCACGGAGGGCTAGCCTTACTCGGGTAGATCTTCACGAAGTAGGCGATCTCCTTGCCCTTACAAACTTCTTGGTTCAACTCCACATCTTGACGGAGGCTCCCAAGCGACACCTAACCAATCTAGGAGGCACCACCTCCAAAAGGTAATAGATGGTGTTGATGATGATGAACTCCTTGCTCTTGTGCTTCAAATGATAATCTCCCCAACACTCAACTCTCCTCACTGATTTGGCTGTGGTGGAAGAAAGGATTGAGTGGAAAGCAACTTGGGAAGGCTAGAGATCAAGTTTCATATGGTGGGAGTGGAGCAACTTGATCTCAACACAAGGGTAGGTAGTTCTCTTCTCGTAAATGTAAGGTAGGAGTGGTAGTTCTTTCGATGGCTCTCTCCACGAGTGAAGAGGGGTGGAGGGTATTTATAGCCTCCACACAAAATCCAACCGTTACACACATTTGACCAATCTCGGTCAGACCGAAGTTGACAACTTGGTGAGACCGAAAGTTCAAATCATGTGAACGTTGGGATTTTCGGTGGGACCAAAAATACAAACTCGGTGAGTCCGATTCGTGTAAAGACTAGGGCTTGCCAATCTCGGTGGGACCGACTTCATCATCTCGGTGACACCGATTTGATGACAGAAGGTTACATAAGCTTGGCAACACAAGTTTCGGTGAGACCGAGTTCAGAATCGGAAAATCCGAGATTTCTAGGGTTTGGCTATATGGCTGAGGTGGTTCATCTCGGTGTGACTGAGTTTAGGAAATCGGTGGGACCGAGATTACTTATGAGTGTATTATGGAAGTGAGAGTTGCTGATAGTTTAGGAGATGTATCACTAAGCACTTTGAGCAACCAGATCATTATCATAACCTCATCCCCTTTTAATAGTATTGGCTTTCCTATAGACTCAATGTGATCTTGGATCACTAAACCAAAAATGGAGTCTTGAGCTTTTGCCAATGCTTGCCTTAGCATTTTGAGGGGTCCACTTCTTCAGTCCTTGCCATACCCATATCACCGAACTTTCTGAAATGATTCTCAAGAAACTATTAGTTCAATGATATATATGTTGTTATTAATTACCAAAACCACCCGGGGATTAGTTGCACTTTCAATCTCCCCCTTTTTGGTAATTGATGACAACATATAGATCAAAGCTTCGACAAAGGATATAATCAATGAATAATATCGTCGCTTTGAGAAGTATGTGATAAGCAAGAGCTCCCCCTAAATTTGTGCATTATTTAAGATTTGCGCTTGAATGCAAATGCACAATCGATTAGGATCATGGGTCACTCTTCCATGTCACATACATCTTGGTGGAGCGCACAAAATGATAAGAATGAATAGCATGCACCCAATCACCAAGACATGAGTAAATGGTCATACAAGATATGAATAGCATATGATAAGCATTAAGCACACATTAAGATATAGTACGACCAAGCACTCATTAAGGCATAGTGAAACGAGTATCAAACACACGAATGTCTCGAAAACCAAAAGTATCTCAAAAGACCGCAAATGAACGAAAGAGCAAAAGCGCAAAGACAAAGCACTCTCTCTCGAAGTCCTATGATCTATACAATTTCTCCCCTTTGGCAACAAGTTACCAAAAGTTCGAAAAGGCATAGAGCTAAGCGTCACTAGGGACTCTGCCGGGCGGCTCCTGCTTGGGTTGATGGAGTTGAGATGGCAGCATCGGCGAAGACTTCACTGATGTCTGTGGAGCGGAGGAGTGGTCACCGAGCTGGAGTTGGAGCAACCGATGGAGCTGTGGAGGTGCCGAGGTCTGTAGTCCCGTGTCACCATCGGAATAGCAACTGATCGGGTCTTGTGGGAACCGAGCAGTCTGCTCATAAGCATCCCGGACTAGGTCATCCTGCATCTCACGCATGAGCTCTTCCTTCTCCTCTTTGCTTCCTCAATATCTGCCTCAAGCTTGTTGATGCTTACTTGCACTTCATCGACTTCACATCCAGAGCATGGATCTTGTCTTCAACAATCCTCTCAAGGCTCTCCTGAGACTGCACAATGCTGGCCAGGCGTTGTTCAATCCTTTGGGTAGCTTCAAGGAGCTGCTCTCCAACACTCTTTGGTTTAGCTGCTGCTGCTTCTTCTTCTCAGCTTTAGCTTTCTTGGCAGCTTCAATCTTTGCTTGACCTTCAACTGACGTTGGATCCTCCTCATCCATCACAACATCATTATCCTCATGCTCAGGCTGCAGTGGCAAGTGTGGTCTATCCAACAAGTATGTGCCCGTGCCAAACTTGGCATTGATAAGCATCTGAATATGCGGGGCAAATCCACACGACCTCTTCTGGTCAGCTGCAGTCCTCTTGATGGTCTCAACTATCAAGTCCATCACCTTGAAAGGTGCCTTCTCATCAAGTATATGCAGCATGTTGATAGAGTACCCTCTGATCATGCGATGATCTCCAGACTTGGGCATCAAGGTATGCCTCAGAATAGTGTTTGTGGTAGGTAGACCTGCCTGGAGATAGTACACTGAGCCGAGCTTCCATATTCCCAAATCTTTAGCTGGAACCTCTTTGTACATATTCTTCATAGATTCATGGTTCTTCTTGGGAATGCCATAGACATCAACATCATCCTCTCTCTGACCGGAGCATTCAAGTTCTGCCCATTCTTCTACAGTTGAAGAGAATCTTTGGCCTTCACCATCCATGTGATCTTTCCATCCGGATAGAAATGAGTCAGGGCATAGAATTGCATAATCATTTCATCATTCCAACTTGTCAACTTTGACCAACAAAATCTGCAACACCACATGCAAGTGAAGCTCTCATGCACATGTGGAAAGAAGTCTCTGTGCTCTTCATCACAATGTATTTCCAATCAACAAATCTGTGTCCGCCACTATGGGCTTCTTGTCCATCAAGACAGCCTCATAGAAGTCCTGCTGCTCTTTGGTGTGGAATCTTGGATCAACAGCAGTTCTTCTCCTCACAAAGATATGGATCAGCTTGTCTCCATAGCCCGAGACCTCTATCCTTCCTTTCCTTCATGTTTTCAGCTTGAGGATGAGCATCATTGTGAAGTGGCAGTTTCGTCGAAGTTTCAAAAAACTGTGTCTCATCATCCGACACACCGGTGGCACATCATCTTTCTTCTTCTCGAGATGCAGGATGTTCTGATAGTCTTCTTGGGCTTGGCAAGCAGCTTTCTTGGAGCTGCCTTGACTGGAGCAGATGGCTTGGACTTTGAAGTGGCTCCTCGCTCGATGGCATCACCCATGAGCTTAGGCTTCGAGGAGGCTGGGGTGCTTCCTCATCCTCATCTTCCTCTCGCTGCATCATCATGCACAATCCTCTTCCTCTTGGAAGTTTTCTTCACTTTGCTCGTAGTTTCCTCTTCCAAACTTAGCTTCTTAGCAACTGTGGACTGCTTCACTTTTCGGTGCCCTTCTTGGTCTGGCCGACCTTGAGGCTCTTTGGCAACAACTTTTCTCTTTGGCTTGGAGGAGACCTCTTCCTCAACAATGAAATCAAATCTTCTTCATCGAGTTCCTCTTCTTTACGCCCTCGTGGCTGCAGGAGGCAAACCACTTGGTGTGCTCCTCTCACCATCATCTGATGAGCTGCTGGGTTCAGGACTAGTGCCTGCCTATGGAATATCAGCAATAGGTGACTCAGACCTGTTCTGGCTATCACTGGCATCTGACATGGCCGACAACCCGTGAATAGATAAGGTGTAGGCGAGTAGAAGAGTTATCACAAACTGCGAAGATTTTGCAAACAAAATGAGTTCAAATTCTAGTATTAGGTTTTCACGAGAAGACATTTCGGTCGACCGAGTTTAAAATTTGGTGAATCCAAGTGTTCAAACAGAAGCATTCACACCACTTTCGGTTGGACGAAGTGGGTTTCGTCCCGCCGAAAACACTAGGGTTTCACTAAATCCTCATTTCGGTCACACCGATTTGCACAACTTGGTTGGACCGAAGGTGCGAGGTAATGGCCAGAGGCCAAATCGGTCATATCCGAGAATGTAAAATCGGTCTCACCGAGATGTGTTCGCGGAAACCTAACCCTAAAACTTTTACTCAATTTCGCTCAAAGGAACTAATCTTGTGTTCAGGAAGATTTCAAACGTGGCAAGATTATAGGCAAACCAAACGTGCATTGAATCGGAGATGGGAGCACGAGGGGATCAAACTCACCCTAACTTGGTGGAGTTCTCTCTCGGCGCAACGGCGCGAGAAGATGTCCGCTGATGGCGACGGAGACTGCGGCGGCGAGGGCGCACAGCGATTTACGGAGACGATCCGGAGACCAGCGACGGCAAAGAAGGGTGTGGGGCGGCGTTTGAAGTAGAAATCAATGCGCGCGACCCACGGAGTATATATACCCTTTGTCGTCGGTGGGACCGAGTTGTAAAACTCGGTGGCACCGAGATGGATAACCGCAGGCGTTATGCACTTCGTCACGCCGAAAATCACAACTCGGTTTCACCGAGGTGAAAACCTAGATCATTCTAAATGCTTTCGGTTTGACCGAGTTTGAGTGGGTTGGTCCGACCAAATCAAATAGAAGGTTTTGGAAGTTTAGCCTTTGACGGATCGGTGGCTCAGTGCTCCTCACTCGAGGGTCCGAAATGACTTGTTCAAAGTTTGTGATGTAAGCATGAATAGAATTTGAGACAAGAAAGCATAGATAGCTAGGGGAGGAACTTAGGCATTCTTGTCCATCCATTTGGTCAGAAAAATCAAAAAGACCAAAACAACAAATGGATGTCCTTGAATGGATAAAATCATGCATCCAACATGCTCACACAATAAGATAGCAAATGAAATATGTGTCAAACATGCACAATCAAAACTCTAGCTACTATCACACAATTTGTCGATGACTAGGTCATCTATATATGAGTATATTGACTTAGGAGCCAAATGAGAACATTTGATCATAGGTCATACTCATCGTTTAAGCACAAGTGGGGTTACCACTTTTACATAAAGCATTGATGTGTTCACATCATTTGAAGATGCTTTAGCTCAATTCTTTAGAGCAAAGCTCCCCTAGATGTGAGAACCCTTTTAAAGGGTCAAACTAACCTTGGGTTGTCGAGAAGACTTCATGTAGATGTTGAAGATGTGGATGCTCAATGTTGATGAAGATCATCAAGAGTTGGGAGCAATCCTTTGGATTCGGGCACTTTCAATACCTACATGGGTTAGTCCCACAAGGAACAAACAAGGATATCCATGGACATAGATTGAAGTTCACAATAGATGATGTCCATGAAAGCAATGATTACCTTGTCCCTTGACTTACCAACAAGAGGGTTTGTGACTCCATGAACTAGTGCAAGATGTGGAAGTTGATTGCACAAGTTTTTGCCAAAATGAATGTGAGTGAAGTATGTTGGCGGAGTCACCCTCAAGAACTCTCTAGTTCTTCTTCTTCGGATCCACATCATCTTGATGGGAATCCTTGGGGTTGTAGTTGAGCTTGACGAAGTAGAACTTGACGCTTCCTTGGGAACCCACTTGACCATGGCTTTAGGTGCTTCAATAAATGCATCAATCTCCTCTTGAAGCTTGTCCTTGCCTTTTAGCTTGTGGTCTTGTGGTGGAAGATCATCTTGAGCTTGTTCCACATTGGAAGAAGTAGGATCGTACTTCTCCTTTTGAGAAACAAACTTTGGAGTGGGATATTGACCTTCTTCCCATTCAACACCCTCGGCGTTGAACTTTCGCTCAAAACCAATTCCTTGATTCTTCCGTGCCTTCCTTGCTTAAGTAACAATTTCTCAAAGTTCTTGCTTCCGCAAGGCTCTTGTAGACACCTTTCTCTATAATCCCTTTCAATAAACTATTTTCTTGCTCAAGTGTAACTTGGCTTGAAACATTGTTAGTGGAATCAAGAGAACTACTAGAAGCAACAATATTGGATTTAGCATGGTTATTGTTACTACTAGATGAAGAATTTTTCTTATGCTTGTCATGCTTAGTTTTAATAGGTGGCAAGAAATTAGACAAGAGAAGTCGTTTGGCAAGATATGAAGAACTCTTCTTTCGAAGATCATCATTGATAGCTTTTAGAAACTCATGTTCTTGCTCTAGATTGAGCTTCTCGAAGCGTAGCTTCTCATGAGATCTTAGGAGCTCTCTATGATCTTCTTGAGTTGTTTCATGAGCTAACTTAAGAGTGTTTAGTTCTTTAGTTAGACGCTCAATCTCCTTCATAGCATTGTCATTCGACTCTTCTCGACTATAAAGACTACTAGCATGTTCATCATTACTAGGCTCACTAGATTTGTCATGTAAAAGCTCATCTTCACCAAGCAAGTCATCCTCATCACTATCAAAGTCAATGAATTCAGGGTGTGATACCTTGGGGCCTTTTGCCATGAAGCATCTTCCAATTCCCTCATTTGGTGAATCAAACAAGTCATAGGAGTTGGAGTTGGAGGACACGAGAGCAAGACCGGCAACACCTTCATCTTGATCAGTAGTCGGAGTTGGAGTGATAGCTTCTTTCGAATGATTGTCGGAGTCGGAGCCGAGACCCATTCACCTACATGAGCTTGATGTTTTCTTCTTGTGTAGCTCCTTGATGACTTGTCTTTCCTCTCCGAATCCTTGCTTCTCCGAGAGGGTCTTCGTTCATAACGATCATCTCTACTCCTTCTCTCTTTCCAGGTGACTCTTCTCTTGAGCTTCTTCTTCTTGGAGATTCTTCTCTTCTCTTGTGGGAGCCAAACACTCATTTGAGTAGTGTCCGGTCTTCCACAATTGTAGCAGCTTCGATCACGACTAGAAGATCTCTTTTCATCATATGATCTAGACTTTGAGCTTCTTTCTTTGCTTCTACTCTTGTAGAATTTGTTGAAGTTCTTCACCATTAGGCTTATCTCTTCATTGGAAACTAGCTTGTCACTTGAGGTTGTGGGAGCATCACTTGTAGCTTTGTAAGCACCACTTGACTTGTTGTGAAGCTCTTCCTTATCTTTAAGTGTCATCTCATGAGCAACAATTCTTCCAATGACTTCGTTGGCTTGAGATTCTTGTAGTTTGGCATCATTTGGATCAAAGTGCACACGGTGTCATACTTTCCATCCAAAGCTCTGAGAATCTTCTTGATGATGAATCGGTCGGTCATTTCTTCGCTTCCTAAGCCGGCAATCTCATTTGTGATGAGAGCAAGCCTAGAGTACATTTCAGCGACTCCTTCACCTTCCTTCATCTTGAACTTGTCAAGTTGACCTTGAAGAACATCTAGCTTTGATTCCTTCACGGACTCGGTACCTTCGTGCATTTCAACCAAAGTATCCCAAATCTCTTTTGCATTCTCAAGACGGCTGATTTTGTTGAACTCCTCGGGACACAAAGCATTGAAGAGAATGTCACAAGCTTGAGCATTGTTTTGCAACATCCGCAATTCATCCGCTAGAAGCCACGATCCGAACTTTTCCTTCCTCAAGAATTCACCTTGCAAACCAACACAAATAATGCCCCATGCGGCTGGGTTATGGCCAAGAATATGCATTTTCATTTTATGCTTCCAACTAGCAAAGTTTGAACCATCAAAGTAAGGACCTCTACTAAAATTACCTCACTAGACGCCATACTCTCCTAGGTTGTGAAACCAAGCTTATGGAGTCCAATGCAATGGAAACCAATACAATGGAGACCAAAGCTCGATACCACTTGTAGGATCGAAAGTATGTCTAGAGGGGGTGATTAGACTACTTGACAATATAAAAATTCAGCCTTTTGATAAAGACAAGTTTTTGGCAAGTTCACAATGATGATCAAGTCAAGTATCACCCTACACATGCAATTCTAGAGTATAGGCAGCGGAAAGTAAATTGCACATGTAGTAAAGAGAGGTGGAGAAGAGCAAACGCAATTTGGAGACACGGAGATTTTTCTCGTGGTTCCGATAGGTGGTGCTATCGTCAATCCACGTTGATG
The DNA here is from genome assembly GCA_021437245.1 of Aegilops speltoides. Taxonomy (NCBI): domain Eukaryota; kingdom Viridiplantae; phylum Streptophyta; class Magnoliopsida; order Poales; family Poaceae; genus Aegilops; species Aegilops speltoides. The sequence continues at coordinate 58,434,780 of CM038147.1, forward strand.
GAGACTTCAACCCACGGAGGGTAACGGCTGCGAGAGTCCACGGAGGGCTCCACCCACGAAGGGTCCACGAAGAAGCAACCTTGTCTATGCCATCATGGCTCACGCCCACGGAGGGCTAGCCTTACTCGGGGTAGATCTTCACGAAGTAGGCGATCTCCTTGCCCTTACAAACTTCTTGGTTCAACTCCACATCTTGACGGAGGCTCCCAAGCGACACCTAACCAATCTAGGAGGCACCACCTCCAAAAGGTAATAGATGGTGTTGATGATGATGAACTCCTTGCTCTTGTGCTTCAAATGATAATCTCCCCAACACTCAACTCTCCTCACCGATTTGGCTGTGGTGGAAGAAAGGATTGAGTGGAAAGCAACTTGGGAAGGCTAGAGATCAAGCTTCATATGGTGGGAGTGGAGCAACTTGATCTCAACACAAGGGTAGGTAGTTCTCTTCTCGTAAATGTAAGGTAGGAGTGGTAGTTCTTTCGATGGCTCTCTCCACGAGTGAAGAGGGGTGGAGGGGTATTTATAGCCTCCACACAAAATCCAACTGCTACACACATTTGACCAATCTCGGTCGACCGAAGTTGACAACTCGGTGAGACCGAAAGTTCAAATCATGTGAACGTTGGGATTTTCGGTGGGACCGAAAATACAAACTCGGTGAGTCCGATTCGTGTAAAGACTAGGGCTTGCCAATCTCGGTGGGACCGACTTCATCATCTCGGTGACACCGATTTGATGATGTATGTTACGTAAGCTTGGCAACACAAGTTTCGGTGAGACCGAGTTCAGAATCGGAAAATCCGAGATTTCTAGGGTTTGGCTATATGGCTGAGGTGGTTCATCTCGGTGTGACTGAGTTTAGGAAATCGGTGGGACCGAGATTACTTATGAGTGTATTATGGAAGTGAGAGTTGCTGATAGTTTAGGAGATGTATCACTAAGCACTTTGAGCAACCAGATCATTATTATAACCTCATCCCCTTTGGCTTTCCTATAGACTCAATGTGATCTTGGATCACTAAACCAAAAATGGAGTCTTGAGCTTTTGCCAATGCTTGCCTTAGCATTTTGAGGGGTCCACATCTTCATCCTTGCCATACCCATATCAATGAACTTTCTGAAATGATTCTCAAGAAACTATTAGTTCAATGATATATATGTTGTTATTAATTACCAAAACCACCCGGGGATTAGTTGCACTTTCAGTAAGGTACTTCTTTAAAGTGGTGTTATTCACCTTCTTTTTCCTCGAGCTGCCTCTTGGCATGGCCGAGCTCTTGCTCCGACCGCTCAAGGTCCTTCTTCAGCGCCTCGACCTCCGCCTTTAATGCGGCAGAGGTCAACATCACAACTTCATGAACCCATATTGACATATTTTTAGAAACCTCACGTATATCTTGTTAGATCCTTAGTCCGCTTTTCCTTCCGAACACGAACTAAGCATCGAGGCTACTCTTGTCTATGCGGTATTACATTACATAATTTTAACTTCTTACCTCAAAGCTCGTTAGAAGGCTGCTGCGAGTTTCGGCCAGCCCGCTCTTGGCGAATCGGACCTTCTCAATCACCGCACTCATGAGAGTGCGGTGTTCTTCCTGATGGAAGCGCTTTAAGCGCCTCCAGAGGTTATCCGCGCCTCGGTTGGGCGGAGGCCGCCGGCGTCACTGGTCCTGCCCTTCTTTGAAGGGCGCTTGCGGACTCGAACCACTGCGGGTTCCGGCGTAGAGTCCAGCGCAAAAGTCCGGAGGTCGCTTTGGCGGCGCCTCGAGCCTCCTCCCGATGGGTCCCTCTTGGGATCCCACCGTCGTCCTCGTCGGGCGTGGGGTAGAGGCGGTCGGGCGGAATTTACTTCCGACGAGGCCAACGACCGCCATCGAGTCGGAAGATCATCCTGGCGGACTACGGACATAATGCGGCGTTAGAAGGATACTTCGTGACATGAAAGGTACGGCATATAGATGATCTGAATGCTTACGATCCGGCCGGACGCCTGGCCCTTGGAGGCCATTCATCCTCACCAACGCTGATGTTGGCGAAACTGTCCGGGGGGATAGTTCTCCCCCTCTTGGACCCTTCGGCCGCCCCGATTGGGGAAGCCTTCCTCTTCTTCTCTCCCTCCTCCAGGAGAGAGTACTCCTCCTCCTCCTCGTCTTCGGGGGAGGAGTCCTCGTTGTCGTCAGACGCCTGATTACGGGAACTCTTTCGAGTCCCCGTGGCCACCTTCTTGGCCTTCTTCTCCGGCACCACGTGTGGTGCCGGAACCAGCAGCCCTGCTAAGCGGGCATCCACTGGTTCTTCTGGCATGGGAGCTGGGCTGATGAGCAGCTTGGCCTTCTCCATCCATTCCTGTCAAAGGAAGAGGCAGATTAAAAACCTTGCTAGAGTCAATCTAATTACCACAAGTGTCCCGTAATGGGGTCGAATCACTTACCTCGTCAGTCGGAGACTGCGAGCTGAATCCGCGGTCTTCGGTCACGGATGCGGGGGCTTCGGCGCCCTTGAACAACACCATCCAGGCACCTTCGTGTGTTGTATCGAAGAGCCCACTCAACGTCTGGTGCTGTTCCGGATTAAACTCCCACAGATTGAATGCCCGTTCTTGGCATGGGAGAATCCGCCGGAGGAGCATGACTTGGACCACGTCGACGAGCCGGAGCCTATTGCTCACCATCTTCTTGATGCAGGCTCGGTGTCCCGTCACCTCCACCGGATCACCCCACTGCAAGCCCTTCTCTTTCCAGGAGGTGAGCTGCGTGGGGATTCCAGATCTAAATTCGGGGGCCGCCGCCCATGTAAGCTTGCGCGGCTCGGTGATGTAGAACCACCCCGATTGCCACCCCTTGACGGAGTCCACGAAGGTCCCGTCTAGCCAAGGGACGTTGGGCAGCTTGCCCAACATGGCGCCTCCACATTCCGCTTGCGTCCGCTTCACAACCTTCGGCTTGACGTTGAAGGTCTTGAGCCATAGGCCGAAGTGGGGCTGGATGCAGAGAAAGGCCTCGCACACGACGATAAACGCCGAGATATTGAGGATGAAGTTCGGCGCCAGATCGTGGAAATCCAGGCCGTAGTAAAACATGAGCCCCCGGACAAATGGATGGAGCGGAAAGCCCAGTCCGCGGAGGAAGTGGGGGAGGAAGACGACCCTCTCATGAGGCCCTGGGGTAGGGATGTGAAAGTGCAACTAATCCCCGGGTTGTTTTGGTAATTAATAACAACATATATATCATTGAACTAATTGTTTCTTGAGAATATTTCAGAAAGTTCAGTGATATGGGTATGGCAATGACTGATGATGTGGACCCCTCAAAATGCTAAGGAAAACATTGGCAAAAGCTCAAGACTCTATTTTTGGTTTAGTGATCCAAGATCACATTGAGTCTATAGGAAAGCCAATACTATTAAAAGGGGATGAGGTTGTGTTGATGATCTGGTTGCTCAAAGTGCTTAGTGATCTATCTCCCAAACTATCAGCAATCTTTCACTCCAACATATACTCATAAGTAATCTCGGTCCCACCGATTCCACAAACTCAGTCACACCGAGATGAACCACCTCAGCCATATACCCAAACCCTAGAAATTTCGGATTTTCCGATTCCAAACTCGGTCTTACCGAAACTAGTGTTGCCAACCTTCTGTAACCTTCTGTACTCAAATCGGTGTCACCGAGATGAGAAAGTCGGTCCCACCGAGAATGGCAAACCCTAGTCTTTGGAAGAATCGGACTAACCGAGATTGTATTTTCGGTCCCACCGAAAATCCCAACGTTCACAAGATTTGAACTTTCGGTCTCACCGAGTTGTCAACTTCGGTCTGACCGAGATTGGTCAAATGTGTGTAACAGTTGGATTTTGTGTGGAGGCTATAAATACCCCTCCACCTCCTCTTCATTCGTGAGAGAGCCATCAGAAAGAACTACCACTCCTACCTTACATTTCTGAGAAGAAAACTACCTACCCTTGTGTTGAGATCAAGTTGCTCCACTCCCACCATATGAAACTTGATTTCTAGTCTTCCCAAGTTGCTTTCCACTCAATCCTTTCTCCCACCACAGCCAAATCAGTGAGGAGAGTTGAGTGTTGGGGAGATTATCATTTGAAGCACAAGAGCAAGGAGTTCATCATCACCAACACCATCTATTACCTTTTGGAGGGTAGTGCCTCCTAGATTGGTTAGGTGTCGCTTGGGAGCCTCCGTCAAGATGTGGAGTTGAACCAAGAAGTTTGTAAGGGCAAGGAGATCGCCTACTTCGTGAAGATCTACCCCGAGTAAGGCTAGTCCTCCGTGGACGTAGGCCATGATGGCATAGACAAGGTTGCTTCTTCGTGGACCCTTCGTGGGTGGAGCCCTCCGTGGACTCTCGCAGCCGTTACCCTCCGTGGGTTGAAGTCTCCATCAACGTGGATTGACGATAGCACCACCTATCGGAACCACGAGAAAAATCTCCGTGTCTCCAAATTGCGTTTGCTCTTCTCCACCTCTTATTTACTACATGTGCAATTTACTTTCCGCTGCCATTACTCTAGAATTGCATGTGTAGGGTGATACTTGACTTGGTCATCATTGTAAACTTGCAAAAAACTTGTCCTAATCAAAAGGCAAAACTTTTAAGTTGTCAAGTAGTCTAATCACCCCCCCTCTAGACATACTTCCGATCCTACAAGTGGTATCAGAGCTTTGGTCTCCATTGGATTGGTTTCCATTGCATTGACTCCATAAGCTTGGTTTCACAACCTAGGAGAGTATGGCGTCTAGTGAGGGTAATTTTCAGAGAGGTCCTTACTTTGATGGTTCAAATTTTGCTAGTTGGAAGCATAAAATGAAAATGCATATTCTTGGACATAACCCCGCCGCATGGGGCATTATTTGTGTTGGCTTGCAAGGTGAGTTCTTGAGGAAGGAAAAGTTCGGATCGCGAAGCTACAGCGGATGAGTTGCGGATGTTACAGAACAATGCTCAAGCTTGTGACATTCTCTTCAATGCTTTGTGTCCCGAGGAGTTCAACAAGATCAGCCGTCTTGAGAATGCAAAAGAGATTTAGGATACTTTGGTCGAAATGCACGAAGGTACCGAGTCCGTGAAGGAATCAAAGCTAGATGTTCTTCAAGGTCAACTTGACAAGTTCAAGATGAAGGAAGGTGAAGGAGTCGCTGAAATGTACTCTAGGCTTGCTCTCATCACCAATGAGATTGCCGGCTTAGGAAGCGAAGAAATGACCGACCGATTCATCATCAAGAAGATCCTCAGAGCTTTGGATGGAAAGTATGACACCGTGTGCACTTTGATCCAAATGATGCCAAACTACAAGAATCTCAAGCCTACCGAAGTCATTGGAAGAATTGTTGCTCATGAGATGACACTTAAAGATAAGGAAGAGCTTCACAACAAGTCAAGGGACAAGGTAATCATTGCTTTCATGGACATCATCTATTGTGTACTTCAATCTATGTCCATGGATATCCTTGTTTGTTCCTTGTGGGACTAACCCATGTAGGTATTGAAAGTGCCCGAATCCAAAGGATTGCTCCCAACTCTTGATGATCTTCATCAACATTGAGCATCCACATCTTCAACATCTACATGAAGTCTTCTACGACAACCCAAGGTTAGTTTGACCCTTTAAAAGGGGTTCTCACATCAAGGGGGAGCTTTGCTCTTAAGGATTGAGCTAAAGCATCTTCAAATGATGTGAACATATTGATGCTTTATGTAAAAGTGGTAACCCCACTTGTGCTTAAACGATGAGTATGACCTATGATCAAATGTTCTCATTTGACTCCTAAGTCAATATACTCATATATAGATGACCTAGTCATCGCCAAATTGTGTGCTAGTTGCTAGTGTTTTGTTTGTGCATGTTTGACACATATTTCATTTGCTATCTTATTGCGTGAGCATGTTGGATGCATGATTTTATCCATTCGAGGACATCCATTTGTTGCTTTGGTCTTTTGGATTTTTCTTTTTGACCAAATGGATGGACAAGAATGCCTAAGTTCCTCCCCTAGCTATCTATGCTTTCTTGTCTCAAACTCTATTCATGCTTATATCACAAACTTTGAACAAGACTTTTTCGACAGACCGAGTGAGGAGCACTTTCGAGCCACCGATCCGTCAAAAGCTTAAATTCCAAAACCTTCTAAGTATTTTCGGTCAAACCAATATACTCAAATCGGACAGACCGAAATCACTTGGATTGATCTAGGTTTTCACCTCGGTGAAACCGAGTTGCAGATTTCGGCGTGACCGAAGTGAGTAACTGCTTGCAGTTAACCATCTCGGTCCCACCGACAGCCGAAGGGTATATATACCCGAGGGCAGCGCGCATTGATTATTCCTTCAAAATGTCTTGCCCTCAAACCCTTAGCTGCCGTCGCCGTGGTCTCCGGATCGTCTCCGCCGTCACCTGTGCGCCCTCGCCGCGGGTCTCCATCGCCGTCAACGGTCAATCTCACCGCGCCGTTGCCGCCGTAGTGAAACTCCACCTAGTTGGGTGAGTTTCGATCTCTCTCGTGCTTCAACCTCTGATTCAATGCACGATAGGTTTTGCCTAGCTTCTTGCCAAGTTTGAAATCTTCCTATCCAGCAGATTAGTTCTTAGAACGAAATTCGAGTAAAAATTTTAGGGTTAGGTTTCCGCCGAACACATCTCGGTGTGACCGATTCTACATTCTCGGACTGACCGATTTGGCCTCTGGCCATTGCATCGCACTTTTCGTCCAACCGAAGTGTGCAAATCGGTAAGACCGAAATGAGGATTTAGTGAAACCCTAGTGTTCTCGGCTAGACCGAAACCCATTTCGGTCCAACCGAAAGTGGTGTGAATGGTTCTGTTTAGACACTTCGGATTCACCGAATTTTAGACTCGGTCGACCGAAATGCATTCTCGTGAAAACCTAAAACTGAAGTTTGAACTCATTCATTTTGCAAAATCTTCTGCAGTTTGTGATAACTCTTCTATTCTCGCCTATACCTATTCTATTCACAAAGTTGTCACCATGTCCGATGCAAGTGACAGCGAACAGTCTGAATCACCAGTTGAGATTCCAGAGGCGGGCACTAGTCCCAAAGCAAGCAGTTTTTCGATGATGGTGAGAGGAGCACCCCAAGTGGTTTGCCTCCTGCCGCCACTGGGCGGTGAAGAAGAGAAATTCGATGAGGACTCGACTTTGTTCTTGAGGAGGAGATTACATCCAAGCCTAAGAGGAAAGTGGTTGCCAAAGACTATCAAGGGCAACATACCAAGAAAGGCACCAAAGAAAGTGAAGAAGTCCACAGCAAAAAAGAAGCTGAGCATGGAAGAAGAAACCTCCAAAGAAGATAAAGAAAACTTCCAAGAGGAAGAGGATAGTTCATGATGAAGCGATGATGATTACGATGAGGAAGCACCCCACCTCCTCGAAGCCTAAGTTGATGGGAGATGCCATCGAGGCGGGAGCACCCACTAAATCTAAGCCATCAGCTCCAGCAAAAGGCAGCCCAAGCCAAACCTGCCGCCAAGCCCAAGAAAACAAAGGAGAAACATTCCTGCTTCAGAGAAGAAGAAGAACAATGTGCCACCAAATGAATCGGATGAAGAGGCACATGTGTTCTTGAAACTTCATGTAAACCGCCAGATTCATAATGATGCTCATCCTTGAGCGAAAATATGAAGGAAAGGAAGGACAAAGGTCTCGAGCTATGGAGGCAAGTTGATCCATATGCCACCAGGAGAAGGACAGCTGTTGACTCAAGGTTCCACACTAGAGAGCAACAAGATTTCTATGAGACAGTGCTTATGGACAAGAAGCCAATTGTTGCTGACACCAGATACGTTGACTGGAAATACATCGACAGTGAAGAGCACAGAGACTACTTCCCACACGTGCATGAGAGCTTCACTGCATGTGGAGTTGCAGAGTTCGTTGGTCAGAAGCTGACTGCTTGGAATGATGAGATGATCATGCAGTTCTATGCCACAAAGACACTTCTATCCAGATGGCGAAATTGTGTGGATGATGAAGGCGTAGATTCTCTTCAACAGTTGAAGAGTGGGCTGCACTACTGAACGCTCCAGCATCAAGAGATGATGATGTTGATGTTTATGGAATCCCCAAGAAGAATCACGAGTCTATGAGGAACATGTACAATGAGGTACCAGCCAAGGATGTTGAGATATGGAAGCTCGGATCAGTGTATCATCTTCAAGCAGGTCTCCCAACCACTAACACTATTCTGAGGCATACTTTGATGCCCAAGTCAGGAGACCATCGCATGATAAGAGGCTATTCAATCAACATGCTGCACATTCTAGATCAGAAGACACCTTTCAAGGTGATGGACCTGATAGTTGAGACTATCAAGAGGACAGCAGCAGACCAGAAGAGGTCATGTGGGTTTGCCCCGCACATTCAGATGCTCATCAATGCCAAGTTTGGCACGGGCACCTACTTGTTGGATAGACCCCACTTGCCACCGCAGCTCTGAACATGAAGACAATGAAGTTGTGATGACCGAGGATGATCCCACATCTGTTGAAGGACAAGCTAAGTCTGAAGCGCCAAACAAGCTAAAGTGAGAAGGCAAGCGAAGAAGCAACAAAGCCCAAGAGCGTTGGAGAACAACTTCTTGAAGCTACCCAGAGGATTGAACTCGCTGGCCAGCATAGTGCAGCCTCGGGAGAGTCTTGAGAGGATAGTTGAAGACAAGTTCCATGCTCGATGTCAAGTCGATCAAGTGCAGTCCATGTCAACAAGCTTGAGGCAGATATCGAGGAAGCCAAGAGGGAGAAGGCAGAGCTCATGAAGGAGATGCAGGAGGACCTTGTGGAGGATGACTATGAGCAGCCTGCTCCGTCCCCACAAAGCCCAGATCACTGCTATTCCAAAGGATGACCCTGAGCTCTACAAAGATCAAGACCTCCCACAGCTCCATCGGTTCCAGCTCCAGCTCAAAGTTCACTCCTCCAGCTCCACAGACTTCAGCAGGCCTTTGCAGATGCAGCTATCTCCACTCCATCAACGCAGCAGAGCCACCAGCAGAGTTCCTAGTGACGATTAGCTCTATACCTTCGAACTTTTGGTAACTTGTTGCCAAAGGGGAGAAATTGTATAGATCATAGGACTTCGAGAGAGAGAGAGTGCTCGTTTTTGCTCTTTCGTTTGCGGTTTTTCCTTGAGATACTTTTGAGTTCTTCGAGACATTTCGTGTGTTTGATACTACGTTTGCTCTATCTCGTTGAGTGCTTGATCATACTATGCTTAATGTGTGCTTAATGCTTATCGTATTCTATTCATATCTTGTATGATCATTTACTCATGTCTTGGTGATTGGGTGCATGCTATTCATTCTTATCATTTTGTGCGCTCCACCAAGATGTATGTGACATGGAAGAGTGACCCATGATCCTAATCGATTGTGCATTTGCATTCAAACGCAAATCTTAAATAATGCACAAATTTAGGGGGAGCTCTTGCTTATCACATACTTCTCAAAGCGACGATATTATTCATTGATTATATCATTTGTCGAAGTTTTGATCTATATGTTGTCATCAATTACCAAAAGGGGAGATTGAAAGTGCAACTAATCCCGGGTGGTTTTGGTAATTAATAACAACATATATATCATTGAACTAATTGTTTCTTGAGAATATTTCGTAAAGTTCAAGGATATGGGTATGGCAATGACCGATGATGTGGACCCCTCAAAATGCTAAGGAAAACATTGGCAAAAGCTCAAGACTCTATTTTTGGTTTAGTGATCCAAGATCACATTGAGTCTATAGGAAAGCCAATACTATTAAAAGGGATGAGGTTGTGTTGATGATCTGGTTGCTCAAAGTGCTTAGTGATCTATCTCCCAAACTATCGCAATCTTTCACTCCAACATATACTCATAAGTAATCTCGGTCCCACCGATTCCATAAACTCACCACACCGAGATGAACCACCTCACCATATACCCAAACCCTAGAAATTTCGGATTTTCCGATTCCAAACTCGGTCTTACGAAACTAGTGTTGCCAACCTTCAGAACCTTCAGACTCAAATCGGTGTCACCGAGATGAGAAAGTCGGTCCCACCGAGAATGGCAAACCCTAGTCTTTGGAAGAATCGGACTAACCGAGATTGTATTTTCGGTCCCACGAAAATCCCAACGCTCATAAGATTTGAACTTTCGGTCTCACCGAGTTGTCAACTTCGGTCCGACCGAGATTGGTCAAATGTGTGTAACGGTTGGATTTTGTGTGGAGGCTATAAATACCCTCCACCTCCTCTTCATTCGTGAGAGAGCCATCGAAAGAACTACCACTCCTACCTTACATTTCTCGAGAAGAAAACTACCTACCCTTGTGTTGAGATCAAGTTGCTCCACTCCCACCATATGAAACTTGATTTCTAGTCTTCCCAAGTTGCTTTCCACTCAATCCTTTCTTCCACCACAGCCAAATCAGTGAGGAGAGTTGAGTGTTGGGGAGATTATCATTTGAAGCACAAGAGCAAGGAGTTCATCATCACCAACACCATCTATTACCTTTTGGAGGGTGGTGCCTCCTAGATTGGTTAGGTGTCGCTTGGGAGCCTCCGTCAAGATGTGGAGTTGAACCAAGAAGTTTGTAAGGGCAAGGAGATCGCCTACTTCGTGAAGATCTACCCCGAGTAAGGCTAGTCCTCCGTGGGCGAGGCCATGATGGCATAGACAAGGTTGCTTCTTCGTGGACCCTTCGTGGGTGGAGCCTCCGTGGACTCTCGCAGCCGCTACCCTCCATGGGTTGAAGTCTCCATCAACGTGGATTGACGATAGCACCACCTATCGGAACCACGAGAAAAATCTCCGTGTCTCCAAATTGCGTTTGCTCTTCTCCACCTCTTATTTACTACATGTGCAATTTAATTTCCGCTGCCATTACTCTAGAATTGCATGTGTAGGGTGATACTTGACTTGGTCATCATTGTAAACTTGCAAAAAACTTGTCCTAATCAAAAGGCAAAACTTTTAAGTTGTCAAGTAGTCTAATCACCCTCCCTCTAGACATACTTCCGATCCTACAGGATGAGCTGCCCCGCGTCGGGCAGCCGATGCGCAATATCGCCGGAAAGGTATCCAGCGTCGCGCAGCTTGGTGATGTCCTCCTCCTTAGCGGTGGAGGCCCTCCATTTACCTCCCGCTCCGGACATGTTCGGAGAAAGGTCAAGGCGAGATGCGCGAGCTTGGGTGTTGGAGCTTGAGTTCGCAGGGATGGATGAGCAAAGGAGGAAGAAGGCGTAGGTGAGAAGGTAAATCCTTATCCCTTATATATAGGCGAACAAAATTATGCGTCCCTCACCGGCCTGGTAAAACTCGCTTATCTCCCAAGCGCCACCATCAATGGCGCGGTTGGGTTACCCACACACGTATTGATGAGAATCCCAGAATAACGGGAACACGATCTCTGCTTCGACAGGACGTGCCAAGGAAACCGCTTCGCTAAACGTGCTGAGGTGGTGTAGTACTTCAAACAAAGGCTTGGCTGCGGTGTGATGTCACACCGCGTAATACGTCAGCAGATTGAGCTGAGTGTATATTTTATTCTCTCTATGGTGGAATGTGGAATTTATTTTGCAGAGCCGGACACTATCCTGGTGTTCATTATCTTCTCCGGATTATTCAAGGGAGGAACCTGCCTTGCAATGCCGAACATTATGCACGCCGGACTTATCGTCATTGAAGACTGGTTCAGGGGCTACCGAGGAGTCTCGACTAGGGGGTGTCCGGACAGCCGGACTATCAATATCCGCCGGACTCCCAGACTACAAAGATAGAAGATTGAAGACTCCGGCTCGTGTCTGGAAGGTACTTTCCTTGGCGTGGAAGGCAAGCTTGGCAATACGGATATGTAGATCTCCTACCATTGTAACCGACTCTGTGTAACCCTAGCCTCTCCGCTCTATATAAACCGGAGGGCCTTAGTCCGTAGGACGAACATACATCTCAACAATCATACCATAGGCTAGCTTCTAGGGTTTAGCCTCCTTGATCTCGTGGTAGATCTAGTCTTGTACTACCCATATCATCAATATTAATCAAGCAGGACGTAGGGTTTTACCTCCATCGAGAGGGCCCGAACCTGGGTAAAAACATTGTGTCCCTCGTTTCTTGTTACCATCCGCCTAGACACACAGTTCGGGACCCCCTACCCGAGATCCGCCGGTTTTGACACCGACATTGGTGCTTTCATTGAGAGTTCCTCTGTGTCGTCGCTGATAGTCCTGATGGCATCTTCAACAAGCAACGCTGTCCAGGGTGAGACTTTTCTCCCCGGACAGATCTTCAGATTCGGGCGGCTTTGCAATCGCAGCCAATTCTCTTGGCCATCCGAGCAGATCGAAGCTACGCCCTGGCCGCCAGTCGATTCGAAGCTTAAACTTCACGGCCGATGATCGCGGAGACTTGATCTTCGACGGACTCGAGCCACGCCAAGCCGCCACGACTTTGTGGCGATGGGCACGATCTAGCTCTGCCGCGGACAAGGCCTTGGTAGCGCTTTTCGATCCGCTTCGCCATTAGCCCGAGCCGATCGCCTATATCGAGGGCGGTGGATAGACGCCACCACAGGGGCTTCAACATCCACGGCGATGGAGCTGAATACTAATCTTGTCCCCTGCGAAACTCGTGATCCCGAGGCGCCGGACTCCTCACCGGACTCCGAACCTCCCGCGCCCCTACCAATTGATCCGGATTGGGCGCCGGTTATGGAATTCACCGCCGCGGACATTTTCCAACACTCGCCTTTTGGCGATATCCGCATTCACTGAAGCGTCTCTCGCTATCAGGAGAATCTGGCGGACTATGGCCAGGACGGTTGGAGTTCGGACGATGAAGAAATTCAGAGCCCACCCACCACCCACTTTGTAGCCACTGTCGAGGATCTAACCGACATGCTAGACTACGAATCCGACGACATCGATGCCATGGACGATTTATGCCGAAGACGAACAGAACCAGCGCCTACAGGCACTTTGGAAGGCCACCTCGCCATATGACGATACATGGTGGATACCCAAAGAAGGGGAGGGCGAAAAGCAAAGGAGGCGCACTCTTTAAAGAAGCAGCCCAAACGCCATCGTCAGCGGCGCCGCTCTAAATCCCGCCAAAGCAAGAATGGAGATTCCGGCACAGGAGACAACAACACTCCAGAGAGCGCCGAAGACAATCCCCTCCTGCACGACTCAGCGCAGGAGGATGCGGAAGCAAGCCCCCACGAGAGGGCGGCAAACGAAGGGGTTGAGGATGATAACTACATGCCTCCCTCTGAAGACGAAGCAAGCCTCAACGATGACGAATTCGTCGTACCTGAGGATCCCGTCGAACAAGAGCGCTTCAAGCGCAGGCTTATCGCCACGGCAAACAGCCTAAAGAAAAAGCAGCAACAGCTTCAAGCTGATCAGGACCTGCTGGCCGATCGATGGACAGAGGTCCTCGCGGCCGAAGAGTATAAACTCGAACGTCCCTCCAAAAGCTACCCAAGACGCAAGCTGCTCCCCCGATTAGAGGAGGAAGCATACATACCTTCATCACCAGTGCATGACATGGCTGACCGACCACCCCGTGGTCGCGACAGAGAGCATCCAGCCCCAGCCAAGACCGTACCCGGCATCACTCCAAGAGTACGGGCCAAAAGGAACGCTACCGGACTTGCGAGACATATTGAGGACAAAGCAAGACAATCTAGATCCATCTATGGATCACGTGGCGCCCTCGACCCACGATTTAATACCGTCGCGCCGGACATAACGCTGGCCGGGCCGAACATAGCAGGCAGTGCTCCCTCGAGCTGCGTCGCGATATTGCTCAATACAGGGGCGCCGCACACCCGTTATGCTTCACTGATGAAGTAATGGATCATCAGATCCCCGAAGGGTTTAAACCCGTAAACATCGAATCTTACGATGGCACAACAGACCCCGCGGTGTGGATCGAAGATTACCTTCTCCACATCCATATGGCCCGCGGCGACGATCTCCACGCCATCAAATATCTCCCACTCAAGCTTAAAGGACCAGCTCGGCATTGGCTTAACAGCTTGCCCGCAGAGTCAATTGGGTGTTGGGAAGACCTGGAGGCCGCGTTCCTTGATAACTTCCAAGGCACATATGTGCGACCACCAGACGCCGATGACCTAAGCCACATTATTCAGCAGCCGATGAATCGCCGAGCAATTCGGACACGGTTCTTAACGAAGAAAAATCAAATCGCCGACCGTCCGGATGCAGAGGCCCTTGCAGCCTTCAAACATAACATCCGGACGAATGGCTAGCCCGCACCGGGGCAGAAAAGCCAAATCCATGGCAGCCCTCACATCGTTAATGACCGCTTTTGTGCGGAGAGGACAGCTAGCTAGCTCGCAGCAACAATCTCCGCAAAATATCCGCAGTCCGGACACTAAGGACAACAACGGTAGGTCACGCCGAATCAAAACAAAGCGCCGCGTGCTTAACGGCGATATAAGGAGGATACGGCAGTCAATGCCGGATTCCGAGGCTCCAAACCCGGTCAACGGAAGAAGCCATTTAAAAGAACCACTCCGGGTCCGTCCAATTTGGACCGAATACTCGACCGCTCATGCCAGATACATGGCACCTCCGAAAAGCCAGCTAATCACACCAATAGAGATTGTTGGGTGTTCAAGCAGGCTGGCAAGTTAATTGCCGAAAACAATGACAAGGGGCTAAATAGCGATGACGAGGAAGAGACCCGGCCGCCGAACAATAGAGGACAGAAGGGTTTCCCCCCACAAGTGCGGACGGTGAATATGATATACGCGACCCATATACCCAAGAGGGAGAGGAAGCGCGCCACTGGACGCGTCTATGCGATGGAGCGATCGCCCCAAAGTTCAATCCATGGTCCTCCTGTCCGATCACTTTCGATCGAAGAGACCATCCGACCAGCATACGCCATGGCGGATTCGCCGCATTGGTCTTAGACCCAATCGTCGATGGATTTCACCTCACAAGAGTCCTGATGGACGGCGGCGGCAACTGAACCTGCTTTATCGGGATACGGTCGCGCAAATGGGCATAGACCCATCCAGATTAAACCTACAAAGACAACCTTTAAAGGTGTCATCCCAGAGTGGAAGCCAACTATGCAGCTCACCACACTGAAGTGGTCTTGGATCCCGGATAATTTCGAAGCGAAGAATTAATCTTCGATATAGTCCCGCTCAGAAGCGGCTATCATGCCCTGCTTTCGGACGAACGCGTTGTAAAATTCAACGCGTGCCGCATTATGCATACCTAAAGCTCAAGATGCCAGGCCCTCGTGGAGTCATTACGGTCAATGGGAATACGGAATGCTCCTCCGAACGGAGGAATATACAATGCTCTCGCGTAAGTAATCTGATTGGCCTTCTACGACAATTCTCAAGTCCGGCAAATAAAAAGCCGGATACATCAAAGCGCCGCCGAGCAACACTAACCAAGACCACTGGCGCGATCGAGCATCGCCAGTAGTAATGCGGCCCCACCCTCGCCGCACAAGCATGATCACAAGAATAACACTCCGCGTACATCATTACGCTTTGGAGATACCATGGGCACAGGGGAGGGGCTCGATCACAAGGGACCAAGAGTGCGGCTCGACCACACCAGGGGCTCACGCGAGCGCCCCCCTTGGTTTTATTTTTATTTTTATCTTTTCTTCTTTTTATGTATACAGGACTCTGTTAATCAGAAGCCTTGTTCGACGGTGCACTTGCCGAACTCACGGTGCAAACAGCCAGGGACTAAAGGAGGCCACGGCGAATATTCAGGTGGTCTCAATTACGAGCATTAAATTCAATTACATACACCAAGTCTGCAGCTCATCCCTGGAGGGGGACATGTTAATTTAGTCCAAATCCCTTGCTTACCGCACTATTTGTATCAGTCCGCTTTATTAGCAGACCTTCTTTCATAAATAACGCAGCACTTCTTTTTTGCAAGTACATTACCTTTTCATTGCAATTGCGTTATATTTTATATATGTTCATTATATGACATCTTGCACCCGTATACTTTGGTACGGCCGAATACGCCAGGGGCTTCTGTTCCCCAGATTATGGTGTGATTAAGTCCGAACACTTTCACAAGTGCGGCACCCCGAACTTATAGCATTATATGAATCAGCTCCGAATCATGTCTTGGGTCAATAGTTGGGTTTGCCCGGTTCCCATGTTTTGGTGCCTTACATTCCGTTCCATCGGCTAAGGTAGCACTGGGAGAACCACTGCGATTGCGCCCGGTTGAGCCGGTTAACGCCTCGATGGAGAAAGCTAAACTGACGGCATGATAAGGCGAGAGACTGGTCGCTGTTCGAGAGGTTCTTCGGGTCCTTAAAGACTCATGCCGCTTGAGCGAAGTTCGGATGATGTCCGACGGCGTGGATAGCGCCCAGATTCGGTCTTCCGAATACCAGGGCTTCACCAAATTTAAAATTATAGAATTCTATGGCTAAGTGAGAGTGTTCAAGCATTATAAGTCCGGTTGCCTTGTTCGTCGTGCTGAGCGCCTCCCTAGATGGACCCAATAATGGGAACAAGAGTGCTCAAGTTTATCACCGAACACCCCAACACTTGTGGCTTGGGGGCTGAAGCCAACGACTTGCCATCTCTCAGATTTTACAAACGGCCGCACAGAAGGTAATATTTTAAATTAAATAAGCATTGCTCATGCGCATATAAACGAAGTTTTCAGCGCCCAGGATAAATACACAACGAGTTCACTCAAAGATTACATTTCGGGAGCACTCATCTGCAATATCGCAGGCTCCCTTCAGGACAACTTTATAATACCGCTCCGGTGTACGATGCTCCTTGCCCGGCGGCGGCGGATCCGTGAGAAGCTTCTCCGCATCCAGTTTGCCCCATTGCACCTTTATGTGGGCAAGGGCCCGACGAGCGCCTTCAATGCAAAGTGAGCGCTTGATTACATCCAGCTGGGCATGCATCCACCAGCCGCCGACTAGGCCAAAGTAGCTACCAGCATGGCTGTCCAGCCACACCGGACTATGAGGCCCTTCATGGCCTCCTCACCTACCTTAGGAGTTCGACCAGCTGCTTCACCGGTCGCTTGGGGGCACCGGATGGCGGCCTCAAAGATACCGAGACCGAAGACCTTCTCCGCCGAGCTCCCTCCTCGCCACGATAGAATGCGGCGGCATCGGGCGCCTTCGGCAGATCCGCAAATGCCCCGAGAGCTCCGACGGGTAAGTATCCGTAATTTACATTAACGTGCCTGCTCTGCATGAAAAAGGCCTTACCCGCCGCTATCTTCTTTATGTCCTCTACCTCCTGAAAGGCCTTCTTGGCCTCGGCCTTGGCGGACTTGGCACTTTCTAGAGCCGAGGCAAGCTCGGACTCTCGAGTCTTGGAGTCACGCTCCAAACTCTCATGCTTTTCCATGAGAGCCTGGAGCTCTTGCCGAACTTCCGCCACCAAGGCCGCTTGCTTTTCTCGCTCAGCCTGCTCCGTGGCGCATTATTTGGCCACGGACACGGCATCCTTCGTGGCTGCCACCTCGTTAGTGGCCCCGCAATACACATATTATCCTTGTTAATCTTATTTGCAACCAAAACCCTTTTACAGAAGGTACTTCTTTAAAGTGGTGTTATTCACCTTCTTTTCCTCGAGCTGCCTCTTGGCATGGCCGAGCTCTTGCTCCGACCGCTCAAGGTCCTTCTTGACGCCTCGACCTCCACCGCACGCGGCAGAGGTCAACAATGCAGCCTGCAAACCCATATTGACATATTTTTAGAAACCTCACGTATATCTTGTTAGATCCTTAGTCCGGCTTTTCCTTCCAACACCGAACTAAGCATCAGGGGCTACTGTCTATGCGGTATTACATTACATAATTTTAACTTCTTACCTCAAAGCTTGTTAGAAGGCTGCTGCAGGCTTCGGTCAGCCCGCTCTTGGCGAACTGGACCTTCTCAATCACCGCACTCATGAGAGTGCGGTGTTCTTCCTCGATGGAAGCGCTTTAAGCGCCTCAAAGAGTTATCCGGCGCCCGGTTGGGCGGAGGCCGCCGGCGTCACGGTCCTGCCCTTCTTTCGAAGGGCCGCTTGCGGACTCGAACCACTACGGGTTCCGATGTAGAGTCCGCGCAAAGTCCGGAGGTCGCTCGACGCCTCCGGAGCCTCCTCCTGATGGGTCCCCTCTTGGGATCCCACCTCGGCGTCCTCGTCGGAGAGTGGGGTAGAGGCGGTCGGGACGGAATTTACTTCCGATGAGGCCAACGACCCTCTCATCGAGTCGGGAAGATCATCCCTGGTCGGACTACGGACAGAATGCGGCGTTAGAAGGATACTTCGTGACATGAAAGGTACGGCATATAAATGATCTGAATGCTTACGATCCGGCCGGACGCCTGGCCCTTGGAGGCCATTCATCCTCGCCAACGCTGATGTTGGCGAAACTGTCCGGGGGGATAGTTCTCCCCCTCTTGGACCCTTCGGCCACCCCGATTAGGGAAGCCTTCCTCTTCTTCTCTCCCTCCTCCAGGAGAGAGTACTCCTCCTCCTCCTCGTCTTCGGGGGAGGAGTCCTCGTTGTCGTCAGACGCCTGATTATGGGAACTCTTTCGAGTCCCGTGGCCACCTTCTTGGTTTTCTTCTCCCAAGACCACGTGTGGTGCCGGAACCAGCAGCCCCGCTAAGCGGGCATCCACCGGGTTCTTCCGCATGGGAGCCGGGCTGATGAGCATCTTGGCCTTCTCCATCCATTCCTGTCATAGGAAGAGGCAGATTAAAAACCTCGCTAGAGTCAATCTAATTACCACAAGTGTCCCGTAATGGGGTCGAATCACTTACCTCGTCGACGGAGATCGCGAGCTGAATCCATGGTCTTCGGTCACGGATGCGGGGCTTCGCACCCTTGAACAGCACCATCCAGGCACCTTCGTGTGTTGTATCAAGAGCCCGCCAACGCCCGGTGCTGTTCCGGATTAAACTCCCACAGATTGAATGCCCGTTCTTGGCATGGGAGAATCCGCCGGAGGAGCATGACTTGGACCACGTCGACGAGCCGGAGCCTATTGCTCACCATCTTCTTGATGCAGGCTCGGTGTCCCGTCACCTCCACCGGATCACCCCACTGCAAGCCCTTCTCTTTCCAGGAGGTGAGCTGCGTGGGGATTCCAGATCTAAATTCGGGGGCCGTCGCCCATGTAGGCTTGCGCGGCTCGGTGATGTAGAACCACCCCGATTGCCACCCCTTGACGGAGTCCACGAAGGTCCCTTCTAGCCAAGGGATGTTGGGCAGCTTGCCCAACATGGCGCCTCCACATTCCGCTTGCGTCCGCTTCACAACCTTCGGCTTGACGTTGAAGGTCTTGAGCCATAGGCCGAAGTGGGGCCGGATGCAGAGAAAGGCCTCACACACGACGATAAACGCCGAGATATTGAGGATGAAGTTCGGCGCCAGATCGTGGAAATCCAGGCCGTAGTAAAACATGAGTCCCCGGACAAATGGATGGAGCGGAAAGCCCAGTCCGCGGAGGAAGTGGGGGAGGAAGACGACCCTCTCATGAGGCCCTGGGGTAGGGATGAGCTGCCCCGCATCGGGCAGCCGATGCGCAATATCGCCGGAAAGGTATCCAGCGTCGCGCAGCTTGGTGATGTCCTCCTCCTTAGCGGTGGAGGCCCTCCATTTACCTCCCGCTCCGGACATGTTCGGAGAAAGGTCGAGGTGAGATGCGCGAGCTTGGGCGTTGGAGCTTGAGTTCGCAGGGATGGATGAGCAAAGGAGGAAGAAGGCGTAGGTGAGAAGGTAAATCCTTATCCCTTATATATAGGCGGACAAAATTATGCGTCCCTCACCGGCCTGGTAAAACTCACTTATCTCCCAAGCGCCACCATCAATGGCGCGGTTGGGTTACCCACACACATATTGATGAGAATCCCGGAATAAGGGGAACACGATCTCTGCTTCGACAGGACGTGCCAAGGAAACCGCTTCGCTAAACGTGCTGAGGTGGTATAGTACTTCAAACAAAGGCTTGGCTGCGGTGTGATGTCACGCCGCGTAAATACGTCAGCAGATTGAGCTGAGTGTATATTTTATTCTCGCTATGGTGGAATGTGGAATTTATTTTGCAGAGCCGGACACTATCCTGGTGTTCATTATCTTCTCCGGATTATTCAAGGGAGGAACCCGCCTTGCAATGCCGAACATTATGCACGCCGGACTTATCGTCATTGAAGACTGGTTCGAGGGCTACCGAGGAGTCTGGACTAGGGGTGTCCGGACAGCCGGACCCGCCGGACTCCCAGACTACAAAGATAGAAGATTGAAGACTCCGGCTCGTGTCCGAAGGTACTTTCCTTGGCGTGGAAGGCAAGCTTGGCAATACGGATATGTAGATCTCCTACCATTGTAACCGACTCTGTGTAACCCTAGCCTCTCTGCTCTATATAAACCGGAGGGCCTTAGTCCGTAGGACGAACATACATCTCAACAATCATACCATAGGCTAGCTTCTAGGGTTTAGCCTCCTTGATCTCGTGGTAGATCTAGTCTTGTACTACCCATATCATCAATATTAATCAAGCAGGACGTAGGGTTTTACCTCCATCGAGAGGGCTCAAACCTGGGTAAAAACATTGTGTCCCTCGTCTCTTGTTACCATCCGCCTAGACGCACAGTTCAGGACCCCCTACCCGAGATCCGCCGGTTTTGACACCGACACCTGCGTTTACAAGAAAGTGAGTGGGAGCCCTGTAGCATTTCTCATATTATATGTAGATGACATACTCTTGATGGGAAATGATATAGAACTTTTGGACAGCATTAAGGCCTACTTGAATAAGTGTTTTTCAATGAAGGACCTTGGAGAAGCTGCTTACATATTAGGCATCAAGATCTATAGGGATAGATCGAGACGCCTCATAGGTATTTCACAAAGCACATACCTTGATAAGATTTTGAAGAAGTTCAAAATGGATCAGTCCAAGAAAGGGTTCTTGCTCAGATTGCAAGGTGTGAGATTGAGTTCGCTCAATGCCCGACCACGGCAAAAGATAAAGAAGAGATGAGTGTCATCCCTATGCTTCAGCCATAGGATCTATTATGTATGCCATGCTGTGTACCGGACTGATGTAAACCTTGCCGTAAGTTTGGTAGGTAGGTACCAAAGTAATTCCGGCAAGGAACACTGGACAGCGGTCAAGAATATCCTGAAGTACCTGAAAAGGACAAAGGACATGTTTCTCGTTTATGGAGGTGATGAAGAGCTCGTCATAAAGGGTTACATCGATGCTAGCTTCGACACAGATCTGGATGACTCTAAGTCACAAACCGGATACGTGTATATGTTGAATGGTGGAGCGATGGTGGTGCAATTGCAAGCGAGCATCATGGCGGGATCTACATGTGAAGCGGAGTACATGGCAGCCTCGGAGGCAGCGCAGGAAGCAATTTGGGTGAAGGAGTTCATCACCAACCTAGGAGTCATACCCAATGCGTCGGGGCCGATCAAACTCTTCTGTGACAACACTGGAGCTATTGCCCTTGCCAAGGAGCCCAGGTTTCACAAGAAGACCAGGCACATCAAGCGTAGTTTTAACTCCATCCGTGAAAATGTTCAAGATGGAGACATAGATATTTGCAAAGTACATACGGATCTGAATGTCGCATATCCGTTGACTAAACCTCTTTCGCGAGCAAAACATGATCAACACTAGAACTCTATGGGTGTTTGATTCATCACAATGTAACTAGATTATTGACTCTAGTGCAAGTGGGAGACTGTTGAAAATATGCCCTAGAGGCAATAATAAAAGGATTATTATTATATTTCCTTGTTCATGATAATTGTCTTTATTCATGCTATAATTGTATTATCCGGAAATCGTAATACACGTGTGAATACATAGACCATAATATGTCCCTAGTAAGCCTCTAGTTGACTAGCTCGTTAATCAACAGATAGTCATGGTTTCCTGACTATGGACATTAGATGTCGTTGATAATCGGATCACATCATTAGGATAATGATGTGATGGACAAGACCCAATTCTAAGCATAGCACAAGATCGTAGTTCGTTTTGCTAGAGCTTTTTCAATGTCAAGTATCTTTTCCTTAGACCATGAGATTGTGTAACTCCGGATACCGTAGGAGTGCTTTGGGTGTACCAAACGTCACAACGAATCGGGTGACTATAAAGGTGCACTACTGGTATCTCCGAAAGTGTCTGTTGGGTTGACATGGATCGAGATGGATTTGTCACTCCGTATGACGGAGAGGTATCTCTGGGCCCACTCGGTAATGCATCATCATAATGAGCTCAAAGTGACCAAGTGTCCGTCACGGGATCATGCATTACTGATGAGTAAAGTGACTTGCGATAACGAGACCTAACGAGGTATTGGGATACCGACGATCGAGTCTCGGGCAAGTAACATACCGCTTGACAAAGGGAATTGTATACGGGGTTGCTTAAATCCTCGACATCGTGGTTCATCCGATGAGATCATCGAGGAGCATGTGGGAGCCAACATGGGTATCCAGATCCCGCTGTTGGTTATTGACCGGAGAGCCGTCTTGGTCATGTCTACGTGTCTCCCGAACCCGTAGGGTCTACACACTTAAGGTTCGGTGACGCTAGGGTTGTAAAGATATGAGTATGCAGCAAACTGAAAGTTGTTCAGAGTCCCGGATGAGATACCGGACGTCATGAGGAGTTCCGGAATGGTCCGGAGGTAAAGAATAATATATAGGAAGTGTAGTTTCGGCCATTGGGAGAGTTTCGGGGGTCACCGGTATTGTACCGGGACCACCGGAAGGGTCCCGGGGGTCCACCGGGTGGGGCCACCTATCCGGAGGGCCCTGTGGGCTGAAGTGGGGGGACCAGCCTGGTGGGCTGGTGCGCCCTGAGCCCCTCTCGCCTAGGGTTGGGAACCCTAGGGGGGCGCCCACTTGCCTTGGGGGCACTCCACCCCTTGGTCACGCCCCCTAGAGATCCCATCTCTAGGTCCGCGCCTCGGGGCCTATATAAGGAGGGGGAGGAGGGCAGCGGATGTCAAGTCTTGGCGCCTCCTCATCCCTGCTACACCTCTCCTCTCGCAGGCTCGTGAAGCTCTGCTGAACTCTGCTGCATCCACCACCACACCGTCGTGCTGCTGGATCTTCATCAACCTCTCCTTCCCCCTTGCTGGATCAAGAAGGAGGAGACGTTATCCGCTCTGTACGTGTGTTGAACGCGGAGGTGCTGTCTGTTCGACACTTGGTCATCGGTGATTTGGATCACGATGAGTACGACTCCCTCAACCCCGTTCTCTTGAACGCTTCCGCTCGCGATCTACAAGGGTATGTAGATGCACTCCTATCACTTGTTGCTAGATGAACTCATAGATGGATCTTGGTGAAACCATAGGAAATTTTTTATTTTCTGCATTGTTCCCCAACAGTCCGATCATCACGTGAGATGGAGTAGTCATCCATGGTGAACATCTCTATGTTGATGATATCTACTATATGATTCACGTTCGACCTTTCGATCTCCAGTGTTCCGAGGCCATGTCTGTACATGCTAGGCCCGTCAAGTTTAACCGGAGTATTCCGCATGTCCAAAACTAGCTTGCACCCGTTGTATGTGAACATAGAGCCTATCACACCTAATCATCACGTGGTGTCTCAGCACGAAGAACTTTTGCAACGGTGCATACTCGGTGAGAACACTTATACCTTGAAATTTAATTAAGGGATCATCTTATAATGCTACCGCCGTACTAAGCAAAATAAGATGCATAAAGATAAACATCACATGCAATCAAAATATGTGACATGATATGGCCATCATCATCTTGTGCTTTTGATCTCCATCTCCAAAGCAACATCATGATCTTCATCATCACCGGCTCGACACCTTGATCTCCATCGTAGTGTCGTGGTCATCTCACCAACTATCGCTTCTACAACTATCGCTCCCGCTTAGTGATAAAGTAAAGCAATTACATGGCATTTGCATTTCATACAATAAAGCGACAACCATAAGGCTCCTGCCAGTTGCCGATAACTTTTACAAAACATGATCATCTCATACAACAACGTATATCACATCATGTCTTGACCATATCACATCACAACATGCCCTGCAAAAAAAGTTACGCTTCCTCTACTTTGTTGTTGCAAGTTTTACGTGGCTGCTATGGGCTTCTAGCAAGAACCGTTCTTACCTACGGCACAAAACCACAACGGTGATTTATCAAGTTTGCTACTTTAACCTTCAACAAGGACCGGTCGGAGTCAAATTCGATTCAACTAAAGTTGGAGAAACAGACACCCGCCAGCCACTTTTATGCAAAACTAGTTGCATGTCTGTCGGTGGAACCGGTCTCATGAACGTGGTCATGTAAGGTTGGTCTGGGAAGCTTCATTCAACAATACCGCCAAATCAAAATAAGACATTGGTGGTAAGCAGCATGACGATCACCGCCCACAACTCTTTGTGTTCTACTCGTGCATATCATCTACGTATAGACCTGGCTTGGATACCAATGTTGGGAAACGTAGTATGCAATTTCAAAAAAAATCCTACGCTCACGCAAGATCTACCTAGGAGATGCATAGCAACGAGAGGGGGAGAGTGTGTCCATGTACCCTCGTAGACCAAAAGCGGAAGCGTTTGCTAACGCGGTTGATGTAGTCGAACTTCTTCTCGTTCCGATCGATCAAGTACCAAACATACGACACCTCTGAGTTCTGCACATGTTCAACGCGATGACGTCCCTCGAGCTCTTGATCCAGCAGAGTGTCTATGAAGTAGATGAGTTCCATCATCACGACGGCATGGTGACGGTGATGGTGAAGTAATCTGCGCAGGGCTTCGCCTAAGCACTGCAAAAATATGACCTGAGGCGTAAACTGTGGAGGGGGGCGCCATACACGGCTAGGAATAGTTTTTTGAAATAGACGCAGGAGAGCTGCGTATTTCGATTGATTAGAAGAAGCGGTAAAGAAACCGATGCTCGGTTAATTAAGGAAAACCAAGCTAAAACCTTTACAAAGAGCACACCACACCTAGGCTCGAGCACAATAGGACATACAAGAAACGCCTAAAGGCCAAAAGACCGCCACGAGCATGTAAGGCGACAGCACCGTCGCCAGAGAGAAACGACATGTCCGACGAAAGAGGGGCGAACATGTGCCTCTCCGATCCCGAGAGGGCGCCCAACCTGACTAGCTCGCATGGCGCTGCAAGCATGTCGTGTGCGCTCCAAGTGCCCACCACCATCGCCTCCGATGGACATGCCGCCGAGGGGAGCTCCTGTCGCACTCCTGCCGACCAACAACCGGCCCACACGGATGCACCACCAACGGCTCCAAGCAAACCAATACGCTGCCCGCTTCAGATCCACCGCACCACCACTACCAAGTGCTCCCGGCATCCAACTTGACTCCAAGGCAATGCTTGCAACAAAGTAATGACGCCAATGGCGCCACCATTACACACGGTTTTCACCGGGAGACAAGAACTCAAAGTAGGAAGAGGTGTCGGATCCCCTCGATGGCGCCTCCAACAAGGCAAAATCACACCAGAAGGCATCATTCGCCACCAGCCCAGACCGAAGCCGAGCATGACTTTAGTTAGGGAGCCGAGCACCTATGCTGGAGATGGCGTCTCCAACACACCACCACCAAACCAGAGCAGCAAACGCCACCTACTACACCGCCCAAGAACCAGCCAAAGCGCCGCCGACACGCAAGCCAGAGCAATCCGAAGGCCGTGCCCTGACCATGCCATCGCGGACCACCATCCCGACAAGGAGCCACCATGCAACCTAACTACAGACAGTCGCCAACCGATCCACCTCCAGGCCGGAGGGCCTCCGGCCACCAACTTCTGGATCCGGCCGCTCCAGGCTAGAGGCCGCCCCCGCTCGCGCCCCAAGCAACACTGCCAACCATCGATCTGGACCACCTCCAGATCCACCTCGCCTGCAGCATTGACGACGACCCAGCATCACGCCGGACGAGCAGGGCTGCCGGCGAGCGCCCAGGCCACAAGCACCCTCGCCGGACCGGATCTAAGCAGGGGACGCCACGATCCGCAGTGAGCAGGTACCACGGGAGGCCACCACACTGCCCCTGCAGCCGTAGCGGCAGCGCCACCCTCGAGAGCCCCTGGGGCCGCCGCCCCAGCTTCCTGGCACGGAGCCCTTGCGGCAGCATCGCCGCCCGCAGCTCCATGCCTCCGCCGCGTCGCCGCGTAGATCTGAAGGACACCTTACTGTAGCCCGGTGCCTCGCGCCCAAAGTTACCCAGCCGCCACCTTCCTTGGGCCAGCCCGAGCTTCGCTGGGATGAGCCCTCCGGCGGCGACGGGACGAGAAGAGGAGGAGGGAGAAAGTTGCAGCGTCTAGGGTTGTCTCCCCCGAGCCGCCAGGGAGGCGACACGGGGGTCGGGCGAGAAGTTCCAGAGAAGTCATCTTGTGTGTAACTACGGCTAGGAATAGTTGATGTGTGTTCTAGGCTCCCCCTCCCCACATATACAAAGGAGGGAGGGGGAGAGAGGCAGCCCTAGGAACGCCCAAGTAGGAGGAATCCTACTTGGGCTCCTAGTAGGATTCGCCCCCCTTTCCTTTTACCGGAGGGGGAAAGAAGGGCAGAGAGGGGGGATAAGGAAACAGCGGGGCGCCGTCCCCTCCTTCTAATCCTTTTCGGCCTCCTTCCTTGGGGGCACCCCTTTGTGGGCTGTTGTGCTCCCTCCTAGGGCCCATATGGCCCATATCCTCCCCCGCGGGGTTCCGGTAGCCCCCCGATACTCCGATATGTACCCGATACATTCCGGAACACTTCCGGTGTCCGAATACTATCATACAATATATCAGTCTTTACCTCTCGACCATTTCGAGACTCCTCGTCAAGTCCGTGATCTCATCCGGGACTCCGAACAAAATTCGGTCACCAAATCACATAATTCATATAATACAAATCGGCATCGAACGTTAAGCGTGCGGACCCTACAGGTTCGAGAACTATGTAGACATGACCGAGACACCTCTCCGGTCAATAACCAATAGTGGAACCTGGATGCTCATATTGGCTCCCACATATTCTAGAAAGATCTTTATCGGTCGAACCATTATGACAACATACGTTATTCCCTTTGTCATCGGTATGTTACTTGCTTGAGATTCGATCGTCGGTATCTTCATACCTAGTTCAACCTCGTTACCGGCAAGTCTCTTTATTCGTTCCATAATGCATCACCCCACAACTAAATCATTAGTCACAGTGTTTGCAAGGCTTCTTATGATGTGCATTACCGAGGGGGCCCAGGATACCTCTTCGATACTCGGAGTGACAAATCCTAATCTCGATCTATGCTAACCCAACAAACACCTTCGGACATACCTGTAGAGCATCTTTATAATCACCCAGTTACGTTGTGACGTTTGATAGCACACAAGGTATTCTTACGGTATCCGCATAATCTCATAGTCGGAGGAATATGTATTTGACACGAAGAAAGCAGTAGCAATAAAACTGAACGATCATAATGCTAAGCTAATGAATGGGTCTTGTCCATCACATCATTCTCCTAATGATGTGACCCCGTTCATCAAATGACAACACATGTCTATGGTTAGGAAACTTAACCA
Organism: Aegilops speltoides; assembly: GCA_021437245.1. Taxonomy (NCBI): domain Eukaryota; kingdom Viridiplantae; phylum Streptophyta; class Magnoliopsida; order Poales; family Poaceae; genus Aegilops; species Aegilops speltoides. Next base: position 58,462,392 of record CM038147.1, read on the forward strand.
TCTTTGATTAATGAGCTAGTCAAGTAGAGGCATACTAGGGACACGGTGTTTTGTCTATGTATCCACACATGTATCAAGTTTCAGGTTAATACAATTCTAGCATGAATAATAAACATTTATCATGACTAAGGAAATATAAAATAACAATTTTATTATTGCCTCAAGGGCACATTTCCTTCAATATGAGCATCTAGGTTCCGCTATTGGTTATTGATCGGAGAGATGTCTTGGTCATGTCTACATAGTTCTCGAACCCGTAGGGTCCGCACGCTTAACGTTTGATGACGATATAGTATTTTATGAGTTATGTGATTTGGTGACCGAATGTTGTTTGGAGTCCCGGATGAGATCACGGACATGACGAGAAGTCTCAAAATGGTCGGGAGGTAAAGATTGATATATATGGCGATGGTATTCGGACACCGGAAGTGTTCCGAAGGGTACCGGGTACATATAGGATCACCGAAAGGGGTTCTGGACACCCCCGGAAAAAGATATGGGCCTTATGGGCCAAGAGGGGAAACACACCAGCCACAAGGGGCTGGTGCACCCCCACATGGGCTGGCCTAAGTGGAGAAGGAAAGGAAAGAAAGGGAATAGGATTTCCCGTTCCTCCTCTTTCCTCCCCCCTCCGATAAATATGGTAGGGGGGGGGGGGAATTGGGGACGGACCCCAAGTAGGATTCGGCCTACTTGGGTCTCCCCTTGGCTGCCTCCCCTCTCCCTCCCACCTATATATATGTGGGGAGGGGTGCCCTAGCACACACTAAACAATTGCCTAGCCATGTGCGGCGCCCCCTCCACAGTTTACTCTCCCGATCATATTTTTGTAGTATCTAGGCGAAGCCCTGCGGAGATCACTTCACCATCACTGTCACAATGCTGTCATGCTGATGGAACTCATCTACTACCTCGATGTCTTGCTGGGTCAATAAGGTGAGGGACGTCACCGAGCTGAACGTGTGCAGAACTCAGAGGTGTCGTACGTTCGGTACTCGATCGGTGGATCGTGAAGAAAGTTCGACTACATCAACTGCGTTGTGAAACGCTTCCGCTTACGGTCTACGAGGGTACGTAGACACACTCTCCCCGTCCTTGTAATAAATCTCCAAAATAGATCTTGCGTGAGCATAGGAATTTTTTTAATTGCATGCAACGTTCCCCAACAGGTACTAAAACAAATAATGATCTCTAAACGTTGGGTCGACGGGAACGTGGATGTTTCTGACGGGGATGGAGTATCACAAGCAAGGTAGTTGCCATCTAAGGATGTGGAGACAAGATAGGGCAGGGACGTGAACTTGGCCATCGATCGACGTCGCTGTTGCCAGCCACGCGAGCACTCCGGGTGGATCACACCGGTGGCTGTGAGTTTGGGTATAGTTGTTGGAGATATGCCCTAGAGGAAATCATGTATGATGATATTCCCTATGTGTTTATGTATAAAGATAGTCCTTGGACATTATCAATCATGCGTATCAGCAAGTACATGACTTGTTTGTGGGACTATGCATTGTAGGATGATTGTCCTAAAAGGTCCCTAGTCGAAAGGGCTGTGTGGACGCGCAGGCAACTAGACTAGCATATGACACGGTCGATGGCTTGGTCTCACTAGCCATGGAGCATTGGATGCTAACCGGATAATATGGACTTGGAAAGATCTGGTCGGATTCGACGTAGTTGAATCCGAGTCGAGATAAGGTCCGAGTCGGACAGGCCCAACTACGAGACATAGCGATATGTCATCTGTGAGTCTCTAGTACAACATATGTTCTATGTCCTAAGACCTGAGCTGAAGCATGTACTCGAGATGGTGACAGACTTGCTTTGGGCCAACCAAACGCTACTCTGTGACTGGGTAGTTATAAAGGTAGGTTTCAGGCTTGTCCAGTCCCATGCTGCGAGACATGGTCGAGCAAGATGGGATTTGCCCCTCCAATCAGGAGAGATATACTCTGGGCCCCTCGCGTGATCCGACCAGGATAAGCATGGCCATGCGACAAGGATTATGAGATAATCCGGTTTGTGGTCGGCATCACTGGAACGGGAAAGAGGTCGGGCTAGCACAAGGATGACAATCTCGCCTTGAGCCCGACAACATATATCATGTGGCAAAGGGAACAGAAGTGTGACATGTTGTACAGGTTCGCCTAACCAGCTTCATAGTCTGCTTGGTGTTCGGCATGCCTTGCTAGAGGCCACTACCAACCGTGCAGTTCGGAGGTGATCCGAACTGCGACCAAGCCGACTTGGACCTAAGGGGTCGCGCACTTAAGGGAAGGAACCTACGAGGTCGGATCCGAGGACACTGGTCGAATGTGATCCGAGCTGTATTCGGATTGTGGCTGAGTAGACTTGTGGGCTTTAGGGTCTGTGCAGGCCCAAGTGTTGAGACCGTGACAGACGCCTATATAAAGTGGAGGTGCGACACATTCATGCGGTTGATCGCTTCGGCGCTGCTAGTAGGGTTTGCATGTGCTACGAATAGCCACCTCCACTCGCCACTGGTTGTGTGATCAGACCTAGCAGTCCGGCGCACGATGTTCCTCCTGCACGTGTGGATACCGTTAGAGGCGGTGCACTTGGGCCGCTCCGGCGAACTTGTACGTGGGATCGGACGACCGGCTGTTCAAGGGATATCGGACGAGGATCAGACAATCCACGTGGACGCGCTGCCCCAACTCTTTTTCCGCTGCACGACACTGCGCGTCTAGTGGTAACAATCTGTGATCCATCTCCCGTAGCATGTTCTTGGTTGTTCTGCGCATAGGAATTTTTAATTTGCAGTCGACGCACCCTACCGTAGAACCCAACAGTGGTATCAGAGCCTCTGCTATAGGATTTGGATTCAGATCGTATGCATATTAGATATGTGGAGGCAGCAGATGAGATCTGTTGTCCTTGATGAGATCGGCTATGTGCACGGTTGATGAGATCAATTGCACATGGGGATTGAAGAGGCTATGTTTTCTAATGATCGGAGTCGATGAGGTCGTGACACAACCTACCCCTACCGGTCGGTATCCGCCATCGGGGTTAACAGTGAAACGTAAATCCGAATCGGACTCGCGATGATCGATAAGATCGGTCAGATCAGAAAATTCAGCGTACCCGATCAGAAAATCCAAATCGGACCGTCGTGTGCGTAGCGCCGTGCATTTCATACCCGACACACAAACCAGTAGAATATGATTCTATGCATAACTTTATTTTGCAGGTTTGATGTGAATAGTATGGCTCATGTGTATGTGATGCATGTGTGTAATTTATACGTGGCTTGCGTGTCATGTTTGTCAGCCGGCAGGAGCAAAAGTGTTGTCATTATATTGTTTAACGACCTGCGTGTCGACTTGTGACTCTATGTAAAATTCATTACTAGTTGTAGTAGTTGGATAATAGAGATCAGGTTGGTGGCTTGGCATTCTGGCGTGACAAACAAAATGGAGTTCGTAGATGGTCATCGGAGTCTAAGCTGACCTGGAAGAACGTCCATGGAGCCATATTATTTCACAATATGAGTTTATTTGTGATTGTTATGCTTCTTTGTTTCTATGCATGTTAGAATGGCAGAATGATCCCTCATGAATATCAAGCGAAATGCCATCCCTGATGTTGCACCATCGCATGTCAAGTACGTCTAGTAGTGGGCTCATAAAATTGGGGTGCTGCTGGGTGTCCTTGAACTGAAGGGTTCGTGTCGGACACGGACATGCACTGCATCGGGTTAACTTGACAAGGCTATCAAAATGGTTTTGGGCCTTGTGGCAAAGAAGGTTGGGAGCCGGGGTATAAGATACCTACCCGACTGACAGGAGTCGTATAGCGATACAATTAGCAAGGAGTTGCTTACCGGATAGGCATGTTGTCTAGCAGTGATGCTAAAGCTCACTAGTCGCATGTGCTAGTCAGATCGTGAATCACTGAGAGTTTGCGGAGGGATGCTAACTTCAGTGGGAGTATTTCTGTTTAGGCTTGATTTACTCTACATAAACACATTGCTTAGTGATTGCATATTTTCTGTTGTAGATCAATGGCACCACCTGCTCAACCCAACTTTGCATTGAAATCAATTCTGGAAAAGGATAAACTGAATGGAACAAACTTTACCACCTGGTATAGAAATTTGAGAATTGTTCTCAAGCATGATAAAAAGGAACATGTTCTAGAGGATCCACTTCCAGAGGAACCTGCCGATAGTGCTAATGCCACAACTAAGAATGCCTACCAGAAACTCGTTGATGAATCAACGGAGATCAGTTGTCTGATGCTGGCTTGTATGGAGCCCGATTTGCAACAGCATTTCAAAAATGTTGAGGCTTACGATATGATCGAGAGTCTCAAGAGCATGTTTCAGACACAGGCTAGGACCAAAAGGTTCAACGTCTGGCGATCCTTGATGGATTGTAAGCTGAAGGAAGGTGATCCACTGAGCCCACATGTGATCAAGATGATCGGATATGTGCAAGCTTTGGATCATTTGGGCTTCCCGCTCTTGGATGAGCTGGCTACTGATGCCGTCCTGGGTTCTCTTCCACCAAGCTATGGGACGTTCATCTCGAACTATCATATGCATGGCATGGATAAGAAGCTCACTGAATTACATGGGATGCTCAAAGTGGCAGAGCAGGATATTAAGAAAGGCACGCATCAAGTGTTGATGGTACAGAAATCGGCTAAGTTCAAGAAGAGTTGGTCCAAGAAAAAGGCTAAGGCAAAGGGCACAGAGACGGTAACCTCCGCCGCTGCGCCAAAGTCTGGACTGGACTCGAAGACCGTTTGCTATCACTGCAAGGAGACCGGTCACTGGAAGAGGAACTGTAGCAAGTGGCTTGCAGAGCATGGCAAGAAGGCCGAAATGCTTCTTCGGGCAAAGGTACACTTGTTGCATATGTTATAGACATTTACCTTGCTGACATACCTAGTAGCTCTTGGGTATTTGATACCGGATCGGTTGTTCATATTTGCAACTCGATGCAGGTGCTGGTAAGAACTAGGCGTGTGGCACAAGGGGAGATTGACGTCAGGGTCGGCAACAAAGCAAGAGTTGCTGCATTGGAGGTCAGCACGATGCAGCTCCAGCTTCCTTCCGGATTCATTATGGAATTGAATAATTGTTATTACATTCCTGCACTTAGTCGGAACATTATTTCTGCCTCATGTTTGATGAGTCAAGGTTATGAATTCAATTTAAAGGACAATGGTTGTTCGATATTTTTGAATGGTATGTTCCACGGCTATGCACCCATCGTTGATGGGCTATTTATATTGAATCTAGAACAGGAACCGGTCTATAACGTGAATGTCAAGAGGCATAAGCCTAATGAGATAAATCCAACATACTTATGGCATTGCCGGCTTGGACACATTAGTCTGAAACGCATGAAGAAGCTCCATGATGATGGGCTCCTAACTTCGTTTGACTTCGGGTCGTTCGAGACATGTGAATCATGCTTGCTCGGCAAGATGACTAAGTCTCCTTTTGCAAAGATTTGCGAGAGGGCGTCCGAGCTATTGGAACTTATACATAGTGATGTGTGTGGTCCAATGAGCACAACTGCCAGAGGTGGCTATCAGTACTTCGTGACTTTTATCGATGACTTGAGTAGATATGATATATATATTTGATGAGGCACAAGTCGGAGACTTTTGAAAAGTTCAAAGAGTTTCAGAACGAGGTTGAGAATCAGCTCGGCAAGACTATAAAACTTCTACGATCTTATCATGTAGGTGAGTACATGAGCCAGGAGTTTGATGATCATCTGAAAAGCCGAGGTATAGTACCTCAGCTCACACCTCCAGGTACGCCACAGAGAAACGGCATGTCGGAATGGAGGAATAGGACCTTGTTGGACATGGACCGGTCAATGATGAGCAAATCGGATTTACCCTTGTCATTCTGGGGATACGCTCTAGAAACTGCAGCTTTCACACTTAATAGGTAACCATCAAAATCCGTAGACAAGACACCACATGAGATGTGGACTGGGAAGAGTCCCAGTTTGTCTTTTCTAAAGATTTGGGGTTGTGAAGCATTTGTCAAGCGACTTATGTCAGACAAGCTTACACCCAAGTCGGATAAATGCATATTCATGGGATATCCGAGGGAAACCTTAGGATATAGCTTCTACAACCGGGAAGAGAACAAAGTGTTTGTTGCTCGAACGGGTTTTCCTTGAGAAAGAGTTTCTCAGTCGGGAGGCGAGTGGGAGGACGGTCCGACTCGAAGAAATTCGAGGACCACTCGGGGACGGCTCGGCTAGTGATGATATCATACCGGAGTCAGTTAGGGAACCCATAGTGGAAGCGGCACCGGAACCACGGAGGTCAGAAAGATTGCGCAGAGTGCATGATGTATTGTTGCTAGAAAGCGACGAGCCGACCACGTATTCATAAGCGATGGTGAGCCCAGATTCCGAGGCATGGCTGGAGGCCATGAGATCCGAGTTAGAGTCCATGGATGAGAATCAAGTCTGGGACTTGGTTGATCCGCCACCTGGCGTAACTGCCATTGGTTGCAAATGGGTCTTTAAGAAGAAAACCGATGTGGATGGAAATGTTCAGATCCACAAAGCTCGGCTTGTCACTAAAGGTTATGGACAAGTTCAAGGAATTGACTACGACGAGACTTACTCGCCGGTAGCGATGCTGAAATCGGTGAGGATCGTACTAGCTATAGCTGCATATTACGATCACGAGATATGGAAGATGGATGTCAAGACGACTTTCCTTCATGGAAATTTAACCGAGGACCTGTATATGATATAGCCCGAGGGTTTTGTCGATCCAACAAGCGCTAGTAAGGTTTGCAAGCTCAAGAGATCCATTTACGGGTTGAGACAAGCATCTCGGAGCTGGAATATTCATTTTGATGAGGTCATCACTGGTCTCGGTTTCATCAAAAGCGAAGAGGACGCTTGTTTATACAAGAAGTTAAGTGAGAGCTCGATAGTGTTTTTGATCTTGTATGTGGATCACATACTACTGATCAGAAATGATGTTTCGATGTTGAACTCGGTCAAGGGATCATTGAATGGCAAGTTTTCGATGAAAGACCTTGGTGAGGCAGTGTATATTTTAGACATTAAGATCTATAGAGATAGATCGAGGAGGCTGCTAGGCTTAAGCCAGAGCACGTACATAGATAAAGTGTTGAAGCGGTTCAACATGAGTGAGGCGAAGAAAGGGTTCTTGCCACTCACATGGTATAAGGCTAAGCGAAACGTAGAGTCCTTCGACATCTGATGAGCGAAGCAGGATGAGTAGGATTCCGTATGCCTCGGCAATCGGATCCATCATGTATGCCATGATATGTACAAAGCATGATGTTGCTTTTGGAATAAGCCTAACAAGTAGATACCAGGCCAACACAGGTGAGAGTCACTGGGCAGCGGTAAAGACTATTTTGAAGTACCTGAAAAGGACTAAAGAGATGTTCCTAGTTTATGGAGGTGAGGAAGATCTCGTCGTAAAGGGTTACGCCGATGCTAGTTTCCAAACCAACAGAGATGATTGTCGATAACAGTCCGGATTTGTGTACATCCTGAATGGAGGGGCAGTGCACTGGATGAGTTCCAAGCAGGATACGGTGGCTGATTCTACCACAGAAGCCGAATACATTGCGGCTTGTGAAGCTGCAAAGGAAGGTGTTTGGATCCGGCATTTTCTGGATGATCTTGGTATTTTCCCAGCCTCGATGAAACCGTTGGACCTTTATTGTGATAATTCTGGTGCCATCGCACAAGCCACAGAGCCGAGGAATCACCACAAGGTCAGACACATAGATCGGAAATATCACCTGATATGAAAGATCGTAAAGAATGGTGATGTAGAGTTATGCAAGATTCACATGGATGCAAATGTTGCAGATCCGTTGACTAAGCCGCTTCCACAACCCAAGCATGAGGGGCACATTAGAGGTATGGGCATTCGATGTCTATTTGATTGACTCTAGTGCAAGTGGGAGACTGTTGGAGATATGCCCTAGAGGCAATCATGTATGATGATATTTCCTATGTGTTTATGTATAAAGATAGTCCTTGGACACTATCAATCATGTGTATCAGCAAGTATGTGACTTGTTTGTGGGACTATGCATTGTATGATGACTGTCCTAAAAGGTCCCTAGTCAAAAGGGCTGTGTGGACGCGCAACCGACTAGACTAGCATATGACACGGTCGATGGCTTGGTCTCACTAGCCATGGAGCATTGGATGCTAACGGGATAATATCGACTTGGAAAGATCTGGTCAGATTCGACGTAGTTGGATCCGAGTTGAGATAAGGTCCGAGTCGGACAAACCCAACTATGAGACGCAACGATATGTCATCTATGAGTCTCTAGTACAACATACATTCTATGTCCTAAGACCTGAGCTGACGCATGTACTCGAGATGGTGACATACTTGCTTTGGGCCGACCAAACGCTACTCCGTGACAGGGTAGTTACAAAGGTAGGTTTCAGGCTTGTCCAGTCCCATGCTGCGAGATATGGTCGAGCAAGATGGGATTTGCCCCTCTAATCAGGAGAGATATACTCTGGCCCCTCGTGTGATCTGACCAGGATAAGCATGGCCATGCGACAAGGATTATGAGATAATCTGGTTTGTGGTCGGCATCACTAGAACGAGAAAGAGGTCGGGATAGCACAAGGATGACAATCTCGCCTTGAGCCCGACAACATATATCGTGTGGCAAAGGGAATAGAAGTGTGACATGTTGTACAGGTTCGCCTAACCAGCTTCATAGTCTGCTTGGTGTTCATCATGCCTTGCTAGAGGCCACTACCAACCGTGCAGTTCAGAGGTGATCCGAACTGCAACCAAGCCGACTTGGACCTAAGGGGTCGCGCACTTATGGGAAGGAACCTACGAGGTCGGATCCGAGGACACTGGTCGAATGTGATCCGAGCTGTATTCGGATTGTGGCCGAGTAGACTTGTGGGCTTTAGGGTCTGTGCAGGCCCAAGTGTTGAGACCGCGACAGACGCCTATATAAAGTGGAGGTGCGGCACATTCATGCGGTTGACCGCTTTGGCACTGCTATTAGGGTTTGCATGTGCTACGAATAGCCACCTCCACTCGCCACCGGTTGTGTGATCAGACCTAGCAGTCCGCCGCACGATGTTCCTCCTGCACGCGCGGATACCATTAGAGGCGGTGCACTTGCGCCGCTTCGGCGAACTTGTACGTGGGATCGGATGACCGACTATTCGAGGGAGATCGGACGAGGAGGAGACAATCCACGCGGACGCGCTGCCCCAACTCTTCTTCCGCTGCACGGCACTCCGCGTCTAGTGGTAACAATCTGTGAGCCATCTCCCGTAGCATGTTCTTGGTTCTTCTGCGCGTAGGAATTTTTAATTTGCAGTCGACGCACCCTACCATAGAACCCAACAATAGTAATTGAGAATCACTTGAACTACCCCCCGCGTCGCCTCCTCGACCGAGGCGCCCGGTATGGCCTCGCCTTCACTCGCCGCCTAAGCCCCCTTCCACCTACCCCTCCCCCCCCACCGTTGTCGTCGGCTGGCGCGGCCGGGCGCTTGCCTGCGCGGCGCCGTTGTGGTCGGCGGTGGTGGCCCTCTTCTTCTTCCCGGCACAGATCCTAGCTCGGGCGGGCATCTTTGGAGGTGGTGTGGTTCGGCTGGTGGTGCTCCGGTGTAAGTCGAACGGTGGGCGTGGCGGTGGCGCGGCCCCTTGGCAGCGGTGGCGGCTGGCGACAGGGGTTGACCGCCGGCGCCCCGAAAGCCTAGAGCTAGGCCCTCTAGGCCCGACCTGGGTCATGGCGAGCCGGCCTGGACTCCTGCGGGTCACCTCCGGCTAGAGTTGGCAAGCTACGTGCGACGTGGGGCAGCGGCTACTGTTGCATCTGCTGCAGCGCGGCAGTGGGAGCATAGTGGGCCTGATCTGGGCCCGGCCAGGCAGTTTGCCTGGTGTGCTCCTGCTCTTTGCGTCTGATCTGCTACCGTCTGAGCCGGTGGAGGTTGTTGTCGGTGTCAAAACCGGCGGATCTCGGGTAGGGGGTCCCAATCTGTGCGTCTAAGGCTAATGGTAATAGAAGGCAAGGGACACGATGTTTTACCCAGGTTTGGGCCCTCTCGATGGAGGTAAAACCCTACTTCCTGCTTGATTGATCTTGATGATATGAGTATTACAAGAGTTGATCTACCACGAGATCATAGAGGCTAAACCCTAGAAGCTAGCCTATGATGATTATGATTCTGTCTCTAAGGACTAAACCCTCTGGTTTATATAGACACCGGAGGGGGCTAGGGTTTACACAGAGTCGGTTACAAAGAAGGAAATCTAATATCTGGATCGCCAAGCTTGTCTTCCACGCAAAGGAGAGTCCCATCCGGACACGGGACGAAGTCTTGAGTCTTGTACCTTCATGGTCCAACAGTCCGGCCAAAGTATATAGCCCGACTGTCCGGATACCCCCTAATCCAGGACTCCCTCAGTAGCCCCTGAACCAGGCTTCAATGACGATGAGTCCGGTGCGTAGATTGTCTTCGACATTGCAAGGCGGGTTCCATCTCCGAATACTCCAAAGCACCTATTGTAACGAACAGTGTCCAGCTTCCCATCAATGTTGTACTCCTCAGCTTCTGTGCTTCAATAATGGCCATCTCCACGTGTCGAGCGAATACGAGGAGCCGGAGCATTTTCACATTTGCCACTCCGGCCCTCAGGCAAACCGTCTATTTGAAGGGACGGGGATTCTCAGATCCGAACCTCACCTTCTTCCCTTGAGCGAGCATCCAACAGAGCACGCCCAGAGAAAACCATTCCAACATGGCCTATCACCGCAACTCCTCCTCTCGCTCCCTCAGCTCTAAGCCAGGTGATTGGGAAGAATGTTCTGTTCCTCAAAGCCGTTTAATAGAGTTGCAGACCCAAGGGTTTCTTCCATCGGCGTTCATGGTCCCCGTCCGAGCCGAACTAGCCACCTATAATGGCGGGGAGCAAGCGGAGAGATCTCCCAATCCATCCCCGGGGGAGTAAATATGCCTCATCCCGCATCTGCTAAGAGGCGTCGGGTTTCCAATCCACCCATTCCTTCGCGGGCTCCTGGAGTTCTACGGCCTCCAGTTGCAATAACTTCACCCCTGCCTCCGTGCTGCATATCGCAGGATACGTCGCCCTTTGTGAATTATTCCTGGGCTGTGAGGCTCACTTCGGGTTATGGAAGAAGTTGTTCTGCCTCGTTCCCCGCAACCAGGGGGAATCCATATGTCAAGTGGGCGGAGCCGAAATATGGCGCGTCACCGAGACCGGATACCTATCCGACACTCCCAAGAAGGCACCTGCAAACTGGCCCTCAGAGTGGTTTTATGTTGATGACGTTCCCCTTACGGATCCAGTCCGGACGGGCCTCCCTGAGTTCAATAACGCTCCGCCGGAGGCACGCCAAAGTTGGCGCCCTCAGGTCCCCCAAGAGGAGGATACCAGAGAAGTACACTTCCTGATGAGCAGGATAAAGATACTGGCCAAATCAGGGCTGTCAATAGTCGGGGTTATAGCAATATGCATAATGTGGGGGGGTGCAGCCACTTCAATATTGGGGGAAGCCCATGTGGCACTACAATGGGGAAGATGATGCCCCCGCTGTGGTCGTAAAGGTCCGGACTCCGCCACTGCTCTGGCGAGAATATTGTCCGATTTGTATAAAGGAGAAGAAGAAGAATTCCTTCGTATTAAACCGCGGGATGGATTTTCCATGTACAACCCCCCAAGCTGGGTAAGTCGTCACTCTTTCCCCCGCTCCATTCATTCTGGCATCCTTCCTCATGATTATTTACCTTGATATTTCTGAGCAGGAACTGAGGAGGGCTGTGGAAGGATTCAACAGCCCCTCCCCGCAGCCAGAGGACCCCGGAAGGGCCTTCGATCCAGGACTTGAAGAAGATCCAGATATATCTGTGGAGCTTGCCAATGGGACATTTTATCAGGCCAGCTGCGATGGCGCTTCGGTGGCTATTATCGCCGACTATCCTGGACTGCTACCTGCATCGCGCGTAAGCAAAGTCGAAACCTTATCCTCTGAAGAGGACTCCTTTCTGATATCATGCCTCATGTATAGAATATCGTATTTTTATAGAGACGAATATTGGAATGCGGCGCCGAGCCTCTGGGGGCTCGTCGGCAAAGGGCGTCCGGGTCAGGTAGGCTTAAGAGGAAGGCGGTTAGGGCCAAAACACCGTTACAGAGGCACGGTAACAACCTGCTCTGTGATTGTTGTGTTTGAAATGTAACAGCGTCCTCCGTGTTCTGGCAGAAAGAGGAGTCGCCGGACTATATCCGGAGATCCTGCCGATCACGCCTCCAGCCAGATTCCAGAACCGGCTTCGAGAGAGGAGGCCACTGCGGGGCTGATGCTGAATTGTCCTCCGACAGAGGATTCAGATATGCTCTCCGCCACGAATTCCGAAGTAGAGAGTGCCATGAATCACCGGCACCGACGGGCCGTACTTCGCAATAGCATCTTTTCCGAAGAGGCATTTAATGCTTTTAATTCGGGAGACACATACATCCGAGCTGCTCAAGGCGGGCTCGCTCGAGCGATAGACCAGTATGCAAAAGATATACGGGTAAGTAAATTTGATAAGCATGTATAGCAGTAGCCCCTGAGACTTGAAACGGTTGGAACAACTGATTTAAGGATCATTTTATGCACAGTTACTTGTAGATAAGAATACCCAATTGTCTCAAGAGCTGGAGGAGTGCAAGACCCAGATGAGGGCCGCGGTTGGCAAGCTAGAGGAATCCCAGAAGGCCTCATCTGGTAACATTTGTCTCATTAGAGAAATTTTAAAGGAATATACCAGTTAGCAATGGGCTTACTTCATAAGTCTAACAGAAAATTCTGCAGACAATCCCGGGACGAATCCGGAGATCGTAAAAGATAGCGAGTCGCATCTCCAAAGACAGCTGAAGGCCGGCGAGCATGTGCTTATGCAGGTTAGGCGGGAGAAAAACAATCTCCAAGATGCCAACATCCGGCTGGGCATCGAATTATCAGATTTTCGAGCTCAGCTGGCGGACTCCATGAAGGAGAACAGAAGGCTTCGTCGTGGCATTTATGGTAAGTGTCTAAACGAACTACAATACAGTTGGGCGAGGAAGCATATTAAAAGTGTTTATATCTGTAGGTATGTTGACGGGCCGTCCTGAAGAGGAGATGCCCGAATCCGCAGGTGATGTATTGCAAGACCTCTCACAACTGCATGAACGAGTTCGGCAGGTGATGCAGGGTATTGCCCAGGCCTTGTGGCCATCCACTTCCCTGACAAAAGGCATGGGGGAGCTTGTGGATATGCTCCAAGGAGCACGGCGGCGCTTCCGGTTGTGGAAGATGTCAGCCTGCCGACAAGGTGCAAGGGAAGCCTGGGCTATGGTGAAGATGCGCTACACCAAGCTTGACCCAAATCATATGGTCAAGTCGGATCAAGGGGCCGATGGGCAAGAAATTCCGTGAGTCCGTGTATGACCGTAGCGTTAGTCAAGAAAGTATTCCCAACAGGATTGCAAGCTAGATAGCCTGTTGGACGGTATAGAGGAAGAATATAGTCAGTCCAAGTGACTATGTAATTCAATGGACATATGTAGTCCCTAGCCGGATTAAAAATCATTTGTCATGGCGGACCTTTTTGCTTCAGCCCCCGGATCCGACAGTCCGGGGTGTATCCGAATACTCGCTCAGTTATGCAGAACCGGGGTATGCGTGGAAACCAGGCATATGGGTCATAAGTGCTTGAACAGACAAGTACCCAACTAGTTATGTTATATTACATGGGTAGTAAGAAACATCTTCTAGGGAGAATAGTTCCGTTAGGGGTTCCTTTCCCTGGGTACGCATGCATCGATGTACATGTCCGGACTGTGAACAGAAACACAAGATACAAAACTTCTGGGGTTTACGTTGTAATAAACGAAAGAAACATCTTTTGTTCACCGACCAAATATTCCCTTAAGAACGCTAGCTTTCGGCTTCACCCAGTCTGAGGTACACATCCGGCTGAACTGGCAGTAACAATCGCAGAGGTGCTCCCCTTATGCCCTAGCCAAATTAATGGGAACGTAGGGAATAAACACAAGAGCCAGGCAACCCAGCATGGCCACATCTTAAGTCATATCGATGCATATAATGGTGAAGAAAAGACACATATGGAAAAAGAACGCATATGTGATAGGCAAGACGCCATGAAAGTAATTATATTTAGCTTCCGTATAGGAAGCCCCCAGGTATGGTTTACACACGTGGTGCAGCCGGAGTGATCCGAGCATCCGCACTGTATTGAATACTTTGTGTGAAGAAGGAAAAAGGGCGAGAAATGAAAAAGGGGAGGAACATAATTAAAAGGGGCGGGGGTAAGGAGACGAACACTGAGTTCGGCACTAGGCGTAGAATCTCCGGTGTCTGGCCGCATTCCATGGGTTTGGCTCGAGTCTGTTATCGGATGCATTACGCAGGCGGTACGCTCCTCCGGTGAGAACTTTATCAATAATGAAGGGACCCTCCCACTTAGGTTTGAGCTTGTCCTTCTTCTCCGGTAGGCGTAGAACAAGTTCGCCAATATTATAAGTTTTGGCCCGCACTTCTCTGCTTTGATACCGTCGAGCCTGCTGCTGATAGAATGCGGGACGGGCTTTTGCGATGTCGCGCTCCTCCGCCAGGGCATCTAAGTTGTCCTGCCGATCTAACTTGGTTTCCTTCTCATCGTACATGCATACGCGAGGTGAGTCGTGGATTATGTCGCAGGGTAGTACTGCTTCTGCGCTGTACACCATAAAAAATGGTGTGTATCCGGTGGTGCGATTTGGCGTGGTCCGCAGCCCCCAGAGTACGAAATCGAGCTCCTCGACCCAGTGCGTGTCCGATTCCGTCAAGGACCACACTGGTCTAGGTTTGATGCCGCTCATGATGAGACCGTTTGCACGTTCGACCTGGTCGTTTGTTTGGGGATGGTAGACGGAGGCATAATCAAGCTAAATGCCCATGTTGCCGCACCAAGTTTTCACTTCATCGGCTGTGAAGTTTGAGCCATTGTCAGTGATGATGTTGTGGGGGACGCCGTACAACCCCTGATATGAAGTCTATCACTGGTCCGGATTCGGCCGTTTTAACTGGTTTGGCTTCTATCCATTTGGTGAACTTGTCCACCATGACCAATAAGTATTTTTTCTTATGGCTTCCCCCCTTTAAGAGGTCCAACCATATCCAGCCCCCAGACTGCGAAGGGCCACGTAATGGGGATTGTTTGGAGAGCGGTAGGGGGCATATAACTCTGATTGGCAAAGCGCTGGCGACCGACGTAGTGCTGGACAAGGTCTTGTGCGTCTGCTCGGGCTGTCGGCCAATAAAAGCATGTACGGAAGGCCTTGCTGACAAGTGCCCGAGCCGCAGCGTGGTGCCCGCCGAGTCCGGCATGGATTTCAGCCAAGAGCTACCGCCCTTCTTCTTCAGAGATGCATCTTTGGAGCACTCCGGCCACACTTTTCTTATAGAGTTCTCCCTCATGGACTTTGTAGGCCTTGGAACGCCGCACAATACAGCGTGCTTCATTTTGGTCCTCGGGGAGCTCCTGCCTATTTAGGTAGGCCAAGAAAGGCTCGGTCCATGAGGCGATTACAGCCATGATTTCGTGGGCCGAAGGTGTTATTTCGGTGGCGGAGCCTCCGATTACGTCAGATGGTTCGGAATCTGGGGTTGTGTTCGGATCTAGGCTAGTGTTGCTGGACTCCCCTTCCCATACCACGGATGGCTTGAACAGCCTTTCCAGGAATATGTTAGGTGGGACAGGGTCGCGCTTAGCGCTGATGCGGGCGAGGATATCTGCCGCTTGATTGTTTTCTCGAGCCACATGGTGGAATTCGAGCCCCTCAATCCGAGCTGACATTTTGAGGACGGCATTATGGTAGGCCACCATTTTCGGATCCTTGGCATCAAAATCTCCGTTTATTTGTGATATTGCGAGGTTTGAATCCCCGTGCACTTCCAGGCGTTGAATGCCAATAGAGACTGCCATCCAAAGACCATGCAACAGAGCCTCGTATTCAGCTGCGTTGTTGGAGTCTGTGTATAATATTTGGAGTACGTATTGGACCGTGTCTCCGGTGGGGGAAGTCAGGACTACACCTGCCCCCAATCCGGCCAGCATTTTAGAGCCATCGAAGTGCATGATCCAATTAGAGTACGCGCCGTACTCTTTAGGGAGTTCGGCTTCTGTCCATTCAGCGACGAAGTCAGCCAATACTTGTGACTTAATGGCTGAAAGGACCACGATGTCGCCTAGAGGGGGGGTGAATAGGCGTTTTAACATCTTTTACGGATTTGGCTATATCCTAATGCGGAAATAAACTAAGCGGATACTTTTCAAGCACAAATCCTAAATATACTAGGCTCACTAAGTGCACCAACAACTTAGCATAAACAAGATGAGAACAATAGGATATGAGTAAGCACAAGTCACACAAACTTACTCAGTGTATATCACGAGGTATGGAAATGAATAATACACACAACCACAAGTAAGTAATACAAGCTTACACAAATTTTATCACAATATATGGAATTGAATGATACAAGCAAACTCAAGTAAGTTACACAAACTTACTTGAGCAATATCACAATATATGGAAGTTTATAACACAAGTTAGCAATTCACACTAATCACAATGTATACCAATAGTAGCAAGTATGAATTGCGGAATATGAAGTGTAGGCCTAAATAATCTCTACAAGGAAATGGCCAACACAATATAATCAACCACCACAATATAATGAGGACAACAAGATATAGTGAATGCACGGTCAAATGACCAAAGTAAACCACAAGTAAGGAGTTAGGGTTAGGGATAACCAAAGTCACGGAGACGAGGATGTATCCCGATGTTCACTTCCTTGGAGGGAAGCTAGTCACCGTTAGAGAGGTGGATGTTACCACGAAGGCACACCAACGCCACGAAGGCTCACCCTATTCTCCTTGAGATATCACCATGAAGGCAATTCTCAACCACTAGTGGTAGACCTTGAGGCGGCCTCCAAACCTTCACAAACTTTCCGGGGGACAAATCACAAGTTGATTCCTCACCGGAGCACTCCTACCGCCAAGGAGTCTCCAACCTCCAAGAGTAACAAGAACAAAGGGGAAATGCTCAAGACTTGCTCAAATCACGAATTCCTTTGGTCAAGAGAAGGAGAGGGAGTGGATCTTCACTTGAGTGGAATCTCTCTCAAGAACTCTCACAAATCTCTCCGGGATCTAAGATTTGAGGTAGGAGAAAGGAGAGGGAGCTTTCTTCAAGTGTGGGTCAAGATAGTTGTGTTGCTCGACCCCTCCACAAAGTAGTGAAGGGGTATTTATAGTGTGGCCCTAAAAGGCCGTTGGGGCAGAATTTTGCTCAGGAAAATGTCGGACGTCCGGTGGATTACCAGACGTCCGGTGGCAAAACAGGCACCGGACGTCCGGTGGAATCAGACGAATGTATCAGGATATTTGCAAAACATGTTTGATGGACATCCAACATTTTCCGGACGTCCGGAGACCGGACGTCCGGAACTTACCGGATTTCCGTCCGTTTGGTTCTGGATTAGCGCATCGGATTTCCGGACGTTACCGGACGTCCGGCCAAAATAACAGCAGGAACCCCAAAACTAAAACATGCATAACTTTCACATCCGGACTCCGATTTTGATGATCCTGGGCTCATTTTGAAGCTATGGAAAAGCTCCAAGTCCTTAGCTAGAGAACCACCCAAAATAAACCAAAATTGAGGGTTAAAATTATTCAAAGGTTAGATCATATATTTTGGGAAACTATTTGGCTTTGGCTTTTCTTTGGTATATAGGATATGAGTGGAATTGTATATAGAAGATGTTGACTTGAGCAAATCCATCACAAACCCCTTTGATCCCCTCTTAATAGTGCGGGATCCCTATAACTCAAGAAACATAAAAATAGCTACACTACATAGCTATCAAGAATCCCTTCTTGAGTGTATATGTTTCTTTGGTGGTCATCACTCCCCAACACTAACGTCAAAGGAACTAATACCTTTGACACGATCCATTCACTTGAGCTTGATGTTGATGTTTCTTCTTGGCTCAAGATGAAGGCAAGACATTGGTGAAGTCTTCAAGTCTCTCCCCCATACACAATGTGGGGAAGCTTTGGTTTGTATTCATCTTCACCTGTCCATCATGTGATCATCCACAAGCTTCAAGCATGTAATCCTTTGGGATGGTTATCTTGAACTTGCCCTTGTCAACCATGATCACCAACACTTGATGTCATCCTCTCATAGACACTTGAAATCTCTTTCTCGATGCGAACCCATGAGAATCACCTAACCCTCAAAAACATAGACAACACATAGTATGGGTTAGTACACAGAGTGCAATTGATAATTTCTCATCATACCACAAGATCCTATGTGGTGCATCATTTGCGCTCGTGTGTTGACCATTTAGAGTTCGATCTTTGAGCTTCATCTTGGTCAACCTATATCTCTACTCCATGTTTAATCTTGACGTCTTGAAGGGTATATTGAATTCTTCACTTGAATAGCTTGCTTGAATACTTGATCAATCATGACTCAACACATGAGGCCATTATGATCATATCTTTGAGCCACTCCTAGAGTACATCATTCAAATCATCCTTTTAAGATCTTGATCCATTATGGCTCAAACCATAGCTCTAAGCATGGCAACCTTAAGATACTCCAATGAACTTCATTTTGATCATCTCAATGTAATTGTTGCTTCAAAGGAGTTGTCTTCCATTATTCTTCAATCATATTCCAATGGGACTAACCTTCAAATGTATATCTCAATGCAAACATTAGTGCATAAGGATTGTCATTAATTACCAAAACCACACATGGGGACTACATGTACTTTCAATGGCCCGCCATGGTTTGTATGTTATGTCGAATGGAAGGAGCTCGATGGCCCATTTAGCAATCCGTCCTGTAGCGTCGCGGTTGTTTATTATGTCGTTGAGTGGTACTTCGGAGGCCACCATAATCGAACACTCCTGGAAGTAGTGTCGTAGCTTCCGGGATGCCATGAGGACCGCGTATGCTATCTTTTGATAGTGTGGGTATCGGGATTTGCATGGGGTGAGGATCGTGGACACGTAATATACCGACTTTTGGAGCGGGAATTTGTATCCGTCTGCTTCTCGTTCGAAGACGAGCACTGCGCTTACAACTTGATGTGTTGCAGCTATGTACAATAGCATAGGTTCGCCAATATTTGGCGCTGTAAGGATTGGATTACTGGCCAATAAGGTCTTTATTTCATCCAGTCCGGCCGCGGCTGCATCCGTCCACACAAAGTGTTCGGTGCATCGAAGAAGGCGGTAAAGAGGTAGTGCCTTTTCTCCTAATCGGGAGATAAAGCGGCTTAAGGCAGCCACGCATCCAACTAGTTTCTGGATATGCTTGAGGTCTGTTGGGATAGCCAACTGCGACAGAGCTCGGATTTTTGCCGGATTTGCTTCGATTCCTCTATTGGAAACAATGAAGCCGAGCAACTTCCCGGAGGGTACGCCAAAAACACATTTTTCTGGGTTTAGCTTGATGTCGTATGTTCGGAGGTTATCGAACGTAAGCCTCAAGTCATCTATTAGGGTTTCGATGTATCTTGTTTTTATGACCACGTCGTCCACATATGCCTCCACTGTTTTGCCGATTTGCTTTTCCAGGCATGTTTGAATCATGCGTTGATAGGTTGCGCCGGCATTTTAAGCCCAAAAGGCATAGTTTTGAAGCAGAAAGGACCATATGGCATTATGAAGGCCGTTGCGGCTTGGTCGGACTGTGCCATCTTTATTTGATGGTATCCGGAGTATGCGTCTAGGAAGCATAATAAGTCGTGTCCTGCGGTGGCATCGATGATTTGGTCGATGCGAGGAAGGGGGAAGGGATCCTTGGGGCAAGCCTGGTTGAGGTCTTTGAAATCCACGCATAGGCGCCAGGATTTGTCCTTCTTTGGTACCATTACCAGGTTTGCCAGCAAATCTGGATGCTTGATATCTCTGATGAATCCGGCCTCAAGTAGTTGGGCTAGATCTTCTCCCATGGCTTGCCGTTTAGGCTCTGAGAAGCGCCTAAGAGTCTGTTTGACTGGCTTGTATCCTTTCAGTATATTGAGGCTGTGTTAGGCCAGCCTGCATGGGATGCCCGGCATGTCTGAAGGATGCTTCTCGCGTAGGAAGTCTCGTAGTGCGGCGTCCATTGCAGGGCTCAACTGTGTCCCGATGGCGGCTGTCTTTGTGGGGTCCGTTGGATGGACCTGGAATTTGACTATCTCATCTACGGGTTTAAATGAGGTGGACTTGGGTCGTTTGTCGAGTATCACGTCGTCCCTGTCCACTATGGCGCGCAGCGTTGTTAGTTCTTCGGCCGCTAGGGCTTCGGATAATGCTTCCAGGGCTAGTGCTGCGGTTTTATTTTCGGCGCGGAGTGCGACGTCCGGATCACTAGCTAGAGTGATGATTCCATTGGGTCCGGGCATTTTAAGCTTCATGTACCCGTAATGGGGTATAGCTTGAAAGCTCGTGAATGCATTCCGCCCTAAAAGGGCGTGGTATCCGCTGCTGAAAGCAGCCACTTGGAATGTGATTTCTTCGGACCTGTAATTCTCGGGGTGCCGAATACCACATCGAGTGTGATTTTTCTTGCACACCGTGCCTCCCAACTAGGGATGATTCCCCTGAAGGTTGTGCCGCTTTGCTCAATGCGGCTTTTATCAATTTCCATCTTGTTGAGTGTTTCTTCATAGATCAAGTTTAATCCGCTTCCGCCGTCCATGAGTACTTTAGTGAGCCAAAAACCGTCCACGATTGGGCTAAGGACCAAAGCGGCTGGTGCCCGGACTGTCTGGAATTGAGGTTCGTCACTGGAACTGAAGGTTATAGCAGTGTCGCTCCACGGATTTATTTTTGCCACGTGGCTGATTTCAGCGAAATTCTGATGAGCTCGCTTGCGCCTATTATTTTAGGCGAAAGTCTCGAAGACTGTCAGTACCGCATTGTTGTCTTCGGCGGGATGTTGCTCTGCTTTATGGTTTACAAGAAGATCCTCGCCGCTTTTTGCTACCTGCCGGAGTATCCAACATGCTCTAAGGCTATGTGTTGACGTAGTGTCCGGCATGCTGTGAATTTTGCATGGCCCATTGAGCCATTCTTCCAATACGGTTCCACGCCCTGGAGTGGGCTTTGGGTTTTTGGGAATTGGATCGGGTAACTTACGAGAGTTTGCCCTTTTAGATCGGAGGAAGGGTTTAGTGAGAGCCGGATTGTCCCAAATGTTGGTTTGGGTTTTCCAAGCACTTTCCATCGCACAGTACTTCTGTACTATGGCTGCTAAGTCGGCAAAGCGTACTATGTCACGGCGACTTATAGCATTAAGGATCCCTTTGCTCGTGCAGTTTTTGCAGAAAAGTGAGATTGCGTCTTCCTCGCGACAGTCCTTGACCTTGTTTATCACAACGAGGAATCTGGCCCAGTAGCGGTGTACTGTCTCTTGGGGCTCTTGTCTGATATGGGAGAGACGGCTTAAGTCTGGGTGGGTGAGCGTAGTTAAATCTGGATTCTGATCCGATCTGACGCCCAAGGGCAGAGGAGCTTCCGGGTTTGGCAGCTCAGGCTCCGGGGTGCTGCCCGATTTTTCCGGCCCGTTGCCCGATTCTAAGTCTGGGGCCTGGGTCATGTCCTCCCGCGAACGGGTATCCGGCTCAGAGTGCTCGGTAATCCGGACATAGTTCGTCCTCAAAATAGAGGGATAATCCATGTGTGGCTCCTCCACTACCGCTGTCTCGTGGGTGACCGATGGGGATTTAATATCCCTTTGGTCGGGTTTAAGCCCAATCCGATCATAGTCTGTAGCGACTCCCAAAGTGGCAATGCGATTCAAGAGCTCATTAAGGGAGGAGAGCTCCATTGGATCCATCTGTTCGGCGAGTTCCGAGTTGACCTGGAGGCTGTTTTTGATGACCCGAGAGGTCATCATTGGTGCTGAAGCCGATCGGACGGCCATGACGAAGCCGCCTAGTTGGAGAGTTTGGCCTACCGCCAGTGCTCCCCCAGAGGTGATGTTGTCCTTGACAACGAGATGGGCCATTGAGCCTTGCAGCAACGACACAGAGAAACTCTCAATGAAAGCACCAATGTTGGTGTCAAAACCGGCGGATCTCGGGTAGGGGGTCCCGATCTGTGTGTCTAAGGCTAATGGTAACAGGAGGCAAGGGACATGATGTCTTACCCAGGTTCGGGCCCTCTCGATGGAGGTAAAAACCCTACTTCCTGCTTGATTGATCTTGATGATATGAGTATTACTAGAGTTGATCTACCACGAGATCGTAGAGGCTAGACCCTAGAAGCTAGCCTATGATGATTATGATTCTGTCTCTAAGGACTAAATCCTCCAGTTTATATAGACATTGGAGGGGGCTAGGGTTTACAGAGTCAGTTACAAAGAAGGAAATCTAATATCCGGATCGCCAAGCTTGACTTCCACGCAAAGGAGAGTCCCATCCGGACACGGGACGAAGTCTTGAGTCTTGTATCTTCATGGTCCAACAGTCCGACCAAAGTATATAGTCCGGCTGTCCGGATACCCCCTAATCCAGGACTCCCTCAGTTGTCCCCTCCCACATGGCTGCGGTACTGCCAACCCCTATCTACGGTGGCTTCGTTTTGGTCCGTCCGGCCTTGCAGCGTCTGTTGTGGTCAGACGATGGTAGTATCTTCGTGACTGTGGCGGCGCATGTTGGCGGGTGGAAGGCAAGATGGGTCCCACGGTTGGTCCTGGGTTGTGGGTGTGAGGGGTTAGGAGAAATCCCTGACGGGTCTGGTCGGCACTGGCGTGGTGACTTCTGTGTGCGTAGCCATCCTTCTTGAAGGGCGTCGGGAGTCCCCCTCCACTGATTCCCTCCGTGTACCGGGAGAAATCCTAGGATTCGTCCGGGCAACAACATCATCGTCGTCGCAATCCTTCTTGAAGGTGTTGATTGGTACACGACAATTCGGGGGCATAGAAGTGTGGTGGAATTCTGGAAGGGCGCATCGGTTGTGGGATACTACAGCTTTCGTTGTTTCAGTGCTTCTGGCATTTTTTTTCTCTTATTTTTTTCCTTTGGGTATGATTATGTTGTTTGCCCCAACGTTAGACTCTATGGTGTATCGGGTGGTTGCTATATTAATGGGAAATGTTTTACGTCGGCACGCCGGCCGCACGCCACTCGCGAGGATCCTCCTCCAATCGTTTTCTTACCTGACGTATCTCAAAAAAAATTTGACGTAGATGCTATCTTCTCCCTTCCCTTTCTTCCCAACTCCACCAAGCAGACTCTCATGGCACAACCGCAAGCTAGTCCAAGCACCACCTCCAGCCATTAGCTGCGACCACCGTGACCTACTCCATGACCGCAAGCTACTTCATCCACCTCCCGGCTCCGTTTTTTGCTACTACCGGCTCCATTTTTGCTATAAACCAAGGATGGCCAGCGCGGTGACCACGCACGGCGACTTGTTTTTTGCTACAACTAACTTCGTTTCCTGCTACGTCTGGCTTCATTTTTTGCTACAACCGAGGCTGCTGAGCGTGGTGACTGCGGGTGGCGAGGATGGGCGGCGCTGCTCCAAGCGACATTTGGCGAGGATGGGCGTCGCGGATTTTTACTGCATGCTACAACCGGCATTGAAAATTGCTACCACCGGCATCCCATCTAGCTACAACCGCCGTCATGATTTGCTGCATCGCACAATGATCTTTTCATTTTTGCTACAACCAGCATCATGCTTTGCTACAAACATAGTGCGAAATGCTACAACCGGCAGCGGTACGGGTACAAGATGGAAGGACGAGGAAGGAAGATGCTACAATGGTGGATGGAAAATGATACAACCATATACACAAATTGATACAAGCAAATAAGTACTGTACTGCGACGATGGGGCGGATGCAACAACGATGAGTGGCTGCCCGGGGACGAGGACGGCGACGCCACGGTAGCTGTGAGGTTGCAGATGGTTTTTCATGCTGGAAACCAGGAGGATTCGTGCTACAAGCCCCATGGAGCGATTTTTTTCGAATGCGGGGGAGGAGGTTGTGCGAGGGCGGCGGCCAGCGGTGACGAGGACGACCACCGGCGACGAGGGCGCTGCCCGGCGGCGACCGGCGCCGACATGGACGGCCAGCGAGCTGGGGAATCACGGGGCTGCTAGGGATGAACATGCGTCATGGCTTATTATTTTTTTAACCAGCGAAGCGGTTGAGGGAAAGGTATCTATGGCTAATAAGAGCAAATCGTACGTACCCGGTGCGACCGGCCGAAATTTCGGCCGGCGCACCGGCTCCTATTGCTCGCCTATATTAATATAGTGGTGCGAAAGCCTATTTCGATATATATATGGCAAAGGGAAACAATGGAAAGGAGAGCTTTTTTTTTGAGCATCAGTACAGACACAAGCGCTCATATACACGCGCATACACTCATCCCTATGAACGCACACACGCACACCCTACCCCTATGAGCACCTCTGAGAGACTGAGCCGGCATATCATCTTCAGATTTACGAAGCCACCGTAGGCGCCTCGTCGTCAACGGGAACGTCTCCTCCCACTGAAAGCGCATCGCCGGAAATCCTGAAATAAATCCAGGAATAATGCGAGCACCAGGATTTGAACCCTGGTGGGTTGGGGATACCACTGTCCACCTAACCATCCCTTGGTTCCTCTCCTCTACCCTCTCATGCTCTCTGTTCCCACATCCTTCGAGCCTGAATAAAAAAGCTTGTCTCTTTCCAATGAATAAGTATTGAAACGATAAAAGTTGAGAACTTTTGTTGTTTTAAGCTGGTCATCGAGCCGATGTCTTAGTGTTCAGATCTGTGGTGGTGGTCCATTTGATTACAATATTTCTTGTCGGTTAAATTGGTCTCTCGTAGTTCTGTTCTTGTTAGGAGCCAATCTTTATTTTGTTGCTCTTCAATCTCTATTGTGCATGTAAAGGGTTCTGAAATTTGTGCTGCTGGTGCGTTGTTTCTCACAAGGAGTTGTCTGTCATTTATCAGATGTTGCCAACACATGCATTTACAGATTCACAACCTAAATAATAACCGTGTAATTGGTATGAACTCAGGTAACCAGATAGTACCGGCTACCTAATTTCTGTTCTGAGAATCACAAATATGCTGAATTCATGATTATGCATCATTCTGTCACCTTGTTACTTGGCCATTAGCTAATCTTGTTCCTGTCCGCCCAGGGACCTGACTTAATGGTGAGGATGGTGTTGGGGGGAGTGGAGGGGTTACTGGAGATCGTGGACCCGCAGCCACCATCACTGGAAGTTTGTTCTTCGAGAGGGTGGAGCGATCACGAACGAGAAGACTACCGGCATGAACATAGAGGTAAGCCACTGGTCCTCTCCTGTGCTCCCTCTCATGCTCTGTGTGCCCACTTGAAATCAATAAAGGTCATATGCATTTCTTTTTTAGAATACCTGAAATACATGTATATAGGCATGGCTCCTTTTGATGAACAAGTGCCGAAACAAAAAAAGTTGTCCATTTTTTTTTTATGTTGTCCATTGAGCCGTCGGCGTCTGTCATGCAGCTCATCGAGCCATGGTAGTGGTCTTCTGGCCACCACGGTTTAGGTTCTAACTGTCAAGAATATGATACTACACTTTGTTTTATCCCTTGGTTGCCATGCAAGGATTCGCTTTTTGTTGGTTGTATGACTGTTGAGAAATTCTGTTGGCTGCAAGGATTTGAAATCCAATTACCATATTGTTAGTATGATTTTGTAGCAGGAGCTTTACCCGTCAAATCTCTCTGTCAGGCTAATTTCACTTCTGCACCATGTTGGTAGCTTCTTGTTTCCAAACCTCAATGACATGCTCTGCCCGGTGGCCTACAGGATCAGCCTCAACTCATAAACCAAACTTTGCTAGCTTCACTGAATATTTGTACTAGTTTCAGTCAACCTTTGTTTGTAAAGAGTCCTGCTTTAGACGCTTAAGCATCGCTTAAGCGACAAGGCGCCCTGGCAACGCCTCAGAAATATGCCCACTTTAGGCACTTAGGTGCCACTTAGGATCACAGTGAGTCCGCGTGTGATGGGAATCTTACATTCGGTACTATTGCTTGTCTCCTAGTAAGACTTAAGAGAGGTTTATGGTTAAATGAATCTTTAGTTGATCAATGAGTGCATGGATCCAACCTTGTGTACCTTTTTTTCACCGGATGATCCCCTTGTAATGGTATATCAAGTGCCTGAATGTTTCGATGGCTATGTACTAGACGAGAGATGCAGTCTTAGAATTTAAAAGTAAGCGATCCCATCCCGTGATAATTGAATAAAATTTTGATGTCCTCTCTAGGAGCTTGTCGACAGAAATGATGCCCCTGTACGAGTACATGACTGTTCATTAGCAATTGTGTTCACATATAGCTTGCTGTTCTCCAAACCCAAAATACCCATCAGAATAAATGTTTCTTGGCATAATTGTCCTTTATGGGCTGCTCCCTATCATCATTTTGTTACCATATTACCTGGCCGTCAACTAATCTTTTTCCTATCCACCCAGGGACCTTACTGATGGTGAGGATGGTGCTGGAGGGGTTATTGAGATCGTTGACCTGTAGCCCCCCATGCTGTAAGTTTGATCTTCCAGAGGGCGGAGTGATCCTAAACTAGAAGACTACCGGCGTAAACATAGGTAAGCCGCTGGTTCCTATCGTGTGCTCCCTCTCATTCTGTGTGTGCACACTTGAAATGAATATAGGCCGTATACATTTCTGTGTACCTGAAAGACATGTAAATAGGTGTGGTTCTTTTTGGTGAAAAAGAAAGAAAACAATAAAGTTATCAACTTTTATTGTTTTATGCCGTTCACCAAGCTGTTGGCGGCGGCGGCCATGCAAGAAAAGCATCGGCGACGCGCTAGATTGGATCAGGAGGATGAGTTGCGGCGCCCGAAAAAAATAACCTAAGCTCTAATACCATGTTAGGAATATGCAACTTATCTCTATTGAAGGCCCAAGAGGCATATATATATTACACAAGACCTAAGATGCAAGGAAAGGAAACAGTGTGTAATAAGGACTCCTAGACTAATACTAATACTTCCTAACATGAATTTCACCATGATTACTTTCTCATCTTCTTCATTGTGCGGTGTTCGTAAGCTGCAGAATCAAAGCAGTAGTATTGCTCTTGATCTGAGGCAGTGTAATGAAATTGACTTACTACAAACACTTGAACATAATTTAATATTGTTACATGATGACAGAACAAAGTTCCTAACTTTGTGAAGCAGCAGTTGTACATCAAAGTACTTGGCTTTTTTGCCCCAAAAAGAATGATTTATGATCAAGATGACTTAGTAGCAACATTTTGCATGGTTAATACTATTTATATACCGGCATCTATGGTGATTTAAAATTGAGCTAGTTATCCTTCAAGCAATAATGTAATTGATCATTGCATTGAAGTACACAGTGCCATATTTGAGCTAGTCATGCAGTACTCAAGCACTCCGTTAATCTTGTTCTTTTCCTATAATTCCTTGGCCACTAATTAATTAATCTTGTTTTCTTTTATTCTCTACCCGGTGGCTGAGAAGATTGGTGTACAAGTAGTACAGAACCACCATTGATTGGCTGCCGAGAAGCATTGTTGCCGGGGGTGCCTTCAGGGACCACGGCTAGGACACGATGCTGTCCGGCATGATTTTGGTCGGTGAGGTAGGTCTGCCTGTGCTGGTGCTCATTCCTCCGCGTCGCCTTCGCTGGCCGCTTCTTCGACTCCGGCATACGTAAGGCTACTGTTTATGCTTTGACTTGCTAAATCATCTTCAAGTTTAACCAACCACTCGCGCGCTGAGCTTCTCCTTGCTCCATGCATTTTTCGCCATTCTATTCTGGAAGTAAACAATCTAGGCCCTCTATTCAGTACAGTGGGTGGATTCAGCACTACTTTGTACTGCATCGATTCTCTGGTTGTAATAAGGTCACATCTGATGCTGGGCCCATGGAGCAGTTCTCGCTGACACCCCAAACCATGTAAAAAATTCCACCTCTCCAGGCCCCCTTCACAGCTCGCTAGACTGGTCGTTCTCTGCCACTATAAATAGTTGCATGTAGTTGTCTGGTTACATATATTCCTATTAAGTGCAAGAAGTAGTTTTGAAAGAAAAATAATTTGGATTAAAAAAATTAGTTTTGAAGGAAAAACCGATAGTGTTTGTCTATTAAATCGATATAAGGGCAATCTGGACAATCTTTTTTTTATGGTTTGTTTTCAATCATTGATGTGTCCTCCCGCATCAGTCTGAAGTGTCTTTGGGTAATAAAAGCAGCACGTGAATTTCAAGTGGTGTATGCCTTTCCAGAGTGCATCTTCGCTACTTCTATATCCCTGTATTGTTAGTTTGAATTTACGACTGAATCCTAGCTTTATACTACTCACAGCACTGAAGACATTTCCTTGTTACTGGTTGTAAATGTTTGGATGTTGGCAAAGGTTAACTTACAAAGGCTGCGTCAAAATACGAGTTGTTTGGATGTTTGATAGATCAGTCTATCGTTCTACTGTCTCTATGTGTACATTATGAGTTTCTTCAGCAACCCTGTCCCTTATAAAGGAATACTAATATAACTTCATGTTTCTGTAACAAAATCTTATAGATAATAATCTCTTGTTTTTCTTGTTACCATGTTCAGCTGCGTCGTTATCTCCATGTCCGTCTACCATGGCTCAATGGACTACCTCCTCGTGCACTATCTGGCTTCCCACGCAGCATGATGACATCCGTTTGGCTGCAACCTTGGAGGTGGTGGCCCTCTTCCTCAGTTCTGGTGAGTCCCCGTTCTCGGCTCTCTCCATGTGCCTTGATATGGTCTGGCCATCAAGCAATCAATCTGGGTTCGGTTATGTGGTCATGTGACATGCGATGGTGGTCCTTCGGCCACGAGTGTCTTGTGATGGTAATGCTAGATAAACCATCTATATGTTGTGGATATAAATATCACAGTATTCAAATTTGGATATAACATGTCAAAACATTTTGGTGCTCCCTCTCTCTGTGTAATTTTTCTGCATTGGTTTATCTTCAAAAGAAAAATCCGAGCTATGGATCATGTTATGCATTTCCACTTGGCCTGAAAATTGTAAGAGTTGGTTTCCCGAGGATGCACAGAAGGCAGTTCAGACTTACCAGTTCATGTTCTATGACGAAAGGTTGCTAACCTTGCTGTTGATGGCTAGATTTTAGTTACCTTACTGCGGAAACTAGCGGAACGTCTTGCCCTCTCAGGCCGACGGGTTCATGTTAAATAGATGGGGCGCACCTCCCATAATAGCGCATACATGCGGTTTAGATTACAGACTTGAAGATCAAGAAAGGAGGTAGAGATAAGAGGTTACATGAGATAAACATGATGCTCTAACAGTCCTAGCTATCCTAACTACCTCCTATGAGATGCGCCGGACATATGATGTGTTTAACACCCTCCCTTAATCACAACTCCATGAGATTGAGATTATACTTGAAGTTTTCAAAATTCTTGACAGACAATGCCTTTGTGAATCCATCTGCAATTTGATCTCTGGAGTGCACAAAGCGGATGTCAAGCTGCTTACGAGCTACTCTCTCTCTGACAAAATGAAAGTCTATCTCAATGTGTTTAGTTCTAGCATGAAACACTGGATTAGCTGAAAGATAGGTGGCACCAAGATTATCACACCACAAACATGGAGCCTGCTGACTCCTTATACCAAGTTCCTTGAGCATAGACTGAACCCATATGATTTCAGCAGTGGCATTTGCCAATGCCTTGTACTCTGCTTCTGTACTTGATCTGGAGACTGTAGCTTGCTTACGAGCACACCATGAAATTAAGTTAGGTCCAAAGAAAACAGCAAAACCACCAGTGGAGCGTCTGTCATCAAGACAGCCTGCCCAATCAGAGTCAGAAAAGGCACTGACAAGAGTGGAGGATGACTTGCTAAAATTTAGACCCATACTTAGTGTGTTTTTGACATATCTGACTATACGTTTTGCAGCAGTTAAGTGAACAGTTGTAGGAGCATGAAGGAATTGACACACTTTGTTGACAGCAAACGAAATATCAGGCTTGGTAAGAGTAAGATATTGAAGTGCTCCTACCAAACTTCTGTACTTAGTACCATCCTCTTGAGTCAAGAGAGTTCCTTGTGTAAGAGATAATTTTTCTGAGCTGGACAATGGAGTAGGTGTAGGTTTACAACCCTGTAGACCAGCTTTTCTTACCAGGTCAACCGCATACTTTTCTTGGGAGAGATGAAGTCCATCCTTGTGTCTCTTTACTTCAATCCCAAGAAAATAATGCAAGTCTCCAAGATCCTTCAAGGCAAAATCTGCACTCAAATCTTTCAACAGTCCTGTGATGGCCTTATCAGATGAGCTTGTCACAATAATATCATCAACATATATTAAGACAAATATGCATGTATTAAACTTGTTGTAGATGAACAGAGAGGTGTCAGACTTTGAAGGAACAAAACCAAGTGTTTGCATTTTGTGACAGAGACGAGAGTACCATGCTCTTGGTGCCTGTTTCAAACCATAAAGTGCTTTGTCCAACTTGCAAACATGAGAGGGTGCACTTTTGCTTACAAACCCAGGAGGTTGTTTCATGTATACCTCCTCTTCCAGAACACCATGGAGAAACGCATTCTGAACATCAAGTTGCCTGAGACTCCATCCCCTGGAAACGGCAATAGACAAAACAAGGCGAATAGTAGCAGCCTTAACAACAGGACTGAACGTGTCCTCATAGTCTATGCCATACCGTTGCTTAAAACCTTTGGCAACCAGCCTAGCTTTGTAACGATCAATAGTTCCATCAGATTTTCTCTTTATTCTGAATACCCACTTGCAATCAATTAAATTTTTACCTTGCTGTGGAGGAACCAAATGCCAAGTTTTATTTTTCTTGAGTGCCATGAATTCTTCATTCATAGCATTTTCCATTTTTCATCACCAAGTGCTTCCTGAAGTGTCTGAGGTTCACCTGGTTCACCTGTGGAACAAACCATACCATATTTGGTTATATGTTTATAATTAACAGGATTAATTACCCCACGCTGGAGTCGTGTACGCTGTGATGGAGCGGTGTTCGGATCCTCAGCCACAGAAGATCCCGAAGCAGAAACTCCTGTAGCAGAATCGGCCTCCGTCGGATCTTCTGTGGCGGTTTGATCAGGTGCAGCGAGTTCTGTGTGCACAGAAGATCCTGGAGCCTCATCATTGGTAGTTGATGGCGAATCAACCTCGGGACGAACGCCAGTCTGCGGCGCGTGCGTGGGCGCGCAGGAATCCGCGCCCGGTCCCGCGCCCGGTCCCGCAGCAGGCCGCCCTGCATCGTGTCGGCGAATCGGGTCGCGCCGCTTATGCGTGACGGGCCCGCCACGAAGCGCGCACCGTCTGGCGAACCTCAGTTGTCGCGTGTCGACCGATGGTTGGCGCGAGAGGCGCTGACCCGCCGCCGATGGGGCGTGGCGCGTGGCGCTGGCTGAGCCGAGACCGCCAGCGATCGGTGGCGCTGTCTGCTGCGCGTCTGGCATGTCGGTCAGCGCCGATCCCGAGGGTGATTCGCTGAACTGCTGCTGCGAGGCTGATCCCGAGGAGGATCTGCCCCCTGGATGCAGACACATGCGATGTAGGACTGCCGGCGCGTGTTTTGCACATATTTCTTCATTGTTTTCGCTGCTGTTTCCTGGAACATTATCCAAAAGCTCATGCACACCATTAGTAGCAGGATTAGTCAACAGTTGATCATCATAATTCGGACCCCCTTGATCAATGGTGGTAAGATGAGAAGGAAGAAGGAGAATTTCTTCTCTGAGGCGAGCACCGGCGTTTGGATGTAGTGTAGCAAAGGGAAAATTGGTTTCATCAAAAACGACATCTCTAGAGATGTAGACACGGCCGGTGGATATGTCTAGACATTTGACACCTTTGTGTTGAGGGCTATACCCAAGAAAAACACATTGTTTTGAACGGAGCATGAGTTTTCTTTTGTTGTATGGGCGAAGGTTGGGCCAACAGGCACACCCAAACACACGAAGAGACTTATAGTCTGGTTTGACATTAAGGAGCCTTTCTACTGGAGTTTGATTTTGGATGACTCGACTAGGGAGCATATTGATGATATGGACAGCAGTAAGAAAGGCCTCATCCCAAAATTTGAGGGGCATGGAGGCTCCTGCCAGGAGAGCAAGCCCAACCTCAACAATGTGTCTGTGCTTCCTTTCAGCAGAGCCATTTTGTTGATGGGCATGAGGGCATGACACATGGTGTGATATGCCAAGTGTTTGGAAGAAGGAGTTAAGTTTTTCGTACTCCCCCCCCCTCCCAGTCCGATTGGACTGCAAGAATTTTGCTATTGAATTTTCGTTCAACCAAAGCTTGAAAATTTTGAAAAACTTGAAAGACTTCGGACCTCTTTTTGAGAAGATAAATCCACACAAACTTGCTATAGTCATCTATGAAGCTTACATAGTACTCATGCCTACCAACAGAAGTGGGAGCAGGACCCCACACATCAGAAAAAATCAATTGAAGTGGTTTGGTAGAGACACTAGTTGATATTGGATAAGGTAACTGATGACTTTTAGCACATTGGCAGGAATCACAAATGGTTTCGACATTTCTCTCACCAACAAAGGGGAGTTTATTTTTCCTAAGCAATCTTTCAACTAAAGAAAAAGAAGCATGCCCTAATCGATCGTGCCACCGTGTTGATGAAACTTTGACAACACCATTGGCTTGTTTATTGAGTCTCCTAAGCTCCGGAAGCAACGGGTAAAGCCCTCGAACACATCTACCTCGGTAGAGAACCTTCTTCGTGGCCTGGTCCTTGTTCAAAAAGAAATGGGGATGAAATTCGAGGAAAACATTATTATCAAGAGCAATTCTATGAACCGAGAGGAGACTTTTAGCAGCACTAGGAACATGCAAAATTTTCTTGAGATGAATTGGACGATAAGGGGTATGACCAATGTGACAAATCTGCATACCTTCACCACTTGCCGTGTGGATGTGATCTTTTCCACGGTATTTCTCCTTCATCGTGACCTTCTCAAGCTCATTTGTGATGTGGTTAGTGGCCCCGCTATCAACATACCAATTTGTGTCGATGCCGTAGGATCCATCAGCCGCGGCAGCCACCTTTTCTTCATCTTGAGAGTCTTCGTCGTCTTCGTCATAGCGGTACCAGCAGTCCCGCGCGGTATGCCCTGGCTTCCCGCAGATCTGACAGCGGGGAAGCTCTGGTCGAGCGCGAGGGGGGCCGCCGCCCCGGCGACCGCGAGACGCGCCAGAGCGGCTGTTGCCGCTGCCGCTGTTGCCGCTGCCACCGTGACCTCCAGAGCGTCCTTTTGCGCGAGAGGAGCCACGACCACGTGATCCGCCGCCACGACCACGCACAGCAGCGTTGGCGGAGGAACGGAAGCCGCCGCTGCCCGAGTGATTGTACTGAGCCATGCGCTGGTCGAAGTTGCTGAGCATGGCGTAGAGTTCGTCGAGGGAGACCGGTGTGACGCGTGCGTCGAGGGCGGAGACGAGAGGCTGGTAGTCGACGTCGAGGCCATGGATGATGTAGGAGATTAGTTCGTCGTCTTGGATGGCCTTCCCGGCCGCGGCGAGCTCGTCGGCGAGACCACGGAGGGAGGCGAAGTAGGCGGCAACCGTCTGGTTGCCCTTCTGCGCGTTGATGAGCGCGGTCCTGATATTGTTCACGCGGCTCATGGACTGCGAGGAGAACATACCTGCTACCGCTGTCCAGAGCGCGTGCGCCGTGGTGACCGTGGTCACCGCGATGAGAACCTCCTTGGAGAGGGTGCTGAGCAAGTAACCCAGCACCTGTTGATCCTCCCGAACCCAGATGGGATGGAGAGGGTTGGGCTCAGTGCTTTCTTTGCCATCCTTGTCCTTGGTGACATGAAGCCTGGCCGGCTCCGGCATGGTGCCATCGACATAGCCGAAGACGCCGGCGCCACGCAGGTGCGGCGTGACCTGCGTGCGCCAGAGCACGTAGTTCGTGCGTGTTAGCTTCTCGGTGACCTGTCCATTGAGGGTGGTCTGGGAAGCGCCGGAGGAGGAGGAGGAAGACATGGCTAGGCTCGGTAGATGGGATCTCAGTAGATGGGAAGAGATGGGGCTCTGATTACCATGTGGAAACTAGCGGAACGTCTTGCCCTCTCAGGCCGACGGGTTCATGTTAAATAGATGGGGCGCACCTCCCATAATAGCGCATACATGCGGTTTAGATTACAGACTTGAAGATCAAGAAAGGAGGTAGAGATAAGAGGTTACATGAGATAAACATGATGCTCTAACAGTCCTAGCTATCCTAACTACCTCCTATGAGATGCGCCGGACATATGATGTGTTTAACACTTACAACCCAGGATTATGCTCTTTTCTTCTTTCTATAAACAGTTTATCACACTTCACTGCCATGTTCTAGTCTATTTCTCGATAGTCCACTCACATAGTAGCTTGGTTTAGCACACGACTACTTCAATATAGTAGTATCTCTCTGTTTTTGGACTGTCTCTAGATTGAAGTGGATTGAAACATGGCAACTTTCTTTGGCAGATGGTAGTCCATTCCGCCGAGGTGACCGAGGAGAGCCGTGTTGTGTCCTAGGAAGTAAAGGACATTGCAGTGGAAGTAATGTCAGAAGGGCACTACTTAGGTGAGTTCCTGGTCTCTCCCTTCTCCTCGGTGATCTGCTATGGACATTGAGCCGATGATCTTTTTTCTTCTGTTTGAGAATTGAGCCGATGATCTAGTGCTTGTATAACTGTATTTGCTGCTCTAGCGTTGTTTTGTATCACTGTATTTGCTGCTTCATGGTTGCGTGTCAGGATGCTCCAGGCAATTTTGATGCTCTACATGTTTATTACTCCCTCCGATCTATTATAACTGTTGTTATGGATCAGAAGGAGTACTTCATTTTTAATAGGGACGTCTTGACTGGTTACCTTTATAAATACAAGGCATAACTGTTGGTACACAACCTGACAACAAGATGTTAGTGGAGGTTAAACTACTCCCTCCGATCCATATTAATTGAATGTTTGATAGATCAGTCTATGGTTCTACTGTATGCGTACATTATGAGTTTCTTGGGGCAACCCTGTCCCTTCCAAGGGAATCATAATATAAAACTTTATGTTTCTGATTTGTTTTTATGGCTACCATGCTCAGGTGCCTCGTAACTTCCATGTCCGGCTACCATGTCTCAATGGACTACCTCCTCCTCGTGCACTACCCTAGCTTCCCACGCAGCATGATGACATCCGTTTGGCTGCAACATTGGAGGTGGTTGCCCCCCTTCCTCAGTTCTGGTGAGTCCCCGTTTTTGCATCTCTGCATGTGCCTTGATACGGTTTGGCCTTTCAGTTGTGGTTCTGGGAATCGAGCCAACAATCTAGGTTCGGTTATGTGGTCATGCGACATGCGGTGGTGGTTCTTCGTCCACCACAATCTTGTGATTGGGATGATCTTGTGGTGGTAATGCTAGATAACCATCTATATATTGTGGATATAAATCTCACAATATTCAAAGCTGGATATAACATGTAACTAGTAACTATTTCCACACATTTGGGTTTATCTTCAAAAGAAAAATCTAAGCTATCGATCATGTTACGCCTTCCACTTGGGCCTAAAAATTGTAAGAATTGGTTTCTTGAGGATGTGCAGAAGGTAGTGCAGACTTACAAGTTAAGTCCTTCCATTGCAAAATAAGCACATGAAAATGGCAACGTTAGGCGGCCTACTAGTTCATATTATCCAATACCGGTTGTGAAATATATCGTACTCATCATGGTTGAAAATGTAGTTTCTAGTCCAGGTTTTCTGTGTCTGACATGTTGACAATATGAAAGTATTGCATTTGATGTTTTGGCATTTTTGCTGTCCAGAAATGAAGTCATCTTTGAGCTTGAATCGATCAAGCATCCTACAGTCTGACCCCAGTGCTGAGCCATCTTTCTACTGCAGCCATGGAGGATTGATCCTACGAAGCGCCAAGACGCAACAACTTTCTGTTTCTGTTGGTCGTCCTCAGAGCAATGGAGGTTCATCATGTTTCTGTTAGTCTAAGCTAAATGCGCAGCAATGGGGGATCCATTTTACTTTCTGCAATCCTGTAGTGTTGGGTTTGGATGCTTGGTTTGGTTTGGTCGGCATCACCAACTGCCGAAGCCCCTGGACTGCATCCTGAGTGCAGTGGAGTTGGCGTTTGAAGTCCCTTTTTTACCATTGATTTGAGGCATGTTTCTGCAACTGGACTGTTAGTGCGGGAGTCCTTTTTTAACTCCTAGCAAATTTTGTAATCCTGTAGTGTTGGGTCTTCATGTCCATTTGTGAAACATTACACTTTTTTGTAATCCATTAATGCAGTGTTGGGTTTGGATGCTTGCTTGTATATTGGGTAACTTGAGCCCCAGACTAGAAGTTTCATGATAAAGCAAGAGCCTTGAGGCCTAAAAGTTTACCTTTTGTAATCCTGTAGTTGATGGCTTTTACCGAATGCGATATTTGTTCCGGTGTGTCGATCATTTGTGATGTGTGCAGAAGCCGATGTTGACTTCGTGTGGGCTTTAAAATGCAATGTGATCAAATCTTGAGCGATCAATTTTGATATGTTTCCAAAGACAGTTTTTCTTGTTTTGCGTCCTTGTTATACATGTGTAAGTGTAACATAATTTTCTACTTTGCATCAATAAAAAAAAGGTGTATATATGGCCCTAGGGTACGATTTCTAAGATTTTTCTCAAGAGGATATAGGGCATATTTGTTTGTAACCATCAAATAGTATTTTCCAGGAAATACATATCTTATGTGAACTATGATATAAAGAGAAAGGAAATCGTGTCTTATGGTGGTTACAATCATCAAATATTCTTGCTGGTAATCTTTTCATCGGCCTCACTAAAGAAATCACAAAAGTAATAAAAATCTTTTCTTCTGCTTGAGGATATGTTATTTTGTGCAGAACCTAGGTTAAAATGTTAAACAATTGCCACGCCGTAGCCAGGTAAGAAACCGCGTCGCTTAGTAATTCCCTTTCCCTTTCCCAGACGGTGATGCACGCGTGCTATTAGCATCATCATCAATGTCGTTAAGCGCCCTAGAGATGCCCACCAACCAGCAAGGGCTTGGCTTGTGCCACCTCACTGATCCGCGGCACCATGGCCTTCTCTTTCTCTCCATCACGTCTTCTTTCAAGACCATCTGTATCTATATATAATAGAAGCAGTCGTTCATCCGCGTGCGGGGTGCACGTGCGACTTAGGACTTGGGACGTCGGGCGACGGCGAATGCAACAAGGCAACAGCAATGCTGGAGGAGAGGGTTTCCTGGTGAGGTGAGGTGAGGTGGTTCTACCCTCGCAGATCCGATCCACCCTCCTCGGAGCCATCGCCGGCAAGTGCTCCTCTCCTGTCCTCCTCATCCATCCAGTTTGAGCTCACTCGTCGCCGCCGCTCAATCAACAACACATGGGAATGGGGGGCAAAATGGCAGATCATGAGTGGTGAGCCAAGAGAACCTCTCTAGGTCAATTAGGACAATCGGCACGTAGGGACGACGGCGATGAATCAGCCGGTCATCAGTTGCGGGAGCATTCGGCGGGGAATCCCTGCGGGAACCGCCAGCCGTCCTGGCAGTAGTCGTAGTGCATGTAGTTCCTCCTGGCCCAGGCGACGGTGCCCTGCTCGGCGGCGCTGGGCTGGCGCTTCATCCAGCGGTCGGTGCCGGCGGGGCAGGAGAGCGGGCGGCCGTCGCCGGCGGGCACGCAGGCGTCCGCGGAGTAGCCGCGGTAGGAGACGACGAAGGGCGCGGCGGACCAGTCCACCTTCACCTTGCCCTGCTCCGTCGCCCAGTAGCTGCCGTCCCAGAGCGTGGCGTGCACCGCCATGGGCTGCCCGCCCGGGTACGGCAGGTCGGCGTAGCGCTTGAAGGAGCGGAGGAAGAGGTCGTCCACCTTGAAGATGATGTTTCGGTCGTTCCAGATGATGGTGTAGGTGTGGTAGTCGGCGGCCGGGTCGAACCACAGGTAGAACTGCTGCTCCTTCTTGCCGTCGCCGTTGGCCCACACGTTGGTGTTGAGCACCACGGGTTGACCGGT
This sequence comes from Aegilops speltoides, assembly GCA_021437245.1. Lineage (NCBI taxonomy): Eukaryota > Viridiplantae > Streptophyta > Magnoliopsida > Poales > Poaceae > Aegilops > Aegilops speltoides. The sequence goes on from CM038147.1 coordinate 58,500,599, forward strand.
GCTGTTGCCCATGAACTCCATGTCGATCTCGTCGTGCCCGGGGCCGTCGCCCGACGACAGCTGCATCGAATCGATCACGTAGCAACGCCGGCGTCATCAGTCGAATGTCAAGTTGTCAACGAGTAGATGTATATCTATTCTGTGGTCGATTGGAATCGAAACGAATACAGTAGTACGTACGTAGAAGGAGGCGACGGTGCCGGCGGAGTTGCCGGGGACGAGCTTGATCTGGACGCTGAACTGGCCGTAGAGGTAGCTGCGCCGGGAGCGGAAGGCGGCGCCGGACTGGCGGTCGAGGAGGAGCGACGCCACCTGCTGCCCGCGCGCGTCGTAGCCCGCGCGCACGTTGCCCTCCGTGGCGAACTCCTCGTACAGCCACGAGTCCGCGGCCGCCAGCAGCGCCAGCGCCAGGGCCACGGCGGCGGACATGGCAGCCCGGCCCGCCATGACGGTGCTATGCTTCCCGAGGGACACGACGAGGACGAGGAGGCCAATAGAGCGAGACGAGTATGGTTAGTGCGGTCGGTGCGGTGCGCGCGGCGGCCAGGCAAGCTAGCACGGCACGGGAAGTGGCTTTTATAGTGCTCTTGTCCGATGCTCGGCTCTGTGCATGGGGCAAACGTTGTGTGGATGCGCGAGCGCCGAGTGGCGACGCGTCCCCGTGACGACGACCGGCCATCCATTGCGGTTCGCCACTAGCACTAGGGTTGAGCGCTCCGCCTGCGCCAATCGGGCAGACGAGACATAACCGTGGGAGCGATTGCGCCTTTCCTTGCTGGGCATGGGCAAGCGTGTACTCATGCTCGCGGGAGTGGCGGAGGCGGTGGTTCACGCGTCGTCTGGGGTCTGGCTGCCGTCGGTGTCTTTTGCACGGGACATATTCTCCCTCGCTTTCAGGCTTGCCGCGCGCGGGCGGATACGGCAGGAGTCGGTGCCCTGTGCGTGTCAGCTAGACGGTGGGAGCGGGGATGGACGCGCGGTGGACGATAAGGCGCGTGCCGTGTCCAATGACTACAAGCTGTGTAAATTAATTGATTGTTTCTTTCTTTCTTTATGATGAAATTTTCTTTCTTCTTTTTTTTTGTGGGGGGGGGGGGGGGGTGATTATCTTCCTTCTTGAAGGGTAATATCAATGAGGCGCGCTACGCGAGCTGTCCGATTCGATGATAAGAGATGTTCATACTGTTTATTTTCTTATTTATTTTTTCTGCAACAAGTCCCTTGTTGCAAAACCTTATATTTTTGTAGCAAGACTCTTATTGTGAGACCTTCTACGCTCCTCTTCTTTATTTTTTTCGCAACAAATCTCTTGTTCCGAAACCTTGTATTGCTGTAACAACACCTTTGTTGTGAGGCCTTCTTCTCTCTTATTTCCTGCAACAAAATCCTTGCTGCAAGAAAACCTCTTCTTCTATAATTTTCTGTAGCAAGAACTTTCGTCGAAAAAACTGCAACATCTCGTCGCGTCTTATTTTCTACAACAAAACCCATGTTGCAAAAATGCAGCCGCCCACTTGCACTGTCGCCGTTCGCTGCCGCCGATCTGCAACAACGATGGATGTGGCCGTACAACGCGGTGCGGCGAGGTTGATGGTGCTCCCCCTCGGTAGGGATGCGTTGTCGCCGCTAGGTGGCCGGTGGGTATTGGAGCTCCGGCGGTTGTATAGGGTCATGCCATGGCCGATGGCGGAGTGAACCGGGCAGGCTGCATCGAGGAGGACAAAGAATCAAAATTATTCATGCATATTTTTAACAACCACTTTTTTGTGTATATGTGCGCAAATTGTAATTGTTTGATTTAATATTTTATAGTTTCTTTCTTCTTAAAGGGTAAACCAATGCCACTAATTCATTCTTCCTTAGAAAACTTTATTACGTTCATTTTTTTAGTTTTTATTTTATTTTCTTTCTTCTTAAAGGGTAAACCAATGCCACTAACTCATTCTTTCTTAGAAAACTTCATTACGTTCATTTTGTTTTAGTTTTTATTTTATTTTATTTCTTCTTAAAGGCTAATACCAAAGCCAGTAATTCATTCTTTTCTTAGAGAACCTCATAATTTTGATTCTTTTTAGTTTTTATTTTATTTCCATTCTTTCTTAATGGTAATACCAATGACATAAATCATTCTTTCTTAGAAAATTTCATACGTTCAATTTATTAATTTTTTATTTTATTTTGTTTCTTCTTAAAGGATAATATCAAAGCCATTAATTCATTTTTTCTTAGAGAACTTCGTAATTTTGATTCTTTTTAATTTTATTTCATTCTTAATGGTAATACCAATGACACTAATTCATTCTTTTTTAGGAAACTTCCTTTTGTGAAAATTCTACTATTTTATGCCTATTCTTGCATATTCTAAAAAAGTGCGCAAATTTTTAGTTTTTAATTTGTGTTTTCATTTCCTTTCTTCTCAAAGTGTAATACCAATGCCACTAATTTATTATTTCTTTGAAAACTTCACTATTTTGATTTTGTTATATATTTTATTTCATTATATTTCTTTTTAAGGGTGATACTAGTGCCTCTAAATCATTCTTCCTTACAAAATTTATTATTTTGATTATTTTGCTTTTATTCATTTCCTTTGTTCTTTAAGGGTAATACAAATGCCACTAATCCATTCCTTCTTAGTAAACTTATTTTTGTGAAAATTCCGCTATTATAAGCTTAGTTTTTGCATATTATAAAATAGCACAACTTTTGTGTTAATTTGTGCAAATTTTGTCATTGTGTTTTTAGATTTTTTTTTTAAACTCTCTTTCTTCTTAAAGGGTAATACAAATGCCACTAATCCCTACAAACTTCATTTTATTGGTTTGTTTTAGTTTTTTTAGTACAAGGGAAGAAGAAGGCTAGAGAAAGAAGACCCGAATAGGGGGTGACTGGGTGGCTCTGAGGAGGAGGAGGACGAGGGGTGCGACGATCCAGACAAGGATGAGTTTTGGGAGCAGTCCAAGAGCTCCGGTGATGAGGAGTAGTTTTATCTTCGGTGTAGTTCAAGTAGTAGTTCGAACTAGTTGTAGTAGTAACTTGATGAATGTAGTAGTCATTTAATTTATGTCTTTAATTAGAACTATGTATAATTATTATGTTTGAAATAAGTAGTAGTTGAATTTGCTATATCTGAATTTATATGTTTCAAATGAATTACTTGTTGAAGTATAGTTTTACATTTCCATTTGCATCTTCTATTAGAGTTGTTGTTTTACATCTCCAATATACATCTTCTGTTGGAGTTGCCTCTTCTATTGTAGATGCTCTGATGGATACATCTAGAGGACATCAAGAGTAATGTGGAGATATCAAACAATTTAATTCCTTGTGTGCTTTTCGCCTGGATATTTAAGTACATCCACAAGGTCACGCAGTTTCAGTGCATGCATGTTGTGTACCATACATTTCCGGTGCCAACTCTGTTCTGTGACTGTATATTCTACTAGTGTGTTGTTACATCTTGTTGTGCTGGCCCTATATGAGAGCTACGGCGAAACGATTTAGCTTCAACCAGCTTCGTACTTTGTTGATCTATACTAAGCGGGATGATTTTGTGTCCATCTTCTGCGCGCACTATTCTCTCAAAGGTGTCACAATCAAACTATCTATTGGAAAATACTATATAACCTTTCCTTGAGTTAAATTATAATGATGATATCAAAATATGGAGTAAAGAGCATCATAGGTTCTCGAACTATGAAAATCATCATATATGTCCCCAAAGTGCAATATGTGTGACATGCAAATTCTCAAACTATTTTAGAAGTGTCACATAGCCACATAGGTCCTCGAACAATTTTGGTGTGACGTAAGCACACACTTATTGCACTTCAAAGGACCTTTGATGACCTGGATGGCACTTTTCATAATTCGAGGACCTACGTGACACCTCTAAGACAGTTCAAGGACCTAGGATGCACTTTACTCTATAATATGGTACTCCCTCATACATCCATTTCTCCGACAAGTATTTCCGAATGGAGGGAGTACATATCAAATCATCTCTCCATCCTCAGGCTCCTTCTCAATGCTTCATTTTCCCCAATAGTACGCAAAATACACACCATACTTTTTGGACTTGAATATCTCAGTAACTCCCAGATCGAATAAATTGTTCCTTGGGGGGCAATCGTTCTGAAACGAAACATCCGATCCGGGAATTAGTCATGAACGAACGAATAGGCTGAGCGCTAATACTGCTGGTCCATCGGTCACTATCCAGCCAGGCTGAAACAAAAAAATGCTAGCAAAGCCCGTTTGCTACTGTGTCACTACAAAAAAAGCTCAAAACCCGAAGGGAACAAACATAACACCCTTGTGAATGGAACCAGAAAGATCGATTTGCCATTATATATAAAATGGAATCGCCTATTATGTAAAACGCATATGTAACAAGTAAAGTTGCCATCAATGTTCAAGATGGATCAAAACTTAAAAGCTTAACAAATATGTCTTAAGTCGTGCCGGTACAAGCAAATTATGTTTTAACTTAAGATTGCCATTGTTTCGTATAAAACAAAGATGGCAAAAAAACAAAAAATTGAAAACAAATATGTGAATGATTCTAATGGATTTTTTTATATGATCAAAATTGCGATGGTATACAATTTTTTTACAATGCTCTATTCAAAAAATTAGCCATGTTTCACAAAGATTAAAAATATAATTTATGATGGTGTGTGGATACAAGTTTCCATGGTGGTGTACACATGAAGATGTAAAACAATAAGGTGCCATGGTTAAAGTAATAAATTTTCCCATGGTGTAAACAAAAAAATACCATTTTTAAATTAATAAAAATGGCCATGGTCAAAAATATAATTTTACCGTGGTCTAATAATACAAAAGTAGCCATGGTTCATTTTTTTGCCATGGTGAATACAATAAAGTTGCCATGGTGAAAATATATATATTTGCCATATTATGACGTATGAATTTGCCATGGCTAAACCCAAAAATGTGTCAGGAAAATAAATTTCCCATGGTTAAAAAGTAAATTTTCTATGTCCAAACAATCAATTTCCATGGCATGAAGTATGGATTGCCCCAGTTCAAACAAATAAAAATGCCATGCTCAGATAAAATAACTTTGCCATGGTTTACAAAGAGTAAATTTTCCATGGCCAAAAATAAAATTTGCCATGTTACACAATTAAAATTTGTCATGATATAGTACTAAAAAAATAATGATATCTAAAAATATGTCATACTTGGAAAAGTTTATGTCATGGTATATTTCAAACGAAGTATGGAAAATTTGTTTCTCTAGAGACAAGAAAATGCATCATAAGTTGCAATGACGTCATATTTGTAGTTGCCATGGCAAAACAAAAAATTCAAATGATGTGATGGCAAAAAACATCTTCAGTAACCATGGAAACATTCTCCCGATATAGGTATGGAGAAGATACTATGAAAGTTTCCATCATGGCAATGTATGAAAAAAAGTATGGCAAAATTATTTCTCTAGACACATGGATTTTTTTAAATGGGGATGCATCTTAAGTTGCAGTGATATAGTATTTATAATTGGCATGACAAGAAAATATCAAATGTATATACTTTTTTCCATGGCAAACAAAAATCAAAGATTAAATCTGCCATGTTCTCAAACAAATTTGTAATTGCAATGACAAAACTCTTTGGATGGATATGGCAAAAGACAAAATGAAAGTTGCGATCATGACAACACAAGCTTTTAGTTGCCATGGACGTAAAAATATTTTCATTTTGCACATGGAAAAATTAAGTGCATTGTTCTTTTGAAACGACAGAAACTTTAGGATTTTTGTTCACTAGAAACAACATAAACAGCCGATTGAGAAAATAGCGCATGAACAGTTATTGAAAAACCCCATAGAAACCAGTCTGGTAGCTAAAACAAAAAAGAGTAAATTTCCATGGTTGAAAAATATACAAATTTACCATATTATGACGTACGAATTTGGCCTAGCTAAACAAAAAAAATGCCATAGTCAGGAAAATAAATTTTCCATGCCCAACCAATGCTTTGCGATGGTATAAAGTATGAATTTGCCATGGTTCAAACAAATAAAAATGCCATACTCATATAAAACAATTTTGCCATGGTTAAAAAAGTGTAAATTTGCCATGGCTACAAATAAAATTTGCCATGTTACATAATTAAAATTTTCCATGATATAGTACTAAATAAAGAATGATCTCTGAAAATAATGGCAAACGTGGAAAAGTTTATGTCATGGTAAATTTTAAATAAAGTATTGAAAATTTGTTTATCTAGACACAAGAAAATGCATCTTAAGTTGCAATGACGTCGTATTTTTAGTTGTCATGGCAAACCAAAAAAAATTAAAGATGCCATGGAAAAAACATCTTATGCAGCCATGGGAACATTCTCTGATATAGGTATGGCGAAGACACTAGGAAAATTACAATCATGGCGATATACGAGAAACAAAGTATGGCAAAATTGTTTTATCTAACACATAATTTTTTTAAATGGAGAATGCATCTTGAGTTGTATTGATACCGTATTTATAATTGCCAAGGCAAAGAATTTTCGAATGAGTATACCTATTGCCATGGCCAACAGAATAAAAAATCAAAAATCAAAAATCATTTTTGCCATGTTCTCAAACACATTTGCAATTGCAATGGCAAAACTCTTTGGATAGATATGGCAAAAGATACAACGAAAGTTGTTGTAATGGTAAACTTGCTTTTAGTTGCCATGGACCTAAAAAGATTTTCATTTTGCACATGGCAAAATTAATAACATTATTCTTTTGAAAATGATGGCAACTTTAGGGTTTTTGTTCACTAGAGACAACATAAGCAACCAATTGAAAAAATAGTGTCTGAATAGTAATTGAGAAAACATAGCAACTGGCCTGGTAGCTAAAAAAAGGAGTTAATTTTCGATGGTGAATACAATAATTTTCCATGGTTGAAAAATATATTTATATATTTTTCATATTATGAAGTATGAATTTACATGGCTAAACAATAAAAAAATGTCGTGGTTAGCAAAATAAATTTGCCATGTCCAAACTATGATTTGCCATGGCATTAAGTATGAATTTTCCATGTTTCAAACAAATAAAATGCCATGCTCATATAAAATAACATTGCAATGTTTAAAAAGAGTAAATTTGCCATGGCAAAAAGTGCAATGACATAGTAGTAAAAAGAGTGATCTCCAAACATAATGGCAAACATGGAAAAGTTTATGCCATGGAAAAAAATTAAAGATCAAATTTGCCATGTTCTCAAACTATTTTGTAATTGCAATGGCAAAACTCTTTGGATAGATATGACAAAAGACACAAGGAAAGTTGCTATCATGGCCACACATGCTTTTAGTTGCCATGGACCTAACAAGATTCTCATTTTACACATGGCAAAATTAAGAACATTGCTCTTTTGATAATAATGGCATCTTTAGTTTTTTTTTCCCACTAGATACAACATAAACAACCGATTGAAAAAATAGCATGTGAATAGTTACTGAAAAACTAAAACAAAATAAAAATAATGAGGTTTTCTAAGAAGGAATTTATTAGTGGCTTTGTTATTACCATTTAAGAAGAAAGAAAATAAAATAGAAACTCACAAAATCAAAATAATGATGTTTTTTGGGAATAATGAATTAGTGGCATTGTTATTACCTTTTATGAAGAAAGAAAACAAAAAGGCATAATTCTAAAGCAAACAATGAGAAAATTTGCACAGAAAAGTTACACTTTTTGAAAATATGTAATAATAAACATATACAATGGGATTTTTTTTCAAAAAAGAAATTTTGTAAGAAGGAATGAATTAGTGGCATCTGTAGCACCTTAAAGAAGAAATTAAATAATAACAGAATCAAGATAATAAAGTTTTATAAGGAATAATGAATTAGTGACATTGGCAGTACCCTTTAAGATAAAAGAAAATAGTATATAAAAAACTTACACACAACTTCGCACTGAAATTGCACTTTCTTGTAGTATGCAAAAATAATCATAGAATAATGCAATTTTCATACATATTTTATAGTATTTGTGTGTATACATTTATACTCACCCAGCATCCAAGGAATACCCAAAAAACGACTAATTGAGAAAAATAAAAGAAAAGAAAAAAATGAATAAAAACAGAAAACCAGAAAGGAACAAAGAGCGAGATGGGAGGGCTAGGTCGCACAAGTAACGTGCTTATCTTCCCTAATAATAAAACACCTATTTCTTCTGATCGTACGTCACTTAAATTACCCCGAAGTTGTTATAAATTACTCACTATGCCACTTATAAGTAAAGAAAATGATTCAGTTTTTCTTTTTAAAAAAGTCACTGCGGTGTTTGATTCTTATAGGATGTTCCCCTTACACTACACAAGTACTCCTTCTGTCCGAAAATACTTGTCATCAAAATGGATAAAAAGAGATGTATCTAGAACTAAAATACATCTAGATACACCCCCTTTTATCCATTTTGATGACAAGTATTTCCGGACGGAGGGAGTAGGAATTTGGCGCACTGGTCAAGGCGTCAGTATTTCGTGTGGGAGGCCCGGGTTCGTTCCCCGGATCACCCCTCTTTTTCTCTTCTCTTCTTTGCAAGCGCTCCTCCTCCTCCGCACGTGTATGGGCCGGCCCATGGGTGTGAGGTCCGATGCTGTTTTCATTTGCTTTTTTCTTCTTATTTCTGTTTATGTTTTTCCCTTTTATAATTAATTCGGGCTTTTAAAAAATTCAAAATTTTAGAAAGTTGTGACGTGAATTTTTTTAGAAATCATAAATTAAATCTCAGAAAGTTGTGAGCTGAAGATTTTTTTTAGAAATCAAAAAATATTCATGAATTCAAAAAATGGTAGGGAAATCAAAAATTGTTCAAGAGTTTTAAAAATTGTTTGCATATTATTTAAAAATCACGATTCCAGGTAAATGTTCATGATTTTTAAAAAGTGATCGTAAATCCAAAACATATTCAACAATTTGAAAATTCAGGATTTTTAAAAATTCCAAATTTCAGAAAGTTGTGACGTGAAGATCTTTTTTAGAAATTGTAAATTAAATTTCAGAAAGTTGTGAACTGAAGATTTTTTAGAAATCATAAATTGTTCAAGATTTTAAAAAATTCTTTGCATATAAAACGATTTCAAGTAAATGTTCAGGATTTTTAAAAAGTGATCGTGAATCCAAAACATATTCACAAATTTGAAAATAATGTCCATGAAATTTTAGAAAATATTCACAAAAAATTCAAACAAATACGCAAATAACGAACAAAACAAACCATCTCTTAGATAGAGCTCTTTTAGGGGAAATATAGAGGTTTTTTTATGATTTTATTTAATCCATCGCGCATTGGTTAGGAAGGGTTTTTGTGTTCTATACAAGCGCTTGGCCCCAGAAAAATTAACACAACTTCTATGGGTTAACTTTTGTAAGCTATATGAAAATGACTAAATGTCTAATTTTCCTCAAAACATAGCTATCTTTATTCTGGTATTGTAGTTGTACTGGACATGAAAAGCACCACGATGCTAGGTCAAGGCGAGACACATCATTTATCAGTCTAGATTAGGTAGAGTTCATCAATGCAGCTTGCTTAGTCAAAAGATATTTCATTGTGGCGCCTTAGAAGTTCAAGTCGTGAGACCATCACATTTTCAGCTTTTGAAACGACTTCTTAAAAGTCCCTTATCTCATCGTGACATGATTCAGATGTAGTTTATGAAATGACAAAATTAAAGTCCTTATCTTGTCCTGACATAGTCTGTTTGTTTTTCCCCGTTGCAACGCACGGACATATTTGCTACTAGTCTAAAAAAAGGGGTAATGTGCTTCGGACCGTTAAAGATTTGACTGACGCAAATCCGTTGTCGAAAAACGGAGCCCCAAAACAACTCACGGAACAGAATAGGAAAAGAAAAGGGAGCACGCATCTTAAAGCAGAAATCAACGGCTGAAAACGTTGATTGGGCCAAACTTAATTTTCTGGCGAGTTGCATATGGCTAAGGTGTTCTTGAGCCGTTGTGGACAAGTACAGCTGCCGGAGTGCATAATCGCCAGCCCTTATTAAGCCCTCCTCCAAATTTGGCGCCAAGCCTACCTTAACTTAGCAACCACACTATTTACGCTCCGCTCGCCGCGCAGCCGACGGTTCCCTTCCTTCCATCCCACAAAACCCCCGGCACCATCGCCATTGATCGACCGCCTCCTCCGACCCACAACACCATTAACCTGAAACGGAGGGGGCGCTGCCCATCGCCGCTATCCACCCATCCCGACGATCGAACGGCGCCACGCACGGCGGCGACGATCCCTTCGGAACCATTGCACGCTCCGTCGGCGGCGAGAAGAGGGCACCGGTCGGCGTAGCCTCTCCTAAGGTCCGACGGCCGCGGTCTCAACCCCGGCCGTCGGTGCGCATTCGCCCCCGTTCGTGGAGAAGCTAGCTAGCGGCGAGCGAGCATGGCGTTGGGACTCCGGGAAGGCGGCGCCGGCGAGCTGCAGGGCAAGGAGGGCAGCGGTGAGGCCACGGCGGCGGCTCCGGCGTACCGCTACGCCGCGAGCGACTCGTTCGCCTACGACGACATGCCGCCGCTGCCGCAGCAGATGGACCGGCAGCCGCCCCTGGTGCTCGGCGAGGAGGGGATGCTCGGCGACGGCCGGATCCCGGCGTCCGTGTTCGAGCGGGACACGTCGGATCCCGGCAAGGACTGGAGCATGATGTCCACCGAGTCGGTGTTCGGGCTCCAGGTCGCGCCCTCCTGCGACTTCACCGGCTACTTCCTCTCGCACCCGGAGCTCATGGACATCGCCACGCCGCCCCGCGACAGCTCCGCCGACGTCTCCCGCCCCTCCGCCACGTCCACGCCGCGGCAGTTCAATGCCGTCCCTGAGCTCGGCGACGCCGCCCCGAGCTACTCCTTCGCCTTCCCCAAGTACGCCACGCCTTCGGTCGCGTCTTTTGCATTGTACACATGCACGTCCATGTCCATCCGTCCGTAATTCCTCACTGATGCACAACACTTGTGAATTGTGACATGTGCAGCCTGATGGAGGACAGGAGGTACAGCTCCAAGAGAGCTCAGGAATCTAGCGAGATGCCGCCGACGCCGAAAACGGCGCGGGCGGGGGAGCCGGCAGCGGAGACGACGGCGACGGAGGGGGCAAGCAGCAAACCGGAAGCGGAGCCGGAAGCGCCGAAGGGAGGCATGTTCTCGTGGTTGCCCTGCTGCTCTTGATAAACAACGTCAATGGATCGCCGGCGGCAAAAACCGGCTAGGAGGGACGCTCATCGTGTCCGGACCGGCACCGGCGACACCGGCTCGAACAGTCGACAATGGTGGCCAGAGACAGGAAAAGGAAGTAAGAAATTATGGATCGATCCGAAGGACAAAAAACACAATCAAAACCAGTTTTTAAATTTTTCCTTGCCCCAGAGTGGTGTCTTGTAATAGATTGCTTCCCTTTTTTGGTCACAAATGTCGTCCACAACGATGAATTTGAGATTTCTGTGAACTATCCATTTAACATTTCAGATCTTCTGAATGTATATAACCAGAGAAAAAACAGGTTAAATTCATGTTAAGGTGCGGCAACTACCTAGCTAGATGCATGACATTTCTCTATGCAAAAGAAACCCCCTGCACAATACAGGAACCAGCAGAAAATGCTAGTATCAGATTCCTCACCGGTTCCGAAAATACGAGGTAGATTGCAGTGACTGATATGATGCAAATCAAGGAGCAATTTATACAAGTTCAATGCCAACCCAAGCTCTCCACAGCAGTAAAAGTGTTATCTGCTTGGCCCTTTACAACACACAGAACAGGCTTCATGGACACATACCATTGAACTAGGGTGACTCACTACTGGCTGCTGGAGGCCGGAGCGCCATCTTCGCTCTGCACACCTTCAATGGCCATTTTCTTAACAACTTGCTTGGGTATATCAAGGTCATCTTGCATGCAGCGGAGCAAGGGGTGCGATAAGATGATGCATATCTGGCGGAACAGGACCCGGGCAAGCCCTTGGCCGCTCTCAAGAATGTAGCCCTCGTACTGGTTGACATGCTCAAGGGCATCAACCAGCGCGTCATACACATTTTGTGGGCAGTTATCAGCAGTAGGCTTGTCGTGCAGATAGACTATGTCCATGGTGAAGTTCTTTGGCTTCACGGGCCACTGATGGTGGGGCTTGGTTGAGGACCGGCAGTAGATGAGCACCTGGAATAATCAGTTCTCATGGAAATCAAAACCAAGTCGCAATCCACAAATAACAACAGCAGATATACACAAAAGCAGTACTGTACTATATAGGACATATCTTATTCATATTGTTAACCTTCTGTGGACATCAACCTACTGGGCCATTCCAGTTTAGAATTGTACTTGCATTTTATACATGTCGTGAGATGCAGTAAGCCTTCTTACAAAATAATAATAATATCTGAATGAAATCAAACCATTCTCCACCAAAAACAGTTTAGAATTGTATTGTTAAACTTATACTCCTTCCGTCCCATAATGTAATTAGTGTCGAAAAACGTCTTACATTATGAGACGGAGGGAGTACATTTTATAAGTTTTTTCAACCCTCTGTTGACACCAACATACTGTGCCTTTTCAGCTTAGAATTGTACTGCATTTTATACGTAACACAAACTACAGTGAGCCTTCTACAAAAGAAACTTCTGAATGGTATCAGAACATTCCCCACCCAAAATAGGCAGATGGTAGGCTAGGTGATGCAGAAATACAGTGCAAATGATCTCAAATAGTGCACAAAGCACTGGACGCACTGTTATACAAAAGGAAGATTGGTGTGGGCATACAACAATCAACAGATGACCCTATTACCTTTGATAAGAGGTACAAGTGGGTATCCTACCACTTTGTACATGCAGGGTCCCATAATGGTTGTCAACCTGTTAACTATTTCGTCTTGGGGATATCAGAACTACTTATTAAGCAGTTTATGATTGATGTTTTATGCTATGCTAGGACATTAGATGACAAGCGGTGATGTGGAATTGTGGATGACCAGCGCCAGCCTGCCTGGGACTTACATGCCCTCATGTCGAAACACATTATTACACAACATTGTTTAGAAAAAACATTGTCATTTATATGTCAATTACTGGCTTCCCACATGCTTAGAAACAATGCCATTTCTGCCTGGTAGTAGTCTAGTTACAATTACTAGCAAGACAGAAAATGTTACCAGCAATTAGAGCAACTTCCAGCAAGCTTACCACTCTAAGTAGTCGTCCTTGCGTTTCTGCCCTTTTTCCTTCCTCGTACGCTATCTTGAAGAGATGAGTGAGATCAGCCACTGCATATCTCGTTTCAGTAGCAGCCAGGGACCGGATTGTTTCAATTGAAGAAGCAGCATCACTGGTGAATTCTTTGCTTATCTTAAATTCAGAATAAAACAAGTCAATCCCCAGTTCATCATCACATTGTAGAAGCAATATATGAGATTAACCCACAAAGCTCAAATCAAACTACAAGCTTAACTTCAGAATAACTAAAGGCAATCCCTCAGTTCATTACCACATTGCAGAAACAACTTCTGGAATTCATTAACCCACAACACTAAAGGCAAGCTAAAGAATATCAGGAAACTAGCATCGGTTAATCAATAGGGAAAATTCTGTGGGGACAACACTCAATTTTTCTTCAGTTGGGGAAAATTTTGGGCAACTACTCAGTTCTCATGTCCATTTCTTCGTGTATTCGGATTTGGCATTCAAATGGGCAACATCATAAATCGTTAAGCAACAAGATCTGCAGTGAGTGGCAAACATTTGCACACATGAACAATATTTGTACTGAAACCGTTAACCCTAGAAATCAGGGGGCCTGTACTGAAGCACTCCTCATCTGGTTATCTAACCGAGAAAGTGAAGAGACAAGGAGGGCAATAGAGTACTACCAAGGAGACGGTGTCGCGGAGGGAGGCGAAGGCGAAGCGGTGGTCGGGGCACATGGTGAGCTTGCTGTGGAGGAAGAGCATGAGCGCCTGCTTGACGGCGTCCATCCGCCGCACCGCCGGGCGCGCGGGGCGGGGCGGCGCCGCCGGATCCATGAGCGCGCCGGGGCCGGGGGAGCCGGTGGAGCCGGAGGAGGCGGGGGACGCGGACGCGGCGGCGACCTTCATCTCGGAGCGCGCCTCGGCGTCGACGTCGACGCAGAAGAGGATGTCCTCCAGCGGGAGGCGGCTCGGCGGCAGCGAGAACTCCAGCGAGGTCCCCGGCGCCGCGGCGGCAGCGCCGGAGGAGGAGGAGGAGGAGGACGGCGGGACGCCGTGGCGCGGGGGGTGGTCCATGGGGGGTGGATGGTCGTCGGGATCGGGTGGGGGTGGCCTCCGAAATGCCGCCGGACTCGAGGGGTGCTTTCGCTATTTGCTCGCTTCTTGTGACTGAATTTACAAATTTGTTGTATCCCACCCTCCACCCTTGCAGACTTGCGAGAGAGGTTTGGTTCACTTGTTTCAATGAGTGGAGGCTCAACACTCAAAGAGGAAGCAATTCAAAGGCAAGTTGAGACGAGGATTCGACTTCATCATTGAACCCAATAAGAGTCGCGTGAAGGAAGCCTTCTCGCACTATACACGTCATCACCGTTTTACTGTGCAACGTTGAGAAAGCTAGAAAGAACGGCCTCTCTGATAGAGCGATCATAACGATTGGACAGAAGGGCTTCGTTCCGGTTGTTCCCATTGGGTCAAACCGGTCCAGATAACACCTCCCCAGACCGGTCCTCCTTTCCCTCCGAAGAAGCAAGCGCAAACCTCACCTCTTCCTCGCTCGCCTCCACTTATGAACCTCCGCCTCTCTGCTTTCTCCCACGTAACCGGTAAGCGAGCGTCGCCAGCAGAGAGGAATCGCTCCGCCTCCCACGCAGCTTCTGAGCACGTCGTCGTCTCGAGGAGGAGTGGGTGGGAGGAGAAAGCGGCGGCGGCGCTTCGATCGTGCTCGCCTTCTGCGGGAGGTAGCGGATCGATCTGGCCGAATCGGGCTGCTGGAAGGATAGGAGGAAGAAAACATCGTTAGTCGGCTAGGGTCAAGAGGTCCGGATCGCGCGCATTGTCTCCTTCTACACCGGTCTCTTTTTCCAACTCCTTCCTCTTGATTTTCGGGTGTTATTTGGTCAAATTTGGGGTGATTTTAGCTTCCCTAATCCAAGTCTGAAACAAAGGCGCCCATCGCCCGTCGCCCATGCCCATCCTCCTCGGCTCGTTATCGTCTCTGTTAGGCGGTGAGAGATTATGCTTCCTCTCGGGTCTCTCTGGATATTGTCTTGTGTGCGATTATGGAGAGTCGCCCATAATAAAATAAAATGATTATAATAATATTGGAGAGTCGTGTGGTTTTCAACGGAGTTGACTTGTTAACCGCATGCACTTTCTTAATTCATCTCGCATGGCGCCAATGATTTCTGCTGGTTTTCTATAACTCCATCGGAAAATGATTGCATAGTTCGTGGATGTGAATTTCGTGAACAAATCTCACTATTGGATTTAGCTACTGACCGCTTGGTTGGAAGGAAATGAAATAGGCACAACACAAGAAATCATTAACGGTGTGTTTGTGAGAAAGCGCCAGAATCGCATTATCTTTTGTTTGGCTGCATGTAGTCTCACTAAAAGAGAAAACGATTGTTCATTACGTTCCTTTGGTTGTAATAACAAGTACCACGTACTCACTTCATTTCTTAATGTAGCCTCCATTGATCGTGATCGGCACCCTTCGTTCGCTTCATATGTATCCTAGGAGGTTGCATATGGAGCTAGGCTGAAGTTTGGTTCGTTTCTTGGTTGGAAACAAATCAGTTATACCATGCCCGAGATTATCGAGAAAATATACAGGCTGAGGTCTCACCGGTCACTGTTAATTTGTTTGTGATGTTAGGCGATACGGACAATAACAAAGAAAAGACACCGAACGGTGATAGATCATACCACATCTTCACCTTTTACGCATATTTCACTCTTGATGCATTTCGCATGTTCATTTGCTATTTTGCTCCGGTTAGTTGCAACAACTTCAGGTGATCTTTGTTTACGCATTTTACGTATTCTGTCTTGAGCTGCCTATCTATACATCTAGGATATTCTATATAGCCATAATAGATTTTCTTGTGACTATCTATGTACCAATTTTGTGTCTACATAGAGCTTGATATCTGATATAACCTTGATGTTCTTGTATTGCATGATAAATGTTTGCGAGCAGGGCAAACTATTGCTATTAGGAAGGTTCTTGAGATAAGCAAGACAAGAACCGCGAGCTTCGGACCAAACACCTGCATGACCATCCAAATGTCGTAGCTCTGAAGCATTGTTTCTTTTCTAGAATTGAGAAGGAGGAAATTTTGCTGAACTTGGTTCTCGAGTATGTACATCGCATTACTGCACTACCTCCTTAAGTCTTGAGTGGTGGCGCTGCCGTAATCTTTGAAACACTCTGATGACCAGGTGGTGATCGACGACCGATGGCTCTCCGTAGTGGTTTGGTAGCGGGACAAAATAGGGCGGTGGAGGTGAGGCAACCGAGAGTGGGTGCTGGCCATGCTCGCCAGGCCATCCGCGATGCATCAAATATTTTAGCAGGTTTGCACTGCGCTCATGATCATCATATATTTATTGAAATGCATTTCCTTCTCAGTTTTTATGTTTATTTTTTTTGCTGTAGATTGCAATATTGATCTAAGTTCGATTCAGGTCTATTACGTGACCTGAGTTTGTTATCCATAATTTCCCTCATTTCTTTGTTATGGCACATGTTCATTAACTGATTATAGTCTACTTCAGGTCTTTTTTGTGCATTTAGTTCTAGGTTGTTTTGATCTGAGCAAGTGGCGCCTAGCTTTTCATTGATTTCTTAGAATTGTTCATTATCTCGAGCCATACGATCTCGAATCTGAGCGTTTCCATCTCCGGTACCATGGCACGACATTGTGGCGATATCTTGCGGAAGAAGAAGAGGACGGCGACAATGGCTTATAGATGAAGATGACAAGTGGCAACTTGCGATTAACAGCTCACAATGCCGCCATGGATACTCTCCGCACTAGCTATTCAGGTATATTTATTTTCTCCATCCCGAACTTCTATAGAATTATGGGCTGTAGCTGCATCTGACGAAATTATTGCGAAGGAGAAAATGCTTGCATGATAGATAATGTAATTTTTACTGTTGGAACTTAAGCTGTGATAGTGTATTATTAAGAGAAATAAGTTAGCATATTATTAAAAGAATGTTCAGGTTAGGAAGTACATATTTGTCTATTCATACGGCAACAAGCATAATCTCATATTGTTTTATATCCTGAATTCGACCAACCGATCACACTACTTTGATTACAACTATTGGGTGGTCAAATTGAATTGGTAGATTTGTAGCACAGAGGACACGGGGTATATTTCATCTAATGCAGCTGCAAGGTGAGTGTATAAACTTCAGCGATTGTGCATAACAAAAGCCATTGGGAGGAAAGATAATATTGAGTTGTACTCAAATATTTCGAAAACTCAAGATCCATATGCTTTTAGACTTCCAAGCATGCATAAGAATACACACTTGATTAATTTAGTGTGAAGAGATCACTGTCCATGTGTTACTTATATTAGCTTTGCTGCTTTGAGGCAATCGAGTTTTGAGGCCTTGGTTCATTAAAGAGGTGTTTTTTCGTCTTCTTATGCTCTCATTGTTCTTCTGCTTTGTGCTTTAAGCCTTTAACATTGTTCTTGTGTTTCCGCTTAATCTAAGGTTGTCAACAATCAACTGTTTGCTATTTGTAGGATTTTATTTGTAAACTTGGAAATCCATTGGCAAATAGCGCTATTTATCGAATCTTGGTTGTATTGTTCCCCTCGTTGGTCCGGACATGCCTTTGGATTCGGGGTCCATTGGCAACAATCAAGGTATTAATTTAGTATGATAAAGGGAAACATGTTTCTTTTTTTATAAATCGTCATTTTAGTTCATTCATGTGATCTTTCATGCTCTAAATAGTCTTTTGGTACTAGCAGCAATATCATATTATGTCTCTGAAAAATTCTTTCAGCAACGATTGTGTCCTTGCAATGGCGAAGTCTGAGATTGAACTACATAAATTCAATGTCCCTATCTTTTCGAAGCAACACATACACAGGCCGTGGAGCCGGTCTCTCGCATAGGTAACTGTCGTGGATTTGTCACGGCAGATGTCCTAGCATAAGGACTTAGTCGTGGAGCCATCGCAGCGGGTTTACTTGAAGGGGTTAAAGCGGACACAAAGACACAGGGATTTATACTAGTTCGGCCCCTTCGATGAAGGTAAAAGCCTACGTCTAGTTGTGATGGAATTGATGTAGTTTCGATGGCTAGGGAGCAAACAAGCTTCGCTTAGGCTCGAGTTGTGGTTGTCAGTCTTGAACCGCCGCCGGGTCGTCCCCTTATATACAGTGGCGCCCGTCGGTTTGCGAGTCCCAACGGTTCATACTCGTATCCCGGTTGGTATCTCCCTATTCTAACTTACAATACAAGTCATACATCAGGCGGTTTACGGCTATAAGTTCTAAACCGACTATAGGCCTTGGGCCTTTCCATGACTACACCACTAGCGAGCTAACCCGCCCAAACTTGGCGGTTTACATCTAGTGGTAATATCCCCAACATTAGGCCCCAGTTGATTTGAACGGTTCATGTCAATCCTTCATAAAACCTGCATCTTGGATATCTTCTTTGTGTAAATAAATCGTCACGTCGTCATCGCTTCTGATCACTGTAAACCGGCATGACATCATTGCTTCTGGTCACTTTAAACCGGCATGACGTCATCTTGAAGTTTATCCTTTATAACGCCTTCTTTAATGACCGTCCCTGGATTCACGCGCTTGACCTAGTTTTACTGCCTTATAAATAGGACCGAAGGGTCATTCTGTTCCTTCCTTCGCTTCCTCTTCTTCTTCTTCCTTGCGCCGCTGCCTTTGGAGCTCCGTCGTCGTCATCAACGTCTGCTTCGACCTTGGCATTGCATCAACCTGTTCGGACCGAATATTGCGTCTTTCTCCGCAGCTCCTCCGTTTCGGTAAATCTCTTACCCTTCTTGATCATTCGTCATCTTAGATCTGTTTCTAGGGTTCAAGCTTCATACCACGTTCTTCGTATGCTCTCACCTTTCTAGCTTTTGAACCATGCTATGAATCCTGTTCGTACCAAGCGAAGACTCACCTTATCCGCTGCACTTTCTTATCTGAATCCCATAGATCTTCTGCATATATATATATCTTATGGTGCATCCCTGTTTCTTCTTTACTTTCGCGACGCTTTTCCTGTTTTCTGAAAACCCGCTTTTGATCCATAATAAACATGAACCCTTGTGAAACCTGTTTCTGTCCATTTCCTTTGAAGCCAAGATTAGGCGGTTTAACTCACCATAGTATCAAAAATTGCTAAACCGGCATCGGCACACCATTAGTCCCCGTGTTGAACCGCCAACATATATCTGACATCATATCATATCGAACTGATTCGTCGGAACCTCCTCCGGTTTATCATAACTTAGATCAATTACTCTGTAATGAGTACTTTCTTAAACCGGATTCTTCTCTTTGTAGACCTCATGATGGCCAAACAGGTGTATGAATGCAACTGGGTCCCTTCCGCGTCTCTCGAGACACAACCCGAATGAGTTAGTGTCGATTGGCGCTGGATGACCGAAATACCATCCATTGGAGGGTTCACGGAGAGGAATGTCCTCCCACCTCGGGAAGGTGAAGTTGTAGTTTTCGCGGATCACTGTTCGGGGT
Organism: Aegilops speltoides; assembly: GCA_021437245.1. Taxonomy (NCBI): domain Eukaryota; kingdom Viridiplantae; phylum Streptophyta; class Magnoliopsida; order Poales; family Poaceae; genus Aegilops; species Aegilops speltoides. Next base: position 58,520,374 of record CM038147.1, read on the forward strand.
TTCAAACCGCCGGGTCAAAGTTTTACCGGGGCGTAATGGCCAACTTTCAACTCCGTCCCCAAGATATCGGCCCCAATTCATACCAACTTGTGCCATTTTCAAGTCTTTGTCAAAGCATATCTGCAAGAGGAGCCTTCATTGAACTGTTTGGGATCTCTTCCACCTAAACCGTCGTGCGAATTCACCGATGGCCCCAATACCGAATTGGGCGGTATGGCTATCCGAAGAGGAAGGAGATCACTTATCCCCACGTCAAACTCCACACTCATCCCAAAGAATGGAGCATAACTTGGTTCTCTGCAAAGACACTTCTCCTAAAGGCGAAAATCCTTTACGGTTTCCGTCCGAGCGGCTCAACAACACTCATCCCTTTCATAGCGATTGATCGCCAAAGAGAAAGCAAATATGCTCCACAATTATCAAGCTTGGGCCTTCATGGCTAACGGTTTGACGGGATCGATCCGCACGCTGCTGGTTATCTTGGGGCATATTGCCTCTGAGCCGACGTTCGGTTTGATGTGCGATATACCGGCAGCGTCGATGACCCACTCCGACACACCAAATGGGCTATGCGAAGATGAAGTCACAGATTCAGTGAGGAAGATGCTGAATGAACCGGAGCACCTTTGTGCCCAAACCGGCTTGGCTCCTTACTGCACCTTCAACGCACCTCCTGCGGTAAGTCTCTGACTGTGTCATCGTTAAATACTGCTATTGCTTTCATACTTCCAACTCCCAATTATTTCTGATCCAGGGTGATAATCCATTTTGGAGTAAAAAACTCTCTCAAGACAAAGCGGACAAGGCTGGGCGGCAAACCCGGCCCAAAACAAAGGTTGTCAAGAAATCCGCCCACAAGAGGAAAACCACGGCTTCGTCTGATCCGGCCATCGATGATGATGTGGGTAATCCGGAACTTGATTCTCTTGGCTTGTTTTTTACACGTCTTATTGATGACGATGCTTGTCAGGATGATGCTGAAGCCAGCAACGCTGAATTTGCCGAGGTAACCATTCTCTCTTCCGATTCAACAAACTTACCTTCACCAAAATTTCGCCGGGCAAACCGGAAAGTTAACTTTTCTCACCCTCTTGCTCACTTGGATCCCAAACTTCTTATGAAGACACAAGCAGCCACGAGGCCCATTTGCACAACCCGCACAGCGGACGGTGTAGTTACCTCTGCGGTTTACCAAACAGCCCGGCTCGAAAACGCCGCACCGAGGTTTCCAACCATTTTATTACCTTGAATTCCAAAGCGGGTTTATTCCGTCAACCTCTTAATCCGTCCGACTCGATTATCGGTCACCTCTCATTCATCATCTGGCGAATCGTCGACCACTCAGCTACCACCAAAGATAGGCTGTCGGGTAAGTCAATATGACCATATGTTTGTCAATTTCTTACGTAATGTATGTGTCTTATTTTTGAATCTTTTGTTTCTTGAAACCAAACGAAACCCAAAGAAGAAAGCTCGTTTGGAGAAAACAGTGAAGAGGCTACCGCTTGAGATCATGGCGGCGCCGGATCTCGAAAATGTTGCTTTTGAAGACATTCCGAGTGATCCCCCGGTTCAAGAAGATGTGATTCCTGAGGAGAGGCCTGCGACTGTCTGTCCACACGATCCGTCGAATCGAAGGATGACGACGTTGTAATCACTGGAACGGGCCACTCTGACCCGGGGAATGCGCCACTCTAACCCGACATCTTGTGAAGAGGACTCTTCCACTTTTAACAAAGGAAAGTGGAATGTAGAGCTGAAACATATGCGCTATGAGCGCCAAGATCTTCACTCCGGATATCTAAACCGGCTTCTGATGGCCGTGATTATGAAGCGGCTTGGTGAAACCGATGAGAGATAAGTTTGAGGTAACACTCCTTTCCTTATCACCAATATAGTAATCCTTGTAGCCCCCAAGGGCGGTTTGCAATCTTTGATCAAGCGGTACTTGACAACTTTCATTGATAGACTTGCAATCTTCCCTCATAACCACGGGGCGGTTGAAATATGCATCGTAAACCGGCACTCCAAAACTTCCTTTAATAGAATCAAATAGCCATTAGCCCCCAAGTGCGAGTTGAATACTCGTATTGAACTTGGGACTTTGCCTTATGTATCGATAGTAGAAAAAATGAAGGTGCATTAGCCCCCAAGTGTCAAGCATATAACTATGTTGTGTGGTTGAGACTTGAATATGTGCTGGCTGATCATCTTGTCAATCGCAGCCGAGGTGAAAATCAAGGACGATCGGATTGCCGATTCTGGTGCATTGAAAACCCAAGAGTAGACAGACAAAGCCAAGAAGGAGCTAACCAGTGCTTTGACTGCTGCGGAACAAATGAAGGAGAACAGGAAGAAGGAACAGTGATGCGGGCCACCGAAAAGGCCAATTTGCTTAAACGGGCGAGAATCTGAAGCTGCCCTTAAACCGGTGGTGGATGATCGGCGGTAGTGAAGCGGCAAGTGCATTCTATGGCGGCAGCCATCTTGATAAGTTCCTGTTAATAAGTGTAATATGCTTTTCTGTTGCCCCACTATTCCGGTTTAAAATATCCTGTCATTATATGCGAGCACACGTTGGGCACTTGGGTAATGGCGTGCGGAAGAAACCGAAAGCTGTCTACACTTTAGTGGAGCAGCTATATACGGAGCCAGTAGCGTCATTACCACAATGTCACATAATAACCCAGCACCGTCCCGATCCAAGACACCTTGAACCGGCTTTCCATCCTTCCTTCCCGGATTGAAGAGGTGAAGAAATCTACTACGAACCGGAGCCATCAGCGCCTTGATCCGGGCCAAAGCACAGGTGCGATTTTGATCCGTGGAAGCAGCTCGGGGCTATCCCAATGTGAAGGAAGGCGGCTCGGACTTTAGTGAAGAGGACTTGCGTGCAATAAACCGTGCGATCGCCCGCTTGCTTGTCAATTGGCGGAAGAAGCCGATTTGGAGCACTACCAAGCCCAATACAATGATCGAAACAAGCATGTGCCCGCTCCAACTTTTGAACCGGAAAACTTGATCCCTCCAATCCGTAAGCACACTTACGCTCCTGACATTGAGCCGTCGTCTTTGATTCATGAGGAAGCTGTTTTCAAGCGCTGATGGGCATCGATCGACTTCGTGCATTTCCGGCCAATGGGTAGAGAGGAGGATCTTTGAAGCGGCGGAGGATGAAGAATAATCGTGAACCGGTAGTCGGTTTAGAAAACATCGATCATTTGGGCCTTTGTGTTGCCTTGTAATAATCTTAGTCAAAACTTTCTTTATGCAGGTATGCCTTGGCGCATCGAGGAAACTTTGTTTTAAATCATACTCCTGCAACCAAAAGATTGAACTTGGTGGCGGTGATACCGCCACCGGTTTATAACATCAATATATCTTATGTATTGAAAATCAATTAGTATGTGATACAAATACCGCCATATCCGGGCATAAAGTCATGCGTAGCCAATCTTGAAGCGGAGGCTTTTTGTTAAAAACCATAACCGTGCAGGGAAACAATAACCCCCACATAGGTGTCTGAATCAGCACAAGCCCCATGTTTCTCCATAAGGATGAACCGGAAAAAGGTAAACCGGAAGAAAAACTTGGGTGTAATACCAAACCGTGTCTGTCGGTTTATTCTTGATACTAAACCGGATAAAAATATTAAATCGGGTTTTAAAAACGCAACAAGAATTGAACACCAAATATGGCAACAAAGGCAATAACTCTTTGCAAAAGTAAAGCTGCATGGAGCTGGTCAGATGGCATTACCATGGTCAGACGCAACCAAGCCCCTCGAAGGCGTAGCGATGGTGCTAGTCGGCCAGGTCCCTAAAAGACTCTTGGCGAGTACGCCGGCCAAGTGGCGTGACATTGGTTCGGATTCGATCAAGCCCCCAAGTGGCGCTGGCCCTATTGGCCGACCAAGAGGCGTGACCGGTTCAGACGTGACCGTGTCCCCAAATGATCTGGTGGCTTTCGCCTATCAAGAGGTGTTGCATTGGTTCGGACACGACCAAGCCCCCAAGTGATAAATATATGTCAAGGGGTAAACCGGAGGCCGCTTTAAAACAGAAACACTCCGTGTAACCACACATGAGAAGAAAGACAGAGACCCCGCTTTGGCTGAGGCCCTGATTTTTATTATATCGAAGATAATATATACATTGTTATGCTATGTACATAAACTGAGCCGATGACTCATGTGTAGTAAGGTCGAAGATGAGCTATATTCCACGGCCTATTGGTCTCCTCCTCGATGTCGTGAGTCTTTATGCTCTCGAATATCAACCAGATAGTAGGAACCGTTGTGCAGATTCTTCTTGACCACAAAGGGTCCTTCCCAAGGTGGGGATAGCTTGTGCATATCTGCGGTCTTGGATGAGGCGAAGCACCAAATCTCCTTCTGAAAGGCTCTGGTTTTAACCCGGCGATCGTGATAACGGCGAAGATCTTCTTTGGTAAATCACCGACCGGCGGCTGCCATATCACGCTCCTCATCGATGGGTCCAAAGCGTCTGTCGTGCCGCTTCATTGTCGCTTCAACATAAGCCGCTACAGGGCGAATCATGCGAATATCACCGGGAGAACTGCTACGCTCCATAAACCATGAAGAAAGGCGTGTAGCGATGGGCCGGTTTGGCGTAGTATTGATACTCCATAGTACCGATGGGAGCTCTTCAACCCAGCACCCTGGTGTTCTCTGCAATGGAACCAGAAGTCGTGGTTTGATGCCTCGCAAGATTTCCTGATTAGCACGCTCTGCCTGCCCGTTGGACTGGGGATGCGCCACTGATGATACATCAAGTCGGATATGCTCACGTTCACGGAATTCCTTCATAGCTCCCTTGGACAGATTAGTGCCATTGTCAGTAATGATACTGTGTGGAAAGCCAAACCGGAAAATCACCTTTTGATGAACTGCATCATTGTTGCGCATCACACTTCTTGGCGTGTTCGCTTCAACCCACTTGGTGAACTTGTCCACTGCCACTAATAGGTGGGTTTTCTTATCTTTGGATCGCTTAAAAGGCCCGACCATATCCAGCCCCCATGTCGCAAACGGCCACGTTATTGGGATCATCCTCAATTCTTGTGCCGGTACATGGGCACGCCTGGAGAATTTCTGACACCCATCGCATCGTTTGACCAAGTCCTCCGCATCAGCATGAGCAGTTAACCAGTAGAATCCATGACGGAATGCCTTTGCCACCAGGGACTTTGAACCGGCATGATGCCCACAATCCCCTTCATGGATTTCTCGTAAAATTTCACAACCCTCCTCAGGAGAAACACAGCGTTGAAACGCCCCTGAAATACTGCGATGATGCAACTCACCATTAAGAATCGTCATAGACTTTGAGCGCCGGGTTATCTGTCTGGCCAAAACCTCATCGTCTGGCAACTCTCCTCTAGTCATATATGCAAGGTAAGGCACCGTCCAATCCGGAATAGCATGTAATGCTGCCACCAACTGGGCCTCCGGGTCAGGAATTGCCAAATCCGCTTCACCAGGGAGCTGAACCGACGGGTTGTGCAAGATGTCGAGGAAGACATTAGGGGGAACCGGTTTACGCTGAGAACCCAAACGGCTTAAAGCGTCTGCCGCTTCGTTCTTCCGGCGATCCACATGATCCACTTGATATCCTTTGAAGCAACCTGCAACATTATCCACTTCTCGACGATATGCAGCCATGAGGGGGTCCTTAGAATCCCAAGTGCCAGATACTTGCTGCGCCACCAGGTCCGAGTCACCAAAGCACTTAACCCGGCTTAAGTTCATCTCCTTAGCCATCCGGAGACCATGGAGCAAGGCTTCGTACTCAGCTGCATTATTAGTACAAGGGAACATTAGGCGGAGAACGTAACAAAACTTATCACCTCGTGGGGAAGTTAACACGACTCCAGCCCCCGAGCCTTCCAACTGCCTGGATCCATCGAAGTGGATAGTCCAGTATGTATGATCTGGCTTCTCCTCCGGTGCTTGTAACTCCGTCCAGTCATTAATAAAATCAACAAGTGCTTGTGATTTCACCTGCAGACGTGGTGTATACTTGAGCCCATGTGGCCCAAGCTCAATGGCCCATTTTACGATCCGGCGCCGCTTCCGGTTTTGTATGATATCACCCAAAGGAGCTGAACTAACCATTGTAATAGGATGCCCTTGGAAATCTGTTTCAGCTTCGGCTGGCCATAAAAACACCATAGACTAGCTTCGCCAATGCGGATACCTCTGCTTGGACTCAATAAGTACCTCATCGATATAATAAACCGGCCGTTGAACCGGATATTCCTTTCTGCCTCCTTGCGCTCTACCACAATGGCTCGCTCACCGCTCGTGCATTGGCTGCCACATATAATAACGATGGTTCCTTGTCGACCGGAGCCGCAAGGATAGGCGGATTAATGAATGCCGCTTTAGGTCCTCGAGCTTCATCGGCAGAATGACTCGCATTTAAATGATCTGTCTTCCTCGGCATCGGTATAAAGGAATAGCCTTCTCTCGAGGCGGTGATAAACCGCTCAATGCCGCAATCCGGCCCGCCAAGCGTTGAACATCGTTGATACACTTCGTTTAGCCAAGGAGGTGATCGCTTTAATTTTCTCGGATTGGCCTCGATTCCTGTTAGACACGAGGAACCCCAATAACTTGCCACCGGAACACCAAAAACACACTTGGCGGATTAAGCATCATCTTATAAATCGCGCAGTTGTGAAGGTCTCCTTCAAATCGTCCACCAGCGTCTCCTACGTCTTGATTTCACCACAATGTCATCCACATAAGCATGCACATTGCGGCCGATCTGTGTATGCAAGCAATTCAGTACACACCGCGATAAGTAGCTTGGGCGCTCTTGAGCCCAAAAGGCATAGATACATAGCGAAGGCTCCAAAGGGAGTTATAAGCGCCGTTTTCTCCTGGTCCTTGACTACCATCTTGATCGATGATATCCGAGTATCGTCCAAAAGCTTAAACGCTCACATCTGCCGTGGCATCAATAATCTGATCAATGCGGGGAGAGCAAAGGATCTGCTTGGACAAGCCTTGTTAAGATCTGTGTAGTCCACACACATCGCCAGTGCCGTTTTCTTAAGGACCAGCACCGGATTAGCAAGCCACTCGGATGAAACACCTCGATGATAAAGCCAGCTGCGAAGCTTTGGCTACTTCTTCTCAATGGCCTGCGTCTTTCTTCATTAAACCGGCGGAGGAACTGTTTCACGGTTTATACTTAGGATCCACATTAAGTGTGTGCTCGGCGAGTTCCTCGGTACACCCGCATGTCGGATGGCTTCCATGCAAAAATGTCCGGTTCTCACGGATGAACTCGATGGCGCGCCTTCCTATTTAGGATCGAGTTGGCACCGACAATGAACTGCTTGGACGAATCGCTTTGATGCACGAAGTCAACAAGCTTGGTTTCATTGCCGATTTGAATTTCAGATCGATTCATGCTCTGTAGTAGGCTTCTTGGAGGGGTCATGTCTGCGGATCAACATTGTCCTTATAAATTTCAACTCCTCGTAGCACAGACCGCCTCTGCATAAGCTGCATCTCCTTCCTCACATTCCAAAGCGACTCGGCGGCTTCCATGCACCGTTATTGTTCCTTTGTAACCCGGCATTTTGAGCTGCAAGTAGATATAACAAGGTCGTGCCATGAACTTAGCATAAGCCGACCGTCCAAACAAGGCATGATATGGGCTCGGATTTTCACCACTTCAAAGGTTAGCTTTTGGACCGGGAATCATGCTCATCTCCAAAGGCCACATCAAGGCTATCTTGCCAATAGGATAAGCAGATTTGCACGGCACTACACCATGGAACACCGTATTGGACGGTGCGAGATCTTTATCTGTGAGACCCATGCGACGGAAAGTGTCATAATACAATATATTGATCTGCTTCCACCATCCATAAGTACCTTAGTAAACTTATAGCCCCCAACACGAGGATCTACCACCAAAGCCACCGACCGGATTATCAACCGGGGGATGGTCCTCTCGCTCCATACAATAGGCTGCTCGACCACCGCAAATATCTTGTGGCAAAGCCGGTTCAACGAGTTCACCGCCCGTTTGTGAAGCTTCCGATCCGCTTGTCCAAACTGGTTGTGAAAACGTAATCTTGCCCGCCATTCAAGCTGCTTTGGTGGCTCGATAGCTTTGACTGCTGCTGCTGCTGACTACCTTGATTACTCTGGGTATTGAAGTTGCCCTGGTTGTGCCTGAACCGGAAGCTCCGTCCTGACCCGGCCCATGAAAACCGGATCCTGCACCACCACCTGATCCCTGGTCATATCGGAAAGCATCAGAATTTTTAAACTCTTGCATAATATAACAATCTTTCCAAAGATGATTCGATGGGGATTCCTTCGTTCCGTGCTTGGGACAAGGCTGATTCAACAAGTAGTTCAAACGGTTTGCACCAGCATTTGGGCCCCGATTCGCCTTGCCTCTGCGCCGCGGGCCTCTGTCCTGCGCATTAGTGTTGGCTACGAAATCCGGATTACCATCAGCCTTGCGCTTGCCCCGTTCCATGACTTGCGGTTTGAAATGCTGCTGCTTGGAGTTACCATTCTTCTTTCCTTCCTGCGCTTCGTCATCATCGCTTGAGGATCCTTGGTACTTTGCGAATCGGCATATTTTACCAGCGGTCATGAGGGTTCTGTATCATTGCGTAACCGCTTCATCGTCCCAGCTTGATTTGAGGCTCAAACCGGCGGTTGCTTTCCAATGTGATGATCGCCGAGTCGGCATTGATCCGGTCGAGGAGTGTAGAATCTCGGACACACGGCGTACCCAGCGGGTTGTTGACTCCTTCTTCTGAGCATAGCCGCCGGTCCACTATAGACTTTGGCTGTTTACATGTATCCTTGAAATTCTGGATAAACTGGGCCCGTAACTGACCCCATGAACTGATAGAATTGGGCGGCAAGCTTTTCAACCAAGTACGGGCTGTGCCCTCCATCATCATGGTGAAGTATTTTGCACATGCTGCTTCATCAACATCTAGCATCTCCATGGCCATCTCATAACTCTCAACCCACACCTCAGGGGATAGATCTGCAGTGTAATTTGGCACCTTACGCGGGCCTTTAAAATCCTTAGGCAGACGCACATTGCGCAAAGCGGGGATTAAATAGGGCACTCCCAAAGCGGAGGTGACTCCTGGCCCGGTGAAGGAGGTAGGGCGAACCGGCGTGTGTTGACCCGCATCACCCTGTGCTGCTAACTCGGCCTCCCTGCGTGCGGGCCGATCCACCACCTCCCGAGCATTACTGGCGCTGCCTATCGGGTTATTGCCTCGGGCGCTTCACGGTCCCGCGTTACTTGATAGGGCGGTTCATCCATGCACTGCTTTGTAGCTCCGGCTTGGGCGGGGCATAGAGTGAATCCGATCGCGGCTGTATGAATATGCTTCTCTTTGGATTAGTGCAGTCGGAGAAGCTCTTTAACCAGGCGTGTCTCAACCGCTTGTGGGAATCTCCTTGATCGGATCGCCTCAATCGTGCGGCGGCGCAACAAGGTTGTCCATAGGGTTAGAGTAATGGCCGGGCGTCTGTGCGGCGGAGGAATCATCAGTATTCTCTGCGGGGGCTCCATCGGCGTGGTTGGACCGTCGCTCCGCTCTGGTGCCTCAATCCGGTTTACCTCCTGTCTTTGGGCGGATTCTTGGTCAGCTCCGGGTGCGAAAGAGGTTTACGGGTCGAGCCACGATGGCGAGCGCGATCTGTACTTCGCTTTAACACCTCTGCGGCGCGTTACGGTGAGCATGAGTTTGTAAGCTTTGTGCATCCAGCGGCCCGCTCTGCGGCCATGCGCTCCTTCTCTGCCGCTAGATCCGCTTTGGCTTGCGTGATCTGCTCTTTCACCTTCGCAATTTCTGCGTTATGAGCCTCTGATCTGCGGGTTATCCTCCGCCATGGCGCTGCTAAGCGATCAAACAGTCGACAAAACTTGAACGGCGGGCGCACCGGGCCTCCTGCCCTGCTACCGCAGCTGAACCGAAAGCATTGCTGCTGCGGTTGAAGAGAGGTTCTTGACCCGAGTACCGCCATGAATACACCGATCCGGTTCAGCTGGCACAGGGGTCGGAATCTGTCACCATCGGAACAGCCCCGATCATACCATCCTGCAGCTGGTACAATGACTCGATCTCTCTGCTGAAGATTCATCGCCGAGTAAGCAGCGGTCTCGCTACCGTACTCGAACCGGCATCATACCCCCCTCCATGGGTAGCTCCAACGAAGACATGCTTCACGGCCGGTTTAGCCCGGGCTGGTTGCTTGTATTACTGAGCCGTCTCGGCGAGGTCGGTGCGGATGTCCGCTCGAGCCCTCCGATCTTGCCGATGAAGGCGTGTATGCCATCGAAGGGACCCGTATCCATACTCGATTGAATCGGCCTCGGGACTCCATCCAGCATTGTCGATGTAGATCCGGCCACGACGACTCTTGGTCATCCGGCCCACGACGTAGCCTTCGAGTCCTTTGAGCTTGCCCTCCAAGATCGCCAAACCATCGTCACGATAGCCCCACGGTGGCGCCAAGCGTCGTGGATTTGTCACGGCGGATGTCCTAACATAAGGACTTAGTCGTGGAGCCATCGCATAGCGGGTTTACTTGAAGGGGTTAAGCGGACACAAAGACACGAGGATTTATACTAGTTCGGCCCTTCGATGAAGGTAAAAGCCTACGTCTAGTTGTGATGGAATTGATGTGGTTTCGATGGCTAGGGAGCAAACAAGCTTCGCCTAGGCTCGAGTTGTGGTTGTCTGTCTTGAACCGCCGCCGGTCGTCCCTTATATACACGTGGCGCCTGTCGGTTTGCGAGTCCCAACGGTTCATACTGTATCCCAGTTGGTATCTCCCTATTCTAACTTACAATACAAGTCATACATCAGGCGGTTTACGGCTATAAGTTCTAAACCGACTATAGGCCTTGGGCCTTTCCATGACTACACCACTAGCAGAGCTAACCCGGCCCAAACTTGGCCGGTTTACATCTAGTGGTAATATCCCCAACAGTAACGGTCGCTCTCACGAACACTACTGCTAGATAACCAGAGTAGTATCAGAAGTTCCATTGTTGGATCAAGGCTCGCCAAACCCACAGTTGGATGACCTTTGGTGGGCGCAAGACATGATGCATCTATGGTTATTTTAGAAAACAAACACTATTTGAGGGCCATTTCATCTGCAATGGACTTTAAGATGGGGATTCATTTATTCTTGATACACTCTAATTATTGAGAAAAGCATCCAATATACTACTTATGGTAACGTCCATCGGTGATCACGAGATCTTTGAGAATCAACCTGGCCTCTTGAGTTTAACCTCTGAATTATTTTTGAATGAGATGTAGTTTTTGTGGCCAAGATATGCATGATCGCATGCCCAAGTCTCATGACCAGTTTATTTTCTTTTTGGTTACGATGGTATGTAATTTAGCTTAATAATACCTCTGATATATATTTTTTCGCGGTCTTTTTTATCCGGTTATTGTGAATGAGTAGAATGAACAAGCCTAGGATTAAAGTTCACACATAGGCTAAGCTTCTCACTTGAGTTTGCATGTATTACACCCTTAACCCAAAAGGCATAGGCTGAGATGCTCCCGCAATTAAAGGATGCACAGCTCTGCCTCAAGAGGCGCGCCAGTATGCCGCCCATCCTAGTAATCTTAATTGCACGGGCACTATGGAAACAACATAGCATACGAGCTTTTAACAATGTTCCTAAGCAAAGATCGGTGGCTCAACTTAAAGAAGATATCCTTGATGAGATCGAGGATTGGAGGAAGGCCGAGCTTGGCGGAGTTGGTGCTTTAGACCCTTTCGCGAGAGATTAGTCTTAGTAGCTAGGGCGTAGGTGTTGAGTGGGTTCTGTTGGGAACGTAGTAATTTCAAAAAATTTCCTACGCACACGCAAGATCATGGTGATGGCATAGCAACGAGAGGGGAGAGTGTTCGTCCACGTACCCTCGTGAGACCGTGGCGGAGCGTTATAACAACGCTGTTGATGTAGTCGTGCGTCTTCACGATCCGACCGATCCAAGCACCGAACGTACGGTACCTCCGAGTTCAGCACACGTTCATCTCGATGACGATCTCCGGCCTCCGATCCAGCAAAGCTCGGAGATGAGTTCCGTCGGCCGACGGCGTGGTGGCGATGATGATGTTCTACGGCGCGAGCTTCGCCTAAACTCATGACGATATGACCGAGGTGGAATATGGTGGAGGGGCACCGCACACGGCTAAGGAACGATCCGTAGATCAACTTGTGTGTCTATGGGGTGCCCCCGCCCGTATATAAAGGAGCCGGGGAGGAGGCGGCCGGCCAAGGAGGCGCGCCAGGGAGTCCTACTCCTACTGAGTAGGACTCCTTCTTTCCTAGTTGGAATAGGAGAAGGGGAAAGAGGAGGAAGAGGGAAGGAAAGGGGCGCCCCTCTTCCTGTCCTATTCGGACTAGGAAGGGAGGCGTGGCCCCTCCTCTCTCTTCCCTCTTCTCCCTCGAGGCCCATGTAGGCCCAATAACCCCCCGGGGGGTTCCGGTAACCTCCCGGTACTCCGGTAAAATGCCGATTTCACCCGGAACGATTCCGATGTCCAAATATAGGATTCCAATATATCGACCTTTATGTCTCGACCATTTCGAGACTCCTCGTCACGTCCGTGATCACATCCGGGACTCCGAACAAACTTCGGTACATCAAAACTTATAAACTCATAATAAAACTGTCATCGTAACGTTAAGCGTGCGGACCCTACGGGTTCGAGAACTTGTACACATGACCTAGAACTATTCTCGGTCAATAACCAATAGCGGAACCTGGATGCCCATATTGGTTCCTACATATTCTACAAAGATCTTTATCGGTCAAACCGCATAACAACATACGTTGTTCCCTTTGTCATCGGTATGTTACTTGCCCGAGATTTGATCGTCGGTATCCAATACCTAGTTCAATCTCATTACCGGCAAGTCTCTTTACTAGTTACGTGATGCATCATCCGTAACCAACTCATTGGTCACATTGCTTGCAAGGCTTATAATGATGTGCATTACGAGAGGGCCCGAGATACCTTCCAGACAATCGGAGTGACAAAACCTAATCTCGAAATCGCCAACTCAACATGTACCTTCGGAGACACCTGTAGTACTCCTTTATAATCACCCAATTACGTTGTGACGTTTGGTAGTACCAAAGTGTTCCTCCGGTAAACGGGAGTTGCATAATTCTCATAGTTACAGGAACATGTATAAGTCATGAAGAAAGCAATAGCAATATACTAAACGATCAAGTGCTAGGCTAACGGAATGGGTCATGTCAATCACATCATTCTTCTAATGATGTGATCCCATTAATCAAATGAAAACACATGTCTATGGTTAGGAAACATAACCATCTTTGATTAATGAGCTAGTCTAGTAGAGGCATACTAGTGACTATATGTTTGTCTATGTATTCACACATGTATCATGTTTCCGGTTAATACAACTCTAGCATGAATAATAAACATTTATCATGATATGAGGAAATAAATAATAACTTTATTATTGCCTCTAGGGCATATTTCCTTCAGTCTCCCACTTGCACTAGAGTCAATAATCTAGATTACATAGTAATGATTCTAACACCCATGGAGTCTTGGTGCTGATCATGTTTTGCTCGTGAGAGAGGATTAGTCAATGGGTCTGCAACATTCAGATCCGTATGTATCTTGCAAATCTCTATGTCTCCCACTTGGACTTGGTCCCGAATGGAATTGAAGCGTCCTTTGATGTGCTTGGTCCTCTTGTGAAATCTGGATTCCTTTGCCAAGGCAATTGCATCAGTATTGTCACAGAAGATCTTCATTGGTCCCGATGCACTAGGTATGACACCTAGATCGAAATGAACTCCTTCATCGAGACTCCTTCATTTCTTTGCTTGAAGCAGCTATGTACTCCGCTTCACATGTAGATCCCGCCACGGCGCTTTGTTTAGAACTGCACCAACTTACAGCTCCACCGTTTAATAAAAACACGTATCCGGTTTGCGATTTAGAATCGTCCGGATCGGTGTCAAAGCTTACATCAGCGTAACCCTTTACGACTAGCTCTTTGTCACCTCCATATCGAGAAACATATCCTTAGTCCTTTTCGGTATTTGGGATGTTCTTGACGCTGTCGATGATCCACTCTGGATTACTTTGGTACCTTCTGCCAAGCTTATTGCTAAGCATCGTCGGTCGGTACATAGCATTGCATACATGATAGAGCCTATGGCTGAAGCATAGGGAACATCTTTCATTTTCTCTCTATCTTCTGCTGTGGTGGGGCATTGAGTTTGACTCAACTTCACACCTTGTAGCACGGCAAGAACCCTTTCTTTGCACGATCCATTTGAACTTTTCAAAATTTTATCAAGGTATGTGCTTTGTGAAAGTCCTATTAAGCGTCTTGATCTATCTCTATAGATCTTGATGCCCAATATATAAGCAACTTCACGAGGTCTTTCATTGAAAAACTTTTATTCAAGTATCCCTTTATGCTATCCAGAAATTCTATATCACTTCCAATTAATAATATGTCATCTACATATAATATCGAAATGCTCTGAGCTCCCACTCACTTTCTTGTAAATCTGAGTCTTCTCCAAAAGTCATATAAAACCATATCTTTGATCACACTATCAAAGCGTTTATTCCAACTCGAGATGCTTGCACCAGTCCATAAATGGATCGCTGGAGCTTGCATACTTTGTTAGCACCTTTTGGATCAACAAAACCTTCTGGTTGCATCATATACAACTCTTCTTCTAGAAATCCATTCAAGAATGCAGTTTTGACATCCATTTGCCAAATTTCATAATCATGAAACATAGCAATAGCTAACATGATTCGGACAGACTTAAGCATTGCTACGGGTGAGAAAGTCTCATCGTAGTCAACCCCTTGAACTTGTCGAAAACCTTTTGCAACAAGTCGAGCTTTATAGACAGTTACATTACCATCAGCGTCAGTCTTCTTCTTAAAGATCCATTTATTCTCAATGGCTTGTCGATCATCGGGCAAGTCAACCAAAGTCCATACTTTGTTTTCATACATGGATCCCATCTCAGATTTCATGGCCTCTAGCCATTTTGCGGAATCTGGGCTCATCATCGCTTCCTCATAGTTCGTAGGTTCATCATGGTCAAGTAACATGACTTCCGAATAGGATTACCGTACCACTCAGTGCGGATCTTACTCTGGTAGACCCTCGAGGTTCGATGAAAACTTGATCTGAAGTTTCATGATCAATATCATTAGCTTCCTCACTAATTGGTGTAGTTGTCACGAGAACCGGCTCTTGTGATGAACTACTTTCCAATAAGGGAGTAGATCTGATTATCTCATCAAGTTCTACTTTCCTCCCACTCACTTCTTTGAGAGAAATTCCTTCTCTAGAAAGGATCCGATTTAACAACGAAAATCTTGCCCTCGGATCTGTGATAGAAGGTGTACCCAATAGTCTCTTTTGGGTATCCTATGAAGACACATTTCTCCGATTTGGGTTCGAGCTTATCTGGTTGAAGTTTCTTCACATAAGCATCGCAGCCCCAAACTTTAAAAACAACAACTTTGGTTTCTTGCCAAACCACAGTTCATAAGGCGTCGTCTCAGCGGTTTTGATGGTGCCCTATTTAGCGTGAATGCGGCCGTCTCTAAAGCATAACCCCAAAGCGATAGCGGTAAATCAGTAAGAGACATCATAGATCGCACCATATCTAGTAAAATCACGATTCTGACGTTCGGACACACCATTTCATTGTGGTGTTCCGGGTGGCGTGAGTTGCGAAACTATTCCACATTGTTTCAAGTGTAGACCAAACTCGTAACTCAAATATTCTCCTCCACGATCAGATCGTAGAAACTTTATTTTCTTGATACGATGATTTTTCACTTCACTCTGAAATTCTTTGAACTTTTCAAATGTTCCAGACTTGTGTTTCATCAAGTAGATATACCCATATCTGCTCAAATCATCTGTGAAGGTGAAAAATACGATACCCACCATGAGCCTCAACATTCATTGGACCACAAACATCGGTATGTATGATTTCCAACAAATCGGTTGCTCGCTCCATAGTTCAGGAGAACGGCGTTTTAGTCATCTTGCCCATGAGGCACGGTTACATAAGTACCAAGTGATTCATAATCACGTGATTCCAAAAGCCCATCGGTATGGAGTTTCTTCATGCGCTTTACACGATATGACCTAAGCGGCGGTGCCACAAATAAGTTGCACTATCATTATCAACTCTGCATCTTTTGGTTTCAACACTATGAATATGTGTATCACTACTATCGAGATTCAATAAAATAGACCACTCTTCAAGGGTGCATGACCATAAAAGATATTACTCATATAAATAGAACAACCATTATTCTCGATTTAAATGAATAACCGTCTCGCATCAAACAAGATCCAGATATAATGTTCATGCTCAACGCGGCACCAAATAACAATTATTTAGGTCTAAAACTAATCCCGTGGTAGATGTAGAGGTAGCGTGCCGACCGTGATCACATCGACTTTGGAACCATTTCCCAGCGCATCGTCACCTCGTCCTTAGCCAATCTTAAGCAATCCATAGTCCATGTTTGAGTTGCAAATATTAGCAGAAACCGATATCAAATACCAGTGCTACTACGAGCATTAGTAAGGTACACATCAATTACATGTATATCACATATACCTTTAATCACTTTGCCATCCTTCTTATCCGCCAAATACTTGGGGCAGTCCGCTTCGATGTCGATCGCTTGCGGTAAAGCACTCGATTTGAGGCTTAGGTCCGACTTGGGTTTCTTCTCTTGAGCAGCAACTTGCTTGCCGTTATTTTTGAAGTTTCCTTCTTCTTTCCTTTGCCCTTTTCTTGAAACTGGTGGTCTTGTTAACCATCAACACTTGATGCTCCTTCTTGATTTCTACCTCCATGACTTTTAGCATTGCGAAGAGCTCGGGAATAGTCTTGTTCATCCCTTGCATATTATAGTTCATCACGAAGCTCTTGTAGCTTGGTGGCGATGATTGAGAATTACATCAATGACACTATCATCGGAAGATTAACTCCCGGTTGAATCAAGTGATTATTATACCCGACATTTTGAGTATATGTTCAGCAGCGTGAACTATTCTCCTCCATCTTGCAGCTCTAGAACTTATTGGAGACTTCATATCTCTCAATCCGGGCATTTGCTTGAAATATTAACTTCAACTCTGGAACATCTCATATGCTCCATGGCGTTCAAAGCGTCGTTGAAGACCCGGTTCTAAACCGTAAAGCATGGCACATTGAACTATCGAGTAGTCATCGGCTTTGCTCGCGAGACGTTCTTAACGTCGTCGGTTACATCGGCGAGCGAGGCTGGCACCCAGCGGTGCTTCGGGGCGTAACTTTTACAGGCAGCAATGAGGATAATCCTCGAGTTCACGGACCCGATCCGTGTAATTACTACCATCATCTTTCAACTTTGCTTTCTCAAGGAACACATTAAAATTCAACGGAACAACGACACGAGCCATCTATCTACAAACAAACATAGACAAGCAAAATACTATCGGTACTAAGTTCATGATAAATTTAAGTTCAATTAATCATATTACTTAAGAACTCCCACTTAGGCAGACATCTCTCTAGTCATCTAAGTGATCACGTGATCCAAATCAACTAAACCATGTCCGATCATCACGTGAGATGGAGTAGTTTCAAGGTGAACATCACTATGTTGATCATATCTACTATATGATTCACGTTCGACCTTCGGTCTCCGTGTTCGAGGCCATATCTGTATATGCTAGGCTCGTCAAGTATGACCTGAGTATTCCGCGTGTGCAACTGTTTTGCATCCGTTGTATTTGAACGTAGAGCCTATCACACCCGATCATATCGTGGTGTCTCAGCACGAAGAACTTTCGCAATGGTGCATACTCAGGGAGAACACTTCTTGATTATTAGTGAGAGATCATCTTAAAATGCTACCATCAATCAAAGCAAGATAAGATGCATAAAAGGATAAACATCACATGCAATCAATATAAGTGATATGATACGGCCATCATCATCTTGTGGTTGTGATCTCCATCTTCGAAGCACCGTCATGATCACCATCATCACCGGCGTGACACCTTGATATCCATCGTAGCATCGTTGTCGTTATGCCATCTATTGCTTCTACGACTATCGCTACCGCTTAGTGATAAAGTAAAGCAATTACAGGACGTTTGCATTTCATACAATAAGCGACAACCATATGGCTCCTGCCGATTGCCGATAACCGGTTACAAAACATGATCATCTCATACAATAAAATATAGCATCACGTCTTGACCATATCACATCACAACATGCCCTACAAAAACAAGTTAGACGTCCTCTACTTTGTTGTTGCAAATTTTACGTGGCTGCTGCGGGCTTTAGCAAGAACCGTTCTTACCTACGCATCAAAACCACAATGATAGTTTGTCAAGTTGGTGCTGTTTTAACCTTCGCAAGGACCGGGTGTAGCCACACTCGATTCAGCTAAAGTGAGAGAGACAGACACCCGCCAGCCACCTTTAAGCACGAGTGCTCGTAGCAGTGAAACCGGTCTCGCGTAAGCGTCGTGTAATGTCGGTCCGGGCGCTTCATCTCACAATACCGCCCGAACCAAACTATGACATCTTTGGTAAGCGGTATGACTTATATCGCCCAAAACTCTCTTGTGTTCTACTCGTGCATATAACATCAATCGTAAAACCTATGCTCGGATGCCCTTTGTTGGGGAGCGTAGTAATTTCAAAAAATTCCTACGCACACGCAAGATCATGGTGATGGCATAGCAGAGAGGGAGAGTGTTAGTCCACGTACCCTCGTGGACTATGGCGGAAGCATTATAACAACGCGGTTGATGTAGTCGTGCGTCTTCACGATCCGACCGATCCAAGCACCGAGCGTCACGGCACCTCCGAGTTCACACACGTTCAGCTCGATGATGATCTCCGGCCTCCGATCCAGCAAAGCTCCGGAGATGAGTTCCGTCGACCTGACGGCGTGGTGGCGATGATGATGTTCTACGGCGCGAGGCTTCGCCTAAACTCATGATGATATGACCGAGGTGGAATATGGTGGAAGGGCACCGCCTGCGGCTAAGGAACGATCCGTAGATCAACTTGTGTGTCTATGGGTGCCTCCCCGCCCGTATATAAAGGAGCCGGGGGGGAGGCGGTCGGCCAAGGAGGCGCGCCAGGGGGAGTCCTACTCCCAGGGAGTAGGACTCCTTCTTTCCTAGTTGGAATAGGAGAAGGGGAAGAGGAGGAAGAGGAAAGGAAGGGGGCCGCCTTCCCTTGTCCTATTCGGACTAGGAAAGGGAGGGGCGCGCGGCCCCCTCCTGTCTCCTTCCCTCTTCTCCCTCGAGGCCCATGTAGGCCCAATAACCCCCCGGGGGGTTCCGGTAACCTCCCGGTACTCCGGTAAAATGCCGATTTCACCCGGAACGATTCCGATGTCCAAATATAGGCTTCCAATATATCGATCTTTATGTCTCGACCATTTGAGACTCCTCGTCATGTCCGTGATCACATCCGGGACTCGAACAAACTTGGTACATCAAAACTTATAAACTCATAATAAAGCTGTCATCATAACGTTAAGCGCGCGGACCCTACGGGTTCGAGAACTATGTAGACATGACCTAGAACTATTCTCGGTCAATAACCAATAAGCGGAACCTAGATGCCCATATTTGTTCCTACATATTCTCTGAAGATCTTTATCGGTCAAACCGCATAACAACATCGTTGTTCCCTTTGTCATCGGTATGTTACTTGCCGAGATTTGATCGTCGGTATCAATACCTAGTTCAATCTCGTTACCGGCAAGTATCTTTACTTGTTACGTGATGCATCATCCGTAACCAACTCATTGGTCACATTGCTTGCAAGGCTTATAATGATGTGCATTACCGAGAGGCCCGAGATCGTCTCCGACAATCGAGTGACAAAACCTAATCTCGAAATCGCCAACTCAACATGTACCTTCGGAGACACACAGTACTCCTTTATAATCACCCGATTCGTTGTGGCGTTTGGTAGTACCAAAAGTGTTCCTCCGTAAGCAGGAGTTGCATAATTCTCATAGTTACGGGAACATGTATAAGTCATGAAGAAAGCAATAGCAATATACTAAGCGATCAAGTGCTAGGCTAACGGAATGGGTCATGTCAATCACATCATTCTTCTAATGATGTGATCCCATTAATCAAATGAAAACACATGTCTATGGTTAGGAAACATAACCATCTTTGATTAATGAGCTAGTCTAGTAGAGGCATACTAGTGACTATATGTTTGTCTATGTATTCACACATGTATCATGTTTCCGGTTAATACAATTCTAGCATGAATAATAAACATTTATCATGATATGAGGAAATAAATAATAACTTTATTATTGCCTCTAGGACATATTTCCTTCAGGTTCGCCCTACGACTTGTTCGCATCTCGTATGGGTTCTTGTACATATTTCTCTGCCTTCTATAAAAATACGGTATGCCATTGGCATACTCTCGAAAAAAAAACCTTGCAGACTTTCGGGCTGTTCAAAATGTTTTACATTTATTAAAAAAATAGTTTACATCACATTTTGTCCATTTTTACGAACCTTGGTTTATATTATGATAGCTAGATTCTCTCCTCCTAATATCTCGATGGATTCTGCCCTAAATAGAGTGTTGTCCATGTTTGCAAATGATGCCAAATGAATAAGGGAGGAGAAGTTTGTGAAAAGAAAAACAGAATATACTCCCTGTGTCCCCAAATATAAGAACGTTTTTAACACTACATTAGTGTCAAAACCGTTCTTATATTATGGGACGGAGGGGGAGTAATTGACTTGGCTTGCAAGTGGTATAGAAAACCCCTATGTTTCCGATAAAATAGAAATTATGTGTATGTTTAGAATGCCGCCAAATGAAAACATATGTGTGGACGAACCCGATCCGACACAATGGATCGTCATCATTCGTTGCACTCTCTCTATGACATGATCGGTAGTCTTATGTCTTGTTCACCCCGAGTCACTTGCTTGGCGAGGCGATCGGTTATGATGACAACACTTGCGACCACCCTTGACGCATGTTATTTTTCTCAACAGCTTGTGGCGCCCATGTTGGGCCAGGTTGGCCGATGATGCCCATGTTCCTTGTAATGTGTGTGGGGTTGTTTTTCCCGATTTTTTTACAAATTCAGACAATACTTACTCCTTTCTTAATTAATGAAACAGGCAGGCCTTTCGCCTCATTTAAGAAAGATGCATAATATGCCTTATTGGTTTGAGTATTCTTCAAGGCAAGACTTCTATCCGAGAAAAATATCTTGATTCCGATTATTACCAAAACATGTCTAGAAGAAATAGAATGCACAATGCATAGGAATATAATGTTGTTTTCGTGAGTATAGTTTTCGAAGGAAAATTTTATCCCAACCCCTTTACCCTTTGTCTTACCGTTTCCTCTCTTGAATCGAACCTACCTACCCTTGAGTTGCCACTATGTATCAAAGGTTACACAAATCTAAGTTCTCATCTATTTACCACATATTGCACATTATTCCACAATTTAACCACTTCTAAAAATTTAGTGAGTGGCTTACATGCCAGAACCATGAGGAAAATAAAGGCTATGATTTTGCGGTATATTGTAGAATATAATTCTTTAAATTTTCAAGAAAAGTCACTCATTTTGTTGTTAGAATCAGTGAGATAAAATCCTCTCAATATTAACAGAAGTTTCATACAATTATTTCAAAAATTTGTGATGTGGTGTTGTGACATCCCAACTTAATAATAATGATAGACTACTCATATAAACAAGGCGTACCTTATTTTACGGGAGCCCATCCGAAAGGAACCTCAAAGTTAAGCGTGATTGGCTCGGAGAAATTCGAGGATGGGTGACCGAGTGGTAAGTTGATCCTGGGTGCGCACGAATGAGGACAGAGTGCGGGGTAAGTCTAGATCGCAAGCGAAACGGCCAGGAACCAATGGATTTGGTCAGGGCATTACAATTGGTATCAACGCTGGCCCTCATGGTCACACGGGCGTGTGCGGGTCAATGATGCATACATGGGGCATGTGTGGATGGTGGCATTGGCGCTCACGGACCTGTGCCAACAGAGAACGTTCCTCCTAGGCTGACGGGGACGTCAGCTGCTTTGAGGAGCGTGTATGTGACATCTGAATGATAGAGTACTCATACAAACAAAGGCGCACCTTTGCAATTTGAGGAACCGGTGAGGAATTTGATCCTAGGTGTGCACGAGTGAGGATAGATAATGCACATAAAAGACTAGCGTTGGTATGTGGGACTAGTCTGAATCTGGTATAGCGGCCATGATGAAGGAAATATGCCCTAGAGGCAATAATAAAGTTATTATTTATTTCCTTAATTCATGATAAATGTTTATTATTCATGCTAGAATTGTATTAACGGAAACATAATACATGTGTGAATACATAGACAAACATAGTGTCACTAGTATGCCTCTACTTGACTAGCTCGTTTATCGAGAGATGGTTATGTTTCCTAGCCATGGACAAAAGAGTTGTCATTTGATTAGCGGGATCACATCATTAGGAGAATGATGTGATTGACTTGACCCATTCCGTTAGCTTAGCACTTGATCGTTTAGTATGTTGCTATTGCTTTCTTCATGACTTATACATGTTCTGTAACTATGAGATTATGCAACTCCGTTTACGGAGGAACACTTTGGGTACTACCAAGCGCCACAACATAACTGGGTGATTATAAAGGAGTACTACAGGTGTCTCCGAAGGTACATGTTGAGTTGGCGTATTTCGAGATTAGGTTTTGTCACTCCGATTGTTGGAGAGGTATCTCTGGGCCCTCTCGGTAATGCACATCATTATAAGCCTTGCAAGCAATGTGACCAATGAGTTGGTTACGGGATGATGCATTATAGAACGAGTAAAGAGACTTGCCGGTGACAAGATTGAACTAGGTATTGAATACCGACGATCGAATCTCGGGCAAGTAACATACCGATGACAAAGGGAACAACGTATGTTGTTATGCGGTTTGACCGATAAAGATCTTCGTAGAATATGTAGGAACCAATATGGGCATCCAGGTCCCGCTATTGGTTATTGACCGAGAATGGTTTTAGGTCATGTCTACATAGTTCTCGAACCCGTAGAATCCGCATGTAACGTTTCGATGCGGTTATATTATGAGTTTATGAGTTTTGATGTACGAAGGAGTTAGTCCGGATGAGATCGAGGGACATGACGAGGAGTCTCGAAATGGTCGAGATGTAAAGATCGATATATTAGACAACTATATTCGGAGTTCGGAAGGTTCCGAGTGATTGGGTATTTTTGAGTCTGGGAGATTCGAGGAATTCGCCGGGGAGAAGTATTGGGCCTTATTGGGCCTGCGGAGAGAGAGGAGCTGCCTAGGGCAGGCAGCGCCCCCATGGCCTAGTCCGAATTGGACTAGGGGAGGGCCGCACCCCTCCTTCCTTCCTTCTCTCTTCCCTTCCTTGTCTCCTACTCCTAATACATGGAAGGACTCCTAGTTGGACTAGGAAGGGGAATCCTACTCCCGGTTGGAGTAGGACTCCCGAAGCGCGCCATAGAAGAGGGCGGCCCTTCCTCCTCCACTCCTTTATATATGGGGTAGGGGCACCCCATAGACACACAAGTTGATCTACGGATCGTTCCTTAGCCGTGTGCGGTGCCCCTTCCACCATATTCCACCTCGGTCATATCGTCGCGGAGTTTAGGCGAAGCCTGCTGCTGGTAGAACATCATCATTGTCACTGCGCCGTCGTCTTGTGGAACTCATCTCGGAGCCTTTGCTGGATCGGAGGGCGGAGATCGTCATCAAGCTGAGCGTGTGCTAAACTCGGAGGCCCGTCGTTCGGTGCTTGGATCGGTCGGTCGTGAAGACATCGACTACATCAACGCGTTGTGCTAACGCTTCCGCTTAC
This sequence comes from Aegilops speltoides, assembly GCA_021437245.1. Lineage (NCBI taxonomy): Eukaryota > Viridiplantae > Streptophyta > Magnoliopsida > Poales > Poaceae > Aegilops > Aegilops speltoides. The sequence continues at coordinate 58,544,386 of CM038147.1, forward strand.
GGTCTCACGAGTGCGTGGGCGAACACTCTCCCCTCTCGTTGCTATATCATCACCATGATCTTGCGTGTGCGTAGGAATTTTTTGAAATTACTCGTTCCCCAACAGATGGCATCGAGCCTAGATTTTATGCATTGATGTTATATGCGAGTAGAACACAAGTGAGTTGTGGGCGATATAAGTCATCTTGCCTACCAGCATGTCATACTTTGGTTCAGCGGTATTGTGAGATGAAGCGGCCGGACCGACATTACAGCGTGCGCTTCGCGAGGCTGGTTTCCTTTGTTACAAGCACTTTCGTGCTTAAAGGTGGCTGGCGGGTGTCTGTCTCTCTCACTTTAGTTGAACCGAGTGTGGCTCGCCGGTCCTTGTGAAGGTTAAAGCGAGTCTATTTGACAAACTATCGTTGTGGTTTTGATGCGTGGTAAACGGTTCTTGCTAAGCCCGTAGCAGCCACGTAAAATTTGCAACAACAAAGTAGAGGGCGTCTAACTTGTTTTTGCAGGGCATGTTGTGATGTGATATGGTCAAGGCGTGATGCTATATTTTATTGTATGAGATGATCATGTTTTGTAACGAAGTTATCGACAATGGCGAGGAGCCATATGGTTGTCGCTTTATTGTATGAAATGCAAGCATACATAATTGCTTTACTTTATCACTAAGCGGTAGCGATAGTCGTAGAAGCAATAGATGGCGTGGCGACAACGATGCTACGATGGAGATCAAGGTGTCGCGCGGTGGCGATGGTGATCATGGCGGTTGCTTGAAGATGGAATCACAAGCACAAGATGATGATGGCCATATCATATCACTTATATTGATTGCATGTGATGTTTATCCTTTATGCATCTTATCCTGCTTTGATTGGCGGTAGCATTTTAAGATGATCTCTCACTAATTATCAAGAAGTGTTCTCCACGAGTATGCACCGTTGCGAAAGTTCTTCGTCTTTGAGACACCACGTGATGATCGGGTGTGATAGGCTCTACGTTCAAATACAACGGGTGCAAAACAGTTGCACAGCGGAATACTCGAGTTAAACTTGGCGAGCCTAGCATATCTGAGATATGGCCTCGGAACACGGAGACCGAAAGGTCGAGCATGAATCATATAGTAGATATGATCAACATAGTGATGTTCACCATTGAAACTACTCCATCTCACGTGATGATGGGACATGGTTTAGTTGATTTGGATCACGTGATCACTTAGAGGATTAGAGGATGTCTATCTAAGTGGGAGTTCTTAAGTAATATGATTAATTAAACTTTAATTTATCATGAACTTAGTCCTAGTAGTATTTTGCAAATTATGTTGTAGATCAATAGCTCGCGTTGTTGCTTTCATATGTTTATTTTGATATGTTCCTAGAAAACTGTGTTGAAAGATGTTAGTAGCAATGATGCGGATTAGATCCGTGACATGAGGTTTATCCTCATTCTGCCTGAAGAATTATGTCACGATGCACGCTAGGTAGCAGACCTATTGCGGGGAAGCGGATCACGGGGCGTTATGAGCGTTTAGCTAGCTCAATATGATGACTACTTGATAGTTTAGTGCACCATGCTTAACGTTTTAGAATCGGGACTTCAAAGGCGTTTTGAGCGTCATGGACCATATAAGATGTTCGAGGAGTTGAAGTTAATATTTCAAGCAAATACCGAGTTGAGAGAAATGAAGTCTCCAACAAGTTCTATAGCTAAAAGATGGAGGAGAATCGCTCAACTAGTGAGCATGTGCTCAGATTATGCAGGTACTTCAATCGCTTGAATCAAGTGGGAGTTAATCTTCGGATAAGATAGTGATTGACAGAATTCTCTAGTCACCATCACTAAGTTACTAGAACTTTGTGATGAACTATATTATGCAAGGGATGGCGAAAGTTATTCTGAGCTCTTCGCGATGTTGAGATCGTGAAGGTAGAAATCAAGAAAAGAGCATCAAGTGTTGATGGTTAACAAGATCACTAGTTTCAAGAAAAGGCAAAGGGAAAGAAGGGAACTTCAAGAAGAGCGGCAAGCAAGTTGCTGCTCAAGTGAAGAAACCCAAGTCTGGTCCTAAGCACGAGACTAAGTACTTCTCTTGCAATGAGACTAGTCCTTTGGGCGGAAATGCCACGAATATTTGGTGGGTAAGAAGGATGGCAAAGTGAACAAGTATATATTTGATATCAGGTTATTGGTGTGTGCCTTACTAGTGTTTATAGTAGCCTCAGAGTATTTGATACTTGTTAGGTTGCTAAGCTTAGTAATTGAAGCAGGAGTTGCGAATAAGCGAGACTAGTTAAGGGTGAAGTGACAATGTTTGTTGGAAGTGGTTCCAAAATTGATATGATCATCATCGCACACTCCCTATACTTTCGGGATTTGTGTTGAACCTAAATAAGTGTTATTTGGTGTTTGCGTTGAGCATGAATATGATTTGATCATGTTTATTGCAATCTGGTTATTCATGTAAGTTAGAGAATAATTGTTGTTCAGTTTTCATGAATAAAACCTTCTATGGTCATACACCCAATGAAAATGGTTTGTTGGATCTCGATCGTGTGATACACACATTCATAATATTGAAGCCAAAAGATGCAAGAGTTAATAATGATAGTGCAACTTATTTGTGGCCTTGCCGTTTGGGTCATATCGATTGTAAAGCGCATGAAGAAACTCCATAAAGATGGATTTTCAAAATCACTTGGTTATGAATCATTTGATGCTTGCGAACCGTGCCTTTTGGGCAAGATGACTAAAACTCCGTTCTTGGAACAATGGAGCGAGCTCTTGACTTATTGGAAATAATACATCTTGATGTATGCGACCAATGAGTATGAAGGCTCGTGGCAAATATCGTTATTTTCGACCTTCACAAGATGATTTGAGCAGATATGGGTATATCTACTTGATGAAACATAAGTGCGAAATAGTTGAAAGGTTCAAAATTTCAGAGTGAAGTGGAAAAATCATCGTAACAAGAAAATAAAGTTTCTGCGATCGATCGCAAAGGCGAATATTTGAGTTCTGAGTTTGGTCTTCAATTAAAACAATATGGAATAGTTTCACAGCTCCGCCACAGGAACACCACAGCGTTATGGTGTGTCGAGCGTCGTAACCGCACTTTATTGGATATGGTGCGATCTATGATGTCTCTTATTGATTTACCATTGTCGTTTTAGGGTTATGCATTAGAGACAGCTACATTCACGTTAAAGGGCACCATCTAAATCCGTTGAGATGGCACCATATGAAGTGTGGTTTAGCAAGAAACCCAAGTTATCGTTTCTTAAAGTTTGGGGCTCGATGCTTATGTGAAAAAGTTTCATCTGATAAGCTCAAACCCAAATCGGGAAGTGCGTCTTCATAGAATACCCAAAGGAAACTGTTGGGTACACCTTCTATCACAGATCCAAAGGCAAGATATTCGTTGCTAAAATGGATCCTTTCTAGAAAGGAGTTTCTCTCGAAAGAAGTGAGTGGGAGGAAAGTAGAACTTGATGAGGTAATTGTACCTTCTCCCGAATTGGAAAGTAGTTCATCACAAATCAGTTCGATGATTGCTACACCAATTAGTGAGGAAGCTAATGATGATGATCATGAAACTTGGATCAAGTTACTCTGAAACCTCGTGGGTCTTCGAGTAAGATCCGCACTAGTATGGTGTAGTAATCATGTTCGGAAGTCATGTTACTAGACCATGATGAACCTACGAACTATGAGGAAGCGATGATGAGCCCAGATTCATAAAATGGCTTGAGGCCATAAAATCGAGATATGATCCATGTATGAGAACAAAGTATGGACTTTGATTGACTTGCTCGATGATCGACAAGCCATGTTAAATGAATGGATCTTCAAGAGGAAGGCGGACGTTGATAGTAATGTTACTATCTACAAAGCTCGACTTATGCAAAAAGGTTTTCGACAAGTTCAAGGTGTTGACTACGATGAGATTTTCTCAAGCTGTGGCGATGCTAAGTCTGTGCGAATCATGTTAGCAATTTCGGATTTTATGAAATCGGCAAATGCATAAACAAAACTGCATTCCTTAATGGAGTTATTAAAGAAGAGTTGTATGTGATGCAACCAAGAGGTTTTGTCGATCCTAAAGGTGTTAACAAAATGTGCATCTATGGACTAGTGCAAGCATCTCGGAGTTGGAATATACGCTTTGATAAGTTGATCAAAGCATATAGTTTTATCTGAGACTTACGGTGAAGCTTTGTATTTACAAGAAAGTGAGTGGGAGCACTACAACATTTCGATAAGTATATGTGAATGACATATTGTTGATCGGAGTAATGTAGAATTATACGCAAAGCATAAAGGAGTATTTGAAAGGAGTTTTTCAAAGAAAGACCTCGATAAAGCTACTTACATATTGAGCATCAAGATCTATTGAGATAGATCAAGGCGGCTTGATAAGATTTTCAATGAGTACATACCTTGACAAGATTTTGAAGTAGTTCAAAATGGAGCAGTCAAAGAAAGAGTTCTTGCTGTGTTGCAAAGGTATGAAATTGAGTAAGACTCAAATCCCGACCACAATGAGAAAAATAGAAAGAGAATGAAAAGTCATTCCCTATGCCTCAGTCATAGGTTCTATAAAGTATGCTATGCTATGTACCAGACCTATTGTATACCTTGCTCTGTATTTGACAAGGGAGTACAATAGTGATCTAGGAGTAGATCACTGGACATTGGTCAAGAATATCCTTAGTGAGGACTAAGGAAATATTTCTCGATAATGGAGGTGATAAAAGAGCCCGTCGTAAAAGTTACCTCGGTGCAAGTTTTCACACCGACCCAGATGACTCTAAGTCTCAATCTGGATACATATTGAAAGTGGGAGCGATTAGCTAGATTAGCTCCGTGCAGAGCATTGTAGACATAGAATATTTGCAAAATACATACGGCTCTGAATGTGATAGACCCATTGACTAAGCGTCTCTCACGAGCAAAACATGATCACACCTTAGTACTCTTTGGGTGTTAATCACATAGCGATGTGAACTAGATTATTGACTCTAGTAAACCCTTTGGATGATGGTCACATGATGATGTGAACTATGGGTGTTAATCATATACAGATATGAATATTGGTGTTAAATCACATGGCGATGTGAACTAGATTATTGACTCTAGTGCAAGTGGGAGGCTGAAGGAAATATGCCTAGAGGCAATAATAAAGTTATTATTTATTTCCTTAATTCATGATAAATGTTTATTATTCATGCTAGAATTGTATTAACAGGAAACATAATACATGTGTGAATACATAGACAAACATAGTGTCACTAGTATGCCTCTACTTGACTAGCTCGTTTATCGAGAGATGGTTATGTTTCCTAGCCATGGACAAAAGAGTTGTCATTTGATTAACGGGATCACATCATTAGGAGAATGATGTGATTGACTTGACCCATTCCGTTAGCTTAGCACTTGATCGTTTAGTATGTTGCTATTGCTTTCTTCATGAATTATACATGTTCTGTAACTATGAGATTATGCAACTCCGTTTACGGAGGAACACTTTGGGTACTATCAAACATCACAGCGTAAGCGGGTGATTATAAAGAATTACTACAGGTGTCTCCGAAGGTACATGTTGAGTTGGAGTATTTGAGATTAGGTTTTGTCACTCCGATTGTCGGAGAGGTATCTCTGGGCCCTCTCGGTAATGCACATCATTATAAGCCTTGCAAGCAATGTGACCAATGAGTTGGTTACGGGATGATGCATTCTGAGCGAGTAAAGAGACTTGCGGTGGCGAGATTGAACTAGGTATTGGATACCGACGATCGAATCTCGGGCAAGTAACATACCGATGACAAAGGAACAACGTATGTTGTTATGCGGTTTGACCGATAAAGATCTTCGTAGAATATGTAGGAACCAATATGGGCATCCAGGTCCGCTATTTGTTATTGACCGAGAATGGTTTTAGGTCATGTCTACATAGTTCTCGAACCCGTAGGGTCCGCACGCAACAACGTTTGATGTGAGTTATATTATGAGTTTTGATGTACGAAGGAGTTGAGTCCGGATGAGATTGGGGACATGACGAGGAGTCTCGAAATGGTCGAGACATAAAGATCGATATATTGGACGACTATATTCGGAGTTCGGAAGGTTCGAGTGATTGGGTATTTTGAATCTGGGAGAGTTACGAAATTCGCCGGGAGAAGTATTGGGCCTTATTGGGCCTGGAAGAAGAGAGGGCTGCCTAGGGCAGGCCGCGCCCTCCCCATGGCCTAGTCCGAATTGGACTAGGGGAGGCCGCACCCCTCCTTCCTTCCCTTCTCTCTTCCCTTCCTTGTCTCCTACTCCTAATACATGGAAGGACTCCTAGTTGGACTAGGAAAGGGGAATCCTACTCTGGTGGGAGTAGGACTCCCCGAGCACGCCATAGAAGAGGGCGGCCCTCCTCCTCCACTCCTTTATATCACGGGGTAGGGGCACCCCATAGACACACAAGTTGATCTACGGATCGTTCCTTAGCCGTGTCGGTGCCCCTTCCATAATATTCCACCTTGGTCATATCGTCGCGGAGTTTAGGCGAAGCCTGCGCGATAGAATATCATCATCGTCCTGCGCCCGTCGTGTTGTGGAACTCATCTCCGGGCCTTTGCTGGATCGGAGGGCGGAGATCGTCATCGAGCTGAGCGTGTGCTGAACTTCGGAGGCCCGTGCGTTTGGTGCTTGGATCGGTCGGATCGTGAAGGCGTCGACTACATCAACAGCGTTGTGCTAGCGCTTCGCTTACGGTCTCACAGTGCGTGGGCGAACACTCTCCCTCTCGTTGCTATATCATCACCATGATCTTGCGTGTGCGTAGGAAATTTTTTAAATTACTCGTTCCCCAACACATGAACACATGGGTTTGATTGGAGCATTACGGTGACCATGTGGCATCTCAATTATGTGCCACATGGACATGCCATGTGAGGCCACCCTATCAAATTCGGAGAAGTTTTATCAATCTTATAAATTGTGTACTCATGCACAACCTGTGAACAAAAAGACAATTGGTCTTAATAGGTATTGTTTGACACCTTCCAGTGTTTCATGGATGAAAAAAAGGAAATTACTAAGTAAGTGTAAGAAAACATTAGTGTCCCAGGCAAGCAGTTTGGGTGTAAAAGAGGAGTGGGGTCGGGGGCCTCTTTCTCCTCTGTCACTTGTCTTAGCTGCAGAGTTTCTCCAGACAATCTTGAATAATGCAATGCAAAAAGATATTTTGAAAACCCCAATTACCTCTATTGCATGCCCTGACTTCCCCATTCCGCAATATGCTGGTGATACCATCATCATGCAGGCATGCCCAACACAACTCTATCAACTAAAGGGACTCGTCGTTCTCTTTTCTAAAGCATCGAGTTGAAAGTCAACTACCAAAAATCGAACATACTTCCTATTAATATTCCTGAAAATGACATTCATGCTTTGTCCCACATTTTGGAATGCAAGGTTGGGACCTTTCCTTTTACTTGGTCAGGAGTGCCACTCTGCTATAACAAACCAAAGATGAAAATTTTCATGTATTGAAAGAATACAAAAAAAGACTAAATTGCTCACAATACCTGAGCTATGATGTTCTTTCCTCTTTGCCACATTTCTCATGAGTTATGCCTTCTATACAAAGGTATTATTGAACAAATTGACAAGTATAGGAGACACCACTTTTGGAGAGGCAAAGATTGGGAGAAGAAAAATCCACCACTTGCCACACAGGAGTTAATTTGCAAACCAAAGGATCAAGGTGGTTTAGGGTGCTTAATTTACACTCGGAATATAAGCCACTTTCTTAAGATGGTGTGCAAATTCCTCAATCATTTGGATCTCCCATGGGTTCAACTAATCAGGGAATCATATATACTTACCCCAAGGCACTACTCCCCAGCCCATAGTTCCTTTTGGTGCAAAGATTGCCTAAAACTTTTATCAGTGTATAAGGAGAAGGCAGTATGCTTACCTGATAATGGCCAAACAGTGGTTTTTTTGGACTAATCCCTGGGGTGGTATTCCCAAGTTGCAGTTATGGCCACATTTGCACTCCTTATTTCATAATCAGAACATATCTTTACACTCAATTGGTCGTTTGGAGGACACAACAAGCCATCTCCATCTTCCCCTGTTAGAGGAAGCCTTTGCCCAATCTCAAGACATGACTGATATGCTACAAAATCTCTATCTAACCTCTTTATCAGATAATTGGCAGCTCCCTCGCGGTGCCACCAGGTTTCAAGTCTCCCAGGCCTACAGAATCCTGACGATTCACCATGAAGCCATGCCTGCTCTCAAATGGACTTGGAAGACATGTTGTCAGCTCAAGCACAACATTTTAATTTGGTGGATGTTCCATACTAGACTAAACACGAGAGCTGCTTCAAAGAAAGATCTTTTTTCATACCTGACTATACTTGCGTCCTATGTGATTTACAGGTAGTGGAGACTAGGGATCATCATTTTCTTTATTGTCCATTTGCAAAGGGTGTGTTGGAGTTATCTTTGCCCCACATGGTTTCCAACTTTTCAAGGCATTCAAAATGATATAAGAAATTTAAAGGATTTACTTGGGGTCCCTTTTTCTTTGGAAATCATCATCCTTGCGTCATGGGCAATTTGGATTACATGTAATGACTTCATTTTCAAGGGCATACCTCCAAATCTTTAAATTTGCAGAAGAAAAATTTAAAGAGGAGATCCATTGGCTCACATATAGAGCTACCCTTAAGGACTATGTAATCTTTAAGGCTGGGCTCATGACTTGAATAATTTGGTTCTTTTTGTAATCGGTTGTTGTATTTGCCTCCTTTGTTTGTTTGTTCAACAATTTTATGTAGGTTGGCTTTTGATGACCCACAAGTATAGGGGATCAATCGCAGTCCCTTCGATAAGTAAGAGTGTCGAACCAAGCGAGGCGAGAATGAAATGACAAGCGGTTTCAGCAAGGTAATTTACGCAAGCACTAAAATTATCGATAACAGGTAGTTTGATAGCAAGAAGTTTGTAACGAGCAAATGTGATAGCAGTAAATAAAGTGCAGCAAAGTAACCCAATCCTTTTGTGGCAAAGGATAGGCCAAAACGATCTGTTATAATAAGCAAAGCGTTCTTGAGGGCACAGGAATTTCATCTAGTCACTTTCATCATGTTGGTTTGATTCAAGCGTCTACTTTGATAATTTGATATGTGGGTGGACGGTGCTTGGTTGTTTTTCTTACTTGAACAAACCTCCCACTTATGATTAACCCTCTACTTGAAGCATCCGCAACTAGAAGAAAAGTATTAAGATAATCTAATCATATCATTAAACATATGGATCCAAATCAGGTCCCTTACAAAGTAGCGCATAAACTAGGGTTTAAGCTTCTATCACTCTAGCAACCCATCATCTAATAACTACTCCATAATGCATTCCCTTAGGCCCAAAGATGGTGAAGTACCATGTAGTCAACATTCACATGATACCACTAAGAGAATCACAACATACATATCATCAAAATATCGAACACATATCCAATTCATATGATTACTTGCAACATGACTTCTCCTGTGACCTCAAGAACAAAAGTAACTACTCACAAATGATATTAATGCTCAAGATCAGAGGGTATTAAATAGCATAATGGATATGAACATATAATCTTCCACCAAACAAACCATATAGTAATCAACTACAAGATGTAACCAACACTACTAGTCACCCACAGGTCCCAATCGAGGTTTCGTACAAAGATTGAACACAAGAGATGAACTAGGGTTTGAGATGAATGGTGCTATTGAAAATGTTGATGAAGATTGGCCTCCCAAAGATGAGAGGATTGTTGGTGATGGCGATGGCTTTGATTTCCCCCTCCGGAGGAAGTTCCCCGCGGAATCGCTCATGGGAGGGCAAAGTGCTCCTTCCCAAGTTCCGCCTCGAGACAGACGCTCCTTCCCAAAAAGTCCTCTCCTTATTTTTTTCTAGGTCAAAAGACCTTATGTACCAAAAGATGGGCACGGAGGTGGGCTGGGTGTTGGGGGCGTTGCGAGAAAATTAAAATTTTTCCTACGGTTTCACCAAGATCCATCTATGAGTTCATCTAAGCAGCGAGTATTGGGAGAGAGATAGCATCTACATACCACTTGTAGATCGCGTGCGAAGCTTGCAAGGTGATGATGGAGTCGTACTCGAGCGTGATTCAGATCACCGATGTCCAAGTGCTGAGCGGACAGCACCTCGCGTTCAACACACGTGCGGAGACGGCGGCGTCTCCTCCGTCTTGATCCAGCAAGGAGGAAGGAGAGGTTGAGGAAGACAGCTCCACCGGCAAGCACGACGGCGTGGTGATGGTGGAGAAGAAGTACTCTGGCGGGGCCGCCAGCGCCTACGGAGGAGGAGAAGTGTTGGGGAGGGAGGGCTGCGCCTTGGAGATGGGTGCAGCCCCTCCTCCCCCTTTATATAGGCCCCCAGAGTGGCGGCCCTGAGATCCAATCTCCCGGGCGGCGACAAGGGGTGGAGTGCCCCCAAGCCGGTGGGCGCCCCCCCCCTAGGGTTTCAACCCTAGGCGCGGGGTGGGCCTGAGGCGCACCAGCCCACTATGGGCTGGTTC